>OZ023263.1:178672206-179872206 GCA_964006375.1 Tillus elongatus
GTTTTTATTTCGATTCATATTTATCATAATTGCTCTTCACGCCATATAATCATAATATGATTATGAAAGTCGATTGGTCGCAATAATTATGTGTAAATTACATAATAGATAAGTTAATTACGTATCTTGTTAATTTAAATAGGTAATTCATTTACATTGAAGTTACGTTTAGAATAAATATCAGGAGAGAGAGAGAGAGAGAGACAGAGAAAGATATATATTTTCAAAAATAGTTGACACTTATTCTTCTTATATGCAAACTCGGTTAGGGGGGAGAGCGATATTAAGGGCAAAATACTGCACAAAGATCGTTTAGTTTTTAAAACCAGTTTTATTTTTATATAGTAGTGCAATTATTGGGTTACTAATTAAAATGTTAAAAGCGAAACAACCTTCCGTTGGAGGTTCATGGTTTCTGACATCCTGGACAAAAAAATCTAATCCTTTTCTCCTTTTGTTTCTGGCTGCTTTCCACTAATTTATTAAAGTCCTATCTTCTTATTTACTTTTGAAATATCAATCGTCCTTTTCCTACTTTCCTATTAAATTTTTTCATCATGTTTCTTCTGTTCTTCCTCTTTATTTGGCGTCGAGATGATAACAGAAGCTCTTTGTTTGACTCTTTTTGTAGATTTAACTCGACGATTATATTTGGGAAGTAGTCTTATCTGAAGTAGTTGGACTTGACTATCATCATCAGTCTGTCGGATAGGACTCGATCATCCCACAGGAAAAATAACAGCTTTTTCGCCGGTTTCCTCTATATGTTTCTGAATGCAAGGTGAATTGCGATTTTCTTGACGTTTTGTTGTAATATCCAGAGGTTTTTTCTGAATTTTTAATTTATTATTAATGATTCTTATGCCTGATGGACAGGGAAGGGCTGACGTCGTAGATTCGCGTTCCCGTTTTGTTCTTAATATTAGATAGTGGTTCATTATCACTGCTCGAAGACTTGCATTCAGCAGTTATTTTCCTCCCACTTAACATGGAAGGAGCAAAATCAGCTTCCCCAAATACGCCAGGGTTGTAAGGCTGAATACCACATGTTCCAAAACTTTTAACAGCTGTTCCCACTGACGCAGTCTTTATAAACGCTCTCCCAAACAGTTCTTCAGCCTCCTTATCCGTTATGGGCTTTCCAGGATGGTTCACCAAATAGTTGTCGCAAGCTTGACTATAAAAGGCCTTCAATGGTCCAAAGAATCCAAAGTCCAATGGTTGAAAACGGTGGGTACTGTGCGGAGGTAGCCCAATTATAACCACCCCATTATCTCTTCAGAAATTAATCGCTTCCAGAGATCTACGAGAAGAGTGGTTGTCTACTATCAACAACACTGGTGCTTATTTGGACGACCGAACAAATTGAACAAAGTGCTTGAGGTATAAAACAAACGATTCCGTATTCATCTACCCAACAGTCCGACAGCGCCCCTAAACGTGACATACGCACTATAACCAGACGACACTACCATCCTCAGCAGCTCCACCCAGCCGAGGATAATAACCGAACGACTTCAGACCGCCGTAGTCGAGCTGCAAGCATGGTATAGGAAATCCCTTCTAGCCATAAACCCCGATAACTGTTCAGCTGTACTATTTTCCAAGAGGAGACACACACCTCACGAACAGGTTTCATTAGACAACCGTCTAATTCCCTGGCAAGATTCCGCCAAATACCTCGGGGTTTTCCTCGACAAACACTTAACATGGCGGCCCCCATGTCGAACACGCCCGACGAAAAGCCTCGATGTTCATCTCGAAGCTGTTCCCACTTCTAAATAGAAATTCCAAATTGTCCATGAATAATAAATTGCTCATGTACAAAGTCGTGATCCGGCCAACCTTGACCTATGCATCCCCTGCATGGGCCACCGCGGCCGCAACACACATCAAGACCCTTCAAATCATCCAGAATAAAATTCTGAGAATGGTTACCGGAGCGCCATGGTTTGTCAGAAACAGTCAGATCCATTCTGAACTGTAAATGCCTTCGATACTTGAGTTTATAACTCAACTATCCACAACTCAGTTCGCAAAAGCCGCTTCTCACCCAAATGCTCTTCTCCGTAGTGCCACCGACTACAATGAGCAACTTCCATATAAGCATAAGCGTCCAAAACTTATATTTGCCCGCTAACGCCCCCGCGGCAACCTCAGAATGGAAACATTCATACGCAAAAAGTCATTGTGTGTATTCTTTCCGACGGAGGTATGAACTAAGGTCCGGTACTCCTAGGCAAGGAGTTTTAGTGAGTAGGTGTACTAAGAGTACGAGTCTCACAGTACCTCGATATCCCACGGCACTACGGTGTCGGGAATGAGTTCTGCATAATGCATCTCTCCCTCCTGTATCAAAAAAAATATCATCTATCCACTGAGTTGCGCTATTCCGTCAGAGGACATCCGTTTAGAAGTTCGGGTCTCATTCTTACCCTTTTAAAAATGAAAAATGGTGGACCGCAGGTGCGTTGAGCGTTTATGGCACACACAACTGTTGTGTTTTTCCTCTGTTCTCCATTTGCAACTTTGGACACCCTTCTACTGCTAGTAGGTGATACAATATTTGGCTTTTTATTAGGAACTGTGGATAATTCAGATTCATCTGCGTTATAGATGAGATCAACCGTTAAGTCGTATTTTAATCTTATATCGCAAAGGAGGCCAAAAAATCTAGTGACTTTAACTTTATTAAATCCCATTAACGGACACAATGACGTAGACTCTGGGACTTTAAAGCTTATTATATGTCTATCCATGAAAGATTTTAGCCAGTCTTTTTCTGATATTTTTGTCGCTGTGCAAAATTGATGGTTTATATTGTTTAATTCAGAGAATTAATGTGCCCATTTTCTACACTCGATGGAGCTTAGGCCAAAAGCTCGTAAACAAGATCTTTATTGTAAGTTACGAGCTCCTTTAGTTGAGCATCAGAGAAGGTTTTCCTAAATCTTCCACCACTAATTGGAAGTGGGTCTTTGTTGTTTTGTTTTTTAATATATCTTCTCAATGTGGCCTCATGGATCCCATGTTCACTACCAGCTCTATTAACGGAACTATGTATTTCCAAAACAGAGGGCATTGTGGCACTAAGCACATTTTCCGACCAATATCGTCTGTTGGTTTGTTTATAATTTTTTACCAGCTGGAAATAAAATATGCTTTAAAATAATTTTAATTGGGAATGGTGGGGCAAGAAGACGAATTCGTCAACTTGCCTCCCTCGTAACACTTTTAAAAGACCAATTAATTAAATAAAAGTTAGTAATACCTTGCGTTTATTATATTTAGGTATCCACAAGCAAGTAAACAAATTGAAAAAATAGCTATTTTTCATATATTTTCACTATAATTTGTTATTTCCGTCGCCAGGAATTCTATAAACAATCGCTATTAAAATAGGTTATGATTCACTAAACTTAAAGTAGGATTACTGGTGCCATCTACTTTTCTACGATAGTATTATAGCCTGAGAGGATGTTGCAGAGCACTAAATCGCCCATTTTATATTTATAATTTAAAAAAAATCCAATTCGGCATCTTGCCCTTTTCGTCATCTTGCCCCGCTCCCTCCTATATATTTTAGACCAATGTCTCTTCGGTATTATTTTTAACATTCTTGAATTGTATATATTATAGTTCTAGTACCTACTGTGTATTACTATTATTATTCTTATTCTAACTATTTTTTACTAAGCATAAATGGCTTTCACATTCCCACAAAGGGTAACATTCAATGATCTCAGATATCTCAGATACCAAAGAGATTTAGGTCAGACAAAGTGTTACTTCCTCATTTTCTAGAAATCTCTGCACAGTATTTGGCAGTTGCTTTCTGAATAGCATTATAAAAGTGCTATCTAGGGCGCAGCCTTTTAATGTTTTCCAGAAGATTCTTAGGAACCACACCAGTTGACGACATGACTATCGGGAACACCTGGATACTATCTGCCGTCCACTGGAAACAAATTTTTCTCAGTAGCAACGGTAAAATCTGTCTCTTTCCTGCTTAAATGTGTGGCTATATAACTGTCAGTTATCTCACAGCTGTATAAAAATAAAGTAAAGCTGGCTTATTTGAGCATATAAGCAAATACTATATAATGACAATACAGGACACTCCGGCTGATTTCGTGTTACAAAAATAGCGGATAGTACTGATGTTACGTCGTTCGACACTAGCAATTGCTAGTGTTTAAATGTGTATGATTAAGTTTGAGCTGTGTTTTTTACAATGAATGTTAGTGGTTGGGTGTGTGCAATCTATATTTGTTCGAATTATAACGTGCTAAATCTATCAAAGACATTTCATAGGTTTCCAAAGGATGGCGAAACGTGAATATGATTTGAAGCAGCAAACAAATTCAGAATCACTTTTATGCCAATATGTACAGTTCGCAGAAGATAATTTATTGTGTAATATTTACCATCATGAACCTATTTACAGATAAACTTCGTAAACGGTTGGTTGAAATGCTTCAATCATAACTTGTCCTCCAGTGCATAAAAAATATGAAGGCATAAAAAGTTTTGCATTGATAATAATGGTATAAGAAAACTGTTTTTCTATATTCTTTTGTGTCCTTTTTTATTTCAGTATGGCATAAATTGTCACATTTTTTCACATTTACAATTATTTTACTTGGTAAAGGCTTTTAATTATCTTCCCAAGACAAGTTTTTGAAGAGTCAAGTAGAAATAGCAGATTCAGCCCTATAATAAATTTATTCACGGAAGTAAGAGTTAATCTCACCTTTCATCTGCACAATTTCTTAATTATGCACTAAGTATATCAGTTACATAATTTAAAATATTAAATTAATAAGAAGAATTGAGTACTGTGCTACCATTTATACCTGGAACAATTATTTATAGGTAAGTACAGATTGTAACTTACTATCCTCAGAAACAGCTTTCAGTATATTCCTTTATCTACCCTTGAAATAGTAGTTTAACGACGGTTTTAATGTAGTACTTTAAATTATGATTATGGGTAAGAGAAATTTGCAGAATTATTCATGCTGAATTCATTTAGGTTTCAAGCTGATTGTTGATACAAATTCTATTTATAACTATATAATCAAAAAATTTTCACTGTTTTGTCACGTACAAGTTTTTATATTCATCTATAATAAACCAATTGTCTAAATCAAGAATATGCAGGTAAATATACAATTCAAATTACTCGCACATTTGTAAATACTTCACGCGAGGTGGCGCTGGTGTACTTGTCACAAATTTCACCAATGCTAAAGCATAGGAGTGTCGTCCCCTATTGTCATTATATAGTATTTGATATAAGTTTATAAAACAAAACCAGTTTGCTGTCCAGCTTAGACTAATTAAAAATCCTCTGAACTTAATTAACAATATATAACAACAATCATGATATTATTTATATCAGGCAAAGCGTGTTCGAAACAGTCTATAATATATAGTCTTAATTTACCAGATGCAGATGTAAATGCTCAGCTCTGTTCCACTTACTTATAAAGCTTATAAATAGATTTATTGATTAGTCTAATCATCTTAACCTCTCAAGTTGATTCTCACGGCAATATTTCATCACATATGCCTGGCAGAAACTGCATAAAAAAAGAAACCAGAGGGAAGCCATATATATTCAAACAAGCCAGTCTGGAAGTCATGTAAATCAGGCGGCACGACTTTGCTTGTTGTAATTAATGCTGGATAGGTGTATATTTGCGGAAATTAGATGTTCTTCTGTTAATACTCCAGTTTAATGAGCAAGGCGTATGTAGATTATTGAAATGACTTATAGGAAAATCGTAAACAACGTACATAATTAGTGTATTTTGTCTGTTTATTTGCTGTGTTATCAATTTACATGGTTCATTTGTTTTTTTCGATTATGCTAATACAAACCATTTATTATTTTTCACGATGGTTTCGTGATATCACGATATTGAACACCACCCAGTCCGACTGACTCGTCACTTTAAGTTGATGTGTAGATCCGCAGCATTTTTATTCAATTTAAGAAATGTTTTGTTTTGATTAAAAAAACACAAACTAATTTAGAACATATTTTCTTGTATTGTTTAAGACTGTTCTTCAACTATCTAGTAGTCATTTACTTAAATGTTGAATTAAAGGCCTATACTGCCAGACAAGTTTTTAAAAATTAGAAACACCTTACGCGTTTCGGCTACATCGAGCTATATTTAGGGGTTAATACCTAGAATATGAAAGTTGGTTGTGACAGCAGCTTCCCGGTGGGTAGCATGTAAGTACGACACAAATTCAACAAAAAAACATCTTACAGCTAACAGAAAGAGCAAAGGTATACAAAATTAGTGTCGACCAATTAAAAGACTAAAAATCACATCAAAGCTACGCAAAAGTTAAGTAAAAGCAATCAATGGTTAAAAATAAACATTAGCACATTAAATGAAATAAGTCCCACAATAACAGTAATCAAAATAGCAAAATATAAGTTAGAATTTAAGTGACAAACACAACAAAAAAGGTAAGCAGGCCGTACTAGGGGTCGTTTTTTAACAATCTGTTATTTTTTAATGGTGCCGAGCCGCAACGGTAACCACCTGTTATGGATATATAAAAATGACAGGTACAAAATAACGCTTTACACTAAACTAGAATTCGGACTCGTATCTGTTTCTTTTCCACTGCACCTAGCTTCGATGAATAAACATCGGTTTTCATCGGCAACCGTTAAATTTAACGTGATGAATGGACATGAGACTGGGAATGCTAAATATGTATGGGTATGCTATGCAGTATAGAGCGGACTTTACTTCATAACATATTACTTATCACTTAACACGTTATTTATACTAGTGTGCTTGCTCTCGCTCACAGCTTTTGGAACGTAGGATCGATCGACTATCCAGTTCAAAATAACAGATAAACAACTGAACCTGCTATTTTCAACGGTTATGATTAAATAACGTTAACATGTTCAACTGTTAATAGAAAATAACCGTTTTGCCCATCACTAGGCCGTACAGCTGAGCAGAACTTTCAGATAACATATTTTACAAACAGATTTCAGATAAAGAAAGAAAAAACCTATATGGCTGTTAATACTTACTACTACACAGTATAAGAAATTGTGAAAAGTTGGAATGTGATCTATCGTTTTCAGTGTCCTAAATATTGGCAGCAGCAAAGGGCAAGACAATAGCATCTCCAGATTTCAGACAATACTTGGATATCAGGATGGATATAAAACGACGCATTTCTAAACAGCCAAAATAGATGCCTGTGCACAGCTAAAGTTAAAATTTGAAAATAGGAGAATGAACAAAATAGAACCAACAAGTGACATAATTGACAAATGACACATCAAAGACAAGAGACCAATAAAAAAGTGAGGTGAAACACTGTGGCTGGAAACTGAAACAAAAAGCAGAATGACTCCAAAAAAACCACAAAAATAAAAACAGAGTTATGCGATAGATATTATTTCGACAATGAAGTTGTCTTCATCAGTAGCTATCGCTAAGAGAGAAGCGACCAATGACAAGGAAATAAGCCAAAGAGCAACTATACCAAGAACGCATGGCTCCATGGTTAAATTCAATCTTCGTCAAGTAAATAAGACTATTAGCTGTTTGTATAGAGAAGAAGAGTTCAACGTACCGGAAGAGTTCAACATACCGGAAGAGCTAATCATACCGGAAGAGATCAACATACCGGAAGAGTTCATCATATCGCTACTGGAAACATTCAGGACATGGTTGCCAACAACAAAGCCAG
This sequence comes from Tillus elongatus, assembly GCA_964006375.1. Taxonomy (NCBI): domain Eukaryota; kingdom Metazoa; phylum Arthropoda; class Insecta; order Coleoptera; family Cleridae; genus Tillus; species Tillus elongatus. The sequence continues at coordinate 178,679,950 of OZ023263.1, forward strand.
TGATGTATTTGTGAATCTCCATCTCCTCTCATCCAAAACAAGAGGCAATACACTCCTGACTTCTTCTGGTGGAGGGTGTTATCGAACGAAGATTTTATTGATAGTGTCGCTGGATTTGTATGCGAACTTAATATTTTCTCTCCACAAGATACAGAGAGGATGCAGCAGTGATGGGGCCATAATAGGCAAAGAGAAAGTAAGAAACACTTGATGATTGAGTAGGTGGTAGACTAGAGCTCACTCCCCTTAAGAACTGACGGCTCTATGTTGACTGAGTAATCGTTGTTGACGGCTGGTGGTTTAATAACATTAAGCTTGTTATTAAAATTCGTTCCCGACAGTGGGACTCTGAATAGCCGATCTATCGAATTGATACTAACTTGTGGGACATGTGGTGAGACGATCTGAATGGTAGTAGATGATCGGTTTGTGTACGCTTCCTATAAATAATAAACTCGTTTGAACTGTCTCTTTTCATCAACTTCAAATCAAGAACGGTGATGGATCTATTCTCCTCCAACTCCATGGTAAAATTGATGATGGTATGTAGATCGTTCATCCAACTGAGGAACAGATGAATTTGGTCTAAGTTACCAGGCAAAACCATCAGCATATCATCTGCATAACGTCCCCAGGACGAAATAAAGTTCTTATATTATTCAAATTGCGGCAAATGGTTTTCCAGAAAATAGATTTCTTCTTCTGGACAATCTTTCAAAAAGCCTGTACGCAGCAAGTGCGTTATGGTAGCGAATTTTCATAAGTTTTGTAATATATAACGTAGGTTACCTTCATTCGACCCGCTTAAACGTATTTACGTTAAATTTAGTCTAGGTATAACGGATAACATTCTAATAGCATCCCTTTCTCTGCATAAACACAGACATAAATATATCAATCTTTGTTTATTCTATCGAACCATAATGTTTTTAGTAGATTTTGTTAAAAAAAATTACTAATGAGGAAATCGCGACTTTTGAATTTTGAAACAATTTCTTCAAATGAGCGCGAACTAGTCCCCCTAGAATACACACCGGGGGTCAGAGGGGGCGTACAGCCGTCGGCCCCGTGTACATGCGATGTTGGGCACGTTAAATATCCCCACCAACTTTACAGGAAGGCAGGGGTTTGGCAAAATTTCCAGGATAGTAAAGTGAAACTGCTCCCTGGCGTTCGGTGATTGGCCATAGTTGCGGAAATAGACCGACGTTAAAAAAACTCTTAAAAATAATCTTTCTTTGAGGATTGTGGAACCGGTTCGTTGAAATCGTTCCAGTTAGCATTGCAATACTTCTGCTCTCGGTTGTCGTCTATAAGGGAAATGCTGATGATAAATTCTTCTCGCGAGTAATACTTTTTTTATACTTCCTACTCTCACAAAAGCCAAAATGAATTCTTCCCAAGAAAAAATCATTACAATAATAAGTCACTGATGAAAATGGAAGCAAAATTACTCTGACATGTCAGAATTTAGACCAGTTGATGCTAAAGTGGCAGCGTAAATTGAGTGTTACTATTCCACTAATTCAAATGATAATCTTCAAGTAACTATTTTGGTATTCTACTCGTATGGAACAAACTGAAAACGGATGAAATTTTGTTATTATTTTTTAGTCACCAATTATATTTGACCAATAATTTGGGCAGTCACCAAAATAAAATCAGACCTGTTTTTCATTATCTTTTCGGTTCCTAAAATCACGAATAAGTTACAGCCTAGTGCATTTAAGTATAGGGAATGCTTAATACAGAAATGTAATATGATAAACGTAGAGTGTGTCAGAGTAATAAAATAGGATTGTCTCTTTATATACAGTTTGTGGCAAAACAAGTCTGATTTTCCGGGAAAACGAATTGATCTAAGCCACTTGCAAAAGCAAGGTACTCACCAAATTTGATTGAAATCAAGACATTATTTTTTGAGTTAAATTAGAAGCCGTGAAAACTCTGACGGAAGAATTTTCATCAGAGACTGTCGAAGATTGGATGAAATGTTGCCAAAATATTGCTAAAGTTAAACATAATCACTTGGAAAACGAGATTCGAGTTGATGTGGCAGTAGAAGACTTTATTATAACAGCTTCTGATATTGAAAGTTCTAGTAATGAATATGATTTCGAAAATTAATCAGATTAGGCGTCGAAGTAGGCTACTTTAATACATGTTTCTTTGTTTATGCTTTTTTACCGGCGTGTTTATAATTGTATTATTTTCTAGTTTATTTTTGATTTGTACTCTATTGTACATTGCAAATTCAAGTCTTGATCGAATTTTTTCTACCGAAGAGCAACAATTCTTTTTATAAATTTAATGTAAAATGTATTTAAATAAGCTAAGTGTACATAAACAAGGCGTTGAAGCTTTCTGTACGGTATTTAAAGTGACTTAGACTACGAGATGCCGGTAGTTGAAGCTGGTTAATATTACGATTTCCATTCATTCCAGTACGCTTAGAAAAGAAAGTGTTTACTCGAACTGGCATAAGAAAGACAGGCTTAGTTACTACGTTGTTTAGATTAGTAAGTTGTAAATTAAATGGACAACTTTAGCTCTATAGGAAGCCGTCCAGGAATCTGACCAGGTAATAAAAACCTCTGTATCTACGCCAATAAAACAGTCGTCGTGAGTAACTTGAGTGGTTGCCTAAGACCTGGATGGAAAATAAATAAATAACTGAAATTATTATCGCATCCTAATTGACGTTGATATTTGTGTGGGTTTCTTTTAATTACATCATTAGTTGTAGTTAATGGTAGTAGAAAATTCTGAAAAACAAAATATACTATGTAAACTTATTTTTTTAACAAGAAAAGTCTTAATCAAAAGTCAACTTACAAAGTTAGTATTTTTATTCTACATGGTATCTATTAACATAAGACGCTTTTAATCATAGGGTGTGTAACGAAATCATAAGCTATTGGAAAATTTAACAAAAAATGGTTCATGCTTGTAATTTTATTTTACCAAATATGCTTTATAATAAATACAAACGGTTGAGAAGACACTTCTGAAACTACAAAAAACTAACGGGACGCAGAAAGTGCGTTATGATAGTGAATTTTTATTAAATGTTTCAAATTTGAATAACCCAATTTCATATAAACATAGAAAGTTGAATTTTTCCATATAGTAATGACTTTCACAAGGCAACATATTCACCAAATTTCATCAAAATAGCTTTGTAATTTTCAGAGACATTTTTTTCGAAAGGAAACTCAAAATTTTCTAGGAAAACCTTTCCGATTTTCCTGGCTAACGAACTTATCTAAGCCATGATTAAAAGAAAGATTCTTGCCGAGTTTAATCAAAATCAGTTAATAACTTTTTGAGTTATCGTGCGGATATATACATACATACATACATATATATATATATATATATATATATATATATATATATATATATATATATATATATATATATATATATATATATATATATATATATATATATATATATATATATATATATATATATATATATATATATATATATATATATATATATATAAACATATAAAAATTGAAACTAACCCCGGATATGGGTTCTCAAAGTCCTAGTTCGCACTCATTTGCAAAAATGTTTGCAAAGTCTCACCATCGATACTTCTCTATTAGCGAATTTTTTTAAATAAAAATTCACTAATAAAACAAACCAAACAGTATATCCCTCGTGCTTTCAGTAACCTTATTATGACAAGCAGATACAACATTTTAACGTTTTAAATAAAGTGGTTGAAGTATTTTACATAATATGTTGATAAGTAATTAATTTATAGAATATAACATGATCATTTTTAAACACTCTCCCAGTATACAACACAATTCTACTCCTCAGTCAATAAATTCACTTTTTTTCATTCTGCTTTATCAAAACTATATTTAGTAAATTTTAATTTTACACTACAATAACGACTTGTTAACGCATTCTCCAGAGCACACAGAAGCACAGAAACGAGATAAGGTTATGAGCAAAATATATAGTAGAAACAATGTGCCATATTTTATCAAAATAACTTATTGTTTGAAAATGCACAAAAATTTTCCGACAATATACCTTAAACGTTGGTTTTCTAACCAACAAATCTTAGGTTAATAACAAATTGAGTTATTGAAATTTGAAGCATTTAATAAAAATTTGCTACCAAAACGCACTTACTGCGTCTTGATTTTTTTCTTACAAACATATTTCGATAAAAAATGCAATAAAATAAGGCTGTTCGAAAAAAAATTGTAGGGATCACCAACGATCGACTTGTGGGCCAGCCGGTGATTGTCAAAATAATTTTATAAGATGCAGCTCAAGACACCCTATAATTAACTTTTTTCTCGTCTCTTGTATAATAGTAATTATATTGAGCTTTACCGTAGAAACGCGCCACCCTGTATAATATATAGCCCTTTTGTAAAACTTCGATCCTTTATATTTATTTATTTATTCAATATGCAAATACACAGTTTACAAACCATTTACGTATATATGTGTTGATAAAACATAACAAACACTGTTAATCCACCCACTAACATTAAAAAGCCTGGACGCAGCAAGTGCGTTATGGTCGTGAATTTTCATAGAAATGATCTGGCACAAAATATTTTATAACTTTTTTTTCTTGTAACATAGAAATCTAAATTTTGATATATAGTTTTCTTTTTATATCGTAAACCTACCTACCAAATTTGGTTATCATAGATTTTTTATTTTTTAAGATAAAATTTTTTTTCAAATGGAAACTCAAAATTTTCCCGGAAAACCTCGTCCGATTTTTTTGATTAACGAAATTGTCAAAGCCTTTAACAAAAGGAAGGTATGTGCCAAATTTTATCAAAATCGGAGTATTATTCTTTGAGATAAAAATTTTTTTTCGAATAAAAACTCAAAATTCTCCCAGAAAACCTCGTCCGATTTTCCTGACTAACAAACTTGTCAAAGCTATTTACAAAAGAAAGGTACACGCCAAATTTTATTAAAATCGGCTAATTACTTTTTGAGATAATAATTTTTTTCGAATGAAAACTCAAAATTTTAGATCTCATATAAACTATTCAATGAAAGGCGGTGAAATTAAACATAAATGTTTCAAATCTAAATAGCTTAATTTTCTGTAACCCTAGAAAGCTGAATTTTGGCACATAGTTAGGTCTTTCCCAAAGCAATATGTACACCAAATTTTATCGAAATATCTTTGTAATTTTCGGGGAAAAATTTTTTTTCGAAAGAAAACTCAAAATTTACCCGGAAAACCGTGTCAGATTTTTCTGGCTAACGAACTCATCTAAGCTATTAATAAAAGAAAGGCACTTGCCGAGTTTTATCAAAATCGGTTAATTATTTTTTGAGTTATCGGTTGGATACATATATATATATATATATATATATATATATATATATATATATATATATATATATATATATATATATATATATATATATATATATATATATATATATATATATATATATATACATATAAAAATCGAAACTAACCCCGGATATAGGTTCTAGGGGCCCAAATTCGCGCTCATTTGCAAAAATTTTTGAAAAGTTTCACCATCGATACCCCTCTATTAGTGAATTTTTTAAAATAAAAATTCGCTAAAATGGCACTTCAGCAAATTATCGAGAAATGGACGAATCCTAAGAGTAATCAGCAAGAGTTTACTCTGTCAATACCAAATAATGGAAATATGCCAAAAGTGGCTGCCGATTGGACGGCAACCAATTGATTTTTTCATTATTCTTGGATGATGGAATTTGCGACTTATGACAGATGAAATTAATTCATATGTTACAGATGTTTTAATTAATACTGACGATGGAGGTGTTTTTCTAGTCACCTTCATGCACGGACACCAACCTTCAGGGCGGAAAAAAATTTAAAAGTCTGGACGCAGCAAGTACGTTAGGGAAGTAAATTTTCATACAAATATTTTCAATAGCAAATATGCCTCTTTAATGCAAGCAAGCATCAATTTTGTTACCGATATAACCTATATATTAGAAATAATGTACCATATTTGATCAAAATAACTTATTGTTTGACAATGTACAAACACTTTACGAAAATAAAAGGTTTCCGAGAAAACTGGTTTCCTCGCCAACCTTAGGTTAAAAGCAAAATGGGTTATTGAAATTTAAAGCATTTATTGAAAAGTCGCTAGCAAAACGCACCTACTGCGCTTCGATTTTTTCTTACAAATATGCATATTTCGATGAAAAATGCAAAAGTGCAATTATATAAGGTAGGTTAGGTTAGGTTTGATTGTGAGTAGGCCATACCGGTCCCTCTGCGACCATGAGGTCTATTGTGGCTCACACCCAATAGTCTATATTTCGCCAAACAAAGCCAGCCTCCTGCAGAGGTCGATAATCTTTGTGGGCGAAATTTGATCCAGATCTTCCAGAGCAAGCTTTGTCTTGTCAAAGAGCAGGCGTCTAGTCCTGTCCACCGTCGGACAGGAACACAGTATGTGCTCAGCTGTCTTGTCACTCTCCATACACATACGGCACTCAGTTTCCTGACCGGCTCTAATTCGGTGCATGTGGTTTTTTTTAGCCCTTGACTCTGACATGCCATTTATGAAGGCCTTAGAGTGAGCTAATCCTGGTAGATTTTGCCATTGCTGGATTGTCATTCTTTCTGTCCAGGTCTTTAAGGTGCCATTTGCTGTGCATGATGATATCCCCAGGCTCTGGTTCGATGAAGTCCCCCTGGGCTCCACTCCTGGCAAGCGCGTCGGCCGCAACATTGCCATCATGGTCCGAGTGACCCGGTATCCCTACCAGCGACACCTCAGTTCGTTGAGGGCAGATTTACAATTCCATACCGTTTTTGAATTGCAACGGTAGGAACCAAGAGCCTTTATTGCAGCTTGGCTATCTGAATATATCTTTATCAATTTGTGTGTGCACTGGTTTTCTATACTTTTCCTTGCACACACCTCGATGTCATACACTTCTGCCTGGTGTATGGTTGCGTACTTTCCGAGGATAGTTGATAGTCTACCATCGGTGTTGCTCCCATATGCGCCGGCTCCTACTCCCCTATTGCTTTTGGAGCCGTCAGTATACCAGTAGAGATCGGCCCTCAATAGGGTCGTTTATAGGTATCACCAACGACTTATCGTTTTTACGAGTATGCTCACGGAAAATATTTGTTTGCCATTAAATTTGCCCTCTCTTTTAGTGAATTTTCTTAAAAAAAATTCACTAATGAGGAGATCCCGACTTTTGAATTTTGAAAAAATTTCTTTAAATGAGCGCTAATTAGGCCCCCCAGAAAACATATCCGGGGTCAGTTTCAATTTTTATATGTTATATATATATATATATATATATATATATATATATATATATATATATATATATATATATATATATATATATATATATATATATATATATATATATATATATATGTATCACACCGATAACTCAAAAAATAATGGGCCGATTTTGATTAAATTTAGTGAAAAAATTCCTTCTGCAAATGGCTTGGATGAGTTCGTTAGCCAGGAAAATCTGCCCAGGTTTTCCCGGAAAATTTTGTGTTTTCTTTCGAAAAAAATTTATATCTCCGGAATTAACAAAGTAAGGGCAACCAAATTTGGTACGCAGGTTTATATCCTTATAGGTAAGTTATCTACCAAAATTTAGCTCTGTAGGTTAAAAGACAAAAAAGTTATGGGCATTTAAAGAAAAATAAATTGGGGTTTTCCTCAAAACGTCAACGTGGCGATTTAAAATGTCAAAATTGGCAACATTTAGGCAAATAACTTGAATCTAATACGGGCTATGGAAAGAAAATGTCTCAAGAAGGATGTTTTACAAACCCTAAAGTCTTAGTTTCAACTGTCACTGTCCTTCATTTTACTAAGATATTTGAAGAAAATTCATTTCAAATAGACCCTTTCTCTGATGCTTGACAGTAGCCTTAGCTATAGAGTTTTTCGTTTAATGGTATATAATTTTTGTCGAATTTTCGTAAAAAATTAATAAAGCTCAATATATCCGTTATTATATAAGATATGAAAAAAAGTTGTATATATTAATTATAGGGTGTCTTGAGCTACATCTTAAAATAATATTTCTACAATCACAGGATGGCCCATAAGTCGTTGGTGATACAAATTTCCTTTTTTTTAATCAAATACGCCTTATGTTATTGCATTTTTGCATTTTCCATCGAAATATAATGCATGTTTGTAAGAAAAGAAATTCTGGACGCAGCAAGTGCGTAATGGTAGCAAATTTTGATGAAATGTTTTATATTTGAACAGCTCAAATTGCTATTAACCTATAAGGTTGACCAAGAAACGTGTTTTTTCGGGAACACTTTAAGTTTACTTTTGGAAATTTTTGTACATTTTCACACAATAAAGTTATTTTGACGAAACATGGCACATTGTTTTTACTATATATGTTATACTGGTAACCAAATTTGATGTCTGCTTTCTTAAAACACACACATATTTGCTATTAAAAACATTTTTATGGAAATTCACTACCATAACGCACTTGCTGCGTCCAGAGTTTTTATATATTGCTCTTAGAAATAAAAGCATATTGTTTGCAATTATTAAATTTCTTAAAAATGCTAAACTGTTTAGATAATAAGAACCTTATACATCTTAATCATAGATAGGCTATACAAATTATAAAAAAATCCTATTTTCTTTCCATATATTAATACCTATGTTTTCCGTGGTCCGTGTGTGTTGTTTTTAAGTCGTCATAATAGACCCTATGACGTGAAGAGTGTCCCCTTAGGCTATTAGTATAGTATTATGCTATTCTCGGTATAAAACGCTAATATCATACATCTTCATGTTCATTTTGCAACATATAATAGACAATTTAATAAGTGCTAGTATATGTGTATATATGTGTGTACATACTAGTTATTCGCCTCCGTGGCCGTGCGGGAAAGTCGAATCAGACTTTCCAATACGGACTAGGGGGACGACGGTTCGAGGCTCACCGGCGGCGGATGATTTTTCAAATCACTGTCGTCGTTGATATCGAGCTCAAGGTGGAGGGTAGGTTAGTTTAGATGAGCAAAAAGGGCCAGCAATGGCTTAATTGCCAGTAAGCATCTTACCTTTACCTTTACCTTTTTTTACATACTTGTTATCTGTATGCAAACCTTTTAATCCGAGAGATGTCAGCGCTTACATGTGTATCGATATAATTTAATCAATGAGTTACTGCTGTGCCCATGTTAATACATAATCTAATGCGACACAAGGACCGTGGCTATACGAATTGGGTTATCAATTCGAAGCCAACAACAATTATATTAAAAAAAAGAAATAAAAAAGAGGTATCACACTACCCACCATTTAATTTCAAAATTTTGGTGAAGTAGTTACCCTTTGAAGAAGTTTGACGACAGGGGTGAGATTTTTATAACAAAAAGTTAGTTTTGGACCACCTGTTTTTGAATTTTTCCTAATAATGGTAACTTTCAATTTTATTGAATTTATGCGTTAGTTTATAGGCACAATATATATATATATATATATATATATATATATATATATATATATAGATAAATCAAATGAGTGCGAATTAAGGCCCCAGAACCCATATCCAAAGTTAATTAGATTTTTTAAATGTTTATATACATATATATATATATATATATATATATATATATATATATATATATATATATATATATATATATATATATATATATATATATATATATATATATATATATATATATATATATATATATATATATATACCAACATATAAAAATTAAATATATATACATAAAAAAATCTAATGAACTTTAGATATGGGTTCTGGGGCCTTAATTCGCGCTCATTTGGAAAAAAAATTCTGAAAATCCTTTCATCGTTACCTCTTTATTAGTGAATTTTCTTAATAAAAATTCACTAATACAGCCATTACATTAAAATATTTAACGAATCTGTTTTCTGGCTAGGTATTATTTTTAAATAAAATAACTGCTAAGTAAAAATCAAACTGCAAATAAATCTATCACTTTAATTTGGAAAAAACTCCCATTTACTCAAAATTCACAACAGAGGTTTATTTACACAATTTCTAGCTAAATGTAAAGTATTATTCCAGTTCTGATACTTTCAAAACTATATCTTATCCGAAAATATGTTTTTATATTTTGGGTGGAAAAAATGGCCATTATAGCTGGTTTATAAACTTTTGCGCGACTGTAACAAAATTAAGACATGTGCCAAGTTTCGTTCAAATCAGTTGAGTATTTTTTGAGTTATCGCTTGGATACATACATAGGGTCTGGGGACCCCAATTCGCGCTCACTTATTGAAAAGAATTTCCCAGAGTCCTACCATCGACCTCTCTATTAGTGTATTTTCTTAATTAAAGTTCACTAAAATAACCATAACATTAAAATATTTAACGCAGCTGTATTCTGGCTAGGTATTATTTTTAAATGAAATGACAGCTAAGTAAGAATCAAACTGCAAATAAATCTATCAATTTAATTTGGAAATATTGTGCCACACCTCTTATTATATCATAATTTGTTAGAAATTGTCTACCTGTTTTATTTCATCGCTTTCGTTTTGTCGTAAACCATATATGGAACTAGCTATGTTTATCCAAACAATAAAATTGTGTACAATCGTCTAAAATTAACATAAAAATTACACAACAACAAAATTGCACATTAACAATTTCTCTGACATTAAAGTTTTTCAACAAATTTATGCATAGTACGTATCGTTTGATTTCCGCTTACCCATTTTCAGCAATTATTGTAGGTGTCTTCCTGTCGATATCGAGTTATGATGTCTTTAAGTTATAATTTACGTTATGTCTGTGTAATAGCTTGTACATATTAGAGAAAATATTACTTATAATTGATGCCTATGTTGATGAAAGTATATTCTTTGGATTGCTACTATTAATTTATGGCCTGTGAGCATATTTAGGTAGTCATTTGACAGCAAAATACCTACTTGCTAGAGTATCTTGCTATTTATTAAGTGAATTAAAATTGCTATTTGTATGTCAGAACAAAGCTACTGGTTTTGATTCTATAAGGTAGAGATTTCTAATAATTGTCAATCATAACTATTTAATTACCTTTATGAGTAACTTTATACAAGGAAACTGCAAATAAATGTCGCATAATAATAATTTATATTAATATAAATAATTTTTTGTAAGTGTTGTTTAATGATTTAAGTTCCTATCGGAGAATATGTTTTTGACCAACTTTCCTTATACGGAAAATACCCATAGTTGACTGTAAGAAGCATTTTAGAAAAAAGAAATGCCTTATTCAGAGATTTTTTAACAGTATTGTAAAGACTTTTTTTCCAATGCATTAAAAAAGTCTTGGCGCTGCAAGTATGTTACGGTAGTGAATTATCATAGAAATGATCTGGGACCAAACATTTTCTCGAAAAACCTGGTCCGATTTTCCTGGCTAACGAAGTTATCTAAGCCACTTACAAAGGGAAGGTACCTGCTAATTTCGTCAACGTCTGCTTATTATTATACATTATACATTATACATTATACGTTATACGTTATACGATATACGTTATACGTTATACGTTATACGTTATACTTTATACGTTATACGTTATACGTTATACTTTATACGTTATACATTATACGTTATACATTATACTTTATACATTATACATTATACATTATACATTATACATTATACATTATACATTATACATTATACATTATACATTATACATTATACATTATACATTATACATTATAGATTATACATTATACATTATACATTATACATTATACATTATACATTATACATTATACATTATACATTATACATTATCCATTATACATTATACATTATACATTATACATTATACATTATACATTATACATTATACAACATAACATATATCCATTATTTTTTAATCAAGTAGTCATGGAAAATACATTTGATCATCTGATATTTATCTTCTCTTTTCCCGGCGGGTTAAAAGGTCCCCAAATAGTATTTTTAATCATAACATATTTAAATAAAATACTTCAAATTAGCGTGAACCAGCACCAGAATCCATATTCATGGTGAGTTTTAATTTTTATCTTTGTCATTCAAATAGTGCTGCAAATTGCTTCAATACTGTAATAATTTACTCTCCCCATACAGACATCCTAATGAAATAAATTTATGGTCCATGACTTGCCCACAAAGAAAATATTAGTATTTCTGTATCCATAAACTTCTTAAACGTTATATTACTCAAGTTTTAACAAAAAAGATGTCCATTTTAACCACATCACCCCTCATTTATCCGCTACCCCTTGAAGCGATCTTACGCGAAAACAGTTCGAAGCGTTCCTTTGTCGGGTGCTAACTGGATACCAAATTTGAAGATGATATCTCAATTCGTTCGAAAATTATTGCGCCTATTAACAGACACAGGTACAGGTAGACAGACTGACAGACAAAAAATGTTCGTTCCAGAATAAAATTTTCTATATGTTTTGGGGCTTTTTACACCGTTTAAGCAAAAAAATGATGAATATAAAAACTTGTACATAACAAAACAGTGAAAATTTTCATATTATATAGTTATAAATAGAATTTGTATCAACAATCAGCTTGAAACCTAAATGAATTCAACATGAATAATTCTGCAAATTTCTCTTGCCCATAATCTTATTTCATCATAATTTAATGTGCTACCATGAAACCGTCGTTAAACTACTATTTCAAGGGTATGTATAGGAATATACTGAAAGCTGTTTCTGAGGATATTAAGTTACAAGCTGTACTTACGTATAAATAATTGTTCTAGGTATAAATGGTAGCACTGTACTGAATTTGCTATATCTCTAGATGAAAACTGTCTTATTAATTTAATATTTTAAAATATGTAACTGATATACTTGGTACATAATTAAGAAATTGTGCAGATGAAAGGTGATACTAACTCTTACTTCCGAGAATAAATCTATTATAAGGCTGAATCTGCTATTTCTACTTGTCTCTTTAAAAATCATTTTAAATGTGAAAAAATGTAACAATTTATGCCATACTGAAATAAAAAAGGACACAGTAGAGGATAGAAAAGCAGTTCTCTTATATCATTTATTATTAATGCAAAACGTTTTTTACCTACATATTTCTTTTTTTTTTTGATGCACTGGAAGACAAGTTATGATTGAAGCCTTTCAACCATCCGTTTACGAGGCTTATCTATAAATAGGTACATGATGGTAAATATTACACAATAAATTATCTTCTGCGAACTGTACATATTGGCATAAAAGTGATTCTGAATTTGTCTTCTGCTTCAACAAATTAATTCTTTTGGAAGTAACATTTAAATGTAAAATGCACCTCGTGTCTTCAATACCATATCCAAATCAGTTCTTCTTGACAACAGCACCCTTTTCTTGCATCTAATACAAAATTATCGTCAATCCATAATATAGTTATTGTTTAATATTAATTATTAGGCGAATTTGTAAAAAAAAATCGCTGGTAACAAAAGAAAACACAAAATATCATATTCACGTTTCGCCATCTTTTGGCAACCTATGAAATGTCTTTGATAGATTTAGCACGTTATAATTCGAACAATTATAGATTGCACACACCCAACCACTAACATTTATTGTAAAAAACATAGTCCAAACTTAATTATATACAGTTAAACACCGGCAATTGCTAGTGTTACACGTTCTCGAACGACGTAACATCAGTACGAAATCAGCCGCAGTGTCCTGTATTGTCATTATAAAGTATTTTCTAAAAGGTTACAAGGATTTAAAATCAGTAACGAATTATATTGACACCTGTTGTTTGTTAATTGTTTATTATTCTAAGACTGATTAATGAATAACCTGGACGGATATGCATTTTAATTAACATAAATAAAAAGAGAGCAAGGTTAACTATACAATTCAAATTTAATTATGGGCGGTTAATGCTGTACGATTGTAGGATTGTATGTGTGTGTAGGTGTGTGTTTTGTTTCTTTAACGTCGGCCTATTTCCGCGACTATGGCCAATCACCGACGTCAGGGAGCAAATTCACCTCACTATCCTGGAAATTTTGCCGAACCCCTGCCTTTCTGTAAGGAGGGTAGGGATCTTTAACGTGGCCAACATCGCATGGACACGGGACCGAGGGCTTTACGCCCCCTCCGAAGGGCGGAACGTGAAGACATTCAACTTGCTCAAATACAATGCCAGAACTACTGTTAATGTTAATTTTACAGTTTGTACTGAACATCACATGGACACGGGACCGACGGCTTTACGCCCCCTCCGAAGGGCGGAACGTGCAGACATTCAACTTGCTCAAATACAATGCCAGAACCACTGTTGATTTTAATTTTACAGTTTGTACTGAAAAAGTGAAAGGAGTACCCTGTGATCGAACCCAATACCCTTCGATTCAGAGGCACACATTTTTACCCCTGAACCACCGAGGTTCTTAAAGGATTGTATATTCATCTATATTATATAACTCAGACTAGATTATCCTGTTGTGAAAGTAAAACATTATAGATTCAACTGCTACTTTATATCTTATTGGGGATTTTAATATGAAGATATCGCATGTTAACTACTCGATGAATCTCAATGTTTTTTTTGTGATTAGTTTCACATAATGGATACGCAGAAGTTTGCTTAAACAAAGCTGTTGTTTTAGCGAATTTTTCGTAAAGCGAAAAATTAACTAATGAGAAGATCTGTATATATATATATATATATATATATATATATATATATATATATATATATATATATATATATATATATATATATATATATATATATATATATATATATATATATATATATATATCACCGATAACTCAAAAAATAATAAGCCGATTTTGATGAAATTTGGTAGGTACCTTCTTTTTGTAAGTGGCTTGGGTAAGTTCTTTAGCCAGGAAAATTCGACCAGTTTTTACGGGAAAATGTTGGGTCTTCTTTCGGAAATTTTTTGTATCTCCGAAAATAACAAAGCTGTGCCAACCAAATTTGCCATATACGTTTCCACTATAAAACCTAATGCCGAAATTCAGATCTCTACGTTAAAAAAAAAAGTTATAGGCATAAAAAAAATTTTGGGTGCCACTGGTGATTGGAGGAAAGCACAAGAACAAAATATTTTGTGTGGTTAACAAATCCAATTGAATATTACATACAACGGTTAAGTTTTCTGGACGCAAAAAGGTCAAAAAGTAGCAGAAAAAATATTTTGAAAATTTTATAGTTTTTCTTCGTCAAAGTCGCGAATTGAAACGTCGAAAATTGAAATTTTCAGACAAGTAATTTGAAACATATGCGGATTGTGTAGAAGAAATGTCGTAATAAGTGTGTTTTTCAAAGCCTTAAATTTCAGCTGCAACCATCATTGTCCTTCACTGTACTAAAATGTTTTCGGAAAACCCATTTCAAATAGACCCTCTCTCTAATGCTTTGGCAGTAGTTTTAGCTATAGGGTTTCTAGTTTAGTAGTCTATATTTTAGCAAATTTTCGAAAAAAAAAGTCGTTATTGAGAAGACCGCGACTTATTAATTTTGAAAAGATTTCTTCAAATCAGCGCGAAATAAAACCCCTAAAACCCACATACAGGCTAGGTTTCAGCTTTTGTCTGTTTACACATATACAGGGTGACGCATTTCTACGGTAACACTAAATATTTTCGTTTATATACAAAATAAGACCAAAAATTGTATATGTTAATTATAAGGTGTTTTCAGCTACATTTTATAAAACTATTTTGATCATCCCAGGATGGCCCATAAGTCATTTCTTTTTTTAATAGGACACCTCTTATGTTATCTCATTTTTGCATTTCCTGCTGAATTATAATTCATGTTCGTAAAGAAAAAAAATTCATATCGTTCATCGTTTTTGAGTTATTTCAATTGTTTCGCAACTTTTAATGTTTTTGGCACATTGCACAAACACAAGTCACAAATTGTGAAAACGCGTGATTGCCAATTAATGGCGTAGCCCCATGGAAATGACGCATTCAGAGTGCTTTTTGTTTCTTATTACTCTTCGAAAAAATCGAGCTGCCGTATACAAGCACTCTCAAATAGTGGCTGATTTGAAAAGTTTTAGCAGAAATATTTTGAGTGTTTCCGTAGAAATCATTTTCTGTAACATTTTTGTGAAATGTTGGCATATAATAATAACTGTTTAGTAAGTTATTGTAAAAAATGTTGTAGAATTTTTGTGAAAAATATACATTACATTACTGAAGGCAATTTCGCCAAAAAAAATTGTGAATTTTTGTTTATAGACATTTTTGCAAATTTTCATTTTTCTTCCATTTCGGTCCTAAAGCTGTTCGTCAATAATTATATCTTGGCAGCAGAAGAGGTTTGTTGGCCAGAAAAATCAGACCAGTTTTTTCTGAACCTTTTAAAGTTTATTTTCGAAAAATGTTTGTACTTTTTGAAACAACAAAGCTATCTTAATGAAATGTGGTACAATGTTTCTACTATATAGGTTATACTGCCAACCAGATGTCCTTTTAAAAACAACACATATTTGCCATTAAAATAACTTTTACGAAAATTCGCTACCATAACGCACTTTTTTTTTTATTAAAAAGATTAAAAATATTTGCTTGGGTATTAAAGTTGCAGATGGTCTTCGTTCGGTAGACTAAAAGCTGGCGTTTCTGTTTAGAAAAAAAGACTCGGATGGTTCCATAATTATAATACTTGTTTATTGTGGGGTGTTGCTTCAAAATATATCTCTTATTAGTCTATATTTTGTTGGTCACAATGGAAATGTTGCAAATCGCTGCCACTTTTCAGAAACTGTTTGGTTAGCTTTCCCATCTTCGGTGTTAATTTAAAAAACCAATTTTGCGAAAGGTTATAAATACGTATTTTTTCCTGAAAACCAAACGCGCGTGTAGGGGACACATTTTTCAATATATATAATATATATATATATATATATATATATATATATATATATATATATATATATATATATATATATAACTTTTAAATAAAAGAGTAGTGAGTAACTAAAAATGTGATTTTCCTAGAATAATATTCAACTATTTATAAAATTGTATTCCTCAAACCTTTTTTATTTTTTTATTTCAACAACACACCACGAGGGCTTACAGACTAAATACTATAGTACGTCTGTGTCGACAAGGAGGAAAGAGGCAACTTGTTAATTCTGCATTTGAAGGTTTGTTGGAGGTTCGGGGGAGAAGGCAAAACATGTGCCGGCAAGGAATTCCACAACTTGGGAGTCCTCGGGACAAAATCGGGCATAACAAGATGTTCTATGTCTGGTGACCTGGACAGTAAAAGGGTGCATTCGCTCTGTTCCGCTGGTAGATCTGTTGGGGGCAGCAGGTGGAGGAACTATGGAAGAAAGCTCCTCTGAGCAGTGCCCGTGCAGATATCTATAAAAGAGAGAGAGAGAGAGGTCACCAACGGCACGTCGGTGGGCAAGGGATGGCAGCCCTTGGGTGAGGGTAGGGTCACCGATGGGACGTATAGCTCTCTTCTGAATGGAGTCCAGGATAGCGAGTGTAGAAGCGGCAGCAGCACCCCAGATGTGGGAGCAGTATTCGAGGTTTGGTCTTATTTGTGAAGTATATAAGGTATAGAGATTAGCTGGTGAAAAGTATTTGCGAGCCCGGAAGAGGAAACCTAATTTCTTAGCAGCCGCTTCTGCAATTGATGTGACATGTTGGTGCCAATTGAGATTTCGATCCACAGAAATGCCAACAGGTGAAAAGGACCCATTACTTTGAATAACTTGGTTGTTTATTGTGATGTGTCTAGGGCTGGTGTATCTATTATGAGAAAGAAAGCAAGACTGTGATTTGGTGGGGTTGAATTGTACAAGATTTATACTTCCCCAGTCTAATATTTTTTGGAGATCCATGGAGATTCAACCCTCCATGAGTCTGCGATCCTCACCTAATTGGGCTAAAGAGACAGGCTTAGAATGGCATATTTGAGTGGAGGGTGCTGTCGTCCGCATAACTGTGAACTGGGTTGGATGTGCCAGAGATGAGGTCACTGATGTGGAGAAGAAACAAAGTAGGGGCTAAAGCTGAACCTTGAGGAACTCCTGCATTAATTGGATACAGTTTAGAGGAATGGCCATCCACGACAACAGAAATGCTCTGGTTGGAGAAGAAATTTGCTGTCCACGTACAGAGTTTTGGTGGTAGGCTATAGGCCGCTGGTTTATTAAGCAGCGCTGCATGCCAGACCTGGTCGGATGCTTTGGATATGTCTAGAGCGACAATTTGGGATTCACCGTGCAGTTCCATAGACTTGTTCCAAGAGTGGGTGACAAAGGAAAGGAGGTCGGCAGTTGATCTGCGCTGACGAAATCCATACTGCATGTCGTGGGTTAGACTGTGTTTTTCAAGAAATTTTAGTAATTTGGTGTTTATATACTTTTCCATCACTTTTTTTTTACCTCAGGGCTCGTCCGCGGCCTTGCCGCCCCGATAGCACCGCATTTCCATCACTTTAGAGACGACTGAAAGAAGAGAAATAATCCGGTAGTTGCTAGGAAGCGCTTTGGATCCTTCCTTGGGTACGGGTTGTACTCGAGCAGTTTTCCAGTTACTAGGGAATATGCCTCTATTGTAAGATGTCTGAAACAGACGAGTCAGGACAGGAGCAAGTTCTGGTGCGCATTTTTTGAGAACAATTGCTGGGATCTCGTCAAGGGCAGCGGCTTTCCTGGTATTAAGAGAAGATAGCATCTTTCGTACCTTTTTAGTTTTGAAAATGATATCCGTCACTTTATGCGCGACATTGGGGACTGTTGGTGATTGAACATTTGGAGGTGAGTTGAGAGAAGAATTGCCGGCGAATAACGAGGCAAAAAGTTCAGCCTAGCCTAGGTAGAAATAATTTCATTCCCTGAGACAAGAGGTGGGAACGTGCTCTTGCAGAAATTATTCCCAATAGATTTAGCAAGAGTCCAGAAGGGTTTGCTGCCGCTGGAGCTTAAGAGGACTTTGTTTTTGATGTGGTTCTTAAACGAGTTTTTTGCCTCAGAAAGAATGCGGACACAGCGGTTTTTGCGTCGTTAAATGCTTGACGGTTTTCTTGACTGGGATTGTGTAGAAGCTTTTTGTCAGCTTTGCGGTTTTCAAGTCTGGCCTTGTCACAGTATTTAGAGAACCAGGGCGTTTGAGTGGCTGCAGAGATTTTCTGTGTACGTGAAATAAATAATTCCATGCCAGCTTGGATAATTAAGGTGACGTTTTGTGAGATATCAGAGGGGTCAGGAGGAGAGAAACCGACAGACGCCCATGGAAATGAGGAAAAATAATTTCGCATTTCGTCCCAGTTCGCGGAGTTGTAGTGCCAAACGATACGTGGGTGTGATGACTGTGTGACCTCGGGTTGCATTGTGCAGGAAGCAGTGACTATGCCGTGGCCTGAGCGACCCAGGGAGGCGGTGACTGATATCTTATAGCAGTCAGGATTTGCAGCAAGAAGAAGATCCAAGAGATTTGAGCTGTGTGTTGGGATGAGAGGAAAGTAAGTAGGTTGCTGAACCACATTGGCTAAAGGATTGCTGATTGCAAAGGCCTCCGCTGCTCTTCATTGTGGATCGGTTTTTGAAGATCCTAGCCATTCCTTATTATGGACATTGAAGTCACCAAGAATAGTGACATCGGAGGAAGGATATTCAGAAATCAGATGGTCGGTTTATTCAGAAAGGTAGTTAAAGAGCTGGACAAAGTTGTTGTCAGAAGGTGACCGGTAAAGTTGCAGCCCTGAGAGAGAGTTTTATCCATAGTAAGTCTTTTCTTCCAGCTTCTAAATTGGGGAGTCTGGTGCAGCGTAGATTGCTACAGACGTGCGCGCACACGCCTCCATGCAATCTAAAGGAAGTAAGTAGCTCATACCTCGGGAAATTAAGGTGATTAGTGGCTGTTTTGGCACTAATTTGAGTTTCGCTGAAGAAGAGGAGTTGGGGCCTGTTAGCCTGGAGGAAATGGCGGACGAAGTTCAGATTAGAATTTAGGCCGCATATATTCGAAAAGGATATGTTAAATCTTGATGCTGGCGCCCCCTGTACACCCCTCTCCCGGAGATCCGAATGGAGGGATATTTTACCTCCGGAATCTTTTGTACAAGGAGGAGCCATCATCATTTTTGCTTATAAGGGAAACCGACTCGTACACCAGAATCGGAAACGTCCGTTGGGACTTCACCGGCCCCTTGATGTAAGGGGTGGTACCTCCTCGGGCGTGAAAAAAACCTTTTACTATCACGTAAAGGAAAATTCCACTGCCACCTACCATGTTGCAAGTATACCACAGCAGCCAACTATTAACTACTGACCAGCTCTAGAACTTAAGCACAATGTACACGATGTCCACGCTGTGGTACAGCCAAATGGAATTAATTCAGAAGGTATCTCAATTATTGTACATAGTCATAAAAAATCCCGAAATAGTCCAATTTTTGATTGAAAAATGACATCCTGCAACGTGAATACTTCACCCCAACATTAAACCCCCTTCGAGTGACAGTTGGAACTCTCAAATTTTTAAATAGGAAGTAGCGACTTGTGATACCTCATTTGAAAGATCTTCTGATTAGCTATAACCTATAGTTTTAAAATTTCTTGCAAAAATTAACAGTAAAAAAATAAATTTATCTGATTGAGGAACTTCGCTACAACACACTAAAAAATTAATAACTAATCGCATTTCATTATTGATATTTTTTTTGCTACGTCATAATTTCTGAAGTTAATAATTCTTCTTTCTTTCAATTACAATTATTACAGAACAAAGTCGACTGCCAACAGTAAGTGAAATTTAGAAACACTTATCTATCACGATTTTATTTTTGTCTAAAATATGAGTTAATAATTTATACGGGTGTCAATCAGTTTAATTAATTGTATCAAATCTACAATCACATTTCCTGTTCGTGTTATTTTGTAAGCACGAATTATGAATTAGAAACCCACTGCTTTACAAATTTACGATAAAGGTAGAATAATTAATAACATCCAAAAAAAAATCGTTTGAACTATATGCCAACCCATATATCATGTCATATTGCACACTAAGAGTAGTTTATTGTACTATTTTTTCAGTGGTCCTCAAACATTTTCCAAACATAGTGTAATGTAGACCGGTTTAAATAAACATCTGATTTTTGTTTCATAGCTATTAATCTAACTTATTTTGAACACTCCTAAGCTACATTATTGACTTGGTGAGATGAATCGTAAGTGACATAAGTATGGCATACTGACGAGCTCTAACAAGAGCGAAGCTGGTGTCAATCAATAAATAAACTATTCAATTTCTGGATGTCAAACTTTGATAGTTTATTTAACAAAAAATCTTATTGCTATTATAGCAGATACATTTTATTTCGCTTATTAAATACTTTTCAGGCAAATTAGAAATCAATATACCATAATAGTCATGTCAGATTCGCATATTTAGATTGTGTGTTTTGGTTTACTGGCTGTGGCTTTGATCAGCCATTAGCACATTATGACCCTTCTCTGCTACCCTTTCCTAAAGTCGTTAGATCACCTTTACACTTTTCTTTTTGTATATGAATATACATACTTAAATTTATTCTATGCTACTTCTAAATACAAGTATTCATCCTTGATTATAGTTTTTTTTTAAATCTTTTATTTCTCTTAGGACTTTTTTTCTCTCTTTTTTTATGTTGCAATCTTTTATTTCTCAGGATTTTTTTTTCTTTTTTTCTTCTTTTTTTTCCTTTTAGTGAATTTTCTTGAAAAAAATTCACTAATGAGGAGATCCCGACTTTTGAATTTTGAAAAAATTTCTTCAAATGAGCGCTAATTAGGCCCTCGAGAAAACATATCCGGGGTCAGTTTCAATTTTTATATGTTATATATATATATATATATATATATATATATATATATATATATATATATATATATATATATATATATATATATATATATATATATATATATATATATATATATATATATATATATATATATATATATTTATATATATATGTATCACACCGATAACTCAAAAAATAATGGGCCGATTTTGATTAAATTTGGTGAAAAAAATCCTTTTGCAAATGGCTTGGATGAGTTCGTTAGCCAGGAAAATCTGCCCAGGTTTTCCCGGAAAATTTTGTGTTTTCTTTCGAAAAAAAATTGTTACTCCGGAATTAACACAGTAAGGGCAACCAAATTTGGCACGCAGGTTTACATCCTTATAAGTAAGTCACCTACCAAAATTTAGCTATGTAGGTCAAAAGGCAAAAAAGTTATAGGCATTTAAAGAAAAATAAATTGGGGTTTTCCTCAAAACGTCAAAGTGGCGATTTAAAATGTCAAAATTGGCAACATTTAGGCAAAGAACTTGAATCTAATACGGGCTATAGAAATAAAATATCTCAAGAAGGATGTTTTACAAGCCCTGGAGTCTTAGTTTCAATCGTCATTGTCCTTCATTTTACTAAAATATTCCCAGAAAATTCATTTCAAATAGACCCTGTCTCTGATGCTTGGCAGTAGCCTTAGCTATAGAGTTTATCGTTTAATGGTATATAATTTCTGTCGAATTTTCGTAAAAAATCAATAAAGCTCAATATATCCGTTATTATATAAGATATGAAAAAATTTTGTATATATTAATTATAGGGTGTCTTGAGCTACATCTTAAAATAATATTTCTACAATCACAGGCTGGCCCATAAGTCGTTGGTGATACAAATTTCCATTTTTTTTAACGCCTTATGTTATTGCATTTTTGCATTTTCCATCGAAATATAATGCATGTTTGTAAGAAAAGAAATTCTGGACGCAGCAAGCGCGTTATGGTAGCGAATTTTAATCAAATGTTTCATATTTGAACAGCTCAATTTGCTATTAACCTATAAGGTTGACCAAGAAACGTGTTTTTTTGGGAACACTTTAAGTTTACTTTTTGAAATTTTGGTACATTTTCGCACAATAAAGTTATTTTGATGAAACAAGGCATATTGTTTCTACTATATAGGTTATACTGGTAACCCAATTTGATGCCTGCTTTCTTAAAAAAAAACACACATATTTGTTATTAAAAACATTTTTATGAAAATTCACTACCATAACGCACTTGCTGCGTCCCGAGTTTTTTTTCATTTAAGAGACTTTTTTTTTCTTCTTTTTTTTAATAAATAAATAAATGGATTGTGAAGAGATGGTTAACTACAGGGATACGTATACGCTACTGGGGCTCTTCACAGCTTTCAACATCACAGACTGAGCCACTATAAGAAAGGTTTCAAACACTAGGAAAGACAATAGGAACTTATTAACTATCTAGAGGTAATATTCACTACTAACTAATTACAATTCCACCTTACAGGCTTTACTTAAAATAAATATGTCTATTATTATCTGTATTAAATTTAAGAACGGAATTAAAAGTCTCTAAGTACTGGGACAAAGCAAATACTACTTCCAAATTTCGAAACGTTTCCGCTAGGTCTGTACTCTATACTTTGATTTTCTTATTTTTGATATGTTTGTTTAAAGCTTTAAATATTTCTATATCATTCGTGGCTAATAGTTGAGCTAGGTTAAAGCGTTTATTTGCAGAAAGTTTTTGGATAATTAACGAAAATTTCTCTATTTCGTCCTTTCTTAATATACATGATAAAATGACATGTTCGATATCTTCATATTCCGTACACTCACAATGTGGACAGTCTTTTGATCTAATTTTAAACAAATAGGCTGGACATAATGCATGATTAGTTCTTAAACGACATATATTTTTTATTTCCTCTTTTGAGAAGTTTCCATAATAAAACCACGGTTTTGAGGGGAGTTCCGGCTGAATACGCTTATACATTTCCCCAGCTTTATCATATGTATAATTTATTTGCCATAGTTGTTTCTGTCTTTTTGTAATCGTACTATAGTAATCTGAATATGGAGTTTTATACTCTGCCTTCTCTCCCCTATCCACCGACATTTTCGTAATTTCATCAACAGTCTCATTGTGCTGTATGCCACAATGACCCTTTAACCATGCTATAGTTACAAGTTGGCCACTATTTTTCATAGAATGTATTTTATTAATAATTAACTGAATTACATAATTCCCAATGGGGTAAAAATACACATTCTGAATTTTCTGAAGGGCAGTTTTACTATCTGTTATAATTATGGCTTGGTTTATTTGTTTCTCCTTAATATATTCAAGGGCTTCATTTATTGCAATAAGTTCCGCCGTGTAGTATTTTATTAATAATTAACTGAATTACATAATTCCCAATGGGGTAAAAACACACATTCTGAATTTTCTGAACGGCACTTTTACTATCTGTTATAATTATGGCTTGGTTTATTTGTTTCTCCTTAATATATTCAAGGGCTTCATTTATTGCAATAAGTTCCGCCGTGTATATGGACATGTGTTCTTCTAAACAAAGCATTTTTTGTTTATTGGCAATAGGATCGTAACAAGCACAGCCGGTTTCGCTATCCATTTTGGAACCATCTGTATATATTTCATATGTTTCTGGAAAGAGGGTTTCCAGATCAAGCCTGAACGCTATATTTCTAACTGCCTTTGGAAGATTTTCATAGTCTTGGAAGAAAAATGTATTAACAGATCCACTTACAGATGGAACAACGTTGTGATCTAAATGTAGGTTTTCATGAAAAATGTTATCTGCCATAATAAGCAAATGCTCATATGCCTCTACCATTGGTATACTTTTTGCTTTTTGCCATTTCTTATGGGTTAGATCCGCGATAAATAGTTGATGTATAGTTTTTATTAATGTGGCATTTTTGGACATAGTTTTAATTAAAAATCTTTCAGTGAGAATATTTCTTCTAAAACTAAGTGGCAGTTCTCATGACTCAGCTGTGACTGCACAAACTGGTGTTGATCTAAGTAAACCCAAACATAATCTCAAA
Organism: Tillus elongatus; assembly: GCA_964006375.1. Classification (NCBI taxonomy): domain Eukaryota; kingdom Metazoa; phylum Arthropoda; class Insecta; order Coleoptera; family Cleridae; genus Tillus; species Tillus elongatus. The sequence goes on from OZ023263.1 coordinate 178,704,891, forward strand.
CACTTATTTTGCACAATGTCTAGCTTTGTGAGATGTGTATTCGCTGCTTGCCCATAAAATATACATCCATAGTAAATTATTATTATGGCTACGGTTGCATCTGCTCATTTAGATTGTGATTTACTCGGAAAATAAAAGAAACATTTTGAGCAACACTGAACTATTAAAATGAAAGGCGTTGGCCAGGTAATTTATTTGAATGTATGATTGTTTCGAGCGGTATAGTGATCACTCGAAGTGGCGAGTGTAGCCTTGATAAAAAATGACCTACGAGTCCAACAAACCATTACATAAGCCTTTCAACTACAGCCGGTACCGTTCACAATGAATACTTGTTATGATTAAAAGAAAAGTTCTTACATGTATAGTAATCGAGTTACCAGGGTGAAGAAAAATACTTATTTTGATGATTAAGATCATATGAGGCCAAATTATTTTATTTAGCAATAATTAGTGAAACCGTTTTATACCCCTTCGTTAATAAAAGGTCAAAAAATGGTTACAAGATTTTGAAGAGATTTTAAAGAATATAGTCAATGCAAAGCTCCTGGTGTAAACGAATTAACAGTAGAATTTAAAAAAAAATCTGGTGACAATATGGAAGATATACCTTTTTATTTAATTGGGGAGTGTGACAAATCGGGAGAACTGCTCAGTGGGCATATGAAAAGTAAAATTGTTACTATTCGAAAAACAGTGAATGTGCGAAAATGCAACCAACACACAACAATAAGTACACAGTCATGTAGCGAGGATTCTGCTGATCATAATTGTTTTTTTTTAAATTAATATTATTGGCTGCGGCATCTCAGGCCATTAGCACATTCTTTTCCATCATTTTAATATTTTTTACAAATTTTCCAGACAAAGTCAACTTGGCTCGCCCGGGAACCGAACCCGGGACCTCTCGCTTTGCAGGCTGGCACCTAGCCACCTGCGCCACGAGGGCGTCGATCATAATTGTTAAGATTTAAATTAATTGTATCTCTGGACAGTGCTGCCCTCTTCGGGAACGCGCCCTATATGTGTCTCTTTTTGTTTCTATTAAATTAGTGGAGTTGTCAATTGTAAACGCCAGTGAGTTTTGACCTATGTCTGTAAGTTCTGTAAATATTTGTAAAACCGTCATTCTATGGCAATTCAATAATTTTTAATAGACTGGACTCCATTGAAGGTATAAACATTCGGTCCTTCGAACCGGATTCATTAAAAATCTGAAGTACACACTGAAGTCAACACGCTTTTAACAATAAGGCCTTTGGAGAAAAGTTCATTTCAGAACCACTAACGCATCCTGTGTCAATATGTCACAAATATGTCTAAACTCGACCCTCCGTTTATATTACAGCCGTCGAATACACTAATCACCGATTTTTTCAAGTTTACGACACAATAACGGGCATCGATTCCAACAGATAAATGGTCAACAAGAAACAGCGTCCTGTTATAAGCAGCAAGCAGGCACAATTTTAAGGAATCTGTACCAAAAAGTGAGTGACCTATAATAAATTCAGCTACTCATTTCATTTTCACTTTCATTTCATCGAAGTCTCTATATAATTTGTCTCTATTTAACAATTAGCTGCTTGCAATCCGATTCACTATTACATTTTAAATGCACATTTATCGAGCAGAGCCTCGGTGATTCAGTGGTAAGAACGTGTACCTCCGAACCGAGGGGTACCGGGTTCGAGTCCCAGGGTTTCCCTTTCACTTTTTCAGCACATACTGTACAATTAACATCAACCGAGGTTGTGGCATTATATTTGAGTAAGTTGAATGTCTGCACGTTCCGCCCTTCAGAGGGGGCGTAAAGCCGCCTGGCCCGTGAACATGCGATGTTGGGCACGTTAAAGATTCCTACCATTCTTACAGAAAGACAGGGGTTCGGAAAATTTTCCGGGGTAGTGAGGTGAAACTGCTCCCTGGCGTCGGTGATCTCCATAGTCGCGGAAATAGACCGACGTTAAAGAAAAAAATACTCCTATAGCGATGCTTACATTTACATAATTCTGTTACTTTTATAATACGATCCACTCTATTGAAGATATAAATAATAATTAAAAAGAATTAAAACAAAATTGAGAGTCGCTTTGATGAAAACCAGTTAAGATTTAAACCTGTACGAGGAACTAGCGAAGCAATACTGGCACGTAGAACAAAAGGAGACTGGAGAAAAATAAAGATGAATCAACTGCTTTTATTAGAAAAACTGCTCCGATATGGCTGGCTAATGAACTCGTCCAAGCTATTAAGAAAGTCTTGCCGAGTTTTATCAAAATCGACTAATAACTTTCTGAGTTATCAGTTGGATTGTTGGATATATATATATATATATATATATATATATATATATATATATATATATATATATATATATATATATATATATATAGTGTGTCCCAAACTGCAGGAATGTACTGCTATCTCCGTTATTATTAGAGATAGGGAGACGGTTAAATTAGCAATGTTTTGTAGAATTTCATGCTAGTTCCAAATGTGGCTTGTATTTTGCTCTGACTCTTTTCGTTTTCGAGTTATTTTGAAAAAACCAAAATTTGTCGATTTTTTCCCTTCAATATCTAAGTAGGCGTTGATCTTGCACATTATCACGACACTTTTTACAGACTAATCTTTTTGTGCTATTCTCAACTTTGGATTGTCATTTGTTTTTAAGCTACATGTCTCAACGTTTGCTTTTATTATGGCAGCCATATTTGATTTTTTGCTCATGTGACAGCCTGTGAAAAGAGCTTTCGAGTGATGTAAAACATGGTTGAGAAATCTTGTAATTGCACAGACAATTTTGAGAAAAACCGTTTTGAGGATAGTAGGCTATGAAATCCATTATCAGAAAACAAATGACAAAAAAAGTGTTCAAAAAGCAGTAGGCCATGGAATCTAACAATAGACTTCTACTTTTAACATAATTTTCCGTAATGATTCACGAAAAAAAAATATTGTGATTTAATTAATAATACTTAATTAGGTAATAATGCTAGGTAATATTATGTGAAAAAGTTTAATAACAAAACCTGGCAATAACAAATAGCAACTTAAACTCAACAAAACAACACAATTAGAAACAGAACTCAATAAATAATAAAATATAAACTTAAAAATACACTAAATAGAAAATTGTTCAATATGGCCACCGTTTTGTTCAATGCACTTTATACACCTTTTTTAAACATGCCTGCAAACTCTGGTGAGGGTGTTTTGGTTAATATGATTGATAGCTTCCGTGATTCTGTTGCGTAATTCATTGATATTTTTGTGGTGGATCGAATTTATGCACATCATTCTTCAGAGTACCCCAAAAATAAAAATCCATGGGTGTTATATCAGGACTTCGAGCACACCAATAAACCAGACCCATTGTTACAAATGACATGATTATTAAAATTTTGGTACAAAAATTCTTTGACGATCCTAGCATTGTGAGCTGGATAACCGTCTTGTCGGTACCAAATCTCGTCTAAATTATCATGAACTCTTCTAATTGTTGGTAATATAGCATTTCTCAATAGATTAAGATACCTTTCCCGTAAAATTATTTTCAAAAAGAACGGACCAACAACAAAATTAACTGTCTAATCTACAAATAGAAATAACAGTTTTTTTCCTAATAATCCGCACCAAACATTAATACCAAATCTGTCTTGCAATCGTCTTTCTTCCTTTAGATGGGGATTTGCATTTGCCCAATAATGCCTATTATGACAATTATACACAATTTGCAAATCTGGATTCATCAGTCCATATTATTTTCAAATGAAAAATTTAATCTTGCTGACATTGTCATTGATACCATCTGCAGAATTGAAGGGTTAGCTTAGGGTAATCGTCAACATTTAAGCCTTGTACGATTGTAGGTTTATATGGATGGTAATGACTTTGTTTTAATACATGGTGTACCGTACTTTTTGGAACGTCAATTTGTTCACCATAAAACCGAACAGATTGCGAAGGGTTTTCGTTTGAAACCTGTAAGACGGCATTGTTTATTTCTTCATTTATAGGCATTGGTAGTTTCTTTGCGTGGAAGCTACCGTCGTTCAATAGATTGGTCACTATCCTGCAAAATATTTTGGTGTTTGGTTGTCGTCTTTCTGGGTAGTTGTTTTGATATGAATTTGCAGATGCCTCAGTATTTCGGTTAGAACGAATATAACATTCCAACATGTCAAAATATTCTTCATTACTGAACATATTGTTGAATAATATTTAAAATAAACAGGAAACAAACTACTTAGTACAAAATTTTAAGCAACGTGTTAAATACACCTCAAATTCTACAGATAATTAAAAATGACAGTATTCTTAATTGTCGCGATGGTGTTATATCCATAGCAACTTTTCTTCTGTTGTTTTTCGGTTGACTTACTTTTAAAAATCAAACAATTTTCAAAGGCGTCTTCGTAAATCATTAATCTGCTTTTTATTGAGTTCTGTTAGTAAATTAAATTTTTTAGGATAATGTTGTAATGTAAAATATCATTTGTAATAATGGGCCGATTCATTGGTGTGCCCAAAGTTCCTATTTTTTTATCGTGAATCATTACGGAAAATTATGTTAAAAGTAGAAGTTTATTGTTAGACTCCATGGCCTACTGCTTTTTGAACACTTTTTTTTTTCATTTGTTGTCTGGTATTGGATTTAATAATAGCCTACTATCCTCAAAACGGTTTTTCTCAATATTGTCAGTGCAATTACAATATTTCTCAAGCATGTTGTACATAATTGGAAAGCTCTTTTCACAGGCTATCACATGAGTAAAAAATCCAATATGGCTGCCATAATAAAAAGAAACGTTCATACCTGTAGCTCAAAAACAAAGGACAATCCAAAGTTGCGAATAGCACAAAAAGATTACCCTGAAAAAAGTGTCCTGATAATGTGCAAGTCTTAGACATGTCATATCAACGCCTACTTAGATATTGAAGAAAAAAGATATCGACAAATTTTGGTTTATCCAAAATAACTCGAAAACGAAAAGACGCAGGGCAAAATATAAGTCATATTTGGAACGAGAGTGAAATTCTACAAAACATTTCTAATTTAACCGTCTCACTATCTCTAATAATAACGGAAATAGCAATACATTCCTATCCAGTTTGGGACACAGAAATGCCGTGTTATAAATCCTGTTATAGTTAATATAATGTATATATATATATATATATATATATATATATATATATATATATATATATATATATATATATATTTACAGATAAAAATCAAGCAAACCTTTGTTTAGGGTTCTAGAGGCCCAAATTCGCGCTCATTTGAAATAATTTTTGCAAAGTCTCACCATCTCATACCACTCTATTAGCGAATTTGTTTTAATAAAAATTCGTTAAAAACATGCATTGAAGATAGGTAAGGATATGACTGCAAAAAACACGAACAGCTAAACGGCTAACAACTTAAACAAGTACAAATGTTCACATACCTTGGATGTATTACTACATATGATGGTAAAAGTATGAAATATCTTAGAAGGGGGTTGGCGTTGATACAGCAAGCATTCAATTGATAAAGTATTCTTCTTGTTAATAAACATTTTTACTTTGACCCGAGGGAAAAGTTTATCAAGTTGTATTATGGACTCTTGTAATATATGCGGTGGAAAGCTGGACTTTGATTAACCAGGCCATGAAGAGAATATAAACTTTTACAATATGAACATAAAAAGAACACCGTACATCAGGCATTGACGAAATTCTGATCTCGATAGTAAAGCAATATCCAAGAAGGGGTAGCTGGTTGCATCTGTCATATAATAAACTTGTCACTTGTTGCCGGTGAATTTCTAAGTCAGCTAAAACGGGCCAAAGTAATTGCACCTGCAAAAGATGAGACAAACAAGATAATTTTTATTACAGGTAACTTTTAATACTTAGTGCATCTTATAAAATAATGTCTGTATGATTGGAGAATTTCTTGGAAGATCAGGGAATAATATCGGAGTGTCAACACGGTTTCAGGCCTGTACACAAAAAAAAGGCTGCTATTGATATGGTACAGTACATATACGACCAACTTGACACGGATCCAGGCTGATCAATTTAAACATATGATGTCTCTTAAGTGGTACAAAAACCATCTTACCATAATATCGAGGCTACATTCTTCCAATACTACAGTGGGAGCTTAATGGAAACGTACCTGAAACAAAAAATGCAGTTAAAACACAATTTTAGCCGAGCTGTAAAAGCATTTTTATTTGGATAAAAAAGGTAAGTGACAGTAGGCACATGATTTTAATTCGGCCATAAAATTTGTGGAGAAGAAAACCTATTCAAATTGTGTTACAATATGGATTAGGTTCTTATTGTAGAAGTTTAATAGTAAATAAAGAAATATAAATAAAATATATACATTTATACATCTTTTCTGGTCCCAAAACCACGGTGGCTTTTATGTTTTATCTCTTTAGGACATTTGATACCCTAAATCCGCAACTGCTTAAGGAAAGCTGCGTTGCCTGGGTATTCAGGGCGACTGGCTGCTCACATTTCTAACTAACAGACAAATGGTAGTATCGGTGGCTGGAGTGCAATCACGACTTTTTGATCTAAAGCTTGGCATTCTGCAGGGAAGTGTTTTGGGCCCATTGCTATTTGTCTTGTATGTGAATGGTCGTGTCGGGGTCGGATGCACACGAGATTGGCCAGTAGGTTAACTCGTTACTGGATGGATTCGGTAGACTTATACATTACCCGAAAACCGTATATCCTGAATTTAGAACCTATCAGTGACATCGAATTGACCTTAAGTTTCAGAGCGCTATAGTATCTCAGGCCACAAGGGCGAGAGTGTTAGCGGTAACTATTAACCAGCATCTTTCATGGAAAGGAAGTTGTTTGCGGTAGGCTTAATCACTACCAATTCCTGATATTTTGATTAGCAGAGTCCCTTGACACCAAAGCACTGATGACTGTCTACTACTTGAAAGTTTGTTATTCACTATCTTACTATATTGTTGCTTGAGGGACAGTCATTTGAGGTGAAAAGAGTTTTTATACCGCAACAAAGAATAATATAAATTACGTTTTTCAGGGACGAAAAAGTAATCACACTAACATGCGTTTATCTATATAAATTGTTTGATTATATTGATAGTGTCAAAGATAGGCTAACCAGGTAGTCCGAGATACACTTCTACTCCCCTAGCCACGGTAATTCGGTTATAAATAGGCAGTTCTGTAGAATGATACACAGAAAGTCGCCATTTTTTGCAGCGACGGATCTCTATAACAGGCTCTGTTTTGGCAGTACAGTCGATTTTGCATAGGCTAGCCTTGCAAATGACTCATATTCTCTATAGGGTTTAGATGCGGTAAATTCCCGGTTCAGTCAAGATCTGTTATTTCGTTACTATTTCAGCATTCCCTTCGATTTGTGACAGGAAGCAGAGTCCTGTTGGAGAATTGCTCCGCCTTGCAGTTGGCGGTTTGCGAGTTCGTTGTTTAAATGATGTAACAATAATGACTTGTATATTTTGCTGTTCATCAGGCACTAGAGATCCAACCACCAGTTAAGAGAAAGACCTCCACAACATTTTAACAGGATGTTTCACAGTCTGGTCAATGTGAGCCGGAGTGAGTTGTTCGTTTGGAGATTTCTTAAGAAATTTAGATCGTGGACCTTAAACTACGAAGTGAGTCTTATTTGTAAACCAAACTTTCTTTTAGTCTTCTGTAGACCATCTGGCACATTTTCAGGCAGATAATCGTATTTGCCTCTTTACACGATCGGGAGTTGCTTTTCTGTAGTCAAATATGCCGCTATCAGTTTCTATAAGACACCTACGGACAGCTAAGTCATGAATTGTTACACCAGATGCTGTCTTGTTGCAATTTATGATTTATTTTTCTTGGATTCAACTTGCTATTTCGAAGCAATAAACTGACATACCTCCTTGAAGCGGTCTTCCATTGTATTCCATAACCACCCAATACCTTCACCTCAGCTGAATCTATGTCCCTTTTAACATTGACCTATTGCTTCCTGATTGCTCCCTGAATTATTCCGCATTCATTGGCAATTTGAAATTGGCACCTGAAAGGCTAAGTTTTTGGACAGCAGTAGTTGTAAGCCATGTCGTTGGTCCCTTTTTCATAGATGGCAGTTTGAATAGAGAGAATTATAATCAATGTCTGGCACTACCCTGACTTAATATTTCCAAATTGGTGGATATAGAGGCGAGGATTGTTAGAATGGCCAGCACGACCACCAGATCTTACGCTATTGAACTTCTTCTTAAGGTGATATGTGAAAAGTATGGGTCACGCCTCAGATATTTATTAACGTTAGAAGACATTTCTATTTACGATTAGGATGCCGCCAAGACGTACAAGGCATGCATTCTGAACATCTCCATTAATATTGATGTTTTCTATTTTTTATCATCATTAAGAGAAACGAAATCAGTAACAAATTTTTCAGTGTGATGAATTTCTTTTTTTTTTACTGCTGAATCTTGCAACAAATTTTAAAACCATACAATTCTTGAATAGAAAATGAAGAGATCGTTCAAATGAGGTAGCACAAGCGACTACTTCCTATTTAAAAATGCGGGTTGCAACTGCTAAATGTAGTGATGGTTTTCACATTGCAAGATATAATTTTAAATCTAAAATCGACGTGTTTCGGAATTTCTTATAAATATGGCCAAAATTGGGATACTGAATTTATTCCATTTGGCTATATCGCACTGTGTAACTACAATTTAAGACTGCCCAAGTTAACGGTAAATAATGTGCCCCTACTATTCCATTCTGACTTGGCGATAATTTTAGTTAAATGTAAACACTTTTTACACATCCCTGGTATAGAAACAATACTCAGAGGCGGCGTACTTCTGAAGGTCGTATTATGTGCTAATAGAACGGAGGTTGTGTTACGTGTGTGCAACAAACGAGCAAGTAAGCGGGAGGATATCATACTGCTTGAGATTGAGATCAAAGCTATCGATATTGTACACGTAGCGCCTGTTATAAAGATCATGTTCTCAGATTAAAATTTGATTTCCGGAAGAAATTTGCACACTCTGTTAAAGTAGCATCAATGTATTTTTGGTCATCATGGAGGATAATTGCGGCCAGGTTTTTAACACGATGTATTCCAAAATTAAACTTTACAGTTCATATTTTTACAGCAAAATTTTCAGAGGACCTTGTTAATTTTTTTAATCGATTTTATTTAGCTTTACAGCTGTCACACAATTAAATCTTGTAATCGGATTTTAACTCACTTTCGATTGTCCGATCGATTTGAAATTTTGCAAACTTATTTAATTCCGATGACCATAGAGCATTATGGTTCCATCGTATTTGTATGAATTCAAAATGTCGGCTGACGCAAGATGGTGAAATGTTTCTTTCTCAACGACCCATTTGATGTAGGTATCAAACGAAAGGGCTTTACGAGTAAAATACAGTAGTTTAGGTGACGCTTTGCTAGTTTCAATATAGCCGCCGACGCAAGCTGGCGGAATAGGTTTTTCTTTACAAACCCCTTCATATGGATATTAAAAGAAATGGCTTTACGAGTAATACAGTGGGCTAGGGGGAGCTTTCATAAATTCAATATGGCGGCCTACACAAAATGGCGGAATATATTTTCCTTACAAACCTTTTGACATAGGCATCAAAAGAATAGGCGTGAAATACAGTAAATTCAGTATGGCTATTTCAAAATAATTTTATTATATATATATATATATAGTCATTTGTCATTAAATTATATATAGCCTAAATAAATAACGGCAATCGTAAGTCTTAAAAACTAAAAAGTAAAAAAATAAAATAAACAAAACATTTTTTTTAAAATTAAACGATTTTATTTCCCAATGGTATAAAACAACTTTTTTGATTATTTCACACTGCATTATCATACTTTAAGCTGTAATAATCAATGGCGGAGAGAGGTCCACTAACAAAAGTAAAATTTTCCGAGGTAATAGTAATTATTAATTTTGAATACCGTAGTTAATGTGAACTGGTGCTTATTTTGTCCACACATTTATCTATATTACTAAAGCAGCAAGAAAAAAAGCATCATATTTTGACATTTAACAGACGAATGTAAATAATGTCGTTGAAAATTGTTGGATTTAAAAAGTGGGCGAGGCAGACGTGATGGACGTAGAAATTGAAGGGCGAAGGGAGGCGATCGACCGGGGAGAACCGACACGGGGGCCTGAAGAAGCAGTTTTTTTTTAGAACGTCGCCGGGAGCAAACGGAAAGCTGCAGTAGAAAAAGGCCAATCCGGACGTAAAGGGGCGAATTTTATCGAGGTAAAACTTTTTGGGGATGTTGCGGTGAAAAAAATCCGAGAATCAAGAGCAAAAACTGGATTTTTCACCTAAAAAGGTGCTCCGATGAGGCGTCCATCTCCTCTGAAGATACGGCACTGCGAAACGCACCAGTACCAAAAACGGAATCTACAGAAAATTTGATTTTTATTCTTTCACGGTCCCCTGAATTTTTTTTATTAAACATCAAAGTTGAATAACTTTATGGAGAGCGGCTGGTTTGCGTGAAATTAGTCCACCTTTAATAAATCACGCCAGTGGAATTTTTGACAGAGAGGGTTTAAAAATTATTTGCTTAAACATCAAAATTTGCGACACTTTGTACGCCAATCACGACGTGTACGTTACGTCCAGAAATAATATAGTGCCCTATTAACCTCGATTCACTATCAAAGATTACGTTTTTAGTCACAGATTGGGTCAATTGATTGAATGTGTTAATGAAACAACCGTTTTTAAATTGATCCTATTCACCAATTTTTAGGTCTACAATGTCATTTACAATAATTATTGCTTGACGCCCATATTTTATCTGACAAATAATGCCATATTATTCCTATAAAGCGTTTTACGACTAGAAGATCGTGTATTATACACAAACATATAGTTTTTGCAACAAGTTGGATACTATCTGTTTGTATGAGCGTAATTATTTATCAAGTGATTTATATGAGGTGGTAAGAAAACTCAGTTTTTTTGTATATTATAATATAGTTTGAGGAGTTGTGTTAAAATAATCAAATTTAAATCTCGAATTTTCACATAGTAATTTTTTAACACGTTTATCTGCAATTTTTTACGGGTTTGCCATATATTATTTAATTCTAAATGGTTTTAAAAATGTGTATATTGCATATTTATATCAGTACATTACGTCTTTGAAGTAAATTTTAATGGGATAATTCATTTAAAAATATCCTTTTACAATGATCTGTCACATTTGTAGTGATATATGTTATAATGAATGCATATTTTATGATACTTGTGTAATTGTGTAACTGCGGATATGGCTTTTAATCGAATCTGCATTTAACTCTATTCAATCGCCTTATTTTGTTATTGAATGCTAATTTGGAAGGCCTATTCCGAAATACAGTTTGTTCTTCTTCTTCTTATAAAGATAATTCAGTGGAGCTGAGCAAATTGGCTATCCGGTAGGAACAGTTTGTCAACAAAACGTTAAATAACATTTCATACGATATATGCGTTACGGCAATAAGCAATATTATAATAATTACTACATTTTATGGAAGAAAAGCTGACGTAGCAAGGGTGTCATGGTAGAGAGTGTGAGGAAATTTATCAAACAAAACGGAAAACTAAAAAATAACATATATTGACGCAGCAGGTACGTTACGAGAATATTATAGTTAATACATAAGGAAGAAATGCTGATGCAGCAAGTGCGTCACGGTAATGAACAATAGTTAAATAAAAATTAAAATATTTAATACATCTTATGGAAGAATAACTGACGCAGCAAGTGAGCCACGTAAAGGTAGATCCATACGCAAAGGCAGTTCCATGCTCAAAGGTAGATCCATGCGGAAAGGTAAATCTGTGCGAAAAGGTAGATGCTTTCGCAAAGTTGGATCCATGCGAAAAGGTAGATGCATGCACAAAGCGAGATCCATGCGTCCACTTATTATCTAAATTGTAAGCACAGTTCTACTTCAATAAAATACCTAAATAATTAATGTGAATAGGACACAATCTTCACAGTAAAACCTTATCAGTAAAAAGACCACAATTTTACTTGCCCTATCTTTTCGGTATGATCCAAAAAGACAAGATCGGATTCAAGAAACGTAAGTAGACATTTAAGGATGTGTCAAATTAAAAATGAGGCTTCTGAGTACCACAACTCTCAATTACAAACCCCTACCAACAAGAGCTATTAGCACAACAAAAATACCCTTCAAAAAATTAAGCTATTATATTTCCATCTGTAAGTGAAACGAAGCTACGAGATTATTTAATTCCTCTAGGCAAAATTATTCACCCTAAAAATATTCTATACTGTTCCAGACTATCCAATAATAGAGTGTGTATGTATCTATCACCCCAGGAAATTGTGAATAAGTTTATGAATGATTCAAAGGGCACAATAGCCATAAATAATGAAATTGTTCAAGCCCGACGATATGTGACTCCGTGTGAAAGATTAATTATCTCAAACGTATGCTCATCGATTCCGGATGAAATCTTGGCCAAGGGATTAGAGAACTTAGGACTTGGGCTACTCTCCCTTGACATATTTACGAATTAATGCATCGTTCCCAGTTTTAGCTGAATCTTGAGTCCCCGCAGACAAATATGTGCGTGGTAAACCCAATGGCATAACTCCCCCTCTAAACTACGAACAGTAAAACAGTCAGTGAAACCGTGGACGCTTCTTCCGGACGATAGAAAATTACCTAATTGCAATCGGTAATGTAGATATTTAAAATCATGTTTTTTTTAAACTTTAAAACCCTCGGGGTTGATGATAAGTAAAAAAAAAACAGTGGCCGAGTTCACCAGGCGCCAACACTTGCCAACAGTTGACTAGTTGTGTCAAAGCATGCGTTCACCAGTCCCGCTGATTTTCTGCTGGAACCCAACTGTTGCCAATTTGCCAAAGCGGAATAATAGACAAACATCAAAAAAATAGTGCTTGAAGTCAACAGTGCGTTCATGAGTCTCCAACCGCTGAAATGTATCGGTAGTCAGCAGATAAGATAAGCCCTTAAACTCAGTCGCCTGGTGAATTCTGCCAAAGTCATAGAATATTATTGATTGTTGTTGCCCTTACTTAGTAAAACTGGTATATTATGTCAATCAACCTAAAAATATAGCAATAGCAAACAAAAGAAAGTGGCATAACATAGATCGATATTTGAGATTATTAATTTGATAATTTATTTTGGTTATAAAATCGTGAGCTGGCCGCGAGGTCCCATCCACCGATTTGGAAACACTCAATTTAAATATTGTTGTACTACCCTGGTATTATGAGCTGGATGACCATCCTGTAATGACCACATTTGCAGTCTAATATTTAAAGGGACCTTTTCAAGAAGTTGTGGTAAGTCTTCTTCAAGAAATTTTGGTAAACTTGGGTCTTTATTGTATTAGGTAATTCAATGGGCTCCAACAAATAACTTTCCACAACGTCAGCCCACACATATACTGAAAATCTGTGCTTATGCTGCACTTGCCTAAATGATTTTGGATTTTCTTCTGACCACTCATGGTCGTTGTGTGCATCAATATGCCATTTTGTTGGTAAACATAGCTTCGCCAGTTGATAAAACTGTGTTCAGAAACAAATCATTTTCAACACACTTCCAATTAAACCATGTGCAAAGGCTTAGTCTTCTGTTATGATCTCTTTCATGAAGTGCCTGAATTGGTTAAATATGATAAGGTCGTAATTGTTGTTCATTTAATACTTTTAATTTGTAAATTTAAAACAGATTAATGAGATATTTGACCTACAATTGCACTTACTCTCCTAGAACTTATTCTGGGATTATGTTCAACTAAATTTCAAATGCGTTCTTCTCTATCAAGAATACTAGTTCGTCCTAGCCGTCGAGGATTATTGTTCTGAACCTTCATTCTACCACTTTCACGTAAACTCCGATCCACTCGGTAAAATGTGCGCCTATCGGGTTGACGTCGTTATGATTTAAAAAAAAAGCCTGAACGCAGCAAGTGCGTTATGGTAGTGAATTCTCATAGAAATGATCTGGCAAAAAATATGTTATTATAACTTTTTTTCTTGTAACATAGAAATCTAAATTTTGGTGTGTAGCTTACTTTTTATATCGTAAATTTACCTACCAAATTTGGTTATCATAGCTTTTTTATTTTTTGAGATAAAGTTTTTTTTTTAATGAAAACTTAAAATTTTCCCAAAAAACCTCGTCCGATTTTCCTACTTAACGAAATTATCCAAGCCATTTACAAAAGGAAGGTACGTGCCCAATTTTATCAGAATCGGCCCATTATTTTTTGAGATAAATTTTTTTCGAATGAAAACTCAAAATTTTTCCGGAAAACCTCGTCCGATTGTTCTAACTAACGAACTTATATAAGCCATTTACAAAAGGAAGGTACATGCCAAATGTTATCAAAATCGGCCCATTATTTTTTGAGTTATCGGTGTGATACATACATACACACACACACACACACACATATATATATATATATATATATATATATATATATATATATATATATATATATATATATATATATATATATATATATATATACATACATATATATAAATTAAAACTGACCCCGGATATGGGTTCTAGGGGTCCTAGTTCGCGCTCAATTGCAAAAATCTTTTCAAAATTCAAAAGTCGGAATCTCCCCATTAGTAAATTTTTTCTACGAAAATTCACTAATACGTTTTGCGTTTTCACAATTTACCTTAGCCTGGCCCAAGCATAAATTCATATCAGCGAACCCTTCAAAAGTTTGATGTTTCTCAATCTTAGTTTGCAACGCAAACTTTTGGAAATATTTATTCTGACATTTCGTTGAAACGATGTGTTCTCTCCAAAATTCAAAGCCTGGTATTGAGTGTTATTTTCGATATTTCATTGTAAAGCTATCGAAAACTGTAATTATCTCAGAAAGCCATTCTCCTATTAAAGTTTTAGAGGAGACCATTTTTGTAGTCTGAAGGTCATTATTTAAAAAATATTGCAGGGCAATTCAAAAACGCACATTTGTTTAAAAATAATAATATGTCTCCCCATATCTGCGCCATTGGTTCGTATATCTTTTCAGAAACACAACTAAATCGTGCTTCCTAACGACATATACCAGACCTGTCGGTGTCTAATTTTAGCAAATGTTCCTTAAAAAAAATCACTAATGGGCATCCCGACTTTTGAACTTTGAATTTTTTTTTCAAATGAGCACGAACTAGGACCCCTAGAACCCATATCTGAGTTTAGTTTCAATTTTTATATGTTTATATATATATATATATATATATATATATATATATATATATATATATATATATATATATATATATATATTATATATATATATATATATATATATATATATATATATATAATATATATATATATATATATATATATATATATATATATATATATATATATATATATATATATATATATATATATATATATAAAAATTACTCGTTCATTTGTGATTCCTTAAATCTTCGCCAATCTCCTTTAGTATGGTGGTGATTACTTATAAGTATGAATAAAATGAAGGTTTACTAATACAAGGTAATATGTAAAACTGCTATAAAGTGTTTATGATTACAGTGACCTATTAGCAATCATTTAGTAAATGAGAGCATGTGCAATTTAAATGAGTATTTACAACAATTTGCTGGCGGTCTTTCGTGTGTGTTCTAGTCCACTCAGCATGTAGTTCATCCTGACATTTGATTAGCCTTTTACAACATAACACGATTCATATAGGTCATAAATTTTACATGATATGTGATGAGCAGCTAATTATTAGCATTCAATGATTTCCTGGGGTTTAACTTCTTTGAGAGAGTTGCCGTCTACCCACGCGATTATAATTTATTACCAAGATGCACCGCAGTCAGATAGTTGTTTAGACAAACACCTAACCACCATTCAATTGCAAGTTTTCAGTTTATGCTAAAAGATATTTTATCGTCACAGACTAAAAGCGATGGCGTCTTGTTGTCGCAACCATCAGCAGCTCTTTTCATCATTTCATTGTAGATTCAGAATTTCATTCACTGGGCTCTTTTTTTTTGGTGCACTTTCTTGTCGTTTTGGCTACGTGTCCTTTAAATAATGATGTTAGAAAGTAATTGGGTCCTAGGCGACAATGTTACGTTCCTCATCTTAATTTCTTGCAGAAAGCATCTTTATCTTTCACCCTTTCCGGCCTTTTTGTAGTGAATTATGTACAAAAACATAATTAGTGAGGCGATTTTTGAACTTAGAAAAATATTTTTCGAGTAAGTGCGAACTAGGTTCATTGGAAGCCATATTTTTGTAATTCCAGTTTAACCGAAAGTAATGCCGATTTTAAAACTTGTAATAAAAGACCCTGTATATCATTTTAATTTGTAATAGAGCATTTTATTGAGAGTACAAAAATATTGGGTTCGATATTTTTATTTCAATGCTAACCAAGATATTAGCAAAAACGAGGCGTTTTTTGAGGTATCAGCTAATGCGATGTAGTAGCCTATTAAAGAAACATAACAATTACACTATTAACAAAAATTAAATGAATTACATTACATTACACTATAGGTTACAAAAAACAAGCCTTATCCGAAACAAAACTTAATGCATTAAATGTCTAAACTTAACACAGTTTACTTCTTGACGGTAATCAAGTCGGTGTGTAAATTTTCTTATGACATTGGTTATTACTTCCGGTGGAATTCTCAAAATCTCTTGGGTTATTCTTTCAGCTAGTTCTGGCAAATTGTTTGATCTGTTAACATGAACTTTCGACATTAAATAACTCCATAGAAAAAAGTTCATTGGTCGGGGGATCGCGCAGGACATTCAATTCAACTGTGATGAAATGTCCTGTCTAAATGATCTTGAACAATGCGAGCGTACTGTGGTAGTGCATTGTCCTGCTGAAGCCAGATATTACTTGGCAATTTTCCACTTAGCACAAAGGCTGGGAATCACTTATCTCTCTAAAAGCTGTAAACACCTCTCTCCGTTTAAAGTTTTTTTAACAAGAAAGGCCCCATAATATATATATATATATATATATATATATATATATATATATATATATATATATATATATATATATATATATATATATATATATATATATATATATATACACAGGGCTGACCAGAAGTCCGGAATAAAGTTAATATACCCTTAACCTTTAACTTTTGGGAAAAACGTTCGGACACGTCAATTTAGTTTTATATTTTTTTATAGACATTTGTCAAAGATATGACCACATCGATCTTTTTTTAAATGGAAACACACAACTTGTGATACATCATTTGAAAGATAATATCTCGTACAGTATGCTCGTAACTTTTGGCGCGATTCTGTCAAGCTATTTCAAAATGGCGACTGTTAAAAGTTTAAAAAAAATCCCTATTTAAATAAGCGGAAATGATAAATCATTGATGTGTGTTTTACCTTTCTAGGTAAGCAATTTTCATTGTTTCACGTTCTGCCATTTTGTGACATTGTAACTTAACAATACATAGTTATGGTTTATTTGCTATTTATTAGGTCAAAAAAATAAAGCGAAGCGAAACAAAAATCAACAAAAAGGCTGTATAACGTGGCAAATGCTGGAAATGTCCTCCACCCTCTACTTGGCATGCTCCCAGACGATGGTAAAATCCGTCGACGGAATTCCGAATGGCTTCATCCGGTATGTTATGTGTCTCCAATCTAATTTTGTTTTTCAAATCTTCAATATTATTTGGCCTATTTTGCTCAACTGGACTCTTCACGGGACACACGGGTGTCAAGAAACACCTGCATAAAATGGGGCGTTTCGAGGGGGACCTGGCATGCAGACTCTGGGGCGAGGGGAAGGAATCACCCCAGCACATCTTGTGCGAGTGTAAAGCTCTGGATCGCAAAAGACAGTTGATCTACGGACAACCTAGACCGGAGATAGAGTTATATAAAACTTCACCCTACTAATTGCTGTGCAGATTAGTTCAAGGCACAGTGATTTTGGAGTGGGTGGAGTAGAAAAATACAAAGGGAATATACAATGGTGGTGGTGTTGTGGATATGGAACGTTTAAAAATCCGCCGGTGATTGCATAAAATGTAACGAAGTTAGATAGGACACCAGTAAAATGAGCTCTTTTTAATATAGCGCGAAATAATTCATGGTTGTTTTCGCCACTGACTCAAAAATAGTAATTAGGTAGCTTTATACCGTACTGCACCATACGTAGTTTAGATACATAGAAAAAGTTGGCTCTAAGACGCTCTACACACACGATTTATCGTACTGCACGTGGAACTGCAGGCTGTAGAGAAAATCGTATGGGTTGCAGTACAACCATTTTCTGTACACACGATTCAACACATCGTACTGCAGCAGTTCAGATTATTGCAGTTATTACGGTATACTAATAGAAGCGCTAGAGCGAACAGTGCATTATTATGTCTTCAAGAACTTAAAAAACTCGGGACGCAGCAAGTGCGTTATGGTAGTGAATTTTTATTAAATGCTTCAAATTTAAATAACTCAATTTTCTATAAACTTTGAGAGTTGAATTTCAATACGTAGTAAGGTTTTTCCCAAGGCAAGATATCCACAAAATTTCATAAAAATAACTTTGTAATTTTCGGAGAAAAAAATTTTTTTCGAAAGAAAATTTAAAATTTGAGTAACTCAATTTTCTCTAAACTTAGAAAGTTGAATTTTGGTACGTAGTAAGGTTGAGGCAACATATATAGTAAATTTCATTGAAACGGCTTTGTTACTTTCGGAGAAAAAAAAATTTTTCGAAAGAAAACTCAAAATTTTTCCGGAAAACCCCGTCTGATTTTTCTGGATAACGAACTCATCCAAGCCATTAATAAAAGGCAGACACTTGCCAAGTTTCATCGAAATCGGTTAATTATTTTTTGAGTTATCATATATATATATATATATATATATATATATATATATATATATATATATATATATATATATATATATATATATATATGTATATATATATATATATATATATATATATATATATATATATATATATATATATATATATATATATATATATATATAAGACTTATTGTACTAACATATTGTATAATTTTTGCCAATAAACAATAATAATAATAATAATAATAATATATATATATATATATATATATATATATATATATATATATATATATAAACATATAAAAATTAAACCTATTTACAAATGAACTTTAATAAGATATTATGCTGTGACAATACCTCTCTCAAGCACCCTAAAATATAATCAAAATGTGCACAGTTATATATGTTTTATTTCTTTTTCCCTTGTCTTAATACACTACATATTTTATGACAATCGATTTAATTTACTTATTTGATTTCATAAATAGTCGGTTAATAGTGACTTGGAATGAAGTAGACGCCACATCTTCAAACATATTAAGAGAATATGAGTAAATCAACAGCAACTGGGAATGAATTCGGTCATTCGCCCAGCCACGTGGTTAAAAAACACTGTTTGTCTGAGTGGTTACAACTCTAGATCTAAATAAAAGAACTGTAACAGCGGCAGAAGCAGAAGTCAATGGAAGGTTGATGAATGAATCTCATGAGTCAATAAGAAAAGCATTGACTAACCAACAGCAACCACATACTTATGATTTAAACATGTTTCAAATTTGAATAGCTCAATTTTCTGTAACCCTAGAAAGCTGAATTTTGGCACATAGTTAGGTATTTCCCAAAGCAATATGTAGACCAAATTTTATCGAAATTTTCAAAAAAAAATTTTTTTTGAAAGAAAACTCAAAATTTTCCCGGAAAACCCTGTCCGATTTTCCTGGCCAACGAACTCATCCAAGCCATTAATAAAAGAAAGGCACTTGCCGAGTTTCATCTAAATCGGTTAATTATTTTTTGAGTTATCAGACGGATACATATATATATATATATATATATATATATATATATATATATATATATATATATATATATATATATATATATATATATATATATATATATATATATATATATATATATAAGCATATAAAAATTCAAACTGACCCCGGATATGGGTTCTAGGGGTCCTAATTCGCGCTCATTTGAAAGAATTTTTGCAAAGTCTCACCATCGATACCTCTCTATTAGTGAATTTTTTTAATAAAAATTCACTAAAAAGGAAAGCTGTTGCGCTTTTAGCTGCAAAGCTGTTGATTGATGAAGATTGTTACATGTATACTCGAAGGAGCGTATATAAGTGTGCTTTGAGTTATAATAGGTTATTCGATAGATAGTTGCGTTGTTTGGGTTAATTAAATAGCATCACCGTAGTTAAAGTTAGGTGACTTATTGAATGATACTCTTGGCGTATCAACACTATATATACACTTATATTAACTGTACAATATACACGTATCTCGACTGAGATATTTAACACAACATCTTTAAGTTACAAACCTAAAAACCAGAATGGTTTTCTGATGTAACAGAATGGGCTTATATTCTTAGGGGTGGTGGCTTACAGGGATGTCACATTGAGCAATACAGAACAAAGATGGAACAAAAATCAGTGAAAGAGAAAATGGTGTAAAAGGCAGTTGTTGGATAGAAACAAATATTCGTTCTTATGTGGCTGTTAAAAGAACTTGAACATGAAGAGCCTCTTGATTTTAAAAATTACTTAAGAATGGATTCTGATGCCTATACGTCTTTGTTGGCCTTAATTCGTAATAAAATTACAAAACATGATACAATTATGAGGAACGCAATATCTGCTGAAGAAGGATTGGTTGCTACATAAGATATTTGGCAACAAGATGTTCTTATGAAGATCTTAAATTTCGAACAGGTATTTCAGCTCGAGCGCTTACTGAAATTACAACTTAGTTCTTATATTGTTTTTTTTTTCATTATTTCTTTCGTCCCTTCTGAGAACAATTCCTTAAATTAGTTAAATAATATATCATAACTGTCATTTCTCTTTATTTTATTTGCGTAATCTTTTGATTTCACCTCCCATAGGCTTTTTCTATACATTTCAATAAACTCTTCCCAGAATGTATTTTTTTTAAATATACATGATTAATAAAATGAAAAGAATAACTGGCTAACAATAAAATAACAATACACCGGTACAATGGAAAAATCGTAAGTGCGCAGTCGTCATAACTCTACACAAGTTATAACCTGCGATCAAACACGACGGCTGATACGATATTTTATGGAATCGCTCCGTACTGCGAGCGATTTGGCTGCTGCGTACTGCGAGGTATCAATTTTTCCTACACACGCTACTACTTATCGTTACTGCAGCAGTTCTGGCCGATGTTGTACTGCATGCAGTACGATAAATCGCTACGTATGTAGCGCCTTATACAGTAAGGTAGCAAGACCCAATGATACTTTTTTTTCAAAGTCGGTCTATTTCCTCAATGGCCAATCACCGACGTCAGGGAGCAGTTTCACCTCACTATCCTAGAAATTTTGCCGAACCCCTGCCTTTATGTAGGGATAGTAGGGATCTTTAACTTGCCCAAACATCGCAAGGACACGAAACCGACGGTTTTTCGGCCGCTCTGAATGGCGGAACGTGCAGACATTCAACTTGCTCAAATAGACTGCCAGAACGTCGGTTGATGTTAGTGTTACAGTATGTATTGAAAATGTGAAAGGAGAACGCTGGGATCGAACCCGGTACCCTATTTAGAGGCACACGTTCTTACGACTGAACCACCGAGGCTCACACCTAATGATAAAAACAATTCGTTGTCAAAATACGCATCTAGCGTAAAACCCGCTGTTATTAGTTTTGCGTTTTTGTTTTGTTTTTGGAAATTCTGCATTCTGCATAAGTATTATTGTATTTAATTAAACTAAACGAAATAGTTTACGGTATTGACCAAGTTACCTAAAAAAGTAAATATGCTATGGTAATACTGGAAATAAATAATAGAGCTACATTTATCACCAAAGCTGTCGCTTCACAGTTGTTAATAATTTATTAACAATTATATGCAGTGAATATCGCTAAAGGATATATAATAATGTGTGGGACAAGAAAGAAACTGAACCTGACGTTTTTAATTAATCGGCATTGGGCCAACAAACAAAAGCTCATAAACTTCCGACAAGTGGTCAGTTTCATTTAAAACGTGATTACATTATAATGGTAATGTTTGAATGGGTTGTATTTTACGTGAGAAAGCTTTTCAGATCACATCCCGTCCTTTTACGGACTGTAAAATGTCGAACGCTGACCAGCAATTGTCGATAAATATTTATTTCTTTTTCGTTTTTCATGTATTGATGTAGGTGGCCTTTTATGGTACACACATGCGCTTTTTGGATTGATTGCAGGTGAAATTTTATTAAAGTTAATTCATACGTTCATTGTAATGCCACCAGAGCGATTGGGAACAAATTAAATTTATTTACGTTTTACTTTTTTTTAAAGAAAACAAAGACGCTGCTGTTTAAGGAAGACTTGTTAAAGTTCTTTTCACTGTTAAATGATCCAAGGGTCTGATAAACATGGTGAATTTAAGTAGTCTTGAATAAATTCCACAACTTCGTCAGAGATAAATTAGATTAGATTCAATATGAGTCGGATATTTCAGTCTCTTCACTGCGATATTAGGTCTATTGTGGCTCTAGTTGCTTAAATTTCACTTATTAAATCCAGATCCCTGCAGGATTCGATATTTTTTTAGAGAGAGCGTTGGTTTGGCAGGATCTTTTTCGTCCGCTGTTAATGGTGTATCGCCATCTGAGCGATGTCGCTTGCCTCTTTTGAAGCAAACCGAGAGATAGCCTGTCTGGATCTAACATCCGTCAGTGTTTAACTTGAGGCGGCATCATATGGAAGCCCGCCCCCGAGCAGCATCCAAGCGAGATCGTTTCGTAGCTCATAGTAAAGGCTCGACCTCCAGGTGTTATACACCTTCTAGAAATCTAACGTCCCATCCGGGCTCCTACAGACCCGATCATTAGATTCAATATGATATCCCACGGAGTCCCGCTTCAGAGCATTACCCAAGCGAGTTCGCGAGATCGTTTGATCGTTTCGAAGCACACAGGGGAGGCTTGAACCTCCAAGTGCATCTCATCCCTGGAAATATAACCTCCAAGGGAATCTCACCGCTAGAGATATAACCTTCAGAGGCATCTCACTACTAGAGATTTAACATCCAGAGGCCTCTCACCCTAGAGATCCAACTTCTAGGGGCATCTGCCCGTTAGAAATCTCTGCCTACTCCTGGTGCACTTGGACCTGACACTTACCAGTGCTTGGGACCCCGCTCGCGGGTTAATCCAAGCGAGGCCGTTTGTCCATTTCGAAGCCCACAGTGGATAAGTCCTGCAACCAAGTGACGCTGATTGATGTGGTCATCCCGAATACTAATAATCTAGAGATACAGTACAACGAGAAGAGCATTAAGTACAGAGACCTCGCGTTACAAATAAAGAGACAGTGGAGGACAGATAAGGTCCGAGTGATTGCAATAGTCATGTCGTCAACTGGTGTGGTTCCTAAGAATCTTCGAGAGAACATTAAGAAACTTGATCTTGGAGAGCATTTTATAAGGTTATGCAGAAGGCGGTAATACTTGCAACTGCCGACACCATGTGGAGATTCCTGGAAATTAAGGATGTGTCGCGTTGTCGTTCAGGGCCGGATAACTTGGAAAGCGCTCCATCTGGGCTCCTTAGAGGGAGTGTGAAAGCCATTCAGGCTAAAGTCGATAATGATAAAAATAATAATAATGTAGATAATTCAAATCAGCTTTTGGAACTTCTTTAAATAATTCAAGGCGTTTTAAAAAATATCACCATGACAAACAATTCTTACGTTCCCATACTAAATCAGGCCTCAAACATTTCTTACAGTTCCTGCATATAAAACAATATTATGTTATTTAACATAATAGACATTTTATAGCTTAAGGTTAAAACGTGAGTAACTGTAGGTGACTATAAAAATACACCAACCAACTAGATGGTTATCTATTTATAAAAACAGGTAGGTATTATGAAATGGCTGGCTACATACGTGTTACCTTGACAAGTATGTACAATTTACACAACTGATTTTAACGTAAAGGGAAACAGTAAAGTCATACATGACATAACAGAAATTAAAAATGTGACATTGTCATTAAAGCCGTAGCTATGAAAATTCGACGACACACACACGCGCATACATAACAGAAAGAATAATATGGTAGTTGGCATGTAGGATACTAATAAGATTAAATGGCTACACTACACATGTTACCCAAAGAACGTGAAACAGGTGATTGCAGACTCTTACTGCCTGAAAGCTTGGTAGAGGATTAAATAGTTTGGATATTTAGAAAGACTGTTTTAGATGAGAAAATGTGTGATGCAGGGTAGGTTAACGCAGGTAGAAACAGTAAGGTGCTATGAGCCATGACCAATATGCTAGCAGTCAGGATATCTGTATCTAAAGAGACCAATCTCGCTGTATACAGGGAAGTAATTGCAGGGAGGAGTAACAGTCGTTACACATTAGCGTGCTAATATTTTGAAGGGCAATTACGTTTTTTCATCGTTCTCCTGTTCAATATGCTTTGATGGACTTCGATTAGTCGCAGCATTGCAAGTTCATTGCTTTATATGTTATTAAGAGTATCTATCAAGTGGTAGGTGGTAGTGGAATTTTCCTTACATCAAGGGACCTGTGAAGTCCCAACGGAGGTTTCCGGTCTGGTGTATGAGTCGGTTTCCCTTATACGCAAAAACGATGATGGCTCCTCCTTGTACAAAAGATTCCGGAGGTAAAATACCCCTCCATTCGGATCTCTGGGAGAGAGGTGTACAGGGGGCGCCAGCATCAAGATTTAACATATCCTTCTCGAATATATGTGGCCTAAATTCCAACCTGAACTCCGTCCACCATTTCCTCCAGGCTAATAGGCCCCAACTCCTCTTCCTCATCGAAACTCAAATCAGTGCCAAAACAGACACTAATCACCATAATTTTTAGATTGCATGGAGGCGTGTGCGCGTACGTCCGTAGCAATCTACCCTGCACCAGACTCCCCAATTTAGAAGCTGGAAGAAAAGACATATTATGGATAAAACTCTCTTTTAGGGATGCAACTAAATTCATCTGTTGCATTTACCAGTCACCTTCTGACAACAACTTTGTCCAGCTCTTTGACTACCTTTCTGAAAAAACCGACCATCTGATTTCTGAATATCCTTCCTCCAAGGTCACTATTCTTGGTGACTTCAATGTCCATAATAAGGAATGGTTAGGATCTTCAAAAACCGATCCACAAGAAAGAGCAGCGGAGGCCGTTGCAGTCAGCAATTCTTTAGGTTCAGCAACCTACTTACTTTCCTCGCATCCAAACACACAGTTCAAATCCCTTGGATCTCCTTCTTACTACATATCCTGACTGCTATAAGATATCAGTAACCGCCCCCCTGAGTCGCTCAGACCACGGCATGGTCACTGCTTCCTGCGCAATGCAACCTGAGGTCACACAGTCATCACACCCACGTATCGTTTGGCACTACAACTCCGCGAACTGGGACGAAATGCGAGAATAATTTTCCTCATTTCCATGGGCGTCTGTCTGCTTCTCTGATCCTGGCCCCTCTGATATCTCACAAAACGTCACTGAAATTATCCAAGCTGGCATGGAATTATTTATTCCACGTACACAGAAAACCTCTGCAGCCATTCAAAAGCCTTGGTTCTCTAAATCCTGTGACAAGGCCATACTTGAAAAGGTTAAAGCTCACAAAAAGCTTCTACACAATCTCAGTCAAAAAAACCGTCAAGCACTTAACGACGCAAGAAATCGCTATGTCCGCATTCTTTCTGAGGCAAAAAAAGTCGTTTAATAACCACATCAAAAACATAGACCTCTTAAGCTCCAAGGGCAGCAAACCCTTCTGGACTCTTGCTAAATCTATTGGAAATAATTTCTGCAAGAGCACGTTCCCACCTCTTGTCTCAGGGGATGAAATTGTTTATACCGCCCTGGGCAAGGCTGAACTTTTTTCCTTGTTGTTCGCCGGCAATTCTACTCTCAACCCACCTCCAAATGTTCAACCACCAACAGTCCCCAATGTCGCGCATAAAATGACTGATATCATTTTCAAAACTAAAAAGGTACGAAAGATGCTCTCTTCTCTTAATACCAGGAAAGCTTCTGGCCTTGACGAGACTCCAGCAATTGTTCTCAAAAAATGCGCACCAGAACTTGCTCCTGTCCTGACTCGTCTGTTTCAGACATCTTACAATACAGGCATATTCCCTAGTAACTGGAAAACTGCTCGAGTACAACCCGTCCCCAAGAAATGATTGAAAGCGCTTCCTAGCAACTACAGGCATATTCCTCTCCTTTCAGTCGTCTCTAAAGTGATGGAAAAGTATATAAACACCGAATTACTACCATTTATTGAAAAACACAGTCTAATCCACGACAGGCAGTATGGATTCCGTCAGCGCATATCAACTGCCGACCTCCTTCCCTTTGTCACTCATTCTTGGAACAAGTCTATGGAACTACACGGTGAATCTCAGATTGTCGCTCTAGACATATCTAAAGCATTTGACCAGGTGTGGCATGCAGCGCTGCTTAATAAACTACCGGCTTATGGCCTACCACCAAAACTCTGTACGTGGGCAGCAAATTTCCATTCGTAGATGGCCATTCCTTTAAACTGTATCCAATTAATGCAGGAGTTCCTCAAGGTTCAGCTTTAGCCCCTACTTTGTTTCTTCTCCACATCAATGACCTCCTCTCTAGCACTTCCAACCCAGTTCACCGTTACGCGGACGACAGCACCCTCCACTCAAATATACAGTATTCTAAGCCTGTCTCTTTAGCACAATTAGATGAGGATCGCAGACTCATGGAGGGTTCTATCTCCGTGGATCTCCAAAAAATATTAGACTGGGGAAGTAGAAATCTTGTACAATTCAACCCCACCAAATCACAGTCTTGTTTTCTTTCTCATAAGAGATACACCAGCCTTATACCCATCACAATAAACAACCAAGTTATTCAAAGTAATGGGTCCTTTTCACTTGTTGGCATTTTTGTGGATCGAACTCTCAGCACTAACATGTCACATCAATTGCAGAAGTGGCTGCTAAGAAATTAGGTTTCCTCTTCCGGGCTCGCAAATACTTTTCACCAGCTAATCTCTATACCCTATATACTTCACAAATAAGACCAAACCTCGAATACTGCTTTCACGTCTGGGATGCTGTTGCCGCTTCTACACTCGCTATCCTAGACACCATTCAGAAGAGAGCTGTACGTCTCATCGGTGACCCTACCCTCACCCAAAGGCTGCTATCCTTTGCCCACCGCCGTACCGTTGGTGATCTCTGTCTCTTTTATAGATATCTGTACGGGTACTGCTCAGAGGAGTTTTCTTCCATAGTTCCTCCACCTACTTCCCCAAACAGATCTACCAGCGGAACAGAGCGAATGCACCCTTTTACTGTCCAGGTCACCAGACATAGAACATCTTGTTATGTCCGCTCTTTTGTCTCGAGCAATTCCAAGTTGTGGAATTCCTTGTCGGCACATGTTTTTTCTTCTCCGCCGAATCTCCAAACCTTCAAGTCCAGATTTAACAAGTAGCCTCTTTCCTTGTTGTCGACACCCACGGTATGATAGTATTTAGGCTGTAAGCCCTCGTGTTGTGTTGTTAAAATAAAAAGATAAATAAAAAAAAGTAATCTTTTTAACAATTTCAGTATTCCATAAATATGGTTCCAAAAAATAATGTTTTCATACAAAGTATAATGTATAATCTAAAATTGACTTTGGATATGGATTCCAGGTGGCTAGTTGGCATTCATTCTAAGACATTTGTGTTTCAAAATTCAAAATTGCCGTTATTCCTATGAGTGTTTTTAAAGAAATGTCGCTAAAGCGACAAGAACAAACCACACCGATGGAGATAAAAGGCCACTAAAAATGTGGGAGAAGCAAAATGCTTACCGGAAGACATTGAGAGGAGGAAGACAAAATTGGTTGGATTTATTTTGAGACGTAGCATCGGTGGTCCAGTGATAAGAACATGTGTCCCTAAAAAGAAATGCCCTGGGTTCCGTTCCCAGTAGAAGCGCCATTTTCTTTTTAGTACATACTTCAAAATTAACCTCAACTAAGTATGTGGCATTGTAGTGAAATAAGTTGGTTGTATAATAAGTAAGTTGGTTTAAATTAATCTACTAATCTGAACTAAGTTTGTGTCATTGTGGGTGAGCAAGTTGTCTGCTTTTCAAAGAGCGTTGCTCGTCTCATGTTCCATGTGATGTTGGGCATTTTTCGTTCATACCCTTTTCACAAAAAGAAAAGGTTTGGCAAAATTGCTGGACGGTGAAGTGAAACTGTTCCCTGGCTTCGGTGATGCAAAAATCGTCGACATTACAGAACCAAGGAACGATTAACAGCTTTATGTTAATAACAATTGAAGGACACAAGCTTAGAAAAAAATCTGGCCGCAGCAAGTACGTTATGGTAGTGAATTTTCATTAAAATGTTTTTAATAGCAAATATGTGTTTTTTTCAGAAAGCAAGTATCAAATTTGATTACCAGTATAACCTATATAGTAAAAACAATGTGCCATGTTTCATCAAAATAACTTTATTGTTTGAAAACGTACAAAAATTTCCGAAAGTGAACTTAAAGTGTAACCGAAAAAATCCGTTTCTTGGTCAACTTTATAGGTTAATAGCAAATTGAGCTTTACAAATATGAAGCCTTTAATCAAAATTCGCTACCATAACGCACTTGCTGCATCCAGAATTTCTTTACTTACAATGCAAAAACATAAGGCGTTTTCGACTACAAAAAATATTTGTATCACCAACGACTTATGGCCCACCTGTGATTATAGATATATTTTTTTAAGATGTAGCTCAAGACACCCTATAACTAATGTATACAATTTTTTTTCATATCTTGTAGAATAACGGATATATTGAGCTATTGATTTTTTACGAAAATTCGACAAAAGTTATATACCATTAAACGATAAACTCTATAGCTAAGACTACTGCCAAGCATCAGAGAAAGGTCTATTCGAAATGAATTTTCTGGAAATATTTTAGCAAAATGAAGGACAATGACGGTTGCAACTAAGACTTCAGGGTTTGTAAAACATTCTTCTTGACAATTTTTTTTTCCATAGCCTGTGTTAGATCCAAGTTTTTTGCCTAAATGTTGCGAATTTTGACGTTTTAAATTGTCACTTTGACGTTTTGAGGAAAACCCCAATTTGATTTTCTTTAAATGCCCATAACTTTTTTGTCTTTTGAGATACATGGCTAAATTTTGGTAGGTAATTTACCTATAGCGATATAAAACGACGTACCAAATTTGGTTGCCCTTACTTTGTTATTTCCGGAGATGAATTTTTTTCTAAAGAAAACACAAAATTTTTCGGGAAAACCTCGGCCGATTTTCCTAGTTAACGAACTGATCCAAGCTACTTACAAAAGGAAGGTATTCACTAAATTTTGGCAAAATCGGCCCATTATTTTTTGATTTATCGGTGTGATATATATATATATATATATATATATATATATATATATATATATATATATATATATATATATATATATATATATATATATATATATATATATATATATATATATATATATATATATATATATATATATATATATATATATATATATATATATATATACATATAAATATATAGAAACATATAAACATCGAAACTGACCCCGGATATGTGTTGTAGGGGGCCTAATTAGCGCTCATTTGAAGAACTTTTTTCAAAATTCAAAAGTCGGGATCTCCTCATTAGTGAATTTTTTAAAAGAAAATTCACTAAATTTTTTAAAAGAAAATTCACTAAATTTTTTTAAAGAAAATTCACCAAAACGGAAAGCTTTTGGAAAACCTGACACAATTGATGAAGTGTGTCGACGTCATTTTGTTCCAAATAAGATTAAGATAAGAATACTCTTATGATAATGATAATAATGCTAATAATAATGCAATAAAGTAGAACGTAAAACTTTGGTTTACAGCCAGTCGGATGTAGTATGTTATTTCTATAGTGTCTTTCAGAGTCTTAATGCTTCTCATAAATAAGCTGTTAAATATATTGGAGAGTTATTTATATGCAAAACAATTCACACGGTGCCGTTCTTTGAAATGACTCCATAAAATCATTTAATAACAGTACGGATTATAAGAAACGGATAATTGGCCTTTACGATCATCTACAAATGTGCAAAGCATTCATCATATTAATGACAGGATCGGGTTTAGAAAACCAACATTAACTTACAAGAATATATAAAATAAAGATAATTGAGAATTACTTAACCCCTGGGTTTGAATATATACTTGATTTTTTGCCTTAACAGATAAATTTTCAATTACCAGTGTTAATGTATTGCTTAAAGGCAGACATAACTGATATATTAGCAACATAATTACTGACACAGGCATATTTGAAATTACGATTTGAAAACATTTGCTTTTAAGCAAATAACGAAGCAACATGAATATTTATTTATTTTAAAAACTATTATGTTATACAAATATTACAAGAATATAAGTCTATTACATACACACAATATGCGTACACTATCCATATGGAAGCAAAGTCCTACCGACCCCTTGGCCTAATACACTTTCTTCTAAAGACTATGGAAACGAAACTCTCACAAGAAAACCGCTTCACATACAACAATTCGCCTATCAGGCAGGTAAATATATGTTAGGTGCCCTTAAATGTTTAGTGAAGGCTATTAAAAAAACTTTTGTAGCCAAGGAAGTAGCCCCCCGCACATTCGTTGACATATATGGTGCCTACGACAACACCTTATATATTAATCTATCAAACGGGCCCTACAAGAAGGGGAAGTGGAACTGTCCATTGTAAGATGGATTAAGTTAATGCTGAGAACCAGTGTTATCACAGCCACTATAAATGAAATCAACTCAACAGTGACGACGGCAAAAGGTTGTCCAAAGGGAGAAGTGCTATTACCTTTGTTGTGGTCGCTCGTTGTTGATAAACTTTTGACCACATTAAGTGGAGCAGGATTTATAGTCCAAGCATACGTAGATTATATATCGTCATAACAGTAAAGGACAAGCACGATGTTGTAATTTCCAGTCTAATGTAAACACCCCTAACTATTGTAAGGAACTGGTGTGAGACAGAACGGTCTAATGTCAATCCTCACAAGAAAGTTCTTGTCTTACGTAGGAACAGAAAGAAAATAAATTTAGAAGCTTCCATTCTGAATGGAACACAGATACAATTTCTTAATCAAGTTAATTGTTTAGGGATATTTTTAGACCAAAAACTGAATTGGCACACGCATTTGGAAAAAAATCTTTCGGGGGCCACAAGGGCAATCTGAACAGGCCGTAGAGTCGTAGGAAATACATGGGCGTTGAATGGCAGGATGGTATACTGGACATATCGAACTATGGCTAAACTCATGTACAATGCATCTATAGTATGGTGGCTTCAGCATAAACCCAAATTGCAAAAATTGCAAAAGCTGATGTGTCTTGGATATCCTAAGCTACGGCATCCTACCCTACAGCTACAATAGGGGCAATGTTGAATCTTACTCCACTGCAGATATGTGTCAAGAAAGAAGCAACACTAACTACCTCAAGATTGTTTTAGGCAAACCTGGAGACTTGGTTGTTGATCTAACGATCCTGGAAATTATATCATTGGTGTCACTCGCCAAACCAACCGATCAAATGGCAGCTAAACTGGTTTTTGTAGTTATTCATAATTCAATTTGACCTGGTGAAGTTACCTCCAATTTTAACAGATGAAACTGAAGATTGAAATCTTTGGTACAATTTTTGCAGGTTGTGTTTTAGCCTTTCTTTGAAGGAGACTTGCATATGCACGGAACCTTTCATATAATCTACCACCGTTAAATTTTTAAGGTTAAATTAAATAAAAAACTTAAGACGGTTCTCTAAAGATTTATTTATTTTATTTTATAAACTGGCAGGTATAATCATCCATATGGCATAATATCGTAATTGAATAGTTATTAATAATTTATTTTGTCTTATAAATTACACAGTTTGCGAATAAAAAAGAATATGCCAAATCATGTACAAATAATATAATATAAATAAATTGTTACATAAAATCAGAAGAATCTGGTAATAAGTTTAGTTTATTGTATACTACATTTTTATTAGGTTAATGCATATATGTCATGCATAGGGTCGCAATTTCTTTAAAGAAAATAGCGTAGCTTGCCTTTTAAAAGAGAAAAAAGAAAAGTATTTGCAAGAAAAAAAAAGTACTTTTTAAATTTATGTTTTTATTGCCTTAAGTACATATTTTTTGTGCTTTTAGCACAAGCTAACAATTTTTGGTTGTATTTGAAAGTTTGATAGCTAGTATATCAATCTAAATCTATAATTGAATAAATAATTAACTCATTTTTTATTAAATTTATGGACGCTCTGTTTCTCTTTTCTCCCCATTTTACATTCGTCTCGGAGAAAACTATTTCAGTAAAAGCTGAGGTTGCGGGGAAATAGAGCAGATAATATTTTCTTTTATATTTGGTAAGTTACCACACAAATTTTTAATTGTATATTTTCACTTGCCAGCAGTATTTTTAACTGAATAATGTCTGCTGTCATTCATTGATTGTCTTTCTTTTAGTCTTATTAACCCAGAATATGAATCTTCCATTTCAACTACTACTAATACAACTACCAGTCACACTACTCCCATAAAGGGGTAGACACACCACAAAGTAGAGTGTTTAAAGAACAGGTGAAATTGCTGAACAAGTTTGAACAGTTCGGTTCTTACCCGAGAACATGTTCCCAAACCTATTCACCTGTGCATATGTTTTTTTGTTTAGATCGTAACATAAATGCATTAATTATATGTAAATAAGTGTTCACTTCTCTCTCCTCTGTTCAAACTCTGAGACACCATCATTTCCGTTACTAATTTTTCACACTTTTGCTATTTTTTAAAATCTTTTAAGCTAAGTAATTGTATTTTCACGAATTTATTTAAAACTAATGAAATAATGTATATTTATGTTAATGCGTCATTGTCAATGTGGTGGATGATTCTGCACGTTTTTTTACGTGATTGAATGACTTTACTCAGTTTATTTAATTATTTGTCAATCAGCAATCAAAAATTTATCGATTGTGGAATAATATCCCGTTATGCATTTAATACACGCAATTTCGAACCGAATTAACCAAGTTTAGTTAAGGGTCCTTATTTACATCATTCCAAGGAAACGTCGAAGCTAAGGAGTCAGTGTCAGTCTCGGCGATCACGAACACTGAACCACGGAACACGCAGTTTCAGCGCCGCTGTTCTTACTTGGTGGAGCGATTTGTCTGGTTAATTCTGATAACGAACGAGACTCTAGCCTGCTAACTAGGCGTATTTCGACATCCCAAAGGGCCGCGGCGGCGTGGCGTTAGCTCCTCGTCCGCTGTGTGGTTTTTACTGTTGGCGTTCTTTCTTTTTCTTCTTAGAGGGACAGGCGGGTTCTAGCCGCACGAGATTGAGCAATAACAGGTCTGTGATGCCTTTAGACGTTCTGGGCCGTACGCGCGCTACAATGAAGGAATCAGCGTGTCCTCCCTGGCCTTAAGGTCCGGGTAACCCGCTGAACCTCCTTCGTGCTAGTGATTGGGGCTTGCAATTGTTCCCCATGAACGAGGAATTCACAGTAAGCGCGAGTCATAAGCTCGCGTTGATTACGTCCCTGCCCTTTGTACACACCGTCCGTCGCTACTACCGATTGAATGATTTAGTGAGGTCTTCGGACCGGTGCGCGGTGACGTTCCGGCGTCGTCGATGTTGCTGGGAAGATGACCAAACTTCATCATTTAGAGGATATAAAAGTGGTAATGAGTTCTTTTAGAAAAAAATAGTTTACGAACAGGCTACCTCAGAACCTATTCTTAAGAACCGTTCTGTTATTTTCTTAACAACTCCACCGCCTATGCTATTTATTAACAATTTTTGTTCACGCACTTCTTTCCTGACAAGTCATTTCTGCTTCTTCTACTTTCATACATCTCCACATACACACTCTGCCATTATGTAAATTATTGATCTTTTTCTTTTTAAATATATCGCCCACAATATTCAAACAAGCTTTCCTGGGTTTTCCACGGACTCTCTTACCATTTACATACTCTCTATAAATTATACTTGTCATTTTATCATTTTCCATTCGTTTTATGTGTCCAAACCATCCTAACAAGCTGCTTTACTTTCAATATACTTTGCTACATTACCAATTTCTGGATTACCTGCTATAGAAATTAAAATCTCTTCTTGTTCGGGAGCGATATTTTTTGAACGGCATCAAATATCTCGTCTTGGAAGCAACAAACCAGTTTCACTTAATCAGTCATAAATATTTTAAAATAATTTGTGATCCGGATGTCTTCTGACTGAATATATTTCAGCATATATTCTGCACGCCTTACGTCCATTAAAACTTGCTTGCGTATAAAATCAAACCATATATCCCATTTATTTATTGGAAAAACAATTATGTTGCGGAATGGTTTAGATAATTCTGTACAAAAGCCTATTAAAATATCAATTAATGACAGTAGAATAATTTAACAGAAATTGGAAAATGCGGCAAATATATATATATATATATATATATATATATATATATATATATATATATATATATATATATATATATATATATATATATATATATATATATATATATATATATATATATATATATATATATATATATATATATATATATATATATATATATATATATATATATATATATATATATATATATATATATATATATATATATATATATATATATATATATATTCCTTGTTGTTACAAAATGACATTACTGTGCGGTAAAAGTTGCGGAGGCTGACCTATTTTGGAATAACGGGTCCTATAGCAGCATACCCCATAGCTTCAATAAAGGCAATGCTGAATTTCGTGCGAGAAAACTCAAAAAATAGAAAGATATACATTCTTTTGACAGTCAAGCAGTACTCAAAAGCCTAAAATATTTCAAAAAATAATCTGAACTGACCTGGGACTGGGATAGAAAAAAATTATTAAAGCAACTGGCTACGAATAACAAGATAACATTGATGTGGGTACACGGACACCATGGCATTAAAATAAACGAGGAAGCAGCCAAACTTGTAAAAAGGGCACCAACAATATCATTCTATGTCTCAGAGCCCTATTGTGGATCAACAAAGAGCCATATAAGAAATAAATGTCATACTTGGGAGAGGAACCAAATGCTGTAATACTGGAAAAAACGCCAGGCTTAAGGCAGGCAAAACAATTCATCAACAGAGCAATCTGAACTGTTTCTTGAATTGAACAGGCAAGAGTTGGGAATAATCACAGGACTTTTCTCAGGGCACTCCTCAGTGAGGTATCACCTTATGAAGATGGGTAAGGTGAACAGTAAACACTGCAGATACTGCACTGAAGCAGTGAAAACAACAGAACATTTCCTATGCGGCTGCATGGGTAAGTTCTGCAAAAAGCTCAGATACCTTAGAGGCGTCATTTTAATACCCCAGGAAATATTTAAAATAGCCCACTAAAAGATAGTAGACTATATAAAAGGTCTGAACTATTAGAAAAATAAGTCATACACAAAAAAACCGGGGAAGTAGCGCGCTGAGAGGCCAAAGGTCTGTACGAATTATTAAACAATCTACAAAATCTACAAGCTACTCTGCTGTATAAAGTTAAGTATAGAATAAACAAAACCAAATGTGTTGAATTATTCAGTCGTGGTCACAGGTCTCCCTAATTTTTTATTTTAGTGAATTTTCTTTAAAAAAAAGAGGAGATCGCGACTTTTGAATTATGAAAAAATTTCTACAAATGACGGCTATTTAGGACCCCTGGAACCTCAATCCGAAGTCGGTTGCAGACTTTATATGTTTATATATATATATATATATATATATATATATATATATATATATATATATATATATATATATATATGTCACACCGATAACTCAAAAAATAATTAAATTTTGGTGAATACCTTCCTTTTGTGTCTTGGACAGGTTCGTTAGGCAGGAAAATTTGCTCAGTTGAAATAGATTAAGCAATGCTTTGTTTTATTTAGATAGCCGGATTTCCCGGCCCGTCCTAGTTCTGAGCTGACTTTTAATGTATCTAATTTCGACCACGTTAATTATAATGCATGTTTGTAGGAAAGGACATTCTGGACGTAGCAAGTGCGTTATGGAAGCGATTTTTATTAAAATCTGCTCAGTCCAAATATATTAAACAATGCTTTGTTTTAATTAGATGGTCCGATTCCCCCGGTCCGTGCCAGTTCTGAGCTGACCTTTAATGTATCTAATTTCGACCACGTTAATTAAAATGCATGTTTATTAGAAAGTGCATTCTGGACGTAGGAAGTGCGTTATGGAAGCGAATTTTTATTAAATGCTTCAAATTTGAATAGCTTAATTTGCTATTAACCTATAAGGTTGGTTGGCCAGGAAACTAGTTTTTTTCGGTAACATTTGAAGTTTAGTTTCGAAACATTTTTGTACATTTTCAAACAATAAAGTTATTTTGATGATATATGGTACATTGTTTCTACTATACAGTGTGGAACAGCCAAATGGAATAAATTCGATAACGGATAAATGAGGGCGTGTTGGGAAAAACGCTTGGACACGTCGATTTGTATTTTTAACTGCGCATCTTTTTCAAGAAAAAAAAATTATATAGGGTGCGTCATGTGACAGTGGCCAATACCAACTTTCTTATTTTAAATACAAGCCCCTGTATATTATTAATTTTTTGGATTCTTCAGAAAATTCTAGACATAATTCATGTACAATGTTCTATACCTATCTTCAACTGTTTCGGAAATATTAAGTATTTTCAGATTTATTACAAAAATTAACATTAAAAATAGAAAATTATTTTATTTCACAAATTCGCTACATTGCATTCAATACTTATTTCCCATTCAGCTCTTGATAATGAGAAAGTAAACAAAAACCATTCCTGCGTTTCTTTTTACTGATATGAAATGAAACA
Organism: Tillus elongatus; assembly: GCA_964006375.1. NCBI lineage: Eukaryota > Metazoa > Arthropoda > Insecta > Coleoptera > Cleridae > Tillus > Tillus elongatus. Next base: position 178,742,040 of record OZ023263.1, read on the forward strand.
AAAACAAAAACAGTTTTCTTTCTGTTCGTATAAAACTCGTAGCCTTAGCAACTTGTTGTCTGCCTGCATGACAGTAGTGATTAGTGTCAGTGCTATTGTCGTTTGAATTTCGTTAACTGTACGTAATAATATCAGAAAAATGGTTCATTTAACAGAAATGCACAAAATAACCATTCTACAAATGATTGGTTATGGAGATAACACACGGACACAGATGGAAGTGTCTCGCTTATTTCACGAAAAATTTCCAAATTTGCCGCCTGTATCCCAAGGAACAATTAGCAAAATAGAAAAGCAGTTTAGCGAGCTTGGTCATGTGAGACAGATAAAAAAAGTAGCTGCCAATGCAGTAAGTGATGATACAAAATTGGATATTACGCTTGAGTTTCAAGAAAACCCACATACTTCTGGTCGACAAGCAGCCCAACTATTCAACGTTAGGCACACAGCAATTTTTCGAACATTAAAGGAAAGTAAAATGCATCCCTATAAAATGATACCAACTCAGGAGCTCATGGAGGACGATTTCGATAGGAGAACGTATTTTTGTGAACAAATGATGGCAATGTTAGATAACAATGTGATCCAATTAGAAGATGTTTTGTTTTCTGATGAGAGCACATTTACACTTCACGGTCATGTTAATCGTCAAAATTGCCGCTATTGGTCTAATGAGAATCCTCATTGGATGAGAGAGGAACATACGCAATATCCTGAAAAAGTTAATGTTTGGGCAGGAATTGTTGGAAATCATATCGTAGGTCCCTTTTTCATTGATGGCAACTTGAATGGGGATAAATATTTAGAACTGCTCCAAAATAATGTCGTGCCAACTTTGACAAACTTATATCCAGATCCAGCAAACCCACAAGTTCCTGCCAATAAAATATGGTTTCAGCAAGATGGAGCACCGCCCCATTACCAAATCAATGTCCGGCAGTACCTGAACCAAATTTTTCCAAATCGGTGGATAGGGAGGCGCGGATCGATAGAATGGCCAGCACGATCTCCTGATCTGTCGCTATTAGACTACTTTTTGTGGGGATATGTCAAAAGTATTGTATACAAAACTAAGCCCCTCAACTTAGATGACTTAAAAAGACGAATCACGCTTGCGATTAGATCAGTCACGCCTGAGATGTTGAGTAATGTTAGAAGACATTTCTATACCAGATTAGCATGTTGCCAAGATGTTCGTGGCGAGCATTTTGAACATTTACTACATTGACATTAATTTTTTTTGTTTTTTTAAATTATTAAGAAATAATCAGTATTTCTTATTAGAATTTGTGAAATAAAATAATTTTCTATTTTTAATGTTAATTTTTGTAATAAATCTGAAAATACTTAATATTTCCGAAACAGTTGAAGATAGGTATAGAACATTGTACATGAATTATGTCTAGAATTTTCTGAAGAATCCAAAAAATTAATAATATACAGGGGCTTGTATTTAAAATAAGAAAGTTGGTATTGGCCACTGTCACATGACGCACCCTAAATAATTTATTTTTCTTGAAAAAGATGCGCAGTTAAAAATACAAATCGACGTGTCCAAGCGTTTTTCCCAACACGTCCTCATTTATCCGTTATCGAATTTATTCCATTTGGCTGTTCCACACTGTATAGGTCATGCTGGTAACCAAATTTGATGCCTGCTTTCTTTTAAAAAACACATATTTGCCATTTAAAACATTTTAATGAAAATTCACCACCATAATGCACTTGCTGCGCCCCGAGTTTTTTTTAACCAGATTTTATAATACTTTATACAAATTCTTTATATTATGCGTAAATAAAATGTAATACATCTCTGTCCAATCCGTAGGTCGCTTTATCATCCAATGCATAACTAAGTTTTATTGATTAAACATGAATTGCGCCGCTATATAGAAAGTTCAAGTGAAATTGAAAATAACAATTAATAATGTATTAATATAGTCTTAAAGTACTTTCTAGGTATATTACTAATTCAACGCTGTATCCAAGTTTCATGCTTAAACCGATCGCAAAAACTTATCTGGAATTGACGGCACTCGATATGGTAGCGCCATCGACAGGTTTGTTGAAATTTCCTGAATCGTGTGCCATAAACACGATTTTAAATTATAAGTAAGCTACAATGTATGAGGATAAAAACAACAACAGAAATACAACTATACAGACTTATTTACTAATAATTATCACAGTGTCAAAGCGATGACGCCCTTTTTTGCACCAACGACCCTGTCTCCAGCAACCGTTGTAGTCTCCGTACTTCATCTGGGTCAGGTTTTGCAGAAATTTTCACCTTAGCCATCGTCTTCCTTTATTTAAAAAAATGCGTCGCTCAAATAGTGTCAGAAAGTTAGTATATCTCAAAATATGTCCAACAAACTCTGTCTTTTCCCTCTCAGTTTTATTCAGCAATGATCTTTGTTTTACATTTTTTAGTACACGTCTTCCTATAGCGTATTTTGTCTATGTCATCCTCTTCATGTCCACATTTGAAAAGCTTCCATTCTTTTCTAATTTATTCAAAGCTCAGATTTCTGCCACACACCATAACACTATATATACAGGCTGTAAACAAATAAGTACGAAGAAATTCAGAAGGCGATTTCTTGTTAAAAACTAAAAGGGTTTTTCATATAAAACAAATCATTCACCCCTCTTCTATACGACTCCTTAAAGTGGGCGCCAAAAAAGTTTTTAATTTTTGCTTATAAATGGAAGAAGTCACAGAAGTGACATTAAGTAGACGTCTGCTATTCAGAATATATTTAGTGAACAATTTCTTGATTTTTCCGTAAGTTTGTAAATAATAGAAAAATCCACCCCATAAACTTGTTTCACAGGTAACTTTTTTATTACAGCTATACTGCAATTTTAAAATAGGTTTTTGATAGCCTTGTTCATTCTTAATAAAAAAGGTTTCTTGTATTTTGTTCGTAAATGTAAATATTTCTGCAGAAAAATATAATTTAAATCCAATTACATAGCATAATTTGCACGCTGTAGAACTTTAATCGAACTATAATTTATGTAGTCGGTGGCTGCCAGGTTGACATTTTGTAATGAAAATGTGATTATTGTTAGTTAGGTTTTAGTTATTGTCATTTAGTGGTAACACATTACTTTGAGAACCGTTTTGTGCAAAATCATCACGAATTAAGAAATTGCATATATGAATTTTATTTGCGGTCTTCCTAATGATAATTCCCTAGAAATGTCTAGAATGTTTACTGATATGTATCTTCAACGTGTAGCCCCTCATCATACATTGTTTAGATGGCTTCATCAACTACTGCGAGAAACTGGCGTATTCACAAAAAGATAATATGATTGTGGTCTCCAACGAGAAGTTAGAACTCAAGCATTGGATGAAGCACTGCTTAATTCGTTCGACGACCAAGCGGACATCAGTAGTAGAAAACTCGATGTACAGGTAGATATTAACCATATGACAATATTTGCCATCTTTAAGGAACAGCTTTTATACCGTTACCACATACAACGGTCCAGGTACTTTTACCGCTGGATTTTCCGAACCGTCTTGCATTATCGCATTGGATGATGGAAAATATTGGACAAAGTCCCGAGCTCCAGGAGCAGTCTTATTGTTGGGTTGTTGTAGCTCGATTACGTGGCCTGAATCTGCCTACTCCACAAATCTCGCCGAAAATCGCGTCTAAGGTCTCAGTGTGTTCAACCTTAGGCCTAAGACAGATCTGGCAGTTCGTTGTAAGTCTTGTATTGTATGTATCGTTTCGTCTACCTGCTTCGTTATCGGTGTAATGTGTGTGGTCACGGTTAATTAAATCAGGGGCTTTCGTCACGGTACTTAAAGGATTCAGAGGATTGCAGGTATTTGTTGAGTTAGGTAATGGGGAACAAAAATTGTCTATTGAATTTAATGTCTTTTTGTGTGTTTGTAATGAAGATATAATAGGTTTCCAAGTAATCGGAAGACGAAGACCATCATCTCTCTTATTTGATTAATCGGGACGTTTTTCGATCTCGATTGCCTCGCGATAATTCTGGTTTTGAAGTTGTAAACCGGGGCTATTGTTTGGCATTGTCGAAGTCTATTTTGTGTCCTGCATGAATATGATGCATCGCCAGCGCCGATGAGGGGTCGGATTTTCTAACTGCGAGGATGTGTTTATATATACTATTGTGGATGCGTCTATTTGTTTCTTCTACATAAGTTCGGGAACAGTCGGCACAAGGAATTTCGTAAACTCCATGGGATTCGTTTGGAATCGTATCCTTAGGAGTTTTTATCAGATTTGACAGTTTTTGCTTTGTTGTGAATATGGTTCTGATATTATGGGTTCTAAAAATTCAGCTGATGTTGTTGTGTGGACTTTGTCTGTTATTGTTGTGGTGTAGTGGTTTGTTGTTGTGCGATTCTAATGTTTCGTAGTATGTGATTGTTGTCGTATCCGTTTTCTAGCAATGTCTGCCTTGAAAAGTTTACTTCTATCTGTTTATTGTTGTTGACCGTTAGTCTGAGAGATCGTGTTACTAGTGTTCGAACCACGGAATGGAGTTGCGTTGGGTGGTGGTGAGTTGGGCGTTAAGATAACGATTAGTGTGGGAAAATTAATATACTAGAGTCAGTACATAGATCTGTCATGACGACAACAGCCGAGAGGTGAAGCAAGCAGTGTGTATTTAATAATGGACTTTTATAACACGCGTTCTAATCTCAGTTGGTGACTCCACTTTTTTTCATTTTTTTTAGTCTTATTTCATTTTACCGTTGTCTGATCAGATTGTGTAATTCGCGTGGCTTCACAAGTGCTTGTTCTTTTCTGTAACCGATTTCATTTTTTACTGGACGCAGCAAGTGCGTTATGGTAGCAAGTTTTCATTAAACTTTTAAAGTTCAATAGCGCAATTTGCTATTAGCCTAACATTCGTTGGCCAAAAACTAGTTTTTTCGGGAACATTTTAAGCTTATTTTCGGAAAATTTTTGCACATTTTCAAACAACGAAAACATTTTGACGAAGCATAGTACATTGTTTTTACTATATAGGTTACACTATTTTTTTAAAATCTTATTTCATTTTAACATCAGATCAGATTGTGTAATTCCGTTGAATTTTTAGGGAGCTTTTGTATGACAAATTCAATTAGGATGAGATGAAAACTTTTAAGACTTAATTCAATTTAAATAGCACATCTGGTTGTTTGTTATTGCCTTAACTTAGTGAAACCGTTACATACTTAGGTAATACAGCCGTAGGCTTTTCCCGTGGCATCACAAGTGCTTGTTCTTTTCTGCAACCGATTTCAATTTGTACTGGACGTAGCAACTGCGTTGTGGTAGCGAATTTTCATTAAAGATTCAAATTTCAATAGCTCAATTTGCTATTAACCTAACGTTCGTTGGCCAGGAACCAGTTTTTCCGGGAACATTTTAAGTTTGCTTTCGGATAATTTTTTTTACATTTTCAAACAATAAAGTCATTTTGATGAAATATGGTACATTGCTTCTACTATATAGGTTATACTGGTAACTAAACTTCATGCCGGCTTTCTTTAAAAAAAGACATATTTGTTATTAATTTTTTTAAATGAAACTTCACTACCATAACGCACTTGCTACGTCAGACTTTTTTGTTTAAAATAAATTTAGTTATTTGAAACGTCTACTTCTTTCCTATTTGAGAAAAAAAAATTAAAAAATACTTTTTTGGCATCTATTTTAAGAAGTCGTATGTTTACAGAGGAGGCGTAAATGATTTTTCACATGAAAGACCCCTTTTAAATTTCAATTCAATTTTCAAACCCGTAGGATAGGGTATCACTCTTCACAACATGGGTGTGTAAAGCAAAACATGAAAAAATTAAATGCTATTGCAATGGACTACTTAAGACGAGTAACGGGTAAAATAAGAAGAAATAAAGTTAGAAACCAATAAGTTCTGAACTAATGTAATATAGAAAAGTCTACTGAAAGTAAATTTTAACGCAGTGTGCTTAGGCCGTTTGGACACATAGAAGAAACGGCCAATAATATGATGACAAGTAGAATCTACAGGGGGCATGCGGATGGTAAGAAAGGTCGTGGAAGACCTAGCCAAGCGTGGGCGATATAGGAAAAAAGAAAGATGTCAGAAATTTGGGTAATAGAAGAGCATGTATGAAAAGATGTATGTGTAAGAAGCGAAAATAGCATGTCAGGACATAAGTGCCAGGAGAAATATTGTTAGGAAATAGTATACTCTTTGTGATGTGCCTACTCCTTCATGGGATAGATGTGTCGGGTAGTAGTAACAAGAGTTATCTGTGACGTTTATTCTCAAGATATGTGAAGCATTGTTTTTCCAGAATTTTCCAATTTTCTGGCAAACATTTCCTATTTTTCTTTCCTTTAACATATTGTTCGGACTACTACAATCATTTCTAAAATAAAATTAATCAAATCGATCCAGCTGTTCTCAAATGATGCTTACCAACGAACAGCTTTTAATTTTTATTCGTATAGAAGATAATTCTCCTGGAGATGATCGGTAAACATGGTTCAAAGACGCAGGAATTTACAATAAATTTCTGTTCTGAATAAAGCCTCATATTTTGTTTAAGAGTTGTTCAGTATTTTCGATAAAAAAATAATATATAAAAACCAATTAATACCCAATTTCTTAATGGCTCTTTAGTAGAATAATAATACATACTTGAAGTGCATGTACTTGTCCACCTCTTTTTGTCACACCACACCTATTGTATTGCATATCACATGTCAGCTTTGACGGCTGGTAAACACAAACATAACACTTTCCTAACACTGCCGTTCATTGTTTAGGAGTGGTCTATAACCACTCAGGTCCATATCACACTCTATTGAACAGGAGAAAATATCAGATACCATCTGTAAATTTAATGGGGAAGAAAGTATCCCACGATACTTGATCTTGAGTTGCTTTGACATTATTATATTGGAATTAAAATAACATAGGAACATTTCCTTATTGTATCGATTGCGACAATTGGTTTTATAATACTAGATCATTCGAAACTGTTACTTTCAGACCAAATAGCAATATATATATATATATATATATATATATATATATATATATATATATATATATATATATATATATATATATATATATATATATATATACTGAGTCTATAAAGTAATACGTATTTTAAAAAACTAACTTTTTGATATAAAAATATCACCTCTATCGTTATACCTCTTCGATGGGTAGTTACCCTTTCGACATTTTGAAATTGTGTGGTGGGTACTGCGATACATCTTTTTAAAGCTAATCAAATTCTCTATTCAGCAGCATCATTTTTTACTAGGAATAAAATAAAGTGGGTAATAACATTTATATTTTCAGTAACACCAAACAAGTGAAGCCTATAGAGAATTACATTGTTCAGACTTAGCTAACAAAAAGTTCGAAATGCCCACATTCTTGTTCCTGACAATATCCCAAACGGTTTAACAAATTATTGTTGGAGTCTATTTATAATCTCTGGGGAAATGTTGGTACATTCAGTTCAAATTCTTATTTTTAATTCGTCGATATTATCTGGTTTACTTTTGAGTACCACATTTTTGAAATGACCATACAGATAAAAATCTAAGGGGGTTAGGTCAGGTGATGTTGCTGGCCACTCGATTGCACCACGTCTGCCAATCCATCTGTTGGGAAATTGTTGATCCAGATACAGTCGAATGTTAACGTGATAATGCGCGGGAACGATCTTTTTGATACTACAAGTTAGGATTTACCATACCAGCATTGTGTCCATCAGGAAAAAAGTTCAATAATGGCGAAATGAGATATTGCTGTAAAAATTTCAGACATTGTGGTTCATTTGCAGTTTTATCAAAAATGTAGGGCCAATAATCCTACTCCTAACAATTCCCGCCCAAACATGGGCCTTTTGCGGATATTGAGTGTGATGGTGTCGCATCCATCTTGGGTTTTCCCTTGCCCAATATCTGAAGTTTTGTGACGATTAACTTTTCCATGTAGTGTAAAAGTAGATTCGCCCGGAAAACAGAATATTCGGTATTTGCAAAGAGTGCTCTGCACATTTATCCATTAATGTTGTACAACACTACATCCCTCGGTCTGGATCGTCATCCGATAACTCCTGCAAAAGCTGTATTTTACAACGAGGAAGCATTTCCCGTTTTTATGTGCCGTCTGAAATGGAATTACATTGTCTTGGCTAATTTGCCGAACACTACTGTAGGGATTCTGTTCCACTGCCAATAAGACGTTTCATTTTACTTCTTCACTTATAGAGCGGCGACCTGTTTTTCGCAAATCTTCCAGGTCAGACGTTTCTAGAAATTTCATATCTATGTGAGTCACTGTTGATTGATTGATAGACATCCGGATATTTAGTATTAAACAGAATACGCACATACACATATACACACCTCTGCCTGGGTTCGGATCCTGTCACTATCACGAATCATTATTAGAACTTCAATTCCTTGAGCTATTGATAAACGCATTTTACCAACAATCTAATAATTAACTTGAAAAAGCAAAAGTTGGAAATTATACGTATTCACTTTGCACGACAACCAAAACTTATGCTTGATTAGTTTTTATGGCACGTGTCACACAGCAGCTAATTGTTGTCATCAGTCGATTATTACAGATACGACATACTATACAAGAAAATCTCTAGAGTTCTTTTCATACAAGAAGCCCAACATTTTGAACATTGTTTACAGACTTTGAGAATCTAAGGTGTCATAAGCCTGGGCTATGTAATTCTTTACAGGCTTCACTTGTGTTAGGTGTTACTGATAATAAAAATGTTACTGCTCATTTAATTTTATTCCTAGAAAAAAGTTGGTGTTGTAGATAATTGGCATAGTTTTAAAAAATGTGTCACACTACCCACCATCCAATATAAAAATATTGGAAGAGTAGGACCCTTTCAAGAGGTATGACGATAAGCGTGAGATTTTTATAACAAAGAGTTAGTTTTTGACAATAAAAATCGAAAAATCGACCTGTTTTTGAATTTTACTTAATAATGGTCACTTTCAATTTTATTGAATTTATTACCTTATAGACGCAGACATGGTGATTGCTGAGAAGTGCCCATTAGAAGTTTATGACCTTCTTACCTGATTTGATAGCTAAAAAATTGTATTCTGCGATTATACAATATTATCATTCAACTAAAATAATTGCACTTGCCTAGCACTTCTGGTTATACCGGAAGTCGCCATCAATTTCGTTATTTCAAATAGAACACCCTCTATATTTTTGCATTTTTGGAATGGCGATCCAATTTGAAATAGATATTTTGTAGTACCCTCTACACATGGCGTTGTTAGTTATTGCGAAATTGGGATTTTCGAAAAATATTCGTTATCGTAGCTCTTTTTATAATTTGATCTATCTTCGATGTGTGAATCTAGGAATTCGGTGTTTTGGGCAACAGATTGCTGGTGATCATGTCTTGCGAAATCATTGGAATGAAAATCTGTTTTTTCTACAGGGTGTGTGTTCATAGCCTGACAAAATCTCGAAATTCAAGTAGGAATAACTTGATTTTTTCAAATGGAACACCCTGCATATTTCTATTCCAAAGCGTTCTACATACATTACTCTTCAACTTCTATTAACTATGTTCTATACCTAAATAGCATAATTTCTGAAATATTTAGATTTACTTATTTAGGTGAACCATATCAACCGTTATGTTTAATAAATCTTTGTAAGGCTGATTAATAAGAGTTATAGACTATATGATAACTGATAGCTTCAAACCGCAACAACTGTCTGAATTTGTTTTTGCAAATACATTCTACTCGCCGCTGCCGGGGATAAAACAAACGACCTTGCGATATAGAGTCAGATATTTTATCCACCACTCCAACGGGGAAGGTATTTTGAAATTTATACATGAGTGCGTGTATAAAAAGAGTAGGCTTTTATTGGAATGTCAGGCAAGAAAAATAAAATATGACACTTAGTTCAATTCAGTGACAGCAGTAAAAATTAGTAACTTGCTTTTTGTATAAGTCGCGATCGGAAGTAGAATACGCTAGAGTAAGGAAGATATAATACTGGCCAGCAAGATCGCCGGACTTGACACCGTGTGATTGTTATATGGGGGGCCGTCTAATAAAGTTTAAGGTTTATGAGGTGCATGTTCAATCTAAAGAGGAACTAATCCAACGCATAACGCAAGCTTTCACCGAGTTAAATCCAGACAAAAGGCGAATAACGACCACCGCTGGAGTACATTCGTGAGCTTCAATATGTTTAAACCAAAACGGAGGTCATGTTGAACAGGTTCTTTACATTTTTCAGTTTTAGTTCATATCACAAAATCGCAAGATGTTTTCTTTTCTCTGTTCTCACTGTATAATCTAATTTAGTTTCAGTTTACTTTAGAAATAAAAATTCAATTCATTCAATGTCACTGTATGATTGTCATCTTACTTTAATAGTTCTGTTATTACATTTTAAATGAGGTGACTATAATCAATTCATGTTCTTCTTTGTATTACTGATCCTGATTCCGTGTTTAAAGAAGAATAATGTAGCGAGACATATTCATTCTTGAGTAGCACTATCTGGCCGTTGTTGGCTATTATCACTAGACACGCTAAATATTATGACATTGAATTGAGTTAACTAGACTTTTCGCCAGTATCAACATTGAAAATAACCGAGGTTAAGTTTGGCGACTGCTGCCAAGAGCTATTTCAGTCAATTTTCTTAAAAAAAAATTCACTAATGAGGAGATCATATATATATATATATATATATATATATATATATATATATATATATATATATATATATATATATATATATATATATATATATATATATATATATATATGTATGTATGTATCACACCGATAACTCAAAAAATAATGGGCCGATTTTGATCAAATTTGGTGAGTACCTTTCTTTTGCAAGTAGCTTGGATAATTTCGTTAACCAGGAAAATCTGCTCAGTTGAAATAGATAAAACAATGTTTTCTTTTAATTAGACAGACGGATTCCCCCTCTCAGTGTCAGTTCTGAGCCAGCTATTAATCCATAAGGTTCGTTGGCCAGAAAACTAGTTTTTTCGGGAACATTTTAAGTTTATTTAAAAAAAAAATCGAAAATCGCCACTATTTGAAAAACTAACTACGCTAGGTGTAGAGGGTACTATATAAGATCTATACCAACTTGGATCGCCATTCCGAAAATTCAAAAATATACAGGATATTTCATCTAAAATAACGAAATTGATGGCGACTACCGGTATAACCGGAAACGCTAGGCAAGTGAGACTATTTTAATCTGAATGAAAATATTGTATAATGGCCGAATACTATTTCAGCTCTCAAATCAGATGAGAAGGACATAAACTTCTAATGAGTGCTTCTCAACACTCACCCTAGTAGTAGTAGCAGTGGTGGGGAGGCTAACGCCAAGCACAATGGGCCCTTTTTGCCAACCCCAGCAACCCAGAAACCATTCTCTGCTCTTCCTCGGTTCCATCGCCAAACCGCCTCGACATCTAAATGAAGGCCGTGACAGTCTTCAATTGGATGGTACTTACCTGATTCCTCTGCAGAGTCCTCGAACCAAAAGCCTCACATTCACACAGGTAGTGGTAAGACGTTTCTTCATCCTCGCCGCATTCCTGGCAAATGGAATCCCTCTCTACGCCTATCAATGTGAGGTGTCTTCTAAGGGCGCCACAAGGATGCGTTGAAGCGTAGGTCGACTCCTACTGAGTAGCCAGATAGCGCTACATCTGTCCGGCCCCTCCACGAAGTCCCTCGCCTACCTACAGCCACCAACCGACCCCCAGTGCGTCTCCATGTTCAATCCACCTGTCTAAGCCGACAAAGACCGTCTTTCTGCTTATGCCCATCGCAGGCTCCGGGCCACAGAACAGCCGCCGGGAACCAAGCCTTGCGAGATTATTCGCTACCTCATTCCCGCTACGCCACAGTGTCCGGGAACCACCACCAGTTGTACCTCCTTTGTCCTGGTTAGTTCTTTGAGGGCGTCAGCGCGCTTCTGAACCAGTGTTGACCTGATTCTGGCCGCGCAGACTGCCCGGAGGACTGCCTGGCTATTCGAGCAAATGTATACACATTTCTCGGGGCTCCTCCTCACATCCTGTCTATTGGCCACAGACAGGATAGTGTACACCGTGGATACAGGTGTACGCTACAGGATAGCGTTTCGAATGTCGTGGTAGATGCGCCCAGAGCATAACTCTCGCGAACCCCCAGGACCTCGATGTATATTCCTACCCTGGAGGATTGTTGATCCTCCAGCCGCGATCCGTCGGTAAAACAGACCAGTCTTGCGGGCTGGAATGCATTTTCCCTACACTGATCCCTAATGGGGATCCTGAGGGTATAAACCTAGTCAACCTAATATCGTCCTCGGTATTCCGTACTTTGATGGTGGAAATCGAAATTTCCTTTTCCACCTCCTTGGCGATTCTTGCATGCCCTATTACTGCCCCCTCTCCGCACCAGTTTCCAGAGTCTCGCATTCTAAGATACGACGCCATAGCCTCCCTTCTGATACAGATGGGAAGCGGTGGCAGCACCAACAAGACCTCTAGCGCGGCTGAGGGTGTCGTCCTCATAGCGCCTGTGATACCCAGGATTGCCAGCCTTTGGAGTTTGGCCCGCTTCCTGGTAGTAGTTTGGTTCACACCACACCACCAGATCAATGCCCCATAGAGGATTCTCAATGAATGATCCGAGGATTGAGTCCCCAGGTCCTCCTTGTCACTCGACGCAGCTGCCAGAAGGTCGCTACTCGTTCTATTTGCGACCCCCATGTTAGTTTGGAGTCCAGGAGCACCCCCAGATATTTGACCTCCCGCACTAAAGCTAAAGGTTTTCCAAACATCACGGGCGCCCTGAACACTCACCCTATATATATATATATATATATATATATATATATATATATATATATATATATATATATATATATATATATATATATATATATATATATATTCCTTATTTAAGGGAAAACGCTCGAATCCGTCGATTTTAATTTTTAGAAGGAGAATTTGTAAACTAATTCTCATTTATACAGGTGAATTAAAAAATAAGACGTTACACTTTTTTTAAATGGTAACCCCCAGTTTTATTTTATTTTTGGATTCTGCGTAGAATTGTGATCATATGCATTAGCTATAACCTATGTCTAATTGAAGTTTTTCTTATAAATAAAATTAGTTTAATAATAAATATCTCAATGACAGAATTGTGAAAAACTTATTTAATAAATGTTGGAATTGACCACCAGCAGCATTCTGGAAATATTCGAGGTGATCTTCGAATTCCTGTAAAGCATTTGAGGTTGTACCAATCTAATTTCCTGTTTTATTCGTGCTTGTTGTGGACAGCTTTGGTTGATTAAATGCTCAAATACCTGTTAACAAAGAAACTTCAATATCTGGAATATGAAGATGACCTGGGGGTGATTTGCGAAAATTGCGTATGATACATCAAAATCGACAGCTTATCGAATTGTGCATTAGCAAGGTTATCATCCGTACAAAGATGGCCCGATACAATAATGATCTGGGGACGACTTCGATCGCAGGAATTAGTTATGTGCGCAAATAGAGCAGATGTATACTACAATTACAAATTTAAGAAAAACATGAACCCAACTTTTTAAGTCAACGGTGCAGTCGATAGACAAAACTGCCGAAGGTGAGTTACAGATGATGCCAGGTGGATGACAGAAATACACACTCAGAATAATTTAAAAACAAATAGATGGTGTTATTGAATAATTTTTTGAGCACATTTGAGTCAACAAAAGCAGAATCACCTTAAAAACTACAAAAATAAAAAGTTGTATACATCGGTAGCTGTCGCTAAACGGATTAAGACAACTTCATTGTCTAAATACGTATCTAATGCATAACTTTGTTATTATTTTTGTGGTTCTTGGCGTGATTCTGCTTTTTGTTTCAGTTTTCAACCACAGTGTCGAACCTCTGGTTTTCACATTTGAGTAAAATTGGAAATATTTTACAGTGCTGAACAGATGATTAATTTCCATTTAAAAATTTCGCGGAGTAGTTACTGGTATAGTTGGTAAAAAGATTTTACTTGAACAAGTGAAATCTACAATAGGCTTGGTTGACACCTTTCAGTATCTCTTAAAAATGACTAATAACAGAGAAACATATTTCATTAATTTATTCCTTAGTTTTGTAACACACTGTATATTCACGGGTTTGAATACATTTATTTTTTGCTTTTCTGTCGCCTATAGCATATCATTTCCTTAGCATTGTGGCGTACTTGCTTGGCGTTGGCCTCCCCACCACTGATACTACTACTACTACTAGCATTTGCCTTGCGAAATAAAGATATAATAGAAAATAATATAGGTCCAAGCAGAGATTCTAGTGGGACTCTAGCGTGATAGGTAGCGCAGAAAATACACACAGTATTCTTTTCTTCCAACGACAGGAGGCATAAATATTCGTATTTTCATTTTAATAAAAAATACAAATTTTGTATTTTAGTGTTGGTGAATTTTCATTATATTCAAAAATTATTTATTATTACTATTATTTTAAAGTCTTCTTCATTTTGTCACAAGAACTACAATTTTCGTAAGATAATTCACTGTTGGGGAGATCCCGACTTTTGAATTTTGAAAAAATTCCTTCAAATGAGCGCGAACTAGGACTCCTGGAACCCTATCTGGGGTCAGTTTCAATTTATATATATATATATATATATATATATATATATATATATATATATATATATATATATATATATATATATATATAATCATATACATACATATATATATATATATATATATATATATATATATATATATATATATATATATATATATATATATATACACATATGTGTGTTCTATGAAAATTCAGTACCATATCGCACTTGCTGTGTCCAGACTTTTACTTTATTTCAAAAAAATCGTACAGTTTGTAGCAAAAAGGATAAAATAAAACCGATACGATTATGATCAAACCAGGAAGAAAGTAAGTAAAGTTAAAAGCAGTTTTGTTTTTCACTTTAAATCAATGTGTACAAAAAAAAGCATGCTGCCACATTGCATCTCATGTTACCGAAGCAAAGAAAGAATATTAATTAAGTTCCTTGTAAAACTGCTTATGTCATAACCAATTTTTCTCGCTTGCACATAAGACGACCTGAACTAAATAAGTTGTAAAATTGTAGCTGTCCGTTCGCATCTTCAGGCATATCATTTAAATACTCGTGCGTCATAACGTTTCAGTCTTCTTGTATTACTTAAATAAATTAGAACTTATGACTTTTAGTTTATTTTCTTTTCATTTATGCTATTTCAATAAATGTACCATCTGTACAGTATTAAAGTAGCAGCAGTTGTGAGTTATTTGGCTATAAAACTCACAATTTAATGTATTATATTTGTAGTTATTATTACAACTATTACCATCATAGTTATTATTTTAGTGTCCTGTTCTCGTTCTTAAGAAAGCTTATCTACATCTTATCGGAGTGTTCCTAAGTATTTTTTGTACTTTAACGCGACTATGGCCAATTATCGACGCCAGGGAGCAGTTTCACCTCACTACCTTGGAATTTTTGCCGAATCCCTGCCTTTCTGTAAGGAGGGAAGGGAAAGTTAACATGCCCAACATCGCATGGACACGGGACCGACGGATTTACGCCCCCTCCGATGGGAGGAACGTGCAGAAATTCAGTTGCTCAAATACAATGCGACAACCACGGTCGATGTTAATTTTACAGTATGTACTAAAAAGGTGAAAGGGGAACCCTGGGAATCGAACCCAGTTCCCTTCGGTTCAGAGGCACACGTTCTTACCCCCGGCCCGCCGAGGCTCTGTTTCTAAGTAAAAATCCGAATGTATTTCTATTTTTGTTGAGAGAAAAGGGATATTCTAATTAGGCAGGTGTTCAATATGACACTTTTCTGCAACCTCAGAAACAAGTTTATCCAAGCCAAGTACATCAGATTGTTGAGTGAAGATTGAAACCTGTGTTCAGCACTAATAAGTTCACTTTGGAAGTTGAAATTCACTACAACACCTTTTTTCATCCCGCTGATAGTTTGAGATAGTTTCGCTATCAAAGTTAGATAGTTTATTCATCCCCTCTAATGACGCCAACATTGTTAGCGACAGTAGACCTTAAGGTGGCAGTGGATGAACTATAATGGCTCACTCATAATATAACCTTGTTAGCAAAACGATGGTGGGGTCTGAAAAAAGGTGATGAATTGGGTCCTACAAAATGTACTTATTACATTTTGTTTATTGTTGCTATTAATATTATTATTAATATTGCATCATTATTTTAGGCTTATTCTGAAGGAGTTTGACCTTTTATCTAAGGGTAACATTCATTAACCTCAGGTATCGCAAATACCAACGGGATTGAGCTCAGATTGGGCCCTTTCCGAGTTATCGATCTCTGAACGACAACGCGAATCTTCTTAATTTTGAAGAAATATTCGCATATTATGTTGAGTTGTGAAAATCTCTTAATGTACTTTGAAGTATTCTTAAGAACCACACCAGGTAATGACATAGTGATTGGGATCATTTGGATACTATCTGCCCTCCACTCCTATCTTGATTTAAATCTCAAGGTTTTATATTTGATCTTCTCGTTGTATTCTGTCTCTAAATTACTGATATTCGGGATGGCCACATCAATCTGCGTTACTTGTTTGCAGGACTCCTGCACTGTTATTATATCTTGCCTATTGTGGACAACTTGTTGGTCTGTAAGTACGGTCCCATCCCAGTGCCCCCTGTATCCCAAATTTTAGAAAACATATTTAATAGTGTATCCATAATAGGACACTTTACTCAGATTTGAAAGCATATGTTCAGATCCGGTTCTTGAGGAAATTATTTTTGCGCTTGACTCATGTCTTTATAGTAAACACTTGGCAGCCTCTAGTGACACGGGATAAGGTCTCTGATGTCTGTTCTTAAGGAAATTATTTTGGCGCTTGTCTCTTGTCTTTATAGTAAACACTTGGCCTCCTCTAGTGACACGGGATAAGGTCTCGGATGTCTGACACCCAAATCTTCATTTGTTCTTGGATCAAGTGATCCCAGCTACGTACTACAAGTAGTCTCTTGTTTAAATGACCCTGTATTATACGGCCAGCAAAACCCTTCTGTTTCAGGAAACATTTGTCCCGACACCAACCAGTACTTCAACGCCAATTTGTTGAGATGTGCCTGCGTCATTAAAATTTCGCTCCTGGCTTCTATATCTAGGTTTGCATTTTATCTTAATCAGTCCGATGATGACTTTATATTTCACCTTCCCGTAATTGTGACGGAACCATGGTTGCTATAGGAATTTGTTATTATTATTATTACCTCATAGATAATTCCTCTATCGGCTATAGCTGACTATGGTTAAAAGATAAATATACGGTGCCCAAATGCGTGGACTAATATCTCCCATGTTGGTAGCTTTAAGCAAATGAGTTTGTCAGTATAGTTTTATTATGATATTTTGGAGGCTTATGTTTGATATAAATCAATTGTCAACTTAGATGAATAAACAAATTGATTTACACTGTTTTATTAAATGTATAGCTGCAGTTTCGCTGAAGCGCTCAGCTTTGTCAAATACAGAATGAAAGTAAGATTTCAATATCTAGTCCGTGTTGAACGAACCTTTCTGTGTCCTCAGGTAAACGGTATCGACTCGGAACTACCTGACATAGTCAGGTCAGCAAGCTTTCCTCGCTTAATTATTATTTTGTGCAAACATGTATATTAATGAGCTATTGTTACTTTGGTTAATTTCAGCGTTTAGTTAATTTCCTGTATTTTTTGGTAGCTAATTTCTACTGTTTCGCACAAATTTAATTTAAAATCATTTGTACCTAATCTGAGGATGTAGGAATCATCTCAAGATTGATGATTCTCATTAAATAAATGACTTGCATAATTTGAATCAAAGTTATTATTGAATTTTGAATGAACCCCATATTGTGTGACATTTCATCAAGAAGACCTTGAAAAGGCAAGATCGCAAATTAAAAAAATAATGAGCCGATTTTGATTAAATTTGGTGAATACCTTCCTTTTGCAACTGGGTTGGATAAGTTCGTTAGCCAGGAAAATCAGCCCAGGTTTTCCCGGAAAATTTTTGGTGTTTTCTTTCAAAAAAAAATTATATCTAGATTAACAAAGTAAGGGCAACCAAATTTTGTACGGGGGTTTATCGTTATAGGTGAGCTATCTACCAAAATGTAGCTCTGTAGGTCAAAAGACAAAAAAGTTATAGGCATTTAAATAAAAATAAATTGGGGTTTTCCTCAAAACGTCAAAGTTGCGATTTTAGACGTCAAAATTGGCAACATTGAGGCAAATAACTTGGATATAATACGGGCTATGGAAAGAAAATGTCTCATGTAGAATGTTTTACAAACCCTGATGTCTTAGTTTCAACAGTCATTGTCCCTCATTTTACTAAAATATTTCCAGAAAATTCATTTCAAATAGACCCTTTCTCTGATGCTTGGCAGTAGCCTTAGCTATAGAGTTTATCGTTTAATCGTATACAATTTTTGTCGAATTTTCGTAAAAAATCAATAAAGCACAATATATTCGTTATTATACAAGATATGAAAAAATATTGTATACATTAATTATAGGTTGTCTTGAGCTACATCTTAAAAAATTATTTCTACAATCTCAGGGTGGCCCATAAGTCGTTAGTGATACAAATTATCTTTTCTTTTTTTTAATCAAACACGCCTTATGTTATTGCATTTTAGCATTTTCCATCGAAATTTAATGCATGTTTGTAAGAAAAGAAACTCTTGACGCAGCAAGTGCGTTATGGCAGCGAATTTTGATCAAATGCTTCATATTTAAATAGCTCAATTTGCTATTAACCTATAAGGTTGACCAAGAAACGAGTTTTTTCCGGAACACTTTAAGTTTACTTTCGAATTTTTTTTTACATTTTCAAACAATAAAGTTATTTTGATAAAACAGGGCACATTGTTTTTACTATATATTATTCACCTGTTGTTGATAGCATATGACAAAAGCGATGTTTTCATGAATGTCATGCTTTATTTTCCGTAATTTTGCATTGCTCCAAGATAAGTTTAGGTTTACTTCGATTTCCTCGGAAAACCTGGTCTGATTCTGGCCAATGAACTTATGCCAGCCATTTACTAAAAGAAGAGGCGTACTAGGTTCACAAATTCAAATCGTTTAATTACTTTTTGGGTTATCGTTATCTCTCTCTCTCTCTCCATCTCTCTCTCTCTCTCCATCTCTCTCTCTCTCTCTCTCTCTCTATATATATATATATATATATATATATATATATATATATATATATATATATATATATATATATATATATATATATATATATATATATAGTGAGCGGCAAAATTATGAAATAGATTCACTTAAATTTAAGCAACTTTTGTTTTGACGAGCTGCCCAGGTCATTTCTAGTTTTCAAAAACGCACATTTTTGCATGAAGTTTGCGTTTTTTCCACTCCTGCTTTTCAATTATAGATCACTAAATTGTTTACAAGCTACCAACAAAATTTTGATAGCTCACATTGTTAACTTTTCGATTCGAAGTCCTTTAAAGAGTGAAAAACGTAAACGTGCAAAACAGCAATCAAAAGATAACAAATAAGATAAGATTATTTTCTGCAAATAAAATGCTCAAAATTGTATCCACAAGTAGATACTAATCAATAATACAGAAGAATCAAGTGTACATCATTGTGAAATGAACGTTATTCTTAATAACATTAATATCTTTTGAAAGTTAATTAAGTATGACACATTTAGGTGAAACCCAGCGTATAGAGATTTTAATTCTTGTTGGATGCGGTGATAAAACCAGAACACAGCAAGAAGTGTGCAACTTGTTTAATGCAAAATATCCAGATAGACGTATCAGCCAATCCACTATGAGCAAAATCGATAAGAAATTCAGAGAAACGACATGTTAAAAAGATGCAAAGTGCAGGGTGTCCTAAGAAAATTGATGAAGATGTAGAACTTGCTATTTTTTTAGGTATGTGTGAGAATGCTCATGTTGCATCTCAATCAATTGCAGCAGACTATGAAATTTCTCAGCGATTAGTATTACCTGAATTAAAATTGAAAAGTTACCATCGTTACAAAATACAGCTTCTGCACGAACTTAATGAAGACGACTCTGACTGACGAATGCATTTTTGTGAAATAATGCAAGATCTATGCAACCGTAAACTTTATTCGCCAAATTATTTTTGAATAAACAAAATTAGAGGTATTGGAGTAGAAGGAATCCTTACTGGATGAGTGAGGCACATAGAAAACACCCTGGTAAAGTTAGCGTGTGAGCAGGAATAGTCCACGATATAATCATAGGTCCTTCTTCGACGAAACCCTCACTGGTCAGCAATATTATGCAAGTCTTCCAAATGAATATGCTACCAAGTGGTGATACTTGGTTTCCGCTGGACGGTGCAGCTCCACACTTTGCACGTGCTGTTTGCGATGGGGCGGTAGGTGGGGACCAATAAAGTGGCCACCCAGGTCCCCAGATCTTACGTCCCTAGATTGTTTTTAAAATAAAATATAAATCAAATAAATTAGAAGATTTGAGAAATAGAATTAGGTACGAAGTAAGTCGAATTAGCCATGACGTCATTCGCAATGTACACGAGGAACGTGTCAACAGATTTGCTTTATGTCAAGAAGTCGGTGGATTGCATTTCGACCATCATGTTTAAGGGAAACAATATTTTAATTTGTTGAATAAGAGCCTTTATTTTTTGATTGTTGTTTTGAGTAGAGTTTATGTTTGCCACTCTTTGAATGACTTTCATTCGAAAATTTAATAATATGACGAATTAAATCTTTGATGGTACTGCGTAGACAATTAAATGTTCTATAAAAAAAGGGGGTTGTCATTAAAAAAATGTCGATGACGTTATCCTAGAAATGCAGGAGTGGAGTAGCCGTAAATATAATGGACAACTGTATATTAGTGAATTTTCTTTAAAAAAATTCACTAATGAAGAGATCCCGACGTTTGAATTTTGAATTTTTTTTCAAATGTGCGCTAATTATGCCCCCTAGAAGACATACCCTGGGTCAGTTTCATTATATATATATATATATATATATATATATATATATATATATATATATATATATATATATATATATATATATATATATATATATATATATCACAGCAATAACTCAAAAAAAATGTGATTTTGATTAAATTTGGTTCCTTTGCTAGTGACTTAAGTTCATTAACCAGGAAAATCGGCCCAGGTTTTCCCGGTTTTTTTTAATTTTCTTTCTAAAAAAATTCATATCTCCGGAAATAACAAAGTAAGGGCAAAAGTTATAGGCATTGAAAGAAAAATAAATTGGGATTTTCCTCAAAACGTCAAAGTCGCGATTTAAAACGTCAAAATTGGCAACATTTAGGCAAAGAACCTGAAAGTAATATAAGCTATGGAAAGAAAATGTCGGAAGAATAATGTTTTACAAAGCCTGAAGTCTTGGCTTCAACCGTGATTGTTTATCATTTTACTAAAATATTTCCAGAAAATTCATTCCAAATACACCTTTTCTCTGACGATTTGGCAGTAGTCTTAGCTATAGAGTTGATCGTTTAATGGTATATAATTTTTGTCGAATTTTCGTAAAAAATCAATACAGCTCAATATATCCATTATACAAGATACGAAAAAAAAATTGTATACATTAATTATAGGGTGTCTTGAGCTACATCTTAAAAAAATTCTACAATCACTGAATGGCCCATAAGTCGTTGGTGATACAAATTTTCTTTTTTTTTATCGAACACGCCTTATGTTATTGAATTTTTGCATTTCCCATCGAAATATAATGCATGTTTGTAAGAAAAGTAATTTGGGACGCGGCAAGTGCGTTATGGTACCGAATTTTCATTAATTGCTTCAAATTTGAATATCTCAATTTCCTAATAACCTATAAGCTTGACGAAATCAGTTTTTATGGGAACACTTTAAGTTTACTTTCAAAAATTTGTGTACATTTTCAAAAAATAAAGTTATTTTGTTGAAACATGGCATATTGTTTCTAATATATAGGTTATACCAGTAACCAAATTTGATGCATGCTTTCTTAAAAAAACACACATATTTGCTATTAAAAACATTTTAATGAAAATTCACTACCATAACGCATTTGCTGCGTCTAGACTTTTTGTAAAAACTATAGTTGACGTACCAGAGCATTTTATCAAAACACAGATCGCTAAAACTTTAATGAATTTATTCCCTAATTTTGCCGCTCACTGTATATATATATATATATATATATATATATATATATATATATATATATATATATATATATATATATATATATATCGGTGCAAATAAGTTGTACTGCCCTTATTTTTTTTACAACAATTTTCGTTTTAATTTTCTATCCATGTTGATCTACTTCACTTTTAATGAATACACTCAGATAATTCAGAAAATCTGCTGTTGCTGTGTTGGTATTTCTATTCAATTAAAAAACCTTATAACATAACACCACTATACCTTAAGCTTTCACGGTTCTGTCAGCACTTTTTTTTGCTAAAAGTAGCAATATGGAATTAACAATTAAATATAATATGCCTGAAGCATATGTGTCATAGGGAATGCAAACAGAAATAAAATGATTAGTTTCTTAGCTTTAAATGCTAAAATGCGAGATAATAGCCGCTTGTTTTTCTATTTACGGGAAACGTATTCACATAGACTAGAGTATATAATAACGTTTACTCTTTTCTGTCACAACTTTTTTTCTAAAACGATCAATATAAAGTTAACAATGCAATATGCCTAAAGCTTATGTGTCATAGGAGCAACATATTAAGTATTAAACTTCTAAGAATGATTATGAAAAATTTATATAAAATCACGTTTGCTTTTTCAATTTACTGAAAACCTTTATAACTATGCACGACTCTATATAAGAAATCAATTACCTCTCATTACTACTTTAGCTGAGAAAAGTAATATGGAATGGACAATTTAATTGTACATGCCTAAAGCAGTTTAACTGTCATGAAAATTGCATGCTAATTTTGTCCTTATTAGCAATTGTCAGTGTGCCATACCTACAATAATTAAAAAAGTATACAGTGTGCTTCACTCAATAGTGTAACATCAACATAATCCGTTTTTACGTCTGAATTAAACAGACCTGGTTTCAAATAGTGGCCATGAATGCCTACTGAAGACCATAAAATCACTTTCCATCTTTAGGACATCTTGTATTGCAAAATTGTATGGTAATAATCTAAATGCTATTTTAGGCATTTTTGTTGTCAAAAAATCTTTAATTTAACATGGGTGTGTGCGCGCGCAGAGAAAGAGATAACATTTGAAGGTAATCTCCTTATCATCCACAGACTAAATTGAACATAAATGGGTTTAAACAAGTGCAGATAAGTTGAGTTATCAATGGCAAAACTTATGAAAATTCGCTATCATTACGCACTTGCTGCGTCCAGACCTCTTGTTTACTTTTTAAATAGGGCAAAGGAAGAAGAGTTGGACCACCTTTTTAAAAATTGAATACAGATTCTTTCTTTTACAGTGTGAAATGAAAAAAAAACCAACAATAACGTAGTAGCACATTTGAAATGCAACTTAAAAGTTATATTTTGCATATAAGTTAACATAGTAATATGCAATAACAAAAATAAATAACTGTTGCACTAGTCCAGCTATCTTCCCCAGTGGAGGACAGTTGGGTAGAAGAGTTGGACTTGAAGATCTGAAGGCCAGAATGTTACTTCTTTTTCTGGATGGTCGTTTCGCAGTTTTGGTAAAGTACTTGGTAACTCGTACACCGTTCATGCAACCACCGTTTACAGAATATGCACTGAAGTTAATCATCTTTGTTCTTCGTCTTTCGGTAGTTTTCGCCACATTTAACACACCCATTTTCATAGTCGCTAAACCGTTCTTCGTCCTCTTCAGAAGCATTCAAAACTAGTTCTTCAGAATTTGACGATGTGGAGGTCTTCCTTAGATTTTTGCATCGCATTGCGGAGTTTTGTTTGTTTGAGTTTTTAGTATCGACTTATCCTTTCTTTCTAGGGATTTTTCTTTGTGGTGCATTTTTCTAAAGCATTTTTATAAAAAAAGAACTCAAGTTATTTGTCGGCGAACTTTGTTGACTGCACGAGTAATAACCGGCATTGGTGAAACTGGATCTAACGCTTTTCCTAAAGTAATATCGGGCACCGTAGTACATTTTTCAGGAGTTCTATTTTGTTCAATTTGAAGCCCAGATGAGCTTCGTTGCGGTAATTCTGCTCGTTGCTCAGGTAATTGTTGTTCATTATCTGCTACAACGGGCCTAATCTTGCATCTAAAACACGTGGTAACGAATGCCACTGGGATTGAAGGGCATTATTCCGATCGATGTAAAAGCCCGACACTCCATTCTACACTGTTGCAGATTTTCCTCATGCGTCGCCCAACAGCTTTCAAAAATTCAACCTGTTCAGTTTCCAATCTTGCTGATTTTTTATGAACAACCGACATGCATCATAATAGTGACCCATTAAAGATTTTAAAAAACTTCGCTGTAAGAGTTGTAGAAAGTGCGTCGTGTGTGAAGGTAAACAGACAACTATTATTCCGTGTTCTTCTGCAAATAAGAGGGTTGTGTGAGACGAATGCTCATATAAAACACAGTTCCAGATGGTTTCTTTGGAAAAAAATGGGTCATCAACCACTCAAGGAATATTTCTGAATTTACATTGCTGACTTTTCAGACATTCTTATGCCTGAACCTTTGGGCATTCCATCTCTCCATTCATTCTTACTGTTTTCACCATTGATAATGCAGTCTGGAGGTAAATGTACACCTTCAACGTTGAAACATAGCAAAAGCTAATCGTTTCTCCTTTTTCTTCAGGAATAATACTAGGAACACAGTTGAAGCCTTTTTGGCCAAGCACCTGACCTGCCTTGGTATTCAACTGGAGATCGGTTTTATCACAATTAAATATATTTCCAGGTTTGTCAAGTAAGGAGTATTCCGTTGAAGTGTTGGCAAGCTCCTGAAAAAACTTGTGTACAATTTCCCTGGACAGGGGCGATAGAAACATTTTCAGCTTTTCGACTGCAATATCAGATATTCTTCTGTGAAAAGAAGCCAACCATTTCTTACCGGCTTTATCAAAAAATTATTAACACACTAAAATTTGCAAAAGACAGTATTTATGCATTCATTACCTTTATTAGTGAATTTTCTTTAAAAAAAAATTCACTAATGAGGAGATCCCGACTTTTGAATTTTGAAAAAATTTCTTCAAATGAGCGCTAATTAGGCCCCCCAGAAAACATATCCGGGGTCAGTTTCAATTTTTATATGTATATATATATATATATATATATATATATATATATATATATATATATATATATATATATATATATATATATATATATATATATATATATATGTATGTATCACACCGATAACTCAAAAAATAATAGGCAGATTTTGATTAAATTTGGTGAAAAAATTCCTTTTGCAAATGGCTTGGATGAGTTCCTTAGCCAGGATAATCTGCCCAAGTTTTCCCGGAAAATTTTGTGTTTTCTTTGGAAAAAAATTTATATCTCCGGAATTAACAAAGTAAGGGCAACCAAATTTGGTAAGCAGGTTTATATCCTTATAGGTAAGTCACCTACCAAAATTTAGCTATATAGGTCAAAAGATAAAAAAGTTACAGGCATTTAAATAAAAATAAATTGGGGGTTTCCTCAAAATGTCAAAATTGGCAACATTTAGGCAAATAACTTGAATCTAATACGGGCTATGGAAAGAAAATGTCTCAAGAAGGATGTTTTACAAACCCTAAAGTCTTAGTTTCAACCGTCATTGTCCTTCATTTTACTAAAATATTTGCAGGAAATTCATTTCAAATAGACCCTTTCTCTGATGCTTGGCAGTAGCCTTAGCTATAGAGTTTATCGTTTAATGGTATATAATTTTTGTCGAATTTTCGTAAAAAATCAATAAAGCTCAATATATCCGTTATTATATAAGATATGAAATTTTTTTGTATATATTAATTATAGGGTGTCTTGAGCTACATCTTAAAATAATATTTCTACAATCACAGGGTGGCCCATAAGTCGCTGGTGATACAAATTTCCTTTTTTTTTAATCAAACGCGCCTTATGTTATTGCATTTTTGCATTTTCCATCGAAATATAATGCATGTTTGTAAGAAAAGAAATTCTGGACGCAGCAAGTGCGTTATGGTAGCGAATTTTGATGAAATGTTTCATATTTGAACAGCTCAATTTGCTATTAACCTATAAGGTTGACCAAGAAACGTGTTTTTTCGGGAACACTTTAAGTTTACTTTTGGAAATGTTTGTACATTTTCACACAATAAAGTTATTTTGATGAAACATGGCACATTGTTTTTACTATATAGGTTATACTGGTAACCAAATTTGATTATTATTTCTTAAAAAACACACATATTTGTTATTAAAAACATTTTAATGAAAATTCACTACCATAACGCACTTGCTGCATCCAGAGTTTTTTTATTAAGCTGATTTTTAATTTCTAGCTTGAAGTCATTTTAAATGTCACTTCTGTAATTTCTTGCCTTGTAGGCGGGAAACAATTCTGTTGGAGTTTCCTTATCTGATTGCTTAGATTTTCTTCTTCATTTCCATCGAGCATTGAATCTGGGCCCAGTCTACTGCACTTCTCCGTGTCGTTGCTTTTGGTGAATTTTCTTAAAAAAAATCACTAATGAGATATACTTTTGAATGTTGAAAAACTTTCTTCAAGTTTGCGTTAATTAAGGCCCCTAGAACAGATATCCGGCGTCAGTTTGAATTTTGATATGTATATATATATATATATATATATATATATATATATATATATATATATATATATATATATATATATATATATGTATGTATATGTATCAGATTTTGATCAAATTTGGTGAGTACCTTCATTTACCAAGTCGCTTGGATAAGTTCGTTAGGAAATTGGTGTTTTCTCTGGGAAAAATTTTATATCTCCGGAAATAACAAAGTAAGGGCAACCAAATTTGGTATGCGTGTTTATATTATAAAGAGTGAACTATGTACCAATTTAGGTCTCTAGGTTTAAAGACAATAATGTTATGGGCAGTTAAAAAAATGGAGTTTTCCTCAAAACGTCAAACTCGCGATTTGAAACGTCAAAATTCCGAACATTTGGGCAAAGAACCTGAAACAAATACAGATTATGTAAAGAAAATGTCGCAAAAAGAGTGTTCTGCAAATCCTTAAGTTTCAGCTTCAACCGTCATTGTCCTTCATTTTACTAAAATGTTTACAGAAAATTCATTTCAAATAGACGCTCTGATGCTTTGGCTGTGAGTTTAGTTAGGTTGATGCTTTGGCTGCAAGTTTAGTTAAGTCCATGGTTTAACCGTCTATAATTTTAGCTAATTTTCAAATGAGCGCAAACGAGGCCCCCTAGAATCCATATCCGGGGTTACTTTCAGTTTTTATCTGTTTAGGTATATACAGGTGACTCATTTGTAAAGCAAGGCTCAATATAATTGTTATTATACAAGGTACGAGCAAAAGTTGTATACGTTAATTATAGGCTGTGTGTGTTTTTTTTCTTCTTTAACGTCGGTCTATTTCCGCGACTATGGCCAATCACCGACGCCAGGGAGCAGTTTCACCTCACTATCCTGGAATTTTTTCCGAACCCCTGTCTTTCTGTAAGGAGGGTAGGGATCTTTAACGTGCCCAACATCGCATGGACACGGGACAGGCGGCTTTACGCCCCTTCCGAAGGCAGAACGTCAACCGAGGTTCTGTATTTGAGCAAGTTGAATGTCTGCACGTTTCACCCTTCGGAAGGGGCGTTAAGCCGTCGGTCCCGTTGGGCACGTTAAATATCCCTACTCTTCTTACAGAAAGGCAGGGGTTTGGCAACATTTCCAGGATGGTGAGGTGAAACTGCTTCCTGGCGTCGGTGATTGACCATAGTCGTGGAAATAGGCAGACGTTAAAGAAACAAAAACACACACACACAAAGAACATTTAAAGAACAGCGGAAGTTGCTTTTTGTACTATAAACATAGATCCACCGTATCTCCAGTTCGGAGATTTAAATGTTCTTGTTTACCAGCTGTCAAAGGTAACATAAAATCGTGATAGGTGTGGTATTGTGACTACAGGAGGTGGACAACTACATGCACCAGGAGGTCGTTCATATAAAGATTATTGTCTCAGATCCTTTTAAAATGCCGTTGTCTGTTTCTAGGTACTTTAGAACATATCTCTTGCTCAAGACTACAAGTCATTCCAGATAAATCATTTTATATATTCTTCTAAGATTTTTTTGAAAACTCTCTATAAAGTCTAAAAATTTGTAAAATTTGTCGATACCATAGTTTATATCTATAACTAATGTGCCACTCAACACGCAAAAATGTATCTGTATAAATGTGCTTACTTAGTTATTCACCTAAAAAAAGTCTGGACGCAGCAAGTGCGTTATGGTAGTGAATTTTCATAGAAATGATCTGGCACGAAATATATTTTTTTATAACTTTTTTTTCCTTTTAATATAGAAATATAAATTTTGGTATATAGTTTCCTTTTATAATCGTAAACTTACGTATAAAATTTGGTTACCATAGCTTTTATATTTTTGAACTCGTCTGAAAAACAGATATTGAACAGAAAGTTCCCGTTATCAGCTATTCGTGCAGTCATAACTTCACAAAACTCCAGCCCCCGATCAAAATCATCTTCATTCAGTTGTTGTACAAGATGAATTTTATACGAGTGAAATTTATGATGCTTCGATATTCGCTGAATAGTTTTTCTTTTGATGTTTGAAACAGTGGCCAATTTTCTCGTGCTCAAAGTTGGATCTGCAGCAATTTGTCCTAAAACTTCAATCTCAGTAGTCTCATTTCTAACCGGAAATTCACGTTCAGGATCCCGTTTTTTGTTGGCTACTGAACCACTTTGTCGAAACTTTGCAACTAACTCCATAATGTATTTTCTGTTAACATGTCTGTTCGGATGTCGTTCATTAAACAAATTTGCGGTACGGTTGGCACAGTCATCGTTTTTGAAAAAATAAGTAATTATTTCAACTCTTTCTTCTACAGAATACACCATTGTGAAATTAATTTTCGGTAGTACTATCAAGTATCAAACCGATCGATAAACCGAAATAATAAACCGCATTTCTCTCATTCCGATAAGAAATCTTCTGAGTCAATTTTTTGTTTACAAACCAACAAAACATTGACTATCAGCACATTTCTTATCAGAATGAGTGAAATGCGTTTTTGCATCTTCAACTGTGAATAATTTTTAAACGAGTTGATAAAATTTCCAAAAAAATTAGTGTGCTGAATTCAGAAAAGAAGGATCTTTCAAATGATGTAACAAAGTTGAGTTATATGTCAATATTAAAATTGACGTGTTTCAGCGTTTCTTAAAAAACACTTTCTCTGGACGCAAATCGGTCTGTTTCGTTTTCAATGCGCCACCCATATATATATATATATATATATATATATATATATATATATATATATATATATATATATATATATATATAAATATATAAACATATAAAAATTGAAACTGACCCCGGATATGGGTTCTAGGGGTCCTAGATCGCGCTCATTGAAGAAATTTTTTAAAAATTCAAAAATCGGGATATCTACATTAGTGAACTTTTTCTAACAAAATTCACTAATACATAGAGTGTGAAAAAGCCAGATGGAATAAATTCAGTATCTCAATTATTGTGCATGTTTATAATAAATCCCGAAACCCGTAAATTATAAATAAAAAAATGACACCCTGCAACGTAAAAAATTCAACTCTACATTCAACCCCCGTTGAGTGAAAGTTGCAACATCCAAATTTTTAAATAGAAGGTAGAGGCTTGTGATACCTCATTTAAAAGGTATCTTCATTCTTAATTCAAAAATGCTATGGTTTTTAAATTCATTGCAGAAATAAACAGTAAGAATAACTTCATCCGATTGGCGAACTTTGCTACAACACACAACAATTTTATAACTAATCGCATTGCATGTTTGATAATAAGAAACCTAGCGAAAACAATTTTAGTGTCCTTTTTGGACAGTCTCAATTGAAAAAGGGGCCATAAAATGCATAGTTGGTAATGTTAGTTTTGTTTAAACCGTCTTAGAAACTTGCTGTGTGATTGTATACGCATGACAGTAGTTGTCAGTTGTTAACAGAAATGCATAAAAAATCAATTCTACAGATGACTAGTTATTTATTTATTTAACATTACACTACCCAACAGGACAAGCCCAATTATTGGGTAGGAAATACAGAAATGACCTACAAAAACAGGATAAAAAATTAAAATTAAAACTTAAAATAAGCATTTTAAACCATAATGTACAATTACATAACAGAATGTAACTAAAACAGAAAAATATAAAAAATCACAACGATAAACAATGAGTAAAAAATAATCAGAAACACAAATCAGTCCTCCATCACTGTGAAATACAAACCAGTCCTTCACAACCGTGAGACTGCCAACCCTTTGAGCAACCTTGGATCCGACACAAAGATATCAATGGAAGACGCGTGCCTTTTGGCAACAGAACACAATCTATAAAGTGGTGAGAACTTCACAAGATTAGTTCGCGGCGTAGGTAACCAAAAGGTGACCGGATTTCGCGAAGACATTCTCGGAACATTAAAGTTTAGTTGCTCAAGTAGAAGAGAACAGTCACAGGATCCCCTTGCTAAAGCATTAAAAAAATAGTGCAGCTTGTTCCCTTCTAGATTCTAGACTTAGTGGCAAGAAGTCCCGCTGCATATACTCCGAAGGGTAACCCACAAAGGGATATATACCATTGAGGCGGAAGTAAAGATATTTTAGAAAGCGTCTTTAGATCTTTTCTAACTGGAGAATATCGTTCTGGTAACCCGGAGGCCATACAACTGAAGCATACTCAAGTCTATTACGGATAAAAGTACAGAAAATAATTTTAAATGTGTCAATATTACTAAACTCGCGGCAATTCCTAATAATAAAGCCCATTATTTTAAATGCGTTGGATACAACATTCTCAATATGAGATAAAAAAGACAATTTTCTATCAAATATTACGCCCAGATCACGGAGAGATACCGGCCTAGCCAGAGACACATTATTAAGACAATGATCAAATTGTATGGGCACCAACCTAAGAGTAAAGGAAAGACAGCTACATTTGGCAATATTTAAAGAAAGATTATTTATATTGCACCACTCATCCACATCCTCTAATGCTAATTGAAGTCGATTACAATCATCCACCGACTTCACCTCACAGAACATTTTGATGTCATCGGCATACAGGAGACATTCAACCCTCAAACCACCAACGAGATCGTTAATGAAAATATTAAAGAACAAAGGACCCAAAATCGACCCCTGAGGGATCCCTGATGTGGCTGAAATATATTTTGATCAGCAGCCATACACAACCACATATTGCTTCCTATCTATAAGGTAATTCACAATTAGTTTTCGGAGTGATTCAGACAAATCAAATGCTTCTAATTTACGTAGCAGAATAGCATGATTAATGCGGTCAAATGCCTTTGACATATCAAGGTAGATGACATTGACCTGACTACGATTATCTAAACTTCCGCAATGTATTGCGTAGCACAAACTAAGTTTGTAACTGCTGATCTGCCTGGCTTAAAGCCGTTACGGAGATAAAACAAGATCACAGATCAATGTTGCTCGACTATTTCGAGAAATATTTCCCGATTTGCCGCCTATATCTCAAGGCATAATCAGTTGAATCGAAAACCAATTTCGCGAGCCTAGACATGTAAGGCAGATAAAAAACCTACCATCTATTGCACTGAGTAGTGATACCAAATTGGATGTAATGCTTGAGTTTGAGGAAAACCCACATAAATCGAGTCGACAAGCAGCCATAACATTGGTCGTTAGCCATTCATCGATTATTCGAATATTGTAAGAAAATAAAATGCATCCTTATATTATACAAACTCAGGAGCTCATGGAAGGCAATTTTGATAGGAAAACGTCTTTTTATGAACAGATGATGGAAACGTTAAATAATAATGTTATCCAACTAGAACATGCTTTGTTTTCTGATGAGTGCAGTTTTTCACTTCACGGCCACGCTGAACGTCAAAATTGTCGCTACTGATCTAAAGAAAATCCACTCTGGATGAGGGAAGAACATACGCAACGCCCTAAAGAGGTTAATGTTTGCGTAGGTATAGTTAGAAACTATGTCGTTGATCCCTTTTTCATTGATGGCAAAGTTTAAAATAATTGGAAAAATTTGAAATCATATTTTAAATTATATTTTGAGGAGCGGTATAGAGTTTTTAAACTAACTAATAATTCTTTGCATTGTATGCCTGTGGTATTTTTGAGTCATTCTTTTAAATATTTTTTGCAAGGCCTTCTACCGTTAATCATTTTGACTGAGTCAGGTAACAAATGATAAAATTTAGTCAATAGTATCCATGATATTTCTTACCTAATGTTTTATATATTCTCTCAATTTCATCTTTAAATTCTTATTATGTTGTAACCGTGTTGAATTCGCCAATAAGTGTGTTTGTTACTAAACAACTATGACAATACAGACAGAGCATAGACTGCCCGTAAATCTAAAACTCCAAGCTCATCAAAAAGTTGATAACTGGGATACAATCCAGCTTTGCTATACATAACCTTGAGATTGCATTTAGAATAATAATAACTATAGTAAATAGTATCGATTCCTTCTTCTTAAGAGTGCCGTCTTCTGTCGAAAGTTGGCGATCATCATGATTATTTGCAGCTTGTTGACTGCTGCTCTGAAAATATGATTTGATTACCAGTTAAAGAGTGGTTTAGATTGCAGAGCCACGACATTCTTGTTCCTGCGCTGCGCTTTTCCATGATTTTGCCCTGTATGAGTACTTGTAGTATTTGGTATTTGGTATCTCGTCCCTCTGATGATGTGGCCTAGGTATTGTAATTTTCCGATGCTTAGTTCAGTGTTTATTTCTATTTCTTTTGAGAGTCTTCGCAAAACTTCCTCGTTTGTAAGTCTATCGACATAGGATACTACCAACATCCTTCTGTACAGCCACATCTTAAAGGCCTCTATCTTTCTCATCGTGGCTTTTGTGAGGGTGGCCGCTTCTATGCCGAATGAGATCGTTGTTTAAAGCTCTGTTACAGAAGCACTGTTTCATATTTATAAAGACACTGCGTCCGTTTTCGATCCTTGCCGTTAGTGCTTTAGAATAGTCATTATTGCTATTAATTAATGTCCCCAGATATTTATATTGGGATAATCGTTCTATGTTCTGGTTGTTCACAATCAGTTGTATGTTAGGGTTTGGGGTTTTGGTGAACACGAGGAATTTCGTTTTGCTTAGCTTTATATTTAAACCGTATCGAATACTGACGTGATGTACTTTTTGTACTATTCTTTGTAAGGCGTTAGCATTTTAACAACACCGTGTCATCAGCTTATGTTTGAAACAGGTATCCCGCTTACCAGCACTTCAGCTACTTCTTCGTGTAACGCCTTTCTCATGATGGCTTCTGAATAGAGATGAAATAAGCAGGGAGAAAGAACACATCTCTGTCGTACTCCGCGCCTGATCTTTATATATTTCGTCTGTGGATTGTATATTCTAAAGTTTGCTGTCTGGTTGTAGTATAAGTTTTCCATAATTGTTACATCTTGAGTCTCTAATTGTGTTTCTCTTAGGATTCTTATCAGTTGGTCATGTCGGACTCTGTCAAATGCCTTTTCGTAGTCCACTAGGCAAGCGTATACATTATACATCCCTGTTGACGTCCAAACAGCGCTGGGTTACTACGTTTACAGAAAATAGTGCCTCTTTCTTGCGCACCCCGTTACGAAATCCAAACTGAGAGTCACTTATGTCGTCTAGCTTTCTATATACCCGGTTATGTATAACTTTTAAAAACACTGTTAGTGTGTGGGTCAAGGCTTATGACCCTGTGATCTTTAAATTTTTTTGGCACTGTTTATCTTTGGTATTGCAACAAATGTAGATATTAGCCATTCCCTGGGTATAACTCCGGTTTTGTAGGTCATATTGAAGAGTTCTCTGAGTATTGATATGTTATTTTCTTTGAGCAGTTTGAGCACTTCCATGGGCGATTCGACCGCGTCAGGCGCTTTCCTATTTTTTGTGTGTTTTTAAGTGCGTATGTTATTTCTTCATTTGTTTTCTCTGGGTCATCTGTTTCTACATTTTCCACTAACTGAGGTCTGTTTCGATCACTTTGAAACAGTCTTTCATATTCCATTCATGTTCTGAGTTTGTCTTTTAGTATCGACTCCGCTCCAACTTAAAATTCTGTATGTCAGTTGACCCTGTATCAAAGAAAAATATAATGAATGCAAGCTACGTAGGTTTAAAATTTATTTTAAGTTTCTAAATTTACTAACAAACGGACACAATCGTTAAACAATATATTCCATTTAGTGGTTACATCTAAGATGGCTGTATACCAAGATAAGTACCGATAGAGTCGGAACAAGAATATTCGCAAACTCCATCGGAAATGTTTGGAATTGTATCCTTGGCAGTTTTTAATAGACTTGTCAGTTTTTCCTCTGTTGTGAATATGATTTTGCTATTTTGGGTTCTAAAAATTCGGCTGTTTTTGTCGGTGACAGTTCTGATGTACGGTTTTGTGTTGTTCCGAATACTCTGTTCTTGTTTTGGTGTAGCTGCTGGTTTTTGGCGTTTCATGATGGTTCGTAGTATGTGACTTCAACATTAGAAATGCAACAGCACAAAGCCTTCTAAGCATACACTGAAGGTGCCACCGACAAAATCAGTCGAATTTTTAAAATCAGTATTATCTATTGAGGGTGCACTAGAGGACCAGGCGTTCAGATGGCGTCTCAAAAAACCGACACCATCTACACTAACTATCGCAGATGCTATTTGCTGACATTTACATGTTTCCAATATTGAATAGCAGCAGGAAAGAACCTTGCATTTCTGTCTCGGGTTAAAAGTTTGTTTTCATCACAGCAGCCTCTGACGCCATATAAAGCACAGATACGTCAACAGTTGAAATACTGCTGGCACATTTATGGTGCTGTCTCAAATACAGCCTTGTCTCTTCTAGACTCAATCCAGACACAAGCTCTTCGTCTTATACGAAGTTCATCAATCACAGCTAATCTTAGTTCCCTAGACCGCAGGCGAAAGGTTGAAGATCTCTGTTTCTTCTTTTGATACTTCTATTGACATTGCTCTTTAAAATTGCTTCGTTAGCACCTCCGCTGGCGACCTTTATTGGGAAAACCTGTTTTAGTCAAATTAGGTAATTTGACTAAAACAGGCTTTCCCAAGTAGGTACTTGTGAAACGGTTCGTTATAAATCCTTGTTCTTTCTCAGAGCGTCTAAGCTTTGACATGTCCTCCCGAGAGACATATTTCCCAATACATATAAATTTCAGCTATCTTGTAGCACAACAATCAAGTTTATCTATATTATAAAAAACACACAGGCGTAGACTTTCATATAAGAAACCGTTTCTATTTGAAACAGCTCACCGATGACGTATGAAAAACCTGGCACAAAGTTCTTTTATTTAATTTACCAGAAATGACCTTATTTATTACATGACAAGGAACTATTAACATTTTATTAAACATTCGAAGGCATTCAATATAAAGAGGAAGTCATTGCTTGGTTCATCCAATTGACAATATAACAAATAACAGTGTTGAACTTATTGATAAACGGTGTAAGAACTTATTTTAACATATCGTCTGATGTCGGAGAATATCGCTTTACAAGAAAGTAGTTGTTAATTTAAATACAATAGTAATATTAATCAATTTCCATTTATTGACATATTG
This sequence comes from Tillus elongatus, assembly GCA_964006375.1. NCBI lineage: Eukaryota > Metazoa > Arthropoda > Insecta > Coleoptera > Cleridae > Tillus > Tillus elongatus. The sequence continues at coordinate 178,778,035 of OZ023263.1, forward strand.
ACCACATTTTGTTGCAATGTTTAAAGACCTGTATGCCATTTAATGCTTTTTTATCCTTACCATATAGTTCACTAAGTAAAGATTGGAACCTGTGATGAGCACTGATAAGCACACTTGGAGAACCCAAATCACCACAACACATTAAAAAAAACCTGACGATCACTAACCAAGTTAACGTCATCAGAGGATGAATGACGAAAACTTGGTTAGTGAAACGATCGTCAGGTTTTTAAAATGTTTTGTGGTAAGTTGGTTTTTCAAAGTGTGCTTACCATATAGTGTAATGGCATCTTGTTGCGATTATCATAGTTATTATTACAAAATGTAACGAAAGCATAAAGCTTGTAAAAATAGATACATTATATTTATTCATCGTCATAGTCTAGAAGCTAGATCGCATTGTCGTCGCATCATCTCGCATCTCTCTCCCTCTTTCCTTCTCCAGCATTTCTTTCATATTGCTGTAGAGTCCTCATTTAATCATCTGGGACAGGTTTTTCAAAAGTTTTCCTCTTAGCTACTTATTTCCTTTTATTGCAGGTATGTGTTCTTTAAAGATTGTTGTAAACAATAGAAAAAATGTCGCAAGGGTGTTTTGTCTATCAAGTTTTGTGCTATGTCTACTATCACCTGTAATAATATTTAAAAGGTACGTAAACATTTCTGTTCGTTCAAGTTTTTGGCGGTTTAACTCTGTATATCCATTTTTGCATTATTTTTTTACTTATCTGTTTATTTTGTTTTTGTTGTATTGATTTTCAGTTTGATTCTTCCTAAAACACCATCGAGTACACTGAGCATCATTAGTCATTTTTTCCTTTCTCCCATCAGCACTATGTCATTTGCGTACCTTATATAATAGAACCGTTGCTCATTAATGTTTATTTCTGCTATGTTTTCCTTTGTCTTATCAATTGTATCTTCCATTAGTAAATAGAAAAAATTGGGGATTATCCTTGCACTATATATTGTTTTGCAAATGTTCTTGTTTTAGCTTCGATTTCATATCGTTAGTATATATTATGGTACCTTGATTTCTGCAATCGAGAATTATTTGCCAGTTCCTCCAATCTAATCCAGCTCGCACAAGTGATTTAGGCCCATAGTTTTGTGATATTTATTCACTGCTTCCTAACTTTTTCAATCATATTCCAGTTGCGAACACGTTTTTCTTAAGTGTATTTGAACTGCGTCATGCTACGTTTTCTTGGTCGGCTCTTCTTTCTATTACTTTCTGGATTTGACCAAACACATTTCTTTGCCATTCTCCTTTGACCCATTCAGCCCATTCAGTCGGCCTGCTGTAATTACCTGAAGCTCAGGCAGTTCTCCATACATTTTATACACTTCTGCATTTGTACGACTTTACAAATGCCATCGATTTTCTTGCCTCCGAAAATTCTACGTAGTGTATTTATTTCCCACATTGTTATTGTGTCCTCTCTTCTTTCGTTCATCGCTCATCCTTCACATCCATATGTTAATGTTGGTCTTATCATGGTTTTAGACATTCAGAACTGCATTGAATAATAATGTTGATAGCGGATTGCCTTATTTTACATCTTTACTCAACTCAATCTTTACTATATTTTCGGGTATTTTAAACTTTTAGAATATTTTAACAAGTTTGCTTACTTTAGGCGAGTCGTAGGCGGCCCAGGTTAGGTTTGAATGTGAGTGGGCCATACCGGTCCCTCCACCGAGACCATAAGGTCTATTGTGGCTCACGCTTAATGGTCTACATTCCGCCTAACAAAGCCAGCCTCCTGCAGAGGTCGATAATCTTTGTGGGCGGAAGTTAATCCAGATCTTCCGGAGCAAGCTTTGTCTTGGCAAAGAGCAGATATCTAGTCCTGTCCACCGCCAGACAGAAACACAGTACGTGCTCTGCTGTCTCGTCACTATCCATACACAGCCGGCACTCAGTTTTCTGACCGACTCCAATTCGCTGCATGTGGTGACGCAAGCGGCAGTGTACTGTATACAGGCCGACTAGAGTACTCAGTTGTTGTCTGTTTAACTCTAGAAGTTTTTTAGCCCTTGACTCAGACAGGCCATTTATGAAGGCCTTAGAGTGAGCTAATCCTGGCAGATTTTGCCATTGCTGGATTGTCATTCTTTCTGTCCAGGTCTTTAAGGTGCCATTTGCTGTGCATGATGATATCCCCAGGTTCTGGTCCGATGAAGTCCCCCTGGGCTCCACTCCTGGCAAGCGCGTCGGCCGCAACATTGCCATCATGGTCCGAGTGACCCGGTATGTCTACCAGCGTCACCTCATTACAGCTGCCCAGTTCGTTGAGGGCAGATTTACAACTCCATACCGTTTTTGAATTGCAACGGTAGGAACCAAGAGCATTTATTGCAGCTTGGCTATCTGTATATATCTTTATCGATTTGTGTGTGCACTGGTTTTCTATACTTTCCCTTGCACACATCTCGATGGCATACACTTCTGCCTGGTGTATGGCTGCGTACTTGCCGAGGCGGGTTGATAGTCAAGCATCGATGTGGCCCCCATATGCGCCGGCTCCTACTCCCATATTGGTTTTGGAGCCATCAGCATACCAGCAGGGATCAGCTATCAATAGGGTCGTTTGACTTCGTTCCCAGTCCTCCGTTTCCTGGAGGACGGTCTTGAAAGAAATATCTCTACTGATCTTTGTAGGCATCAACTGCGGCCTAAAAATCGGTAAATATCATATGTGCTCGCAACTTTTATTCGTAGCCACTTGACAAATAAAGTTACTAGTGCGGTCTGCTTCTGTTTTGTATCACTTCCTCGTTTTCCTGTTTTTTTATCACTTCATACTTCAAGGTAACCAAAACAGTGCCTCCATATTTAATATTTTTAGCCGAGATGTACTTTTTACATGGACTTCTGATGTTTTTAATTGTAAACTTTCCTTAATTTTTAGTGAATTTTCGTAGAAAAAATTCACTAATGGGGAGATCCATCCCGACTTTTGAATTTTGAAAAAAAATTTTGCAAATGAGCGCGAACTAAGACCCCTAGAACCAATACCCGGGATCAGTTTCAATTTATATATATATATATATATATATATATATATATATATATATATATATATATATATATATATATATATATATATATATATATATATATATATATATATATATATATATATATATATATATATATATATGTATCACACCGATAACTCAAAAAATAATGGGTCGATTTTGATAAAATTTGGCATGTACGTTTATTTTGTAAATGGATTGGACAAGTTCGTCAGTCAGGAAAATCGGACGAGGTTTTCCGGGAAAATTTTGAGTTTTCATTCGAAAAAAATTCTTATCTCAAAAAGTAATAAGCTGATTTTAATAAAATTTAGCACGTACCTTCCTTTTGTAAATGGCCTTGACAAATTTGTTAGTCAGAAAAATCGGACGAGGTTTTCTGGGAAAATTTTGAGTTTTCATTCGAAAAAATTTTTTATCTCAAATAATAATAGGCCGATTTTGATAAAATTTGGCATGTACCTTCCTTTTGTAAATGGCTTTAATAAGTTTGTTAATCAGAAAAATCGGACGAGGTTTTCCGAAAAAATTTTGAGTTTTTATTTGAAAAAAAATTTTATCTTAAAAAATAAAAAATCTGTGATAACCAAATCTGGTAGGTAGGTTTACGATATAAAAAGTAAACTATACACCAAAATTTAGATTTCTATGTTACAAGAAAAAAAGTTATAATAAAATATTTTGTGCCAGATCATTTCTATGAAAATTCACTACCATAACGCACTTGCTGCATTCAGGCTTTTTACTTTGTTAGCTGCTCTGTGTCGTTTTCTTTAGGTAACAAACTGTTGGTGAAATTATTTTGACTTGTTTCACTTATGTCCAATATTCAGCATTTCCTAGAAATATTCCTTCCACCTTCTGCATATCTTTTTCGCTTCGCAGTAAATTGATGGCTTTATCTTTACAGAACATTGATACAGTTTTGTGTTTGGTGGCATCTCTTTGTATTTTTTCAAGTCTTTGTAAAAGTTCCATATCAAATTTTTTCTGTATTTACTCTCTATGTCTATTTTCCTTCTTTCTAATATCTATTTCTGATTTCTACACACACAATCTGTGTTCTTTTTTGCTTACTAGACTTCTGCATGGTTTCCTCTGTTTCTGTCTGAATGATTTGTTGGCTCAACATTGCCTCTCACTCAGCTCAGCTTTACATTATTCATTCATTCAATACTCATTCTTTGGTTTTTGCCTTTTCGCTAGGTTTAATATTGTTCGTACTGTCACGACCCTTTCTATTTTTTTACATTTTTTGCCTTATAATGTCCTTTGCATTCTGAAACATGTCACTATATAAGCTTGTTCCACACTTTTCCTGGAATTCCGGGCTATTATATAAAACAATATTTTCCAATTAATCTTATCTACTACTTTTTCTGGTCTACAAAACCAACAAAGGTATCTTCATTTTATTTTTAGAGTGCGACAATATCAATTCAATTAATTTGACAGTTTTCCAAAATGAAGCAGAGCCAGCGTTGCTAGTGATGCAAAAGATGATCCAGACCGCAGCATAAAATACTGCAATTTTGTCGTATCGTGAATGGCCAGCATTTTTAACATTTACTCTAGAGTTTTCTAGTTTAGTTGTGTCATGTTGCACTGTAATTAAAATGTAGACTTATTGTTGTTTTTAATGTTGATATTTTTATAAATTCGCATTGATTTTGGCTATTTAGTTAGTTACATACCTACTACACACCTTAACTTTAAATGTCGATTACTCGGTAACGAGTGGGTTTAGGCATGTGGTGTTTCACACAAAATTAGATTAAAATTATCCAAAAAATTCAAAAATTAGGTCAAATGTAGTATATTCCATCAAAAAACAACTTTAATCAGCTCCGCTTTACTGGGTCAGGTCAAAGGTCAGATCAGGTTTTCAAAACACTACAAAATAATGCTTCTAACAAAACGATATAACTTTCGTAAAAAACTTTTTCTAATATTATTTTACGTTCGTGATATATTTAGGAGTTTCCATACATTTTGCTAAGCCTATATGTATATACATATATATATATATATATATATATATATATATATATATATATATATATATATATATATATAGGGTGGTGCATTGAAAACGAAACATACCGATTTGCGTCCAGATACATTTTTTTAAGAAACGCTGAAAGACGTCAATTTTAATATTGAGGGGGACATGTTTTGACATAGAACTCAACTTTGTCACACCAACCCCTTAAGGGTGGTGAAAGCAACCCTTATATTTTAAATAGGGAACATGGATCGAGTGTTACATCATTTGAAGGCCCCTTCTTTTCTGAATTCAGCACACTATTTTTTTTTGAAGTTTTATCAACTCGTTTAATAATTATTCACAGTTGGAGTTGCAAGAACGCATTCCATTCATTGCGATAAGAAATGCACTAATTAGTCAACTTTTCGTTAAAAAACTAAAAAAGAAAACCAAACGTTCAAAAATGTTTATTCAGTTAAGTAAGTGTTCAAATTGTTGACCACCAGCTTCCATATAAAAGTACAAATTTTGTTCAAAAGCAGCTCTGACACTCTGGAGTATTTGTAGATTTATTAGACGGCATTATTCAACAATGCGTTGTCGTAATTCTTCCAGAGACTCCGGTTCTGTTGCGTAAATTCTACTCTTTAAATGGTCCCATAAAAATAAGTCTAAAGGAGTAAAGTCCGGTGATCTAGGGGGCCACTCAATTACACCTCTACGCTCAATCCATTGTCATGGAAACTTTCTGTTCAAAAACTCCCTAACACGTTGTGAAAAATGCGGAGGAGCTGCATCTTGTTGAACCACTAATTGATTTTCTTGATAGCGATCATTATTTTCAACAATGTCAATTAATAGAGGGTAAACGATATCTTCTAGTAACTCCAAATACGTTTCGTCTCTCAAATTGCCATCAAGAAAAATTACTCCGATTAAACGGTCTCCAAAAATGCCAGTCCAGACATTCAATTTCTGTGGAGTTTGAGTGTGGACTTCGTGAAAATTTCTTGGATTATTATCTGCCCAATAACGACAATTATGACGATTGACTGTAGAGCTTAATAAAAACGTACACTCGTCTGAAAAATATATTGAACAGAAAGTTCCCGCTATTCGTGCAGTCATAACTTTACAAAAATCCAGCCGCCGCTCAAAATCATCTTCATTCAGTTGTTGTACATGATGAATTTTATACGGGTGAATTTTATGATGCTTTAATATTCGCTGAATAGTTCTTCTTTTCATGTTTAGTGGCCAATTTTCTCGTGCTCAAAATTGGGTCTGCAGCAATTTGTCCTAAAACTTCAATCTCAGTAGTCTCATTTCTAACCGGAAATTTACGTTCAGGATCCCGCTTTTTGTTGGCTACTGAACCACTTTGTCGAAACTTTGCAACTAACTCCAAGATGTATTTTCTGTTAACATGTCTGTTCGGATGTCGTTCATTAAACAAATTTGCGGTACGGTTGGTGCAGTAATCGTTTTTGAAAAAAGAGTAATTATTTCAACTCTTTCTTCTACAGAATACACCATTGTGAAATTAATTTTTGGTAGTACTATCAAATATCAAACCGACCGATAAACTGAAATAATAAACCGCATTTCTCTCATTCCGATAAGAAATGTTCTGATAGTCAATTTTTTGTTTACAAACCAACAAAACTGACTATCAGCACATTTCTTATCGGAATGAGTGAAATGCATTTCTGCATCTTCAACTGTGAATAATTTTTAAATGCGTTGCTAAAACTTCCAAAAAAATTTGTGTGCTGAATTCAAAAAAGAAAGAACTTTCATATGATGTAACGCTCGACCCATGTTCCCTATTTAAAATTTAAGGGTTGTTATCATCACCCTTGAGGGGTTGATGTAACAAAGTTGAGTTGTATGTCAAAACATGTCCCCCTAAATTTTACAATTAACGTGTTTCAGCGTTTCTTAAAAAAAAATTTTTCTCTGGACGCAAATCGGTCTGTTTCGTTTTCAATGCGCCATCCTATATATATATATATATATATATATATATATATATATATATATATATATATATATATATATATATATATATATATATATAGATATATATATATATATATATACATAAACATATATATATATATATATATATATATATATATATATATATATATATATATATATATATATATAAGAGACTCGATATTTTACATTTAGTTTCCACAAATATGTTTGGAACGTAAATGAGTTTACTCGTACAAATTTTAGATTGCAATCTGGTTCATACGCTATGCCATTATTTTCCTTTCTGTTTTCTCGCGTACATTTTTAAAGTCATAAGAGGCACATGCGCTGCCTTTTAAGCTGTTGCCTTGCACACACTTTTGATCGGTGCTTTTAGTTAAACTTTATCAACTGGTTTGCGTCATTTTGCCCTTCCTTTTCTCTTGTAAGTTCTTGTCAAATTTGACATAAATCTAAAACAAACAACACAAAATAAAACCTAAGAAATATGTTAAACATAAAGTATGAGACACTTGATCTAGGGATCAAGTCCACCCATGATCAAGTGTACCGTGGCCAAAACAAAATCTTAATTTAAAAGAAAACCTCTCTACACTGACTTCAACTAAACAGTTTGCAATAGCTTTACACGTAATCGGTAGTTTTCAAGTATTAATATCTCAAAATGATGATCGAAATACGCACAGAAAAATAAAAAGGTACTACTGCTCTGAAGTTGTTGATTATAAACTGTCCAGATAACATTTTGTCATTGACAAAGACAGTAAAGACCAGTGTTGCCAACGTTTATATCAAATGTGTAGTTTTCGATATATGGCCTGAGGATCACGTCTCTCAAGCGATCAAGTGCCCTCAGTCTCCCCTACAACAAATGTCTGGACGCAGAAAGTTCGTTATGATAGAAAAATTTCATAAAAATGAATTCGCTAAATAATAAAAAAAATTATAGGAAGGTTAGATGAATATATTTATTCAAAAATGTTCTACAGAAATTCTCGATTTCTTTTTATACAAACTTAATAACCTATATTTTTGCGAAAAAGTAATTTTTGAAACGGAATTTCATTGAATTAAAAAAATAGCTTCTGCTTTTTCATTACTTTTTCTGCAGCTGCCTTTAAACCATTTTTTAAATTATGGTCCACGCAGATATTCTACCATTGAAATTTCCCTCAGTTTCTACAAAAGAAACCAACAAGGTAAATATTTATTTGTTGTTAATATTTCCTAACAGTCAGTCATTCATTTGCTTAGTAGTTGAGGATCTTGGTTTTTGTAGATCAGATTTACCAACAAAAATGTTGCTATTCTGTCAATGAGTTTGTTTTTGTCGATAACTCAAGTTTAAGCTAGCTTAGTTAAATGGCTAAGCTTACAGAAATATAATTTGCAATAATCCTTATTAATGATAGAGCTAAGGCTGATTTAAAACTTGTAACGCTTATAATGTTGCAACACAAATCCGGTGCGCAATCTTAATAAAAACTAAGCATGCAGTGAATACACTTACGTGAGAAAAAACCCACAGGAGTCTAGTAAAGTAAATAACGCCGAGGTCTAGTAGCTTGTAACACCATGTACCAAGAAGTTGACCAATTAGAATAAATTAAATCTGGAAGACATATGTTTTATTCCTTATCAAATGTGTGGGCACTATTAATTAACAAGATTAATCGATGTTTGTTGGACATTATCGTTATAAGTTTTTGTTAATATATACATAGAACGGGTCACTGAGATTTTTTATTTAGTTATCGAAAGTCGATTGTTTTAGTTAAAAAGTCTAGAAATAATCCAGTTGGTTGTTTTACGGCGCTCTTTATACTTCTGAGCGAAGACTTGTGGAAAAGATTGGCTAATGAGAAGACCGCGACTTTTGAATTTAGAAAAATAAATGTTTAAATGAGCGCAAACTAAGCCCGCTAGGCAGTAGCGGCTCGTGTCTTAATGCATTGGGGGTGCGCAAGAAAAAAAAAGAAAGGCTCCCCTCTTTTTCCCCGAAAATGTATTATAAAAATACATACTTACTAAACTTAATAATTATTAACTACTTACCAAGTTCTCCTCTGGTTAATTATAGGTTATAGTAGTTACAAAGTACTTTTCTTTGATAATTACTAACTATATAATTTTAAATGTGTTGTTTGATATAAAGACATGACAATATGTGCTCTTTGTCATTTTATAGTTCAAGTATGCTTTCAGTTTTATTATATTTATTTATATGTTCATTTACTCGTCTATTAATTTATATATTTATAATCGGCTAAGCCTATGTAGGTTAGCATTATATAATTTCAAATATTTTGTTTGACACAAAAACAAGACAATATGTGATCTTTGTCGTTTTATACTGCACAGATCTTCTCAATTTTACTACATATATAATTTTTTTAATTTGAATTCTAAGATTGAATGAATTTTATGAAAATACGCAAGAGTGCTGTACTTGATAGACGCAAACTTATTATAAATTTTGACTAAATAATTTAATATACTTTAAAATGTCTAAGTGTGAGATGCTATTCACGAGGATATAATCTATCGTAGTTATATTCCTTCTACTAACACTATATTTTAGACTTTATTTAATTATCGTTGTTTCAATTACCTACACAAATCAATAATAACAATCCTGGCGATAAAATGAGCGATTACGCCTGTGATTCGAGAGCAGCATAACTGTATGCCGAGTCCCACCCTGGTCCGTTAAGCTGGAGCGATGTGGGCAAGGTCAAATATTCTATTGTCACAACATCAAAGGGCCGCCTTACAAGATTCAGTGCTGGGTCTTATTATGCTGTGCTGCAAGTGTGAAATTTTAAATCGAACAACGGGATTGCTTATTCGGTCGTTTTTGACGAAGATAGTCAATCATTTCGCATTGAAGTTTCCCATTTAGGTAGAGCGCCGAAGAATACACAGCGACGCAGGATTGGATGTATATGACGTCGGCAACCATTAACGCACTATACTTCTTCTGATTCTGTAATAATGGCTGCAGACTCTGCGATCCTAGATATACTAATTTTGATTGTGTAGAATGTAGGAGGTAAAAAAATAAAAATTTATTAAAATATAGCATAGCAAAAATATTATTTTTCCTATACAGGCGGCAGTGCGCGCGCACTGGTGCACTTATTGAGGAGCCGCCCCTGCCGCTAGAAACCATATCCGGGGTCAGTTTCAATTTGAAGCTCCGTATTAAATTTCAAGCTTCTAGCTTGTGGGAAAGTCGAGTTATCAGGATTTAATTTTTTTCCGTGAAATATTTGTGTCTCTAATGATAACGAATATATTTTAATGGGGTTTTATACACTGACATGTTTCCTTGATACCTACCAATTTTCAAATTTCTTGTTTCAGAGAAAGTCGAATTAGAGGCATTTAAAAAAAATGGATTTCATGTACTTATTTATTACAACATTAAAAACAGTATTGAACAAGCTAACGATAGATGGGTCTATATCTGGATAATAAAGGATGTGCCTATAGCTGCATGGAAAAGTCCCGCTTTTAATTGAAATTGATTTCAACTTGGTTTTCTAAGCGTGGGTGCAAATCTCCGCAAAAACTTAATATTTTTACAGTTCATCAATTATATTGATTTCTTTCCTGAAATTTTATTTCACAGAATAATTTTTAGTAAACTTGCATAGAAAAATAAAACAGCTAATTTAAGTTGAACTTTTTTAATCATTTTTTTAGCCAATTTTCATGTAAAAATATTTTAGCGACTTATAGTTGCTTGAAAAAATTTGTTACCCAGAAAAATAGGTCCAGTTTTCAAGAAAATGTTCTGGTTCTCTTTTTATTCTAGAACGTATACTATATACCAAAATTCAGATCTCTAAGTTCAGTTAAAAGAAAAGAAATATTCAATAAAAAAAATTGATGGCATTAGAGGTAAGAGGAGAGCACAGGATCAGAACATGGTGTATGATAAACAACATCTATTAAGTATTACAAAGATTAAGTTTCCTTGGCGCAAAAATATCATGAGTAGGACAAAAATTAATTTGTGTGTGTGTGTTTTGTTTCTTTAACGTCGGCCTATTTCCGCGACTATGGCCAATCACCGACGCCAGGGAGCAGTTTCACCTCACTATCCTGGAAATGTAGCCAAACCCCTGCCTTTATGTAAGGAGGGTAGTATCTTTAACGTGCCCAAGATCACATGGACACGGGACCGACGGCTTTACGCTCCCTCCGAACGGAGCATGCAGACATTCAACTTGCTCAGATACAATGCCAGAACCTCGGTTGATGTTAATGATACAGTTTATACTGAAAAAGTGAAAGGAGCACGCTGGGATCGAACCGAGTACCCTTCGGTTCAGAGGCACACGTTCTTACCTCTGAACCACCGAGGCTCTAAAAAAATAGTTTAAAGATCTTACAATTTCTTCCAAGAAAATATCAAATAGACGGTTTGAAACGGTAAAACTGGTGATTTTTGAACAAATATTTTGAAAGTGATGACGTCTATGTGTAGCAAATATTACACAGAATGTATTTCACAAGGTCCTATATTTTGTTTCAATGGTTGCCCTCTTTTGTTATATTAAAATACTTGCGAAAATGTATTTAAAATAGACCTTACTTGCAATGTTTTGGCAGCAGTTCGTCTTAATGCCGAAACAAGAAACAAATACATAATATTTATTACATCGAAGTTACTTACAACCTGCTGCCATGTCTGAATAAAGTCATGCGATTTTTGCACATAAGTTTTCTTATAAATAGCTTAAGGCCGTAGAAAGTTCTCATAGGATCTTATGTGTTTACGGTTAATAAATATACCTGGTATTATACTTCTCTTCGCAGGATCTCTGTGCCTGAGTGGTAAAGGCGACTAGTATATCTACCAGAAAATGATCTTAATGCGGGCTCAAATCTTACCAGTGACTAATTTTTTACTTTTTTTTTAGCCTTTTATTGAATTTTAAGGTTGTTTGGTCAGATTATGTCATTCGAATACAATTTTAGCGATTTTTTTTCGAAAAAAATTGACTAACGAAGATTTCTACCGCAAAGAAACGTTATTATTATTATTATCATTATTATTATTATTATTATATAGATACTTAGAATTATTGTTAGGAACTTTAAAGTTTTTATTTTGGTAAATGAAAAACTTTTAATTTATAGCTTAGTCAATTCAGACCATTTTATATGGAGACTTTAACGGTCGATTAAACAAGCAACCTTTGTAAGCATTTTAGCTAGTTTGACAAATATTTAGGTATGTAAAATATATTAGCTAAACGAATTAATCAAGGGTCCATATTTACTTATAAAAATTTACAAAGCTTAATTTTTTTAATAGAATATATGTAGCACTTAGTACGTAGGTATATATCTATTTAAACTGCAAAGTAACAAAGTATTTCTTTTGTGTGGCTACATCAATATATAAGTAAAACATAGATATGTACTAAGTAAAGATTGAAGCCTGTAATGAGCACTGATAAGTACACTTGGACAAGCCAAATTACCACAACTCATTAAAAAAAAACAACCTGACGATCGTTTCACTAACCAAGTTAGCGTCATCAGAGGAGGAACAATTCTAGGCGTTTGACGATTACAACTGTGTTTATATTCTGTGCAGGGCCTCGGCCTAGACGATTGAGGGGCGGTCCAAACAAACAACCTTTGACTGCTCATTTACCGGAAGTTCCCTCTATGCGAATTCCGTTATCTTCATTCCCACTCTCTTTGTCGGCATCTCTCGTGAAGTGGTAAATCAATAAACTGTACATGTGCGGAGGTGCCGACTTCATACAACTTTTATTATTACTATATTTCATAATAAATATATACTTTTGAGAGCGTCTCGTTATCCTGGGTAATAATCACCACGTAAATAAAGAGAACCTAAAATTAATCAAAAATATGTTAATATGCACATTTTGACTAGTTTCTCAAACGTTCAGTTAACAGTAGTCCAGTAGTTGATAATTGTGCATAACCTTATACGCATTATTTTTATAAAGAAATTAAAAAAATAGTAAATTAAGAAGCATATATAATATAGTAAATAGATACATCAATACTTATTATATGCAAAATGAGATAAAAATGTTATTTTTTGCTGCTTATGGTAGCCATTTGACAGGATATATAACACGACGTAATCAGAGCGTAGTGTATTTTTTTCTCTCTTGAGCAATACTTATCTATTCCGTGTTAAAGGTAAACTTGTATGCATATTTCTCACACAGTATACAATGTAGGGACTGGAAACGCATTATTATGTAGTAATGCAGTACATTATGATGTAATACTGATTGTCAGGTATTAATACCAGCACATTTAAAATAATTAAAATTCTGATATTTATACAAAACTGTCTGTAGTGATAAATAATTATTTAAATTATTGCATAACAGGAATGCATACACAGTTACAATTGAAACGTAAGTAAAACAATACAGGTTTTATTCATAAAGCATTATATAATAAAAGCGTATGTAGACTTTTATATACAGTGCGTTTTAAAAGTACATACATCCATTTCTTATGGTATAGTAATTTTTAAGAGTAATGCTCGAAGAGGCGAATATTTTGAATCTTACTTTTTCAAGTAAACATATTTTACCTACTTCCACTGCATTGAGGAAAACTAACCTAAAAATGTTTTATTTAGCAAGTAGTGTCGCGTTTTACCTTTTTTCAACGGTAAGATAATTACCTTGTCAACATAATAAAAAGTTTACATTTTTCTGAATGTGCTCGACAAATTATTGATTCACTAATATAAACAGAATTGTAACCAAAGGAAATAAGCTTGAAATCAATGACACATCTATTAAAAAGAAAAACTCTGGACGCAGCAAGTGCGTTATGGTAGTGAATTTTCATAAAAATGTTTTTATTGAAAATATGTGTGTTTTCTTTTTAAGAAAGCTGCCATCATTTTTGGTTACCATTGTAACATATATAGTAAAAACAATGTGCAATGTTTCATAAAAATACCTTTATTGTGTGAAAATGTACAAAAATTTCCAAAAGTAAGATTAAAGTGTTTCCGGGCAAACTCGTTTCTTGGTCAACCTTATAGGTTAATAGCAAATTGGGCTATTTAAATATGAAGCATTTGATCAAAATTCGCTACCATAACGCACTTGCTGCATCCAGAATTTCTTTTCTTACAAACATGCATTATATTTCGAGGGATAATGCAAAAATGCAATAACATAAGACGTGTTTGATTAAAAAAAAAAGAAAAAAAGAAAATTTGTATCACCAACGACTTATGGGCAATTCTGTGATTGTAGAAATATTTTTCAAGATGTAGCTCAAGACACCCTATAATTAATCTATACAATTTGTTTCGTATCTTGTATAATAACGGATATATTGAGCTTTATTGATTTTTTATGAAAATTCGACAAAAATTATGTACCATTAAACGATAAACTCTATAGCTAAGACTACTGCCAAGCATCAGAGAAAGGGTGTATTTGAAATAAATCTTCTGGAAACATTTTAGTAAAATGAACGACAATGACGGTTGAAACTAAAACTTCAGGGTTTGTAAAACATCCTTCTTGAGACACTTGATTTCCATAGCCCGTATTAGATTCAAGTTATTTGCCTAAATGTTGCCGATTTTGACGTTTTAAATCGCAACTTTGACGTTTTTAGGAAAACCCAAATTTATTTTTCTTTAAATGCCTATAACTTTTTAGTCTTTTGACCTACATAGCTAAATTTTGGTAGGTGACTTACATATAAGGATATAAACCTGCGTACCGAATTTAGTTGTCCTTACTTTGTTAATTCCGGAGATATAATTTTTTTTGAAAGAAAACACAAAATTTTCCAGGAAAACCTGGGCAGATTTTCCTGGCTAACGAACTTATCCAAGCCATTTGCAAAAGGAATTTATTCACCAAATTTAATAAAAATCGGCCCATATTTTTTGAGTTATCGGTGTGATACATATATATGTATATAAATAAATAAATAAATAAATATATATATATATATATATATATATATATATATATATATATATATATATATATATATATATATAAACATATAAAAATTGAAACTGACCCCGCATATGTGTTCTGGTGGGCCTAATTAGCGCTCATTTGAAGAAATTTTTTCAAAATTCAAAAGTCGGGATATCCTCATTAGTGATTTTTTTTAAGAAAATTTACTAAAAACCGTGTTCTATTAAAGTGCTCTTTTCTTAGCACATTCTTTACATAATAACACAGTGGTTTCAACATATTTCAGAATTTTTTTAACTTGTGAAAATATTGGTTACATATTGTCATTATATAATACTGGAAAATTAATAAGGTAATTATTTGAAACAGAAATGTCGGATATATGGAGATTTAAAGTGAATATATTAAATATTTATAATTATATACTTCTACTAAGTAAATCATTGAATCGCGGTAGCCGTAAAATTTTCTTAATTGTGCGTTTGACGTGACGAAGATTTATGGTTTCCCAAGTTAATAAGTCAGTAAAGTCAAAAATTAGGCGTAATTATTTCACGCAATGAAAGTGAAATGCAATATTTAATTATAAAATATGAAATAGCTAATTTGTATAGAATAGCCAGCAGTATTTATGTACAAGTTAATACCATAATATAGATCTGTTAGAAATGGCTGTTACCAAACGAACAGAATAGAAATAATTATAATATACTTGGCCAAGCCCCTTCACCATTCACATTTAATTAGCTTAAAAAAGTTAATATTAATAATAGATGATTGATTTATTAACAAAAATAAATGATACTTGAGCGACTTGTACGGAAGGGGGTTACATAGAAAAGGCAACTCATACACACCCAACATACAGGGACATAGACTATCACTGGGAATCTAACACTTCGTGTTAGTAGCAAATCTTGCGTTCCACTGCACCAAATATATTAGCCCTATAATGAATATTGTCCAAAACCCTTATTTTGATGTGATATTTTGTTAACAAAGCTAATTTATAACCGACGCGACAATAAAATAAATTCACTGGCAAAAGTGACCCAAAGGCCATAGGAAATATTGCTTGGAGATGCTATGCTATACAACTGTTGGTCTATCAGAATATTTTATGCTGTTGTATGACTCCAACTTATATTTTAATAAATATTTTTGATCTTTTATCTGGGTGGTCTTTGACTTTATGCAGTACCGCTTCTTTTAATTGGGTTGTTCTGGTTGTCAACGGTTTTCCTTTAACTAAAGATTCCCTCATAAGATCCTGCATTACTTAATTGTTGAATAATGTTTGCAAAATTTGTATAGCTGGTAGTTTGTTTATTGGAATTCTTTTTGCTGCAAAAACGCACAGCTTCATGAAAATTTTCGTCAGGAACTCTATGTATATAATTAAAGCATATTTTTTCATTTGTGTGGGACATGACAAAGCATTTGTTTATATTTAAAGACAGTTAGTTGACATGACACTATGAAAATAGATAATCAAGACTGCTTTATAATTTATGACAGTCGTACCGAGTAGCAGGAAATATTTTGACGTCCTCAGCATACAAAAATTTATTGACATCCAGATGGTCACATAAATCGTTGATGAATATGGTAAACAGAAGAGGAACTAGGTAAGAACCTTGTGGTACTCCAAATGTTGAACAGTAGGCAAAAGATTTGAATCGATTGTACTCAACATACTGCTGCCATTCAGGTAGATAAGAGGACAGAAGCTGACACAGAGCCTCAGAAAATCCTATACATTTCAAGTTACAAAGGATAAGGCTATGGTCAAGACGATCGAAGGCTATGCCATGTCTATATAGACAACATCAACCTGTATGTTTTGATCAAGTGTTTCCGACATATAGTGAGTTATAGATAGTAAGTTAGTTACTGAGGATCTGCCAGAAATGGATTCATGTTGACCGCCTGAAAGTGGATTTTTTATAAGCGAGTAAATTATATTATACAGAAAAAAAAATTATAAGCTTTTTGATAAATGCTTGTAATTGGACGATTATCAACAATTCTATAAAAGACTGAGGTTGGGAACTGGGGCTCGAAACTGAAACAAGAAGCAGAACCACCTCAGAAGTCACAAAAATAAGAACAGAGTGTTATGCGTTAGCTACCTAAAATTATCTGTTATTATTTTTGTGACTTTTGGGGCGATTCTGATTTTTGCTTTAACAATTTGATGCCTACCATCTTTCTTAATGACAGGGTATACCTCAACCTAATTTTCCTGGGGTGGGAACCACAATTAATAAAATACTAAATAGGCAAGTTAATGGGAAAATTAATAAAACTACCAAGCAAATCACATTTGATAATAATACTATATACGTATTAAAGCTCTTTACTTGAAGCAATTTTAAGGTAAAAAATCTCTTGGTTCATCATTTAGAATTTAGATCTTGCACATATAAGATAATATTGTCTTATCATGGTTTATTCTCAGAATCTTAGTAGGTAGAAGGTTTAATATAAATGACGCTACCTACTTTAAAGGCAGACAGTTGTCTTAAAGCTAGTGGGACGAGCTATATAATTTTGCCTAAAACGGGTGGTGAAAATATTAATGAAAAAGGTCTTATATTTGCTTATTTGTCTTTAAATTTTCAGCGGCACTACTAGAAGGTCATGGTTTTGAATGGGAAGACAACGTTAGTAACGATGATATCGTTAAAGTTTGTCAAGGGAATGGGGTAGTACTAACCGGTCAACGATGTAGAAAGTAAAACGTTTGTAGAAGCAATCTGTTTTTAAAGTGCACTGGAGTTAATACTGTAGCGACTAGATGACTAACTACAATAACAAGACAAGAAAGAAGTCTAAAATACAACTAAATATTTATGAAGAGAAAACGAAAGTCGATAGAAGCTTATTGGGTAATGTAAGTAACATGAAAAATACAGTCAAATGCCTTTGGATATTCAATGACAATTTAGTTTTTAGTGAATTTTTATTTAAAAAAAAATTCACTAATAGAGAGGTATCGATGGTGAAACTTTGCAAAAAATTTTTCAAATGAGCGAGATTTAAGACCCCAAGAACCCATATCCGGGGTTTCAATTTTTATATGTTTATATATATATATATATATATATATATATATATATATATATATATATATATATGTATCCGTCTGATAACTTAAAAAATAATTTACCGATTTTAATGAAACTCGGCAAGTGCCTTTCTTTTATTAATGGCTTGGATGAGTTCTTTAGGCAGGAAAATCGGACGGGTTTTTCCGGGAAAATTGAGTTTTCTTTAAAAAAAATTTTTTTTACCGAAAATAACAAAGCTGTTTTAATGAATTTTACTATATATATTGCCTTGGGAGAGGACTTACTAAGTGCCAAAATTCAACTTTCTCAGTTTATAGAAAATTGAGTTATTCAAATTTTAAGTTTTCTTTTGATACAATTTTTTTTCTCCAAAAATTACAAAGGTAGTTTAATGAAATTTTGTGGATATCTTGTCCTAGGAAATACCTTACTACCTACCAAAATTAAACTTTCTAAGATTATAGAAAACTGAGTTAATCAAATTTTTATAGCTCACTGCAGTGTTAAAAATGAATGGTATTTTCCTCACTATTTTAAACACGTGGGTGGGGGATTGACCGAATTCATTCCCAGTTGCTATTGATCTACTCATATTCTCTGAATATGTTAGAAGACGTGGTATCTACTACGTTCCAAGTCACTACTAACCGACTATTTATGAAATCAAATAAGTAAATTAAATCGATTGTCATAAAATATGTAGTGTATTAAGACTAAGGGAAAAAGAAATAAAACATATATAACTGTGCACATTTTGATTATATTTTAGGGTCCTAGCTCACTAGGAGAAATCGCCACTGCTTGAAAGAGGTATTGTCACAGCATAATATCTTATTAAAGTTCATTTGTAAATAGGTTTAATTTTTATATGTTTATATATATATATATATATATATATATATATATATATATATATATATATATATATATATATATATATATATATATATATGTATCCGTCTGATAACTCAAAAAATAATTAACCGATTTCGATGAAACTTGACAAGTGCCTTTCTTTTATTAATGGCTTGGATGAGTTCGTTATACAGAAAAATCGGACGGGGTTTTTTAGAAAAATTTTGAGTTTTCTTTCGAAAATTTGTTTTTTCGAAAGTAACAAAGTTATTTTAATGAAATTTACTATATATGTTGCCTCAGGAGAGATCTTACTACGTATCAAAATTCAACTTTCTAAGTTTAAAAAAAATTGAGTTATTCAAATTTTAAAATTTTCGAAAAAAAAAATGTTTGAAAAAAATTGTTTTCTCCGAAAATTACAAAGTTATTTTAATGAAATTTTGTGGATATCTTGCCTTAGGAAAGAACTTACTACGTATTAAAATTAAACTCTCTAAGTTTATAGAAAATTGAGTTATTTAAATTTGAAGCATTTAATAAAAATTCACTACCATAACGCACTTGCTGCGTCCCGAGTTTTTATTTTGGAATAAACAAACAAACAGATGGAGAACAGACGCCGTTAAAAAAAATATTAATTATAATTTGTAACTCAAACCTATAAGCCAGCTGAGAACTAATTTTAATGGATTTATCATATGAGAGAGCTTGTTTGTAACGTTGAATTAAGTTTTTTTAATACGCTCAATTTTGTTAGTCCGGTCACAAGATAGGTACCAAATTAAACGACTCATTCTCGGCAAAAGCTTAATTAATTGAGAAATGTCGTAAATTTAGAAAAACTTCCTTGTGAAAATGGGAGAGGCAAAAGTTTAATTTATGTTTTAGTTGTGTGGAAATACCATCCAATACTTGTTTACTTTTCTTATATTACCTACTTTTCTTTAATTCCATGTAGCTACAAGCATTTTTTTGTTGATGATAAAACTAACATTAAAGTTAAACTAATTTACAGAGTATTAATTAACACTATAGAATTTGATCACTTTATAATTAACTTTCAGAAACATGTAATTTATTTGTTGTTTTTGCGTAGGCATCATTTGGGACATGGTAGATGCAAGATTTCAAAGGTGATCCAATAGCAGCTTACTTTACACCTAATAGTTTTATTTACTTACGAGGCCGACAAAGAAAACAAGAAGCAAATGTGCGTCAGCCATGGTTTGTGTTTTAATCGTTTCAATCTTGTTTCTAGGCACCAAAAACTTAATAGCCAAAAATGTTGTTTTCAATCAATAAGGTTAAATAAAAAAAATAAAGTCTGGACGCAGCAAGTGTTTTATGGTAGTGAATTTTCATAAAAATTGTTTTAATTAAATGTTTATAACTTATTTTCTTGCAACACAGATATATGAATTTTTGCATATAGTTTACATTTTACCCAAAATTTTCACAGAAAACCTGGTGCGATTTTCCTGGCTAACGAACTTACCTAAATCACCCACAAAAGGAAGATACCTGCCAATTTTTTAAGTTATCGGTGTGATGCATATACATACATACATATACAAAATACACATGTGTACATATATATATATATATATATATATATATATATATATATATATATATATATATATATATATATATATATATATATATATATATATATATAAACGTATACAAATTGAAACTGACCACGGCTATGGATTCTAGGGGTCCTAGTCTGCGTTCATATGAAGAAGTTTTTTCAAAATTCAAATTTCGGGTTCTCCCCATTAGTTACTTTTTTCTACGAAAATTCACTAAAACATACCTTAATGCTGTTTAATAGCTTTATCAATGAACATACCTAACTTAGAAGTCTAGTCAAATATTAATTGTTGCTGACTTTAGTTGGTGAAACTGTTCCACACAAAATAGAGATGTAGAGACTTCTTATCTGGCTTTACAGATGCTTTTTTATTCTCTGCAACTGGCCCCGCCTCTTACGGTATCGCCAGGTAGGAGAAAATTTAATTTATTTATACGCCTATTAACAACTACGAATAAAAATGGTTCCTACGTTAGACTATCCTCATCAGGAAATTCTTTAAGAAATAAAATAAAATGACAGGTGATGTCTTTAAAATCTATGCAATGTATATCAATATTCAACATGAAAACTAAATTTACCTATTATAACAGTAATAACCATAATAACAATCATAATAACTAATTCCTCCCCCTCGCCGCAGAGTCTGCATACAGGTCTCCCTCGAACCTCCCCATTTTATGCAGGTGTTTCTTAACGGCCATGTGTCCCGTTAAGAGTCCTGTTATGTTCCTGAGCTGCCCTCTGCTAAGATTTAGCATCTCCACGGCTCTCTTTGAACTGGGTTCCTCAATTACTGACTTCCATGTCTGAGCCCTGGACAGTCTGCCCAGTACACCTTATGTTCTTTTCTGACCCAGGACTTAATGGATCCCTTGGCAGTGCTCTTCGTCACGCCCAGGTTCTGGTCACATAAATGGTTCTGCTGACCCTTCCTTGCGTGAGAATGTCAGCTTCTTCATCGCCTTTGACCCCCGAATGACCCGGAACCCAGATGAGGGTTACCTCATTCTGCCCAGCCAGGTCGCTCGTCTCCCGTGGGCTACTAAGGGCCTTAAGGGCTGCCTGGCTGTCTGTGGCTATCAGGATTCGCTTGTTGGTGTAGCCCCTCCTCCTGTTCCCTCACACGCAGTGCAACATGGCGTACATTTCAGCCTGAAAAACCATTGTATTAGCTCCGAGGGAAATACTGTGACTTACCTTCGGTCCTTACGAACAAACGCCTGCCCCCGTCCCACGCTCCCCGCCAGATTCGTCTGTGAACTAGACGAGCGCGTCTCGTGGTAGGCCCGGCGTCTCCCCCGCCATGCCTCGCGGTCGGGGATTGCCACTGTAAAATTGTTTTCCCTGCAGATTCGCGGCCTCGCGAAGTCTGAACTTATTTCTAGCCTGGGCTCCTTCACGATCTCCTGAATTTTTCAGTGGTCCCTGCAGCCTGGGTTGACTTTTAGTCTATCATTACAGGCTAGTCTGTATAGCCCTAGCCTGGCCTCCCTCATGATAACTCAGTGTAAGAGGCGCAGATCCAGCAACACCTCCATGGCGACTGTTAGAGTTGAAACCGTGGCCCCTGTGATGCCGAGGCAAGCCATCCTTTGGATCTTGCCTAGTTTGTGTTTGGCACTGAATTGTGTCACCTTAGGCCACCAGACCAGTGCCGCGTATGTTAACGATGGTCTGACCACCATTGTCTACAGCCAGTGGGCCATACTAGGCATTAGTTCCAACGTTTTTCCATAAAACCGCCCAGTGACGGCTAGGGTCATAACTGCCCTACGCAATATGTTTTCAACGTGACCATTATAGGTTATCTTAGAGTCCAATGCGACCCCAAGATATTTTACCTCCGTGTCCATTGGGATGTTTCTACCGTATAGAGTGAGAGTTCTGTGGCTCTCTCACTTCCTCCTCCTCGTAAACGGTATGACGGTTGTCATATGAGCTGTCTGCATGAGCTCCCACACTGACTGTGTAATCGTTCCTCGGACTATGATGACAATGTCGTCCGCATAGCCCTGTACCTCGTACCCCCCTCCCGAGAGCCTCCCTAGCAGGCCGTCCACGACTAGGCACCAGAGCAGGGGAGACAGAACGCTCCACTGCGGGCACCCCGCCGCGACCCCCGCCAGCAGAATCCCACCCGCGGGTGAGGTGACACCGCCCTGTTTCTGAGCATGGAACCGATCCACCTGCAGCAGGTCTCCTGTACTCCCCGCTCCCTGACAGCTGCCAGTACCGATCCGAATAACGTATTGCTGAAGGCCCCCTCTATGTCCAGGAAGGCCCCAGGGCCGGTTATATGCCTGCGGCAGTACATATATCGTTAAAAATGTGACAAAAATATTTCGACGAATAGAGTAGGTCCGGTTCTGTGTAGTCCATTGTTTAAACTGTTATATTAATAATCAATGTGTCCTTCTTAGAAGGAATATTTGATAACGACACACAGTTTTACAAAAGCAGGTAATGCAATTTTAATTACAGGGTTTTAGGACTCAACAGTGAGAGTCTGTCTGTACATCTTCGTAGAGGACGCTGTTCGAAACTGCTTGGCATCTAACATATAAATAGTAGTTCTAGTTTTTATTCGCTTAGTTTATTTACCCCTCTGTTGATGCTAAATTTGTTAGCGAAACGATCTTCAGGTCTAAAAACTGTGCTTATCACAGGTTCCCATCTTCACTAGTTTAATGTAAATGTCTTTCATAATCTTGACATGAGTTTTCAGTGGCGCAGTAGCAAAAATTCTGTTTATTGACCATGCAGTGTAAAGTAATGAGCTTCGTCACTCATAAAAACTCGGGACGCAGCAAGTGCGTTATGGTAGTGAATTTTCATAAAAATGGTTTTTATAACCAGTATAACCTCTATAGTGGGAACAATGTACCACATTTTATCAAAATAACTTTGTTGTTGGAAAAGGGCAAATATTTTTCGAAAACGAACTTAAAATATATCCGAAAAACTGACCCGATTTTCCTGGCCAACAAACTTCTTCAAGGTATTTAGCTACCTACCAAGATATAATTATTTACAAAAAGCTTTTCGAGAAAACTTACAAAAAAAATTGTAAACAACTTTTTTGCGAAAATCCAAAAACATCTTTTTTACAATAACTCATTAAACATTAGGTACTAATTACCAAAATTTTACAAAAATTTCACTAACAATGATTTCTACATAAACAAATAAAGTTCGCTACCATAACGCACTTGCTGCGTCCAGAATTTTTTTCTTACAAACATGTATTATATTTAGATGGAAAATGCAATAACATAAGGCGTGTTTGATTAAAAAAAAATTGTATCACCAACGACTTATGGACCACCCTGTGATTATAGAAATATTTTTTTCAGATGTAGCTCAAGACACCCTATAATTAATATATACAAATTTTTTTCATATCTTTTATAATTACGGCTATATTGAGCTTTATTGATTTTTTACGAAAATTCGACAAAAATTATATACATTAAACGATAAACTCTACTGCCAAGCATCAGAGAAAGGGTCTATTTGAAATGAATTTTCTGCAAATATTTTAGTAAAATGAAGGACAATGACGGTTGAAACTAAGACTTCAGGGTTTGTAAAACATTCTTCTTGAGACATTTTATTTCCATAGCCCGTATTAGATTCAAGTTCTTTTCCTAAATGTGGCTGATTTTGACGTTTTAAATCGCAACTTTGACGTTTTGAGGAAAACCCCAATTTATTTTTCTTTAATTGCCTATAACTTTTTTGTATTTTGAGCTACAGGGCTAAATTTTGGTAGGTAACTTACATATAAGAACGTAAACCCGTGTACCAAATTTGGTTGCCCTTACTTTGTTAATTCCGGAGATATAAATTTTTTTTCAAAAGAAAACACAAAATTTTCCGGGAAAACCCTGGCAGATTTTCCTGGCTAACAAAATTATCCAAGCCATTTGCAAAAGGAATTTATTCACCAAATTTAAACAAAATCGGCCCATTATTTTTTGAGTTATCGGTGTGATACATATATATATATATATATATATATATATATATATATATAAATAAATATATATATATATATATATATATATATATATATATATATATATATATATATATATATATATATAAACATATAAAAATTGAAACTGACCCCGGATATGTGTTCTGGGGGGCTTAATTAGCGCTCATTTGAAGAAATTTTTTAAAAATTCAAAAGTCGGGATGTCCTCATTAGTGAATTTTTTTAAAGAAAATTCACTAAAAGAACAAATATCTGGTTGATTATTTCTAACTCTAAAAAACTCGGACAGAACCCGGTACCACGTTATTTATCACGTTCAGCTAACTTCTGAACTACTGCTATTTTGTACGGATAGAATTTCATCTTGTGCAGAATTCTCCGGGTACTTGTGGCAGATAAATTTAACGCTGTCGCATGTCATTTTACTGATCGAATTGGACTACGAAGAATTGATTGTCTCACTACGCAGTTCTTCATTTTTAGGATTGCATGGCGATTGTCTCCTGTCAATTTACCAGTTGATTTTCTTTTTCCAGTTTACCCATTATTTTGCGACTTACGGGACCAATATGAAATTACACCTTGACTCGGAACATCACAAAATTAAATTGACGACGAAATAACCGCTGAGTGACAATAATTATGGAACTAAATGTAACAATTTTGAACAAAAAATGTGTGTTGCAATATATTCGAGTGCTCCATTCTAACAACTATGACACAACTGTCAAAATATTTCTAAAGCCCTCTTTCGATTGTTCTCATGAAGGTTTATATTTGAGTCACATTTATTTTTTATTGCCTTTTAAAAATGAACAAATCAGTTTGGATCTCATTGTATTTTTGCTATTGTGTCACATAAGCGGTGAACGTGTTCACCAGGAGTCAATAATTGAGTTTAAGCGCTTAACTGCTCACTATCGATACATTTTAGCGTTTGGAGACTAATGAACGCATTGCTGACTTCAAGCACTATTTTGTGACGTTTGTCTGTCATTCTGCTTTGACAAATTAGCAACAGTTGAGTTCAAGCAGAAAATTAACGGGACAGATGAACGCATAGGTGACGAAACTATTCAACTGTTAGCAACTATTGGCGCCTTGTGAACTCGTCCATTGTAAATATATCAATAGCTTGACATTTAACTCAATAGGATTAAGTGGCATATACTACATACTACGGTACCAGGCCGAGCATCCTTCTATTATTTGTTTTGGATAATTGGGAATTATCTATTCGATATCATTATGAAAAAATTTCAACTGTGGCTTTTTTAAGACGTTACGCCAAACATCTTTCTATGTATCAAGAAAAATCGAAATTCACATTCTCACTTTAATATCATGGATCTCTTTAAATTTTGAGTTTTGGACTAAGGTTAGTTTGACTCAACCCTAATATTAGTGAATTTTTATTAAAAAAATTCACTAATAGAGAGGTATCGATGGTGAGACTTTGCAAAAATTCTTTCAAATGAGCGCGAATTAGGACCCCTAGAACCCATATCCGGGGTCAGTTTGAATTTTTATATGTTTATATATATATATATATATATATATATATATATATATATATATATATATATATATATATATATATATATATGTATCCGTCTGATAACTCAAAAAATAATTAACCGATTTAGATGAAACTCGGCAAGTGCCTTTCTTTTATTAATGGCTTGGATGAGTTCGTTGGCCAGGAAAATCGGACGGGGTTTTCCGGGAAAATTTTGAGTTTTCTTTCAAAAAAAATTTTTATCCGAAAATTTTGATAAAATTTGGTCTACATATTGCTTTGGGAAATACCTAACTATGTGCCAAAATTCAGCTTTCTAGGGTTACAGAAAATTGAGCTATTCAAATTTGAAACATTTATGTTTAAATCATAAGTATGTGGTTGCTGTTAGTTAGTCAATGCTTCTGTTATTGTCATTGACTCATGAAATTCATTTTTAACTTTCAGAGAAATGTCAATAATACTGAATTCACTGACTGTTAATCATTGGAAGCATTTACGATTATATATAACCCTATTGTAATTTATTATCATTTATCACCTCTGTAGTATAATTATTTTTGCCTTACAACTCGAGAGTTTTTAGTCAATTGTTGTTATTAATAGTCAATAGTTTCTTTGCGAATACACACACCTTCCATTGACTTCTGCTTCTGCCGCTGTTACAGTCCGTTTATTTAGAGGTAGAGTTGTAATCACTCATACAAACAGTGTTTTTCAACCACGTGGCTGGTGGACTGACCGAATTCATTCCCAGTTGCTGTTGATTTACTCATATTCTCTTAATATGTTTGAAGATGTGGTGTCTACTTCATTCCAAGTCACTATTAACCGACTATTTATGAAATCAAATAAGTAAATTAAATATGTAGTGTATTAAGACAAGGGAAAAAGAAATAAAACATATATAACTGTGCACATTTTGATTATATTTTAGGGTGTTTGAGAGAGGTATTGAGGTATTGTCACAGCATAATATCTTATTAAAGTTCATTTGTAAATAGGTTTAATTTTTATATGTTTATATATATATATATATATATATATATATATATATATATATATATATATATATATATATATATATGATAACTCAAAAAATAATTAATCGATTTCGATAAAACTTGGCAAGTGCCTGTCTTTTATTAATGGCTTGGATGAGTTCGTTATCCAGAAAAATCAGACGGGGTTTTCCGGAAAAATTTTGAGTTTTCTTTCGAAAAATTTTTTTTTCTCCGAAAGTAACAAAGCTGTTTTAATGAAATTTACTATATATGTTGCCTCAACCTTACTACGTACCAAAATTCAACTTTCTAAGTTTAGAGAAAATTGGGTTATTCAAATTTTAAATTTTCTTTCGAACAAAATTTTTTTCTCTGAAAATTACAAAGTTATTTTAATGAAATTTTGTGGATATCTTGCCTTAGGAAAAACCTTACTACGTATTGAAATTAAACTCTCTAAGTTTATAGAAAATTGAGTTATTTAAATTTGAAGCATTTAATAAAAATTCACTACCATAACGCACTTGCTGCGTCCCGAGTTTTTTTTTGATACCACGAATCTACTTCGATTGATTTGTGTGCGATTACCTTTAAAACACATAAAGCATTAAAAAAAACGCATCTATCCCATAAATCCAATAAAGTTGTACTCTACTACCGATTGATGACAAATCCTCTCAAAAGATACTTTAAATTCTATCTGCTCAAGGGCCATTGAAATTTCGTTTTAACCGGACCATTCACCATACGAAACTTATGTAAATTACATACATCTTTTACAAGTAACGTTAAACGTGGGTGGTTTAAGGCTAAAAGTTATGTATTTATTTCGGAAACGGTATCACAGATCTCCGCATCGGCATGTATTGTTCTTGAGGTATAACCCATTATTATTATTATTATATTTTATACGATATATAGCTATAAGGCATCGGCTACAGGAAGGAGTTTGTTCAACACGCATATAAACTTTAAAGTGATAGTATATTAGAAGGTCTGTTCACAGCAAGTGCATTACGGTAGAGAATTTTTATAAGACAGTTTAAAAAGAATAAAGTTTTGATTAAATTGGAAGAGTCAATATGATACATTGGTAACTATAGAAAAGAACTTGACATAAAGATTAAGAAACATTGCTGTCTGATTTTTGAAAATAGATAAATCTTCCGACTTAAAATTGAAAATTTGTTTGGTTGTGCTTAGTAATGATCGTTTTCCAGGCATTAGCAAAAATTCATAAAAATCCGCTAAACAGTCATTAGAATTCCATTTAAATTCCATTCATATTTACTACAACCAAATTTGGTACGCTTGTTTGTATTATAAAGAGTAAACCATGTACCAAAATTTAGGTCTCTCAGTTTAAAGACAAAAAAGTTATGGTTACTTAAAGAAAAACATTTTTTTCCCCAAAACGTTAAAATCGCGATTTGAAACGTCAAAATTGGCAATATTTAGGCAAAGAATTTGAAAAAACTAGGGATTGTGAAAAGAAAATGTTGCAAGAAGAGTGTTCTGCGAAACCTTGAGTTTCAGCTTCAACCGCCATTGCCCTTCATTCTACTAAAATATTAACAGAAAATTCATTTCAAATAGACCCTTTCTTTGATGCTTCGGCTGTCGGTTTAGTTAAGTTGATGCTTTCGCTGTAGGTTTCGTTAAGTTTATGGTCTATAATCTTTAGCTAATTTTCGTAGAGCAAATTAATTAATGCATTTTTGAATTTTTTATCGAAATATGATGCATGTTTGTAAGAAACAAATCTGGGCGCAGTAAGTGCGTTTTGGTAGGGAATTTTCATTAAATCCTTCAAATTTCAATAACTTAGTTTGCTATTAACCTAAGGTTTGTTGGCTAGGAAACCAACATTTAAGTTTATTTTCGAAAAATTGTTGTACATTTTCAAACAAAAACTAATTTTCATAAAACATAGTACATTGTTTCTACTACATAGGCTATACCGGTAATCAGATTGATGCCTGCTCGCATTTGCTATTAAAAACATTTTAATGAAAATTCGCTACCATAACGCACTTGCTGCGTCCAGAACTTTTCTCAGGTTTGCAGGTCATACTACGGCTTGGGACAAAGTACCCATCAAGTAAATATAACCGTTTTATATTTCATAGTATGGAGTGTGGTTTGATTTCACATGAGAGTTTGTTCTATCTACGTGCAGTTTTCTGTTCCTGACTATTCTACAGGTGTATAAAATCACAGTCTTTTGCAGAAGAAATATCCTGACCTTGGGTATCTTCTAGAGCTTCTCCCGTTGTACCGATGATAATTGGTACAATGTTCACCGTTTTAACGTCTATATATATATATATATATATATATATATATATATATATATATATATATATATATATATATATATATATATATATATATATATATATATATATATATATATATATATATATATATATATATATATATATAACGTCCCAGCTCTCTCGCGAGGTCCAAGTATTTGGCGATTTTCTCTCTCCTTGCATTCCGTATGTTTTTCACACGTGATACTGCTGCCTCAATTATGATCACATCTTTCTTCAATTTGTCCCAGGACAAGATGTCTGGTCTATTGTGACTCATATAGTGATCCGTTAATACTGTTCTGTCCGGGAGAGAGGTTGTGTTTTTGTTTGTACTATATTAGGAGTGGTGTATTGAAAGTATGGTACTTTTATATTCTGAGGCTCTATAGAGTGTTGACGGATGATCTTTGCCACATTACCTTGTCTGTCCGTGTATATATTTGCGGCCAATGCTTGGCACCCGCTTATGACATGTTCAACTGTTTCGTTGACCTGATTTCATATGCGGCATGTGTCTTCTATGTTGTTCTTCTTGACCATGTGCTTCATGTAACTTCCTGTGTGTATCACACGACCTTGTATAGCCAACATCGATCGTCCAGCCTCAGAGAAGATATTTCCTTTCAAGAACCATCCATGCGTCGCTTTGAAATCAACATAATTGTTCATGATATTGTTGATATAATTTGAATGGCTGGGTTTTTGTTTTCATCTTTCGATCTTTTGTTCGTTAGTTACCTGAAGTGGAGTGTAAGTTATATCTCCCAAATTCAGCGGGGTTTAGCTTCTGTCAGAATTTGCTATCTCGTTGTATATTCTATGAGAAGTACACCTGTTAATGAAATATTGTCGTAGTTTCTCTATCTGTGAATAGTTCACATTGGCAAAGTCCACAACGTCTACCTCGTGTATGTAAGCCCCCCGCACAAAGTGTAAAACTTCTGGATGCTGCTATATTATATTTTATATAATGTCATAAACAAACAACGCTTTTTTTCATAACGCAACTTACTTTGTCACCTAAGCATATCACCTGTTTACACTTGTGTGTGTGTGTGTGTGTTTTGTTTCTTTAACGTCGGCCTATTTCCGCGACTATGGCCAATCACCGACGCCAGGGAGCAGTTTCACCTCACTATCCTGGAAATTTTGCCGAACCCCTGTCTTTCTGTAAGGAGGGTAGGGATCTTTAACGTGCCCAACATCGCATGGACACGGGACCGACGGCTTAACGCCCCCTCCGAAGGGCGGAACGTGCAGACATTCAACTTGCTCAAATACAATGCCAGAACCTCGGTTGATGTTAATTTTACAGCTTGTACTGGAAAAGTGAAAGGAGTACGCCGGGATCGAACCCGGTACCCTTCGGTTCAAAGGCACACGTTCTTACCTCTGAACCACCGAGGTCCTCATGTTTACACTTATTTATGTTAAATTAAACACATCTTTTATAAACAATAACTGCAAAATATTTTAACTTTATTCTGTCACTCCATATAAAAAAACCACTCAACCATTTTTTCGTACCATCAATGCAGCGTACTACAACGATCTTCTTCGTGAGTTTAGACTAAGTTATCGCAGCAAAAATATGATCGACCAATGCGAGACGTGACTTCTTATACGAGAATTTTCGGTATACACATCCCAAACATTGGACCAAATGTACTGGACACTACTAGAATACCCTACTTATCGTCACGCGATTTGTATCTCTTTAGCCTGCTCAAAAAAGCATTGGAAAGCAAACGATTCGCTGACGACAACGGAATATAGTGCGTTCGGTGCGCAATTGGCAGCTGACCAATATTCTCATTCTACGACGACGGTATTACAAATATCCTAATACACTGGAATCAGTGTAAAGAAAAAGGTTAGGCAGAAAAATAATATGTACTTGTCTTTGTGTAGCAATTAGGAACATTTCAAAAATAATCATGGTTATATTTGATTTATCCCCGTACGTAGAATAGAATATTAACAAAGGGTTCAAATTTCAAACGCCAAACAATTCTATTGGTTAGACTAAATTAAGATCGTGTACTGAATGAAAAATCTATGTTTGCATCTATGTAAGGCACAATTTTGAAATTGGCAATAAAATGTAAACTCAGTGACAAAATGTACATTTAGATTTAACAGTTTGTATATAAATAAAATGTGCTTTCAATTTTAATTGTAATGCAAATTAAGATAAAACTTACGTGCAGTTAGCTACTTCCGTACGGTTCTTACCTAAAAAAGAAAAAAAATTATATAAATTCTGCTTTAAACAGATGCGATTTTTTTAGGAATAACATGCTTTATATTAGGACATGGTTAAATAAAGAACGTGATTCTAATCGGCAAGTTCAGAAGCTCTATAGTTTGAGCTTTGGCTTACTGTGCTCAGTATTCAGAGGTCGTTTCTGACCAAGCCTGTCATCGTTTTGTCTATTGTTGCAAAGGCAGCAAGCCATTAGTGAATTTTATAAAAATAATAATTATTCCTAATCCTAAATAATAACTAGCAAAAATAGAGTTGTGTAATATGCTTATTATTGTGACATGGTTAAATAAAGAACGTGATTCGAATCAGCAATTTCAGACGCTCTACAGTTTGTCGTTGCAAAGGCAGCAAGCTGTTAGTGCATTTTTTTTAAAATAATAATAATTTCTAATTTTAAATAATAACTACCACGAAAAAGACTTTATGTTTGAGCAAGTTACATGTTGCATTATCCTCCCGGTGCCGTCGGTAGTGTGCCATGCGATGTTGGGTGCAGAAAATATTCCTAAGATTCGTTTTCTTCTAAGGAATGGAAAGTGCTCGGAAAATTTTCAGGTTAGTAAAGTTTATATATATATATATATATATATATATATATATATATATATATATATATATATATATATATATATATATATATATATATATATATATATTTATATAAAGATATAAATGTTGGGAAGGGTTCCGCGCTCATTAGTGGGAAGTATACTTATTTTTCGGGTTTAACCGAGTCTAGAATTTATTTAAACTCGACGTTTCGGCTCCAGCTTTAGAGTCATTTTCAGAAGGTTAACGAAATATGAAAGCAAATAAACTCTAAGGCCTTAACCTGCCTAGTCCTTATAGCCGTGGATAAGAATAGGCTGAATTGTTGAAGTTCGATTACAGAGCCTCAATCTACCTACTCCCTAAATCACGCTGGACATTGTCTCTATGGTCTCAGTGTGTTCAAAACTAGACCCCCTTTCGGTTCCTTTGTATCTAATAAGTCAATATAAATATTTGTTTTTACTCAGAATGAAAAATCAATATAAATACTTATTTTTATGTAGAATTTTAGTTGAATTATTTATCCTTTGTTAAAGTTAACATTTTGAGCCAAACACTCGGTTTGGTTTTTTTAAAAAGATGAGCGGCTATTACTGATCTGTTCGCCAGATGTGCAGGTCGGCTTTATTTAGTCGCTCCAATATTCACACAGTAAAATTTCTAGATTGAAAAGAACGTTTGCTTCCTTAAATATCTCGGTACCTTTCCTTTTAAGCCCATTATTCTTAGATTAGATAAGAGCTCATAAATGTGTCGACCAGAAGACTAAAGTAGTTCGTCGACCTCTCCCGTTTAAGTATTGACACAATAGATAAACTATGGTCGTCGACTACAACTGTTACTTCGGATTAGTTCGTTACCTAGGTGTGATATAAATACACAGTAGCGGTTGTTTTTAATTTATAATTTTTTCATCCTCTGATGACGCTGATGTTGTCAGCGAAACGATCGTAAGGTCTTTGAAATATGTGTTGTGGTGATTTGGGTTATCCAAGTGTACTTGTCGTTTATGCATAAAACACTCTATAAAGCAGGCTTGAACGACCTGATATGACCTGATCTGACCTGAGCCGTCTTGACCTGATCTGACCCGACCTAATCCGACCTGACTTGGCCAAAAAATGTGGGAGAAAATGGAAGGGAGCCATCGTCGTAGCTAGGCTCAGTTTTCAGGGGCGGGGTGGTGGTGTTGAGGGGAGGGGGTTGGTGGTGGTGGTGGGTCGGTCAGGTGTACGTTGGATTGAAAAAATATATGTAAATATATTTTCTTTATTAGAATCTTTCAGCGGGGGCTGAGGTACATTAGGGGGGCCAGGTATATATATATATATATATATATATATATATATATATATATATATATATATATATATATATATATATATATATATAACAATGTAGTGCCATATCGTTTTTGTAATCCGGGAAAAGGAATATGGGTTGCTATGTAACGGATCGGGTTACTTAGTAACGGCTTGCGTTGCTAAGTAACCTATGCGTCACCTAGAAATCTACGATACACAGAATGTAAACTGTTCCCTCATTGGTTAAACCTTTGTTACCATGCAATTAGAGTTACTACGGAATGAAAACGTTATCTTTCATTGGTTTAGTTAGTTTATTTATGTTTCTGTACAATGCTAATCCTATAAAATATCCAAGTGATGATACACCAGTCCCCCACATGGAGATTTATACAACTACCATTTCGAATCCTGCTCTTAATGAGATAAATACATATTGTGAAAATGCGCTACCATAAGACAGGTGCTGCGCCTAGACTTTCTTACTTCACGATACTCGGTTTAGATACTGTATTGCGAGATTATTGCAATTGCTTGTGAAAATATAACAGTATATGCATATATCACATACAATACCGAACATAATACAAATTGAATACAATAAGACTACCATATTAGCAAGCGTGCATGTTAAATTTTCTTCAATAATTATAGGCTATATGTAAGAGAAAAAGAATATGAAACTATGTAACTTTCTCTGAAGTGTCATTTCACATATTCGTCATCATCGAGGAAGTCAGGGAGATAATCTGATATCAATAATGATACAGGAGATCGTTATTGGATATAAATCGTAAAGCTGTACAAGGTGTTATAAAATACTATGCTACAAATTATGTTTTATAAACCATAAAATAACACTTTCTGCTATAAAAGATACGCATAAGAATTCCGCCATATGTTTCGCGAAATAATTTAAAATCGATATAAAAAATGCTTAATTATCAAAGTTTATAGATACTTTAGCAGTTTATTCTTAAATATTCTAAAATATTACTATTATTATTAGGAAAATAAATGATTAATTTTTTGAATATTGAACTTCAATAATGGACACAATTTACCGCAATAAAATTTGATATACCTCCGCCCCAAAAGAGATTATTTAATTTGAAATAGCGTCCCTTCATTTCGAAATAAATTGACAGTTTCCACAATTTTTAACCGACTTCAAAAAAGCAGGCGGATCTATGTTCGTCTGTGGGCCGATCTTGAAAAATCTTTTTTTTTTTTTTTGAAAGGGTATAATCCTGAGGTGGTCCCAAGTCATGATCTGATGATGGGATCTCAGGGAAATTGAGGGAAATCCGCACAAATTATATTTTTATGTATGTTCATCGATATTTTCATCAATTCTGAACCAATTAAAAAAATATTTCTTTGTTTTCACCAAGTTAGGACATGATGATGGGATCTCAAGAAAATCGAGGGAAACCCTCTTATAATCTATGTAACTTAAAGTTCTAATGTAATACGGCACTTTGATTATATTATAGAAGTTTTGCAATACCGCACTCACTACGTACGTATTTTTACACTAAAAATGCTAGAATTAACAAGCTTAAAGAAAATTAAACCGACTTCAAAATGGGCACAAAAAGACGAAAAATAACTGCATTAAAGATTTTACTCAAAAGACAAAAATTTATTTAAATGAAATAGTATCATATGCGCTACCTACTTATCTGTTTGAAGTCGGTGGCAAGCCCGAAACACAATAATACTTAGCGATAGAACGCTAATAACGGGTTATAATTCTAATGAAATACCTAAATATGAGATCTGGTGGGAGTGGACCTAGGCTACCTACCTACTACCTAATTGGATTGGCACCTACTTGAAACAGATAAGTAGGTAGCGCATATAATATTTCTTATGAATTAATTTTTAGTGAATTAAAAAAAAATCACTAATGAGGAGATCCCGACTTTTAAATTTTGAAAATGTATGTATCCCATCAATAACTCAAAAAATAATGGGCCGATTTTGATAAAATTTGGTGAATACCTTCCCTTTGCAAGTGGCTTGGATAAGTTCGTTATCCAGGAAAATCGGCCGAGGTTTTCCGGAAAATTTTATGTTTCCTTTCGAAAAAAAATCATATCTCCGGAAGTAACAAAGTAAGGGCAACCAAATTTAGTACACGGGTTTATATCGCCATTGGTAAATTATCTACCAAAATTTAGTGCTGTAGGTGAAAAGACAAAAAAGTTATGGACATTTAAAGAAAAATAAATTGGGGTTTGCCTCAAAACGTCAAACTGACAATTTAAAACGTCAAAATTGGCAACACTTAGGCAAAGAACTTGAATCTAATACAGGCCACGGAAAGAAAATGTCTCAAGAAGAATGTTTTACAAACCCTGAAGTCTTAGTTACAACCATCATTGTCCTTCATTTTACTAAAATGTTTCCATAAAATTCATTTCAAATAGACCCTTTCTTTGATGCTTGACAGTAGTCTTACCTAACAGAGTTTATCGTTTAATCTTAACTTTTGTCGACTTTTCGTAAAAATCAATAAAGCTCAATATATTCGTTATTATACAAGATATGAAAAAAATTGTTTACATTAATTATAGGGTGTCTTGAGCTACAGCTTAAAAAATTATTTCTACAATCACAGGCTGGCCCATCAGTCGTTGGTGATACAAATAATTTTTTTTAGTCAAACACGCCTTATGTTATTGCATTTTTGCATTTTCCATCGAAATATAATGCATGTCTGTAAGTAAAGAAATTCTAGACGCAGCAAGTGCGTTATGGTAGCGAATTTTGATTAAATGCTTCATATTTGAAAGCTCAATTTGCTATTAACCTATAAGGTTGTCCAAGAAACGGATTTTTTCGGTTACACTTTAAGTTTACTTTCGGAAATTTTTGTACGTTTTCACACAATAAAGTTATTTTGATGAAACATGACACCGTGTTTTTACTATATATGTTATACTGGTAATCAAATTTTGATGCCTGCTTTCTGAAAAAAAAAACACATATTTGCTATTAGAAACATTTTAATCAAAATTCACTACCATAACACACTTGCTGCGTCCCGAACTTTTGTCTTTTGAATTAAACCTGTAACAAGTTATTTTTTGTTTTTTAGTACCCATTTTGAAGTCGGTTTAATTTTCTTTTAAGTTTTTTGCCACAATTTTTCCCGAGTGTTTATTGTGTCACTGTAGACAACTCATCTAAAGAATCCCAAAGAAAAAAGTCTAGTGGGTTGAAATCCGGTCTACGAGTTGACCAATAAGATTGGGCTGCCGCCGCTGATCTATCTTTGGGAAAACCTTTCATTTCGATAATTTTCCACATGAACTGAGGAGTGTGCCGGTGCACCGTCTTGCATAAATTACATATTCCGTCTCAGATTTATAGGTAAATCATCAATGGAATCACCGAATCCATTTTGTAGAAAATTTAGCTAGAAGTTTCCATTCAGGTTTAGTGGTAATTCACATAACTAAATTCCGATTATTCCACAGCAAACAGTAATTTAACCTCATGTTGGAAATGACGTTCTACGGCTACCCGGTAATTTTAATTCTTACACATATGTTTGCTTCTGAAGTTAAATACAGCTCGGCCAGTAAACTTAGCTTCAGTTAGTGAAGGCATAGCAAAATTGTAGTCTAGCTGGAAGATTAGCCGAAACGAAATCTGTGTGGGTGTAAAATGTTATAGGTGAAGACCTTTTTTATGTGTAAGGGCTACGTTTTTTTCCATATATATTGAATAATTATATGAAACGCAACCCTTCGATGACACAAGGTTACAACCCTCTTAGTAAACAATAGAGGTAACCTCTTATATTACTAACAATCGACTAACGGTCACATAATATAATTACATAGCTCAACAATCAGTCACCAGTCGATATATTACTTAGCAGTTATGTTATCTACTTAAGAATAATCATGCAAAAGGTTTATTACTTGTCAGAATGATGGCAAAGCCCTAATGTACGGGCGTAATGAGTCGGGCGAGCGGGTGCCAAATGTGTCCAGTAAAAACATCACTAACCTGTAATTAAAAATATACCTGAACACACCATTTTATCATCTAAAGCACAACCTAACATATATACGAGGGGCATTCAGTTATTAATTGATCAATCATTTACCAATTACAAGCTCCACTGAGCGACTCAACAACAATAACTATTTATACTCAAAGCTCCACTGAGCAAACTAACATTAAGAGCAGTTTCCACATAATGCTCCACTGAGCAACTTCAACATTAACAGCATTTCCCACTTAAGGCTACACTGAGCCACATCATAATCTCTCAACAGCGCACATCAGTGCCTCAGAGCTGCTTCTCAACAGTGTCTCTAACTGCTCAACAATCAGTTTCTCAAACAATAATTACTCAGACAATAATTACTCAAGTAGTTACTCACACGATAGTTACTCAAATAATAATAATTCACTCAATAATTAGTTATACACTAGTTATTCAAACAAGTATGACTCAAATACTAATAATTACTAAACCAATAGTTTAGCATGTGTGTTTAATTGGGTGCCGTACCCGAAACCAGGTCAGTGTCGGCTTCCAGGTGTGCAATGAGGCACAGTTCAATGCCTCACCTAGAGTGCTCGTTACTGTCAGAGTTGGATACTGAGAACTGCAATGGTCACACGATGCACACTCCAGGGTGTGCCCTTCTCCAAGTAGCCCAACTCGTACACTGGGACTGACACGTGCAATGAGACTAACGGGTGAAGTGACCACAGTGTTTCGGTCAAGCTACCAGATCGACCAAAAATGCAACAACGGTACCACCGTGAATACTGAGAAGTGCAATGGACGCATCGGAGTATTCTCTACGATGAGTCCTCTCCAATATCCACCTATCGACGGGAGTAGGTGTAATGGATACCTAGCGAGAGCTCAGCTGTATCCCTACCGAAATCCATCGATGCAAACAAACAACCGTGTTGCGGTTACGTAACCTGTGCCTAAACCCAACGCCTCTACCAGTATGACGCCCTACTGGGTGAGCAAACAGCGAAGGTGTCCCTCACACCTTCCAAACTATCATCAATTTACTTTCAAACAGACTGTACTTTATTTACTCTAAACAAACTGACATAATTCAAATCTTACCTAATTTATGAATATTGACTTAACCTCATATAAGTAACAACCCTAATGTAAACTTGGATAATTATTTGAATATGATAATTACTTCTCAATTTATAACTTAGCCTCGTATAAATAATAAACGTAATCTAAACTTAGCTATTTCACAAATTATTTTATAAAGCCCCTTTATTTGAATATGATAATTACTTCTCAATGTATAACTTAGCGTCGTATAAATAATAAACGTAATCTAAACTTAGCTATTTCTCAAATTATTTCATAAAGGCTATTTATTAAATGATTACCTAAAACCGCCCTTAGTCATATACTTATTGAAATTATTTTTCAATTTATAATTAGGCAAAGAATAGCTGCACAATAAACAAACGAATATGCATTCTGTGAGAAGACTCACCTTTTATGAAGGTATATAACGCGCACTGTAAATTTGACTAACATCGAGCATATTTTAATGCAGCTCAGGTCATGGTTGGTATGCTTTACTTCAACTGATGCTAAGTGGAATATAAAATTAATAGTGCGAGGCCCTTGAGCCTAAGAGGGATACATTATCACCACACACACCCCGCACGTCTATCTTTAAGTAAACATTTTTTAAACGCTCGTCGCTTGACACTTTGAATCTAATGGGAATACTCTGACTAGTGGAACGTATTCACCCAAGAACGTGTCTGTTAAATACGTACAGATTATTTTCATAATAAAATGACATTATGACCAGTGCCAGAAAATACATTCCCTACATATGAAATATCCTCAGAAGCGATAATCTACTTACTACGCATATTCTTTAAATTTTAAATTCACAGTGTAACCACTTTTGTGTAAAATAAGAACTCATTGCGTCTATTTCATCTGCGAGAACAAAATGTTTATTGTGTATTCCAAGACAAATCGCTCGAACGTTTTAGTATGTGTTCGTGTTACGTTTTAATGTGATTCCATTTATGGTATGTCGGGAAAATCACGCTTACACACTATGAAAGTTCAAACAAGCAGAAAAAATATGTATGTCTTTTCTCGAAACGCGCTGATTATGTGGCCAGTTGATTGTAAGGTACATAACAGATTGGGCATGTATTTTTTCGAACACAATGTTATACAAACTGCAGTATTTTGCATAACAAGAGATCCGTTTGCGCTGAGATATGTAAATGCAAATGTGGCAAGTGACTTTAACATGTATATAATATGAAGAAAGGGGCATTAAAATTGAAAATGACGGCAAGAAAGGAGAAATGTTTCAAGAAATTTATGACCTTCTTTATCATACTGAATTCGACGTAAAGTGAGAAATAATTTCAAATTAATACAACTGTATGAAATATAATTTTACTTGGTTTAAAAAAAGAATATTCTATGTATTTATTTAAATTGACTAATGTGCATAATATTAGCGACAATTTGTCTACGAAAAACTGACTGAGAAAATATGAAACTTGTAATATTGCGTGGTATTATATTGTTGGGTGATTTCAACGCTAGAAGAAAAAAAGGTCTATAGTAATAACCTGGGAAAGTTTCATAAGAAAATAATCAACGTGTTAGAAGCTTTTATATTAAATTCACCTGTTATTATGTTTTGTAATTGTAATCGTTTACCTGCGAACCTACTTGTGTTTATCTTTAAAGAATTTTTTTGTTTGTTTTTTAAGCAATTTACAATTATTTAGCTGTTTT
This sequence comes from Tillus elongatus, assembly GCA_964006375.1. Classification (NCBI taxonomy): domain Eukaryota; kingdom Metazoa; phylum Arthropoda; class Insecta; order Coleoptera; family Cleridae; genus Tillus; species Tillus elongatus. Next base: position 178,818,338 of record OZ023263.1, read on the forward strand.
ATTTTATTTATATTCCAGAGTTGCATTTTTACACAACTCATCGTTTATTAAAGCCTCCGATTTCTTTAAAAAACATGCATATTAGGTTAAAACGGAAACCAGAACGAATCAGCTCGTTTAGACAAAGAGTGGCCTAGTCTTTTAAAAAACTTCAATCCAAACGCATAAACTATCTGAGATGATTTTCTGAGTATGTCAAACAGTCTTATCGAGTAAGCTAAATACAACGATATCTTATATTTTATTGTCGCGTTAGTTAATTTCTAGTAAAGCATATTTCCTCCATGTTTCTCACACTCAATGGAGTAGAGAAACCAAGAGGCATTTCACTAGCCTTCATTTCTTCTAGATGTTTTTACAGAATTATTAATCAAAAACTTTTAGAGATTTTGAGGCATACAGGAGTAAATTTCATCAATAGCCTATCAGGAGATTTACGTAATAATTGTTGGTATCTGGTAGATGGTGCACCTGCCCACTCTGCTAGAGTAGTTTGTCAAGAGCTGACACATATATTTGGAAACAACTGGAGCGGTCCAAATGGAACTTGCAGTTGGCCTCCACGATCACCAGATATCACCTCCTTAGACTTCTACTTGTGGGGACATATAAAAAGCAAGGTTTACTCCAGACCCGTTGAAAGTAGGGAAGATTGATTAAATCGAGCAAGGACGGCTTTCAACACACTAGATCCTGATGAAATACGAAGAGCATCTGTAAACGAGTCTAAACTAAGAATACTCAAAAGAATTCAACAACGGGGATGCCATATAGAATACTTGTAATGTTAAATACGAAGAGCATCTGTAAACGAGTCTAAACTAAGAATACTCAAAAGTATTCAACAACGGGGATGCCATATAGAACACTTGTAATGTTCCCTATAATTTTATTTGTATTTACCTAATCTAATTTTTGGCTTTTATTATCGTATACATAATAGTGTTTCTTTATTTGTTAATGGATCGTTACTTATAATTATTCAAGTAATCGTGTTTTGTTTGTATGTTTGTAAACAACTTAATAATAAAAAATGTTATAATATTTTAACTTTTAATCATTCACATATTACACTATAACAAACTCATTATAACTGACACTCCCAACACTATTATTGACATAACCACCTACTATTTTCTCTTTATAAAAAATAAAACGTTAATAACTGGAAAACTATTGCAGATAGGTATAGGGTATGCTACATCTAGTCGACGTAAAATTAAATTTTGTACCCAAATATGTAAAAAAGTCTGGACGCAGCAAGTGCGTTATGGTAGTGAATTTTCATAAAAATGTTTTTAACAGCAAATATGTGTGTTTTTTTAAAGAAAACAGGCATTTTGGTTACCAGATATCATATATAGTTAAAACAATGTACCATGTTTAATCAAAATAACTTTATTGTTTGAAAATATACAAAAATTTCGAAAAGTAAACTTAATTTGTTCCTGAAACAAACCGTTTCTTGGTCAACCTTATAGGTTAATTGCAAATTGAGCTATTCAAATTTGAAGCATTTAATCAAAATTCGCTACCATAACGCACTTGCTGCGTCCAGAATTTCTTTTCTTACAAACATGCATTATATGCCAATGGAAAATCCAAAAATGCAATAACATAAGGCGTGTTCGACTACAAAAAATTAAATTTGTGTCACCAACGACTTATGGGCCACCCTGTGATTGTAGTAAGAATTTTTTAAGATGTAGCTCAAGACACCCTATAATTAATGTCTACAGTTTTTTTTCATATCTTGTATAATAACGGATATACTGAGATTTATTGATTTTGTACGAAAATTCAACAAAAATTATATACCATTAAACTATAAACTCTATAGCTAAGACTACTGCCAAGCATCAGAGAAAGGGTCTATTTGAAATGAATTTTCTGGAAACATTTTAGTAAAATGAAGGACAATGACGGTTGAAACTAAGACTTCAGGGTTTGTAAAACATTCTTCTTGAGACATTTTCTTTCCATAGCCCGTATTAGATTCAAGTTATTTGCCTAAATGTTGCCAATTTTGACATTTTAAATCAGGAGTTTGATGTTTCGAGGAAAGCCCCAATTTATTTTTCTTTAAATGCCTATAACTTTTTTGTCTTTCTACGTACAAAGCTAAATTTTGGTAGGTAATTTACCTATAGCGATATAAACCCGTGTACCAAACCAATTTGATTGCCCTTACTTTGTTGTTTCCGGATATATAATTTTTTTTCTAAAGAAAATACAAAATTTTCCGGGAAAACCTCTGCCGATTTTCCTCGATAACGAACTTATCCAAGCCACTTGCAAAAGGAAGGTATTTGCCAAATTTAATCAAATTCGGCCCATTATTTTTTGAGTTATCGGTGTATATAAAAATCGAAACTGACCCCGGATATGTGTTGTAGGGGGGCAAACTAGCGCTCATTTGAAGAAATTTTTTCAAAATTCAAAAGTCGGGATCTCCTCATTAGTGAATTTTTTTAAAGAAAATTCACTAAAACATACAGAGGATTCTATCAGAAAAAAATTAGTTTTTGGTCTGTAAAATTTTCCTGATTCGTCATTAAATTTTGAACATACTGTATAAATGAAATCAATTATCCTTATACATTCTACAAACCTAATATCTGTACTAGCGACCAAAAAAATTTTACTTCTTAATTATGAAATGACTTCAATATTTCAATGCAAATGAATAAACATTTAAAAAAATCACAATAGCCTTGAAACAAGTGCAGGTAGATAAGGATGCTTCACCTTGGTGTACATAGAATTTTACGTAAAATCCAAATATGTAAAAATATACAAGCTATTCCATTTAAAATAACAAAGTTGATCGCTACCTCGGTTTAAACCGGAAGCGATACCGACTCCAAATTATTTTACATGGAAAAAGCGTTATGTCATATATAAACCCAAATTTTTAGAATTGAAATACGTTAATGACTAGAAAAATGCCTAACCAACGCCTTTCGTGGTATACCCTATTATCCTATATATATATATATATATATATATATATATATATATATATATATATATATATATATATATATATATATATATATATATATATATACATCGGAAAAGTCTAGGGATATTTTTAAATGATACAAAAAAGGGAACAAATTGACTTTGTAATCGGTCAACTTGCACTCACTTGTATATGTATTTAATCAATCACTCAATATAAAACCATCTGTTGTTAAACAAAGTTAAAATGATATCAAAATTGATAAGCCCGATATATGATAAACGTAGAATTTTCATATGCACCGTTGAATTTAGTTTTGAATTCAGTCATTCATTAGTTGTTGTTTAGTAGCTGCATTTAAAATATTGTGTTTTACCATGAAACGGCGACATTTTTCTTTAGACGAACTGAATCGGGCGGTAGGTCTTCTTCAAGGGGGCATGCGGATTCTCGTCGAATAAGGGTGTGGAGACGATCTGGAAATGCGGTACGCTTAATACCTATTCAGAAAGTGTACACATACAGAGGTGGTACAATGATGGCATAGGGTGGGCTGATTATTGGCGGCAGAACCGAACTGGTTTTTCTAAATCGCTTTATAATCTGGATACCATTCTTCAACCCATCGTGCATCCACTTGCAGGTGCTGCTGGTCAAAACTTCCGCCTAATTCACGATAATGCCCGTCCACATACCGTACGCATTGTAACCAACTGGTTGGATAACGCGGGAATTGAAGTTTGACCATGGCCAGCACAATCCCCGGACCTGTATCCGATAGAAAATGTCTAGGATATGCTTCAACAATTAATTACTCCACATATGGGCAACAACCACAATGCGTTTACATTCCAGGATCTTCTAACAACAGAGTGGACACGTTTACCAAAAGGAGACCTTGACAATCTCATTTTGTCTATGAGCAATAGATGTGTAGCTGTAATTACTCAACGTGGAAGTCATACTTTATATTAAACTTCTTTCTCACATGCTCGGAAGTTTTTTAAATATTCATAATATAGTATCTTTCAGTGTACATATTTTTTTAACAATCTTCTAGGTTTTTTTAATAAAGCATTTCATTTTATATAATATTAAACAGTTACTTATACCAATTACAGCATACATTTTTTGTTTTCTTCTTAAATCATATCAAGAAAAAAATACGTGCCTTTTTAAAAATATCCCTAGACTTTTCCGTTGTGTGTTAATATGAATATATAACTACATTTTGCAACTCTAGAAAACTGGGTATCGTTGGAAAAACAATTTAATCGTTAGAGATTGATTGCAAATTAGCTCTTGTCATTTAAAATTGTTGGGACTGAAGACTTTTCAGCAGAGGTGTTGCAAACTCAAGGGTTGCACGTGACAAATAATTGTTCTCCTAAAACGTAAACTAACTTGTCCAAGTGTTTGTTTTCCCTTGCTATAACGACCGAAACCCGGTTGGAATGTTTTCGGTGATTCACTGTATGTTTTTAATTATTCTGAATTTTGTTCAACTATATTATTTAAAAAGACTTGTTTAATCCCAATCAGCGATTGCGTTTTGATAGTTCTGCCACTTCCGGTTAAACAATATTTTGCTTAAATAGACCGCATTGTGTTTGTTACATGTGCAAAGTTTAAGGAAGAAAAACGTGGTTCCCGAAATATGTAACGTGTAGGTTCCGGGCTGAAAACCTGTACGTGCCTTTGAAAAAAAAGAGTTATAGACGCAGTAAGTGCGTTATGGTAGTGCATTTTTATTAAATTTTTCAAATTTGAATAACTCAATTTTATGTAAACTTAGACAGTTTTTTTGGTACATGGCAAGATCTTCTCAAGGCAACATACCCACCAAACTTTGTTAAAATAGCTTAGTAACTTTTGGAGAAAAAATTTTTTTTTCAAAGAAAACTCAAAATTTAAATAACTCAATTTTCTATGAACTTACAACTTTCAGTTTTGATATGTAGTAAGGTCTTCCCTAAGGCCATATACGCACCAAATTTCATTAAAATAGATCTGTAATTTTCGGAGAAAAATTTTTTTTTTGAAAGAAAACTCAAAATTTTCCCGGAAAACCTTGTCCGATATTCTTGGATAACAAACTCGTCGACGTCATTAATAAAACAACGGCACTTGCCAAGTTTCATCGAAATCGGTTAGTTATTTTTTGAGTTAGCGGTTGGCTACATATATATATATATATATATATATATATATATATATATATATATATATATATATATATATATATATATATATATATATATATATATATATATATATTGTAAGGGTTGGACTTTTTTTTTCTTATATATATATATGAATATATTGAATAATAGTGAACGCAACCCTTCGATGACACAAGGTTACAACCCTCTGAGTAAACAATAGAAGTAACCTATTATAATAATAATCAATCACCAGTCGATATATTACTTAGCAGTTGTGTTATCTACTTAAGAGTAATCATGCAAAAGGCAAAAGGTTTATTACTTGTCAGAATGATGGCGAAGCCTTAATGTACGGGCGTAATGAGTCGGGCGAGCGGGTGCCAAATGTGTCCAGTAACAACATCACTAACCTGTAAATAAAAATATACCTGAACACACCATTGTTCATCTAAAGTACAACCTAACATATATACGAGGGGCATTCAATTATTAGCTCATCAAACAGTTACCAATTACACGCTCCACTGAGCGACTCGACATCAATAACTATTTATACTTAAAGCTCCACTGAGCAAACTAACATTAAGAGCAGTTTCGACATAACGCTCGACTGAGCAACTTCAACATAAATGACTATTTACACTCAAAGCTCCTTTGAGCAAGCTAACTTTAAGAGCAGTTTCGACATAACGCTCCACTGAGCAACTTCATCATAAACAGCAGTTCCTACTCAATGCTCCACTGAGCAACATTATAAACTCTTAACAACGCACATCAGTGCGTCAGAACTGCTGCTCAACAATGTCTCTAAGTGCTCAAATCATAGCTTCTCAAATAATAATTACTCAACCAATAATTACTGAAACAATATTTACTCATATAATAGTTTCTCAGACAATATCTAAACAATAGTCAGTCAGACAGTAATCTAAACAATAGTTACTCAGATAATATTTAGACAATAGTTACTAAGATAATAATTAGACAATAGTTCAACCTGTGTGTTTAGTTGGGTGCTGTCCCCGGCACTGGGTCCGCGCCGGCTTCCAGGAGTGCAATGAGGCAGCAATTGCCTCACCTAGAGTGCTCGCCTACAGCCAGAGTCAAATACTGAGAGGTGCAATAGGCACAAAGGGCCCGGCCAAACAATGTGCCCCTCCCCAATATCCACTCCTACACTGGTTCTGACTGTGCAATGAGACAACGATGCCTCGGTCTAGCCACCAGATCGGCTCTCAAACGCAACCACTGAGTTGCCTCCGTGAATACTGAGAACTGCAATGGACACAACGTTGAAGCTACGCTATATCCCTCTCCAATATCCACGCCTACACTGGTCCTGGCTGTGCAATGAGGCAACAACCTCAGCCTAGCTACCATTTCGGCAAATACAACGCCTACACTGGTCCTGACTGTGCAATGAGGAAACGACCTCAGTCTAGCTACCATTTCGGCTATCAATGCAACAACCGTGGTGCTGTTACGTAACCTGGGTCTAAGCCCAACGCCCACCAGCATGATACCCTACTGGGTGAACAAACAGCGAAAGTGTCCCGCACACCTTTCAAACTATCATCACTTTACTTACAAACAGACTTTACTTTATTTGCTTACTGCAAACTGACATACTCAACAATTTATTAACTTATTAATATTGGCCTAACCTCGTATAAATAACAAACTCAATTTCAGCTTAGCTCATTATCAAATTATTTCATAAAGCCCCTTTATTTGAATAAAATAGTTACTTCTCAATTTATAACTTATCTTCGTATAATAATAAACTGACCTTAACTCTAGCCACAATTTATTTTCATATGAATTAGTTATCAAAGGATTTTCCTTAAACCATCTTCAATCAAATACTTATTGAAATTATTTCTCAATGTATAACTTAAACAAATAAGAACAGGTACAATAAACGAAATAGCCATGTTCAATGAGCAATAACTCACCTGAATAAATGTATATATAACGTGCACTGTAAATTTACAGAAAACAATAAACACCACACACAATTTTGTGTGTGTGTTTTGTTTCTTTAACGTCGGCCTATTTCCGCGACTATGGCCAATCACCGACGCCAGGGAGCAGTTTCACCTCACTATCCTGGAAATTTTGCCGAACCCCTGTCTTTCTGTAAGGAGGGTAGGGATCTTTAACGTGCCCAACATCGCATGGACACGGGACCGACGGCTTTACGCCCCCTCCGAAGGGCGGAACGTGCAGACATTCAACTTGCTCAAATACAATGCCAGAATCTCGGTTGATGTTAATTTTACAGTTTGTACTGAAAAAGTGAAAGGAGTACGCCGGGATCGAACCCAGTACCCTTCGGTTCAAAGGCACACGTTCTTACCTCTGAACCACCGAGGTCCTCACACACAATTTTCTACTGCAACCAACACGTTAAACGATACAATGGCTAATGCCTTCTTTATATGAACCATATGCCCGATAAGCAATCTCCCCTAACGTTGACTTGAGATGAGATATCTCGCACTTAAACCTCCCCTTATGTCCAGCTAAGATTTTAAACAAGCGACGATGGGCCAGATGCCTACACTTTTAATTTAATGGTGCTATATATGTAAAAGTTAACGTGAAACCTGTTCACATAATACGAGTCTATTTAAAACCTATAGAGAATTTTCATAATAAAATAGCGTTGTGAGCAGAGTGAGAAAATTCATTCCTTACATTCGACCATCCTGAACTTCATCTCGTCCCGAGATGACTTCTCGTTAATGCTGACAACAAAGGTGTCGACAGATCTACCTCATGATCTTCGCTATTACTTTAGGTATCACCAGATACTTCCTTTACTGTCTTCCTTAGCTTCACATCATTGTAAGCCACAACTCTAGAACACCATAGCATTGGTGCAAGTTTATCGTGTCTTGGAGTGACACAATGGTCATCAGACTAAAATCCATCGACCACAGAATCTCATTTTTTGGCACAACTAGGTATTTCCAGTTTTCCTTTCTGGTACACAACCTAAATAACTTTAGACCACAGTGGTATCCTTGTCTCAACACATCATATGTTTCTCTTGAGAGACTGTCATATTTGCTGTAGCTTTCCTTCTTCATGCAACTTCAACGAAGAAATCGTAGTACGTAGCTGACTTGGTGCTTCGCCGATAGTTTTACATAAACCACTATTCACTGTAGAACTTAATCCGGCTAACTCAACATCCAGTTTAATCAACTTTATTCAAAGTTGGACTCAGTCAGATGATCGAGAGGGTTTAGCTGAACCTACATACTTGTGTGTCTCCTTTTAAAAAGAGATAAAAGCTCTGACTTTTTTTTTTTTTTGTGACGCCACTGATTTAAACTGCAATTGACAGTTCGGGACTGCATACGTGACGGATCTATTTTGTTGAACAAGCTGTTCTCCACCTCCTGAAGAAATCTCAAAACCGCAATTGGTATAGGCCTAGGTTTTTTTTTTCAATTTTTTTCTTATCTCTGGTTTTTGTTTACATTTTTTTTTACTTCACCTTTAAGCTAGTACGATTAAACTCAACCTGCTTGCGTGGTATAAAACCTTAGCGTCAATAACTTTACGCTATAGTATATTACTTAGTACTCCAGAGAATGCTTTCAATTTTACTGTACTACAAACATTAACTATTAATGCTGCAGCTATCTTGTGGCAATCATTTCTATCAACTGCTTTTTTTCCTCACACAGTACGGTAGTATCACAAAGTTGACTTGTAAATTAATCCGATTACTTCATTGGAACCTTCGTTACAATCAAACTACTAGGTTTTCACGTGTAGTATTTACCATCTCAAATGATGTTTGTCTAACATAAAGGTAAACAGTCTGTAATATCTGATTTGCTTAAAGCTGTATAATGTCTCTGTAATGCCAATGTAACTGAACACACATAACTGCACTGCGTGTTTCGTGACTGCTAAGTGCCAGACTTCGTCTGTCAATAAAGTTTGTCTTAAGCTGTAAATATTTCCACTGTATACTCAGCTATACAGGTTCCATATTTACTTACTAAGCTATTGAGAAGCCTGCATTTGAAGAATTTCCTTTTTAAATCTTGAACTTCTGATAGCCCGTCTTAATATTTTGAACCGCCCTGGTATAAGGGGTTCACTAGTAACTTTCATTTCACACCACATGGTTTTAACTCAACCTTTAAACACTTCAGTCAATAGCCAAATATGCAACACAACAAGAGTACACAATTTGTAAGCAACACCTGTTTGTCACTCAAACTTCGAGCTTTAAGTACACAAGATTATCACCAATGCAAAAATTAACATTACTGCAACAATAGGTATAGAACTCCCATTATATTAAACTAAACTGTATAGTCTCAAACTAACAGACTTGTTTGGTTTCTAAGACATTTCGTCAACCTAGACATATCATCAGATATTACTAACTGGTCATTATATCCAACAGTCATGCTTTTCCGCTGGAATTCAATTCACAATACTTTCCAAACATATTTGTAGCCATCACCACTTCTACTCGTTTAGTAGCGGTCAACATTTATACATTATGCCTTACAAAGATGCTGTGCCTGTGCTTCTATTAACATAATTTTGTAAAAATCCTCAAATCATTAAGCTGTCAAAACAACCCTGTTTAATGTCATTTTCTTTTTCTTCAGTCTCCCATATGGTTATAACTCCGGTGAATACTAGGGAGTGCAATAGGCCACGACTAATTGGTCATGTCCTTGCCAATATCTACTTTAGTTATCAAAAGCCTAACGCTACGAAGGCAACAAATTGCCACAAAACCTGAGACAAGCCAGCCCTCAAGGCAGTCCGACTTTAACTCATCCTCCCAATTTGCTAAGGGTAAACTTACCGCTCTTTAAAATGTCTAAGCTTTGCCCAATAAGCTGCTCTTTTTATATTTTGACAGCGAGTATCAAAATTCAAACCTCTTGTCGACCTTTGATGTTTTGCTGAGCCTTTGAGGTATCAAGGCATGTAATTCAAATAGAAAGGTATTTCACAGAATATATCCACCTTTCAGTTGCACTTACATGGTCAGTATAAAATATATAACACAAACAACTACACATAATACCTGCACAAGTAACTGTATAGTCAACACATAACCACAAGGATATATATACTTGCACATATAGGGCATAGCCAAATTCACAACTAACCACAGTCAAACATATATTGTTTCTTATTTTGGACACCCGGCTACGCCACTGACTCAGTAAAGTAATAACACAACTACTTTTGTATCTCAAACTCAAAACATGCTTCAGATACTTGAATCAGATTTTCGATTCAGATCCCACTTCTGAAGCTGTAAGGGTTGGACTTTTTTTTTCTTATATATATGAATATATTGAATAATAGTGAACGCAACCCTTCGATGACACAAGGTTACAACCCTCTGAGTAAACAATAGAAGTAACCTATTATAATAATAATCAATCACCAGTCGATATATTACTTAGCAGTTGTGTTATCTACTTAAGAGTAATCATGCAAAAGGCAAAAGGTTTATTACTTGTCAGAATGATGGCGAAGCCTTAATGTACGGGCGTAATGAGTCGGGCGAGCGGGTGCCAAATGTGTCCAGTAACAACATCACTAACCTGTAAATAAAAATATACCTGAACACACCATTGTTCATCTAAAGTACAACCTAACATATATACGAGGGGCATTCAATTATTAGCTCATCAAACAGTTACCAATTACACGCTCCACTGAGCGACTCGACATCAATAACTATTTATACTTAAAGCTCCACTGAGCAAACTAACATTAAGAGCAGTTTCGACATAACGCTCGACTGAGCAACTTCAACATAAATGACTATTTACACTCAAAGCTCCTTTGAGCAAGCTAACTTTAAGAGCAGTTTCGACATAACGCTCCACTGAGCAACTTCATCATAAACAGCAGTTCCTACTCAATGCTCCACTGAGCAACATTATAAACTCTTAACAACGCACATCAGTGCGTCAGAACTGCTGCTCAACAATGTCTCTAAGTGCTCAAATCATAGCTTCTCAAATAATAATTACTCAACCAATAATTACTGAAACAATATTTACTCATATAATAGTTTCTCAGACAATATCTAAACAATAGTCAGTCAGACAGTAATCTAAACAATAGTTACTCAGATAATATTTAGACAATAGTTACTAAGATAATAATTAGACAATAGTTCAACCTGTGTGTTTAGTTGGGTGCTGTCCCCGGCACTGGGTCCGCGCCGGCTTCCAGGAGTGCAATGAGGCAGCAATTGCCTCACCTAGAGTGCTCGCCTACAGCCAGAGTCAAATACTGAGAGGTGCAATAGGCACAAAGGGCCCGGCCAAACAATGTGCCCCTCCCCAATATCCACTCCTACACTGGTTCTGACTGTGCAATGAGACAACGATGCCTCGGTCTAGCCACCAGATCGGCTCTCAAACGCAACCACTGAGTTGCCTCCGTGAATACTGAGAACTGCAATGGACACAACGTTGAAGCTACGCTATATCCCTCTCCAATATCCACGCCTACACTGGTCCTGGCTGTGCAATGAGGCAACAACCTCAGCCTAGCTACCATTTCGGCAAATACAACGCCTACACTGGTCCTGACTGTGCAATGAGGAAACGACCTCAGTCTAGCTACCATTTCGGCTATCAATGCAACAACCGTGGTGCTGTTACGTAACCTGGGTCTAAGCCCAACGCCCACCAGCATGATACCCTACTGGGTGAACAAACAGCGAAAGTGTCCCGCACACCTTTCAAACTATCATCACTTTACTTACAAACAGACTTTACTTTATTTGCTTACTGCAAACTGACATACTCAACAATTTATTAACTTATTAATATTGGCCTAACCTCGTATAAATAACAAACTCAATTTCAGCTTAGCTCATTATCAAATTATTTCATAAAGCCCCTTTATTTGAATAAAATAGTTACTTCTCAATTTATAACTTATCTTCGTATAATAATAAACTGACCTTAACTCTAGCCACAATTTATTTTCATATGAATTAGTTATCAAAGGATTTTCCTTAAACCATCTTCAATCAAATACTTATTGAAATTATTTCTCAATGTATAACTTAAACAAATAAGAACAGGTACAATAAACGAAATAGCCATGTTCAATGAGCAATAACTCACCTGAATAAATGTATATATAACGTGCACTGTAAATTTACAGAAAACAATAAACACCACACACAATTTTCTACTGCAACCAACACGTTAAACGATACAATGGCTAATGCCTTCTTTATATGAACCATATGCCCGATAAGCAATCTCCCCTAACGTTGACTTGAGATGAGATATCTCGCACTTAAACCTCCCCTTATGTCCAGCTAAGATTTTAAACAAGCGACGATGGGCCAGATGCCTACACTTTTAATTTAATGGTGCTATATATGTAAAAGTTAACGTGAAACCTGTTCACATAATACGAGTCTATTTAAAACCTATAGAGAATTTTCATAATAAAATAGCGTTGTGAGCAGAGTGAGAAAATTCATTCCTTACAATATATATATATATATATATATATATATATATATATATATATATATATATATATATATATATATATATATATATATATATATATATATAAACATATGAAAATCGAAACTGACCCCGGATATGAGTTCTAGGGGTCCTAGTTCGCGCTCATTTGAAATTTTTGTTTGCAAAGTCTTACCATCGATACCTCTCTATTAATGCATTTTTTAAAATAAAAATTCACTAAAAACAGATAGAAATATTTTTTTATTAATCAGTTCTCACACAAATAACATCCGAAAAATCGTTGTTCATCTATTCATAATAATATTACACGCATTAATATGTTTCTCAGATTTAATTTCATTTCCAATTTTAAATTGGTAAAAGTTGTTATGACTGTAAACGTTTCAGAAAGAAAAGTGTGCCCATCCTATAACGGAGACGCAGCCGGATTACAAATCAATAATGCTTCACTGCAGTATCGGCTAATCAATTAATATGTTACGCTACTCAAGAAAATTCCGATATGCTTCGATTAGCTTTCAACTAGGTGTATCTTCAGAAACATTAGTCAAATAACTAACTACTTATTGCTACTACTAGACTAATAATAAGAACCCACTTACCAGTGGCGGCCCGCTAGGAGGTACAAGAAATATACAAATTCAGTTAGAAATGCTCTTATGGAAACAAATTCTGACTTATTAAAGGTATTTTTACATTTTCACAAAAACATTAATTTTAGTAGATAGGGGATCGCTTTCGAACCTGTCCGTTTCAGGCTTCTGATTGAGTGCATGTGACCAAGAGGTTTTTTTTATTTCAACAACACACCACGAGGGGTTACAGCCTAAATAATGGAGGGTGTCGACAAGGAGGAAAGATACTCAGTAAGTGGTGGACGTGCCGCCACCTAGTTGCGGAACCAGGTAGTATGCTGTCACGTCAGCTCCAAATAACACAGTGTTAAAAAAATAGAGACTGGATACAGCTAACTAACAATTTAGAAAATTGTCAGCCCTGGCCCATTTCTACCCCAATATAGGGACAAAGTATGTAAGACTCGATGCATTTTCGCAACAATTAGAACCGTAGACCGGTTTCGCTCTCATTAGAGCTCTTCAGTACGCCATACTAATTGCAGCAAAAATGCACCAAAAATAATACGGCTATCGTATAGCCAGTCTCAAAATACTCAGTAAGTGGTGGACGTGCGCCACCTAGTTGCCGTACTGAAGAGCTCTAATGAGAGCGAAACCGGTCTACGGTTCTAATTGTTGCGAAAATGCATCGAGTCTTACAAACTTTGTCCCTATATTGGGGTAGAAATGGGCCAGGGCTGACAATTTTCTAAATTGTTAGTTAGCTGTATCCAGTCTCTATTTTTTTAACACTATGTGTTATTTGGAGCTGGAGTGACAGCATACTACCTGGTTCCGCAACTAGGTGGCGGCACGTCCACCGCTTAATGAGTATTTTGAGACTGGCTATACGATAGCCGTATTATTTTTGGTGCATTTTTGCTGCAATTAGTATACCGTACTGAAGAGCTCTAATGAGAGCGAAACCGGTCTACGGTTCTAATTGTTGCGAAAATGCATCGAGTCTTAAGGAGGAAAGAGGCAACTTGTTAATTCTGGACTTGAAGGTTTGGATGTTTGGGGGAGAAGGAAAAACATGTGCCGGCAAGGAATTCCACAACTTGGAAGTCCTCGGGACAAAAGAGCGGGCATAACAAGATGTTCTGTGTCTGGTGACCACCTGGACAGTAAAAGGGTGCATTCGCTCTGTTCCCCTGGTAGATATGTTGGGGGCAGCAGGTGGAGGAACTATGGAAGAAAGCTCCTCTGAGCAGTGCCCGTGCAGATATCTATATAAGAGAGAGAGAGAGAGAGAGAGAGAGGTCAACAGCGGCACGTCCGTGGGCAAAGAGTGGCAGTCTTTGGGTGAGCGTAGGGTCACCGATGAGACGTATAGCTCTCTTCGGAATGGAGTCCAGGTTAGCGAGTGTAGAAGTGGCAGCAGCACCCCAGGTGTGGGGGCAGTATTCGTGGTTTGGTCTTATTTGTGAAGTATATAATGTATAGAGATTAGCTGGTGAAAAGTATTTGCGAGCCCGGAAGAAGAAACCTAATTTCTTAGCAGACGCTTCTGCAATTGACGTGACATGTTGGTGTCAATTGAGATTTCGATCCACAGAAATGACTCATTACTTTGAATAACTTGGTTGTTTATTGTGATAGATCTAGGGCTGGTGGATCTCTTATGAGAAAGAAAGCAAGACTGTGATTTGGTGGGGTTGAATTGTACACGATTTCTACTTCCCCAGTCTAATATTTTTTGATCCACAGAGACAGAACTCTCCATGAGTCTGTGATCCTCATCTAATTGGGCTAAAGAGACAGGCTTAGAATATTGTATATTTGAGTGGACGGTGCTGTCGTCCCCGTAACTGTGAACTGGGTTGGATGTGCTAGAGAGGACGTCATTGATGTGGAGAAGAAACAAAGTAGGGGCTAAAGCTGAACCTTGAGGAACTCCTGCATTAATTGCATACAGTATAGAGGAATTGCCATCCACGTCAACAGAAATTTGCTGTCCACGTACAGAGTTTTGGTGCCATAGGCCGGAAGTTTATTAAGCAGCGCTGCGTGCCAGACCTGGTCGAATGCTTACAGGTGGCTATGTATTTGACATAGGACAGTGTCATAGGCAGATCATACTGTGTCCTATAATTTAAGGTCATTGGGTTTTAAGTCTGAAAGTACAGAAGATATTAGGATATTCCTCCCTTAAGCGGTAAGCGGTACATACTCTCTCTCTCTCTCTCTCTCTCTCTCTCTCTCTATATATATATATATATATATATATATATATATATATATATATATATATATATATAATATAAATAAATATAATAATAATACTACAGAGGCACGGTGGTCCAGAGGTAATAACGTGTGTCTCTGTACCGAAGGGTACTGGGTTCGCTCCCAAAGTTCTCCTTTCACCTTTTCAGTACAAACTGTAACATTAACATCAACCGAGGTTCTGGCATTGTATTTGAGCAAGTTGAATGTCTGCACGTTCAGCCATTCGGAGGGGGCGTAAAGCCGTCGGTCCTGTGTCCATACGATGTTGAGCACGTTAAATATTCCTATCCTTCTTACAGAAAGGCAGGGGTTCGGCAAAATTTCCAGGATGGTGAGGTGAAACTGCTCCCTGGCGTCGGTGATTGGCCTTAGTCGCGGAAATAGGTCGACGTTAAAGAAACAAAACACACACACATAATATAATACAATAGAGTCCCTACGTGCAGAGCTATTTATGTGGACGGTTAAAAATGGGTCACTCAGTAGATAATATATTAATATAAATAAAAATATGAAAGTGGAAAAACTACGTCCATGTGAAAATTGTTTCATTTAAATAGATGCTAACGTATCTTAGAAATATTATTACGGATAATAGTAAATGCAGCAAATAATTAGGAAGATGGATTGTGGTGGCAAGTTTAATTTGTACCTGAGATATAGGTTTATCGAGTCATATGTATGGAGTTTTATAATATATGAGGCGGAGAGCTGGATTTTGACTAAGCAGCGCATTGCGAGGATACAAGCTTTTGAAATGCGGACATGAAGAGAAATGAGAAAGACACAGGAGACCGATATAAAGACAAATATAGATGTGTTAGAAGAAGTGAGATGAAAATATGCCTTCTGAACGAGATTGAGAGGAGAAAAGCAAAATTTATTAAACATAGTAACTTTCTAAGGACCTTATTTAAAGAACACATACTTGAAGAAACGGAACGACGTACAGTAAGAGATGACCAGGCCCAATTAATGAAGTTCATAGGCCACAATGAAACAAAAAGAGCTGTTGGAGACATATAGTTATGGCCACAACAAAGCCACATCGCCTATACATTATAATAAACAGTAATTTTTTGAACGACTAAAATAAGCAAGTATGTAGTACACAATCGTAAAAATGACTGTACAAATAATTATTAATATATATATATATATATATATATATATATATATATATATATATATATATATATATATAAATATATATATATATATATATATATATATATATATATATATATATATATATATATATATATATATATATATGGGTTTAAATAAGGTAAGGCAGGTCTAAATTACTGTATAGACATTGTTTAAGTAGTTTAAGATGTTCATGTTTAGTAGAATTAGGAAATTTATGGTGTTAATATTTATTAGGATTAAGCTTGTCAAAATTTCATGTAACCTAAATATAAGTCAGCTGTTCAGTTACCACAAATGTCAAAACTGACAATAAAATTGTAATATATGTTAAGCAATGCTGTCAAAAATAGTGTATATAAATATAAAATATAGAGTAAGGCATTGAAAGATTTAACAAGGTAACCCAGGAAATGAGGATACAAACAAACAAAATCGTAAGATGAATTTGGAAGGCGGCCAACAAGACATTTTTTACTTGGAGACGGTCGGCAGGCGATAGAAAAATAAATAGATGGAAAATTATTATTAAATTATTAGATTAAAAATTTTTGGGTAGTAAAATTAAAAGACAGATTAAAAAAATATTAGAAAAAGGATTTGAGTAGGAGATAGTGAAGTAAAAGTTTTGCAGAGACAATAAAAAGGCTTGACATTTCAAGTGATAGCAGCAGAAGAAACGGCAGGGAGGAAGTAATGGACAAGGAATTGTAAGTTTTGAAAAACCATAATATTTACGTTTTTATGTGGCCTACGAACTATCTCAGAGTATAACGAGTACAAAGATATCAGAATAAACTAATTAAAGCCATAAGTGTGACAAAAATCAGATATAAGTTTCCCCAATACGTTAAAAGCAGTCGTATTTAATTAACAATTCATGATAAGGAGCTAATCGTCCCATCTGACAGCAGGGATCATTGTTCAGACTCATTAAGAAGATCCATTGAATAACGATACGTGAAATTTCTGCAGAATAAAGTTACCTGTAACCATTGTGTCAAGTTTTGTAGTTTAAGAATTTCCAACACAAAGTATTTAAGTTTAAATTTTTTATTAAGACGACATACTGGCCAGTTCTTTCTTGAGAATTTGAAAGCTTTTAAATTCATTAAATAAGTTAAATTATAGATAGTTAGTACTTATAGGCATTTTTCACACGATTTACTATCAATAAACGTTTAAGTTTTGTGTTATTTGAAAATTTTGTGCCTTATTTTATTTTGTTTTTATGCATATATAAGTATTTAGAGGAATAACTAAAATCAGATAGGGCAATATTTTACAAAATAAAAAAAAATAAACAAATATATTTCGGACTTATAAACAACAGATTCAGTGTTTTAAAGATCTAACTGTACTTTTGGAAATAATAATAAAAATTTTGATACGACTTGAACCCACTTGCTTCATAAGCTCCCTGAGGTGAGAGGCAGTTCATGTATGTTATTAGTCGTTTTCTGTATGTTAAACAGGTGCAAAAAAAGACGTTGAGTACAACCAGGTGTATTTTATTTCGTAATAAAAATATTTGCAACACATTTCACTAAACTTTACAGGCAAATAAAAATTAAAAGCTAAGATACCTTAAATGTATAAAAAAAACTAAATCTATATCAATTCTATATATTAAATTAAATTTGAAACAACCCTAGCTTAAACATATCTTTTACAATATATATATATATATATATATATATATATATATATATATATATATATATATATATATATATATATATATATATATATAGGTATTCTTTTAAAAATAATATATGTTTAGTGTGTATCTTAATTAAATTTATTAATTATGGCTCTTATTTGGTGCGACAGTTCCATACCAAATGCAGATGTAGATATTTTTCTCTGGCTTAACAAATTCTTATTTCCTCTGTAGGGAAGAAAACAGGTACTTGTGAAGCAAGAGGAAAAGTTTATACATCTGTATTTACCCATAATTGAACTCAAATTCCCTACAGCTTTTTTATATACTATCTTCTAAGCCGAAAACGAAAGTCAAGATAAGTTAAGAATCTTGTGTATAGTTGACTTTTACAAACATAGACATATGCCGCTACTGATGCTCTAAATAAAGCTCCACAAATCGTCATAATTAATTACATAAACATCGCGATCTGTTAAATCGATCGGAAATAAGAGTGCTTTGAACAAGACATTGATCTGCATGATGTATTCTGCGATTAGATGGGATATCTGTACAATTTGTCTGGTTAATTGGCACCATGTTAATTTGGCTGACAGGAAATCTGACTAGTATTAATATCTTTGTAAACGATCATGCTGAGAAGATTTTTTTCTGATATTTTATTATCACGATGGGAAAGATTGATTTATTTGAGAGCTCTTTTATAAATCTGATTTTACGGCATATAAAAGTGTTTATCTAATTGATTATGTCATCTAGATCAAATATAATTACAAATCGCCCGTTGCATAAAAAATTGCCTAAATTAAAAATATTTTATCCAATTGATTTATTACATGTCACCGTTTCGTTTTAAAACGTCAAACTTATATTACATATATATCAGAGGCGTTGTATTATTAAGTTCAGTGTGTGTGTGTGTGTGTGTGTGACGTCAGATTGCACTGGCTGCGGTATGGTTACCATTCGCACATTTTAAAAGCCTTTTGTTACAACTAGTATGTAAATTCAACAGTTAATATGCATTCTGTCATGGTGCATTGAAATTTGTCCCAACATGTAGTTTTGGATATTTTTTATTTAATTTATTTGTATAATAATATTAATAGTGGTGCTTTTGATTCTAACTTAAGCCTACTTAAGATCTAGATACTACTTAAGGGATTTAGACAGGGACACATATTCTTCATGCCAATGGGGCCTATCATGGCAACTTTTCTCTTTGACATACAGGAGGGCCACTAACGTCATGGGTACATATAAAGGATAGACACAAATAACACATAAACTTAAAGCCTAGTTTTTTTAAATATTTTTAGTTGGAGTTTTTTAATTAACTTATATATAAACAAATATATGTTTTTGTTACTTTCCGGTTGTAGAAGTTGTTCCAAATTGAAGGGTTGCTCAACGTCTTTTAAGTTGTGTATTCTGTTTAGGAATTCATTTCTGTAATCCCATCCAGTGGAGCACTCTAGTAAAACATGCTGTACGCTTCCTTCTTCACCGCAATCGCATTATGGGTCATTTTTAAGGTTGAGTTTGTGTAAATAGGTAGGTAGCAAGGAGTGGTTAAATCTCAAACGACATATGCTAGTTACCAATCCTCTAGGATATCCAGCAAACCATAGCTGGCAAGGTAACTTTGGTACAATTCTTTTATAAAATATACCTTTATCTTTTCTGTGATAGTCAGTTTCCCACAGCTGTCTTTGTTGTCTGAAAAATAAAGTTTTTATGTCTGTCCATGGACAGGGATATTCTAAAAGGTTTTCACAATTTAAAGCTTCTTTAGCCATTCTGTCAACAGTTTCGTTATTTGTAATCCCACAATGAGCTTTGATCCATGCAAATCTAACATCGATCTCCATCTCTTCTAACTCTATTAAAATGCGGATAATCTGAATTATTAAATAATTGTTTTTATAGTTGTAGTAGAAGTACTTTAGTGAATCCGCACAGCTTTTGCTGTCAGTAAAAATTAGAATATTTTTATTTCCAATAATTTTTGTATATTTTAGGGCTTCTATTATAGCTATTGTCACTGCTGAAAAAATACTCATCTTACAATGTATACGGTATTTGAAATTTTTATTCAGTTGAAGATCGTAAACAGCACAGGCAGTTCCCTCGTTTGATTTAGAAGCATCTGTAAACAACTGGTAGGATGTTTTCAGAAACTCCTCTATATCACTATTAAACATGGCGTTTCTTATTTGTGCCGGGTACTGGGAATAATCTCTCAAAATTGTGACTGTAATGTTTGGAAGAACAAATGGAAAAAGCTGATAAACTGGACATATGTTAGATCTGTATATGTTCTCACCGGTTTGTTTAAAATCTTCATAACAGGAGACTAAAGCAGGGGATTTCTTTTTGACCCAATACAAATTTGTCAGATCCAACAAAAACAGCTGGTGGACCTTGTCAATAAGACTACTGTTGTTGGCAAACATTTTTGCTATAAAACGACAACCTAGAATTTGCCTTCTGTAAATTAACGGCATTTCGTTACATTCGGCCAGCATGTTATTTATAGGAGTACTTCTAAAGGCCACTAGACATATTTTGATACAATTATTTTGAATTACATCTAATTTATTTAGATATGTACGTGCCGCTTGTTGGTAAAACATACTCCCATAATCTAAAATGGACCTTATATATGATCTATACATCAACAGTGCTACCTCCACGTCTGCTCCCCATGTAGTGTGTCTAGTTGACCTAAGTATATTGATGCCCTTCTCCCTACGCTTTATAAGATATTCTATGTGGTGCCTCCACAATAATTTTCTGTCTAAAAGTATTCCTAAATACTTAACATATGGTTTTATAGGTATTATAGTGCCCGCTATATCTATGTATATCGGTTCAATACTTCTTTTCCTAGAAAAAATACACGATTCTCATTTAGCAATAGAGACCGACAAACCATTGCGGAAACACCACAAAGATAGTTTCTTAAATACTATTTTCACTAGATCTGTTGCATTTTCAATGTCATTGTTACTAGAGTAAATACATATGTCATCAGCATAATACAGAGTATCTGCACCTGGTATTTTAATATTGTCATCTATATCTAAGGTGTATATTATATACAGAATAGGACTAAGTTTCCCGCCTTGTGGTAACCCTCTATTTACTTTATGGGGGCCAATCAAATTATTGTGTACTTTAAAATAGTTAATTCTATTAGTGTACAATTTTATGATTTTTCTTGAGATAGCACAAGGTAATCCTATGGCTAGCATTTTCTTGTATAAAATATTTAAATTTATGTTATCGTAAGCGCTCTCTATATCAATAAACAGCGTAACCAAAGACTTGTTATGTGAGAAAGCTAGAATAATATCTGAAACCAGATGTGAATTGTTTCCTATGGTTGAATGTTCTTCTATTTTTTATGAGATTTTCATAGATTTTCAGGACACATGAAGCCAAAGATAACGCTCTATAAGACTGTTTTTTGTGGGATCTTTTCCAGGTTTCAGCATGGAAATAACGAGTTAAGTTCAGTGCCAACCTATAAACATATGATGGAATTCCGCAGGAGAGACAGTCACCAAGAAATGGGCTAGAGCGGGCGAAGAAATAGGCGTTAAGCGGGCTATTACGAACAAAGTGGACTGTAATTTGCGTTTGTTAATTAAGTAACGGTTTTTAATGAAAAGAGAAGGGGCAAAAGCAGTGGAAATTGATGCAAACTCGTGAATGACCAAAAAACCACTTACCTTTGTGAATTTCTTCTCTTGTCGAGTACTGGACTCACAGAAACTCGTGCGTGTCCCGGAAAAGGCTATCCTGGGTTGCTGGTGCGTTTAATGGATTTGTTAAGGCTGGTTTAACTGTATCACACACACATATAATTTTAAGGTAGCGGTACTATACGATATCTTTCACCAGATATAACATATTTTAAGCCAAAAGTTTGGTTCCAATGATTGTAATACATATATTTTATTCATGGCTGTATAATTTAAAAAACTATGTACGATATTTTTAGCGAAGTTTCATTCAGAAAAATTTGCTTATAGAGAGGTACCTACTTTAGAATTTTCAAAGTTTTTCCAATGAGCGTGAAATAAAGCACATAGAACCCATATCCGTGGTCAGTTCCAAATTTTATATGTTAGTATATACAGCGTGGACCGCAGATATGGAATAAAATTCATAATTCGAAGAGAAATGTTTTTACGGAAAACGCTCGGACATGCCAACTATTAGTTTGTAATTTTCACCTCTCACCATTTTACCCCACACCTTGCTGCTTTTTTACAGCAACCTCATCTTTTTTCGACGGAAATTCAAAGAGCATATTTTTCTGTGTTTCATGGTACCAAAAATTTTGATCCAAAAGTAAACAGTTTATTCTGAGATTCACATTTAAAAAGAAACAGTTTTTTCTTCTTAAACATTTCACTTGAGCATGTCTGGAACATTTAGATGTTCAAAGTGTTCCCCATTTTATCGCTGACAGCGAATGAATCTTATGTAAAACTCGTCTCTGACTCTATTTAAAACCTCCGGTGTGGTGTTGCTAACTTTACTCGTAATTATTTCCTTTAAATCAGTCAAATCCAAATTTTGTCTTTTGTACACTATGTTTTCCAGATGTCCCCAAAAGAAAAAGTTCAGAGGTGTAAGATCTGGTGATCTCGCAGGCCATTTTATGAATCTTCTTTCTATCCACTTTTGGGGAAAGGTTTCTTTAAAATATTCCCGTAGAGGAAAGTCATAGTCGGGTGATGTACCGTCTTATTGCAACGATATCCTTTCATTTGGACGAGTGGGACCAAGTGCATTGGGAAATAACTCTACTAAGGCTGGAACTACTTTCTCCCTTAGCATTTCCAAATAACTTTTTACGTTCACCAGCCCCAAACGTTCAATTTTCCAGGACTTGGGTGTGGGTTTCTCGCATCAAATGAGGGTTGTCCTCTGCCCAGTATGTCCTGTTTTGCCAATTTACCTCACCATTTGAAATAAATCTTGCTTCATCATATTTTCTGCGGGAGAAATAATATTCGTATTTCATTATCATCATCATTAATCAGCCCTCTGCGTCCACTGCTGGACATAGGCCTCCCCTAGTTGAGTCCATTCTTTTCTGTCTTGAGCGCTACGAATCCAGTTTTTTGTAATTTTGGTAATGTCGTCTGTCCAGCGAGTTGGTGGTCTTCCTCTGTTTCTTTTATCGGATCTGGGTCTCCATTCAAGTAATCGTTTTGTCCACCTGTCATCTTGCATGCGAGCCACATGCATGTCAAAAATCTGCTTGCAAAATTCTTATCTTCTATCCGAATCCTCGTCAATCAGTTCTTGTAAGTGTTGTTGTTTATTTGCCTGCATTTTCACTGTTTTTAAAGTTCTTGAAACAGTTCAATCACCATTACTATTTTCACGTGCCACCTGCCGCGTCAAAGATGTTGCATTTGCTTTAATAGCCAATAAAACATTAAGTTTCAAACTTCGCGAAACGGTGCATAAATTTTAGATACAGTTTCATGAGAGAGGGGTGGTAGCTCGGGGTGCTTTGTATTAAAAAGATTAACAATTTCTGCTTGAGATTGACATTTAACTCCGTAACTAATCATTATTTGTATTTTAATTCTAAGGATTTCAGTTAGATAACGCATTTTTGTAACTTAAGGCGCAAAAGATTTGACACCGATCTGACAATTGTTTTAACAATACACCTACAGGCTTCCGGTTTTTTCACTGCACTGAAAAATTCTTTCCGGAAGTTATGTTGGTTGGCTAGTTCTGAGAGTCACGTTTATCCATGATATTGCAAAATTCATTCTCGAAAATGCTATTTTTCAAACTCGGCAATTTATTTTTATCAAATTTAACACATATATTGCCTACAAACTGGAAATGGAATGTTCCAGAATTCAGTTGTCTTGATTAATTGTAACCTAAGTTTTTTCGGAATTAAATTTAACAGAATTTAGAACATAACGTAAAATGTATTCCTTGTTGTTAGCACAGAATATAACTGTGCCCTATAGAGTTAAATAAAATTAGCAAAGATTGCTGCATTCAAGTTTGATTTGCCAGTAGCTTTTTTTAATTAGCATAATGTCACATGTGATATATTAGTTTGTTAGAAAAAAATTGTGAATTGTTAACAAACAAAAAAAAAACAGTTACTAAACTTTAACATGTATATGGCTTGCGTGTGCGTGTGAGTATATATGTGTGTGTGTGTGTTTTTTTTTGTATGTAAATAAGTTTAAACAGGTTCGATGATATGCTTAGCAGATAAAGTTACGTTATGTATTACAAAACTTATTAAATTTGCTGCTATAAGGCACTTGTTGCGTCCCGGCTTTTTACAATTTATTATTATTTAACCCAATAACCTAACAATTATTATTAATTGATTAATTTAGTAGACACAATTTTTTTTCTTTAACGTCTGTCTATTTTCGCGACTAAGGTCAATCACCGACACCAGAAAGCAGTTTGACATCCCTATCCTGGAAACCCCTGCCTTTCTGTAAGGGGTGCTACTTAACGTGAACAACAATGCTACTTGGGACCGACGGTTTTACGCCCCCTCCGAAGGGTGGAACTTGCAGACATTGAACTTGCTCAAACACAATGCCACAACCTCGATTGATGTTAATTTTACAGTATTTACTGAAAAAGCAAAAGAGTCACCTACTGGGAATCGAATTCAGAATCCTTGTGTTCAAAGCCACACGTTCTTACTACCGGGCCACCGAGGCCCTAAGTATACGCTAAAAAATAATAACTTTAAAGGTTGTAGCACTGTGTCTGAATACTTTTGTTGCCTTTTCTATAGTATTGTCTTTTTGAGAGTTGCCTCTTTTATAGTGTTTTTAGGTGGCCTGGTGAAAGTCTTATTTGCAAAAATGGGATTAATGTTTTCTCCTAAAACTTAATCATTCATTTAAGCTAGACCGTGACTGTAAATTGCTAAAATATCCTTAATATTTTGATAAAGATGCAGTTTAACTAAAAAAGCAAACAAATTTATTGCATTTGACACCAATAGCTTGAACTTTGTGCAAACTTTTTAAAGTGAAGTGGCTTCTTAAACTAAACATGCTTATCTTAACCCCTTGTATATTGTTTTATTGCTTTAAAATTATTTATTGCTTGAATTTTAATATTTATTAACTTTGATGTCAAGGTCACCAAAAGTTCAACTATACTATCAAAACAGTTTTTCTAAAACACAACTTCCTAGACAATTTAAAATTGATTCGTTCAGTTTGATATTAGTAATTAATTTCTACTAATAAAAATCCAATTATGTAGGTATACAAACATATTAAATCCTTGTCCTTTCGCAAATTAAGAGTGACCTCAAGCAATTTGTGTTGAATAGTAACCACAATCTGAACAGTCAGATTATAATAGACAGGATATTACCTAATTTAGATATTTATAACGAATTAATTTTTTTATTAACTAATAATCGTATTTTCCATTAGCACAGTAATAAAACCATATAGTTTTGAAGTGCCTACAAAATACTAAAACGATAAAAATCTTAAATGTTCAACAATAAATATAGTTTAAAAGTGAATGTGCAAAATCATAAACTTATAATTAGATATAGTATTCGCATAGTTTATTCATTCATTAAACTGTTTATTCGTTTTATATGTCGCAATCTATTTCCAAGGTTATTAACAATCGTAGTAGTTTTAAGTGAAAATAAATACTTAATTACTAAGTGACAATGACTGTTTATCAATTAAGTTTGCTTTTATATTTTAATCAAGGTAGAAAACAGATCATTTATTTTGTTTCTATCAACCTCTTTAATTGAAACAATTAGCATTGAGAAAATAACTAGAAATGCAAAAGAACCACTAACCACCTATAGTAGTTTCAAAAATTCCTGACAATTTCTCTACATAATTTATAGTGACAACTGTAAGGAATGTATTTTCTAGCCCTGGTCACAGCGACATTTTATTAGGAAAACACTCTGTGGGTATTTAACAGACACGTTATTATGTGAACAAGTTTCAAGAGCATTGTCCCATTAGATGTAAACTGTGTAGTTAAGCGCAGGGTGCTTAAAAATTGTTTACGTAGGGGCACACATGCTGTGGCGTTACAATGTAGTTCACTAATCTGATTACCTATCGCAAAGTCAAACAAATAAAAGTGTGAATAGGGGCGCTGTGCGGGGTAGGCAGGGTTTAAGGGGGATATGGCTTCAATATGTGAAAAAGACAGCTTTCAAGCCCGCTTTATTCGAATTTTCTGCTCATATTTCCTTTTTACTACCTACCCCGCTCAGCACCCCTATTCACTCCTGGTCCCGTAACTTCCTTGGGGGGGTGTGAACAAGAAATTTTTCTTTTGTGGATCGGGGGGGGGTGTAGGCAGGTTTCTGAAAACAGTTTTTTGAAAAGCGTCCGGGAGCTATACTGCAAATTTACCGAAAATTCGCTACCAAAACGCACTTACTGCGTCCAGATTTTTTTCTTACGAACGCATCATATTTCGACAAAAAATGCAAAAATGCTACTTTGTTCTACGAAATGTAGCTAAAAAAAATTATGCCCCCTACTCACTCCTGGTCCCGTAACTTCCTTGGGGGTGTGAACAAGAAATTTTTCTTGGGGTTTGTGGTTTCAGGGGGGCCATAGGCAGGTTTCTGAAAACAGTTTTTTTAAAAGCGTTCGGGAGCTAAATTGCAAATTTACCGAAAATTCGCTACCAAAACGCACTTACTGCGTCCTGTTTTTTTCTTACAAACGCATCATATTTCGATAAAAAATGCAAAAATGCATTAACGAATTTGCTCTACAAAAATTTGGTAAAAAAATTTATACACCCCTACTCACTCCTGGTCCCGTAACTTCCTTGGGGAGTGTGAACAAGAAATTTTTCTTGGGGTTTGTGGATCCAGGGGGGGCTAGGCAGGTTTCTGAAAACAGTGTTTTGAAAAGCGTCCGGGCACTAAACTGCAAATTTACCGAAAATTCGCTACCAAAACGCACTTACTGCGTCTAGATCTTTTTCTTACAAACGCATCATATTTCGATAAAAAATTCAAAAATGCATTAACGAATTTGTTCTACGAAAATTAGCTAAAAAAAGTATACACCTCTACTCACTCCTGGTCTCGTAACTTCCTTGGGGAGTGTAAACAAGAAATTTTTTGGTGGAATAGGGGTGCTGTGCGGGGTAGGCAGGGTTTAAGGGGGATAAGGCTTCAAGATGTGAAAAAGACAACTTTCAAGCCCGTTATATTCGCATTTTCTGCTCATATTTCCTTTTTACTACCTACCCCGCCCAGCACCCCTATTCACTCCTGGTCCCGTAACTTTCTTGGGGGGTGTGAACAAGAAATTTTGCTTGGGTTTTGTGGAGGCAGGGGGAGGGGGGCTAGGCATGTTTCTGAAAACAGTTTTTTAAAAAGCGTTCGGGAGCTAATCTGCAAATTTACCGAAAATTCGCTACCAAACCGCACTTACTGCGTCCAGATTTTTTTCTTATAAACGCATCATATTTCGATAAAAAATGCAAAAATGCATTAACAAATATTTTCTACGAAAATTAGCTAAAAAAATTATAGACCGTTAAACCATAAACTTCACTACACCTACAAATAAATATCCAAAAAGGCACCAACTTAACTAAACTGAAGCATCAAAGAAAGGGTCTATTTGAAATGGATATTTTGTAAAGATTTTAGTAAAATGAAGGGCAGTGACGGTTGAATCTGAAACTTAAGGGTTTGCAGAACACTCTTCTTGCAACATTTTCTTTTCACAATCGGTATTTGTTTCACATTCTTTGCCTAAACATTGCCAATTTTGACGTTTAACATTGCGAGTTAGACGTTTTGAGGAAAACACCAAAATTTGTTTCTTTAACTGCCCATAACTTCGTTGTCTTTAAAGATAGAGACCTAGATTTTGGTACAGGGTTTACTCTTTATAATACAAACACGCCTACTATATTTGGTTGCCCTTACTTTATTATTTACGGAGATATGAATTTTTTTAGAAAGAAAACACAAAATTTTCCGGGAAAATCTGGTCCGATGTTCCTGGATAACGAACTTATCCAAGCCACTTGCAAAAGGAAGGTACTCACCAAATTTGAACAAGATCGGTCCATTATTTTTTGAGTTATCGGTTGGATATATATATATATATATATATATATATATATATATATATATATATATATATATATATATATATATATATATATATATATATGTATAAACACATCTCCTCATTAGCGAATTAAAAAAAAATTCGCTAAAAGTAATGCTAACTTTCAGCGTGAAACACTCAGCATGGTACCATAAGAATGGTTTCTCAAGTCATCCAGCGGCACATATAGTTGTGAAACGATAAACAAAAAGTGGTACATACACAACCTAACTAGCAATTTTATATTTTAGCTGTTTATATATAGTTGTGAACACGTTTGCGGCAAAAAGTTTATAAAATAATCTCACCCTCTGAATTGTTCTCAATACGTTTATAAAACACCTATAAACGCAAAATTGGCACCATTTTATAAAATACTCCAGTCTCCGTGAATATTTATAAGGCCTCTTATAAACAGTCCAAACAATTCTATAAACATTACTGCAACTCTAAAAAAATGTTAACACTGACATTATAAAATAGTTTTATCGCAGTTCCCATACTTTGCCATAAAATACACTTGACTATTTGTTATACTATTATTATAAATCAACTATGCAACAATTTTGTAAAAGCTTTTTAGTAGTTTATGGTAAACATTTTGAAGTGAAAATGCAATACTAAATAACAACAATAAAATTAAAAGGTTTCTTTAAGGCATTCTAAAAGTTGCAGGAAGCAATTTTATCTATAAAGACAGTAACGAACACAGACAAAAATATAATTGTCACAGGCCATTTGAATAATGTCGTCTCTCACTTTATCTGAGATAACATTGAAGAGGAGTCATCTCGGGGCGAGATGACATGCAAGATGGTCGAATGTAAGAAATGTATGTTCTAGCTTGATGACAGCGCAATTTCATTATGAAAACACTATGTAGGTATTTAACAGACACGTTATTATGTGAACAAGTTTCAAGAGCATTGTCCCATTAGATCTAAGTTAGTTAAGCGCTGGGTGCCTAAAATTATAAATATAAATCCTGAGAAAACGAGAAACGTGACAACAATGCCACAATCAGATATGAATTTGGCATGCAGAAAACCATAGTAGTACCAAATTTCAGTGTAATCGTACCAGCGGTTCAAGAGAGTTCCATACTTTTGGACCTCATATATATATATATATATATATATATATATATATATATATATATATATATATATATATATATATATATATATATATATATATATATATATATATATATATATATATATATATATATATATATATATATATATATATATATACAGAAATTGAAAGTGACCGCTGATATGTCTTCTAGGGGCCCCAGTTCGCGCACATTTGAAAAAAAAATCAAAATTAAAAAGTCGAGAGCCTCTGATCAGTGGATTTTTAATACGAAAATTCACTAAAATGGCACTTGTCCCCTTTGGCACTTCAACGCTTCAATTGAATTAAAACTATTTTTATGGAACTTCTTGGTGTTGATCAAAATTATTTAGTACCTTCCTGTATTGTCTGGTCTTGTCCACGTATTATATTGTCTTCTTTTAGGTACTAAAAACATTGTTTTCTTTATAATAAAACCATATTACATACAGAAATCCATTAGGCTCTTTCCTCCTTCATTCATTTTTCGTGATCCAAATTTTTTGGCCACAACGTTTTCCATTTGGTCGCCTGCTACCGCGCATTAAGTTCTTACACAGTTTTTTTTTAAAGAATTATACTTATTCTCACCATAAATATCCTGCCGTCAATATGATATGTATATTCATCACTTTATGTATCCATTTGTCCCGAAAAACGATTGCCACTTCATTTATTTCCGAGTCTTGTCGTCTACTATATATTACTCTGACATTACCAATTGTCAAATACTAAGTCAGTCCATATAATTAAAAATAAAGAACTATATTAACCAAGATTCAAATTACCATCACGCAATATGTAAATGGCGATAATATTGCCTCTAAAAGAACTCTCATTTTGAAAAGTCAACAACCTATCAGGCAAATTAAATCATTTCGACCCCAACAATTTCGATTTAAATTGCAGTGCGCTATATGAATTTCAATATTTCAGTTGAGCCAAAGCAGACCGAACATATGCTCGTGTTACACAATGTGTATAAATTTCTCGGTGTATTTTTTCAAAAGAAATATCAAACCTTTCACTTTCCTGTCTATACGTAGGTAATTACCACAGTCCCATAATTCATAGCGGCGACACGATATCGATATTGCAGACCAGGTCAATCAATGAGTCGATTTAGAAGTTTAATTTCTAATAAATATGGAAATATTAGAAATTCGGATCGTTAAAAATATATATGTATCAGTTTTGTAACTTCTTGTGATAGTACTTATTCATTTAATTTAGGTTATTGAAGTTATAAACCATTCATTATGTCCGCGCCCACTTTATGAAACATCTACGTTTAACACACGATGAACATTTTTATTAAAGTACATATTGTGTTGGCACCAGCAAACATCAGCTGTTTTATTAAGTACATACCGAATTTAGCAGAATATGTTCCTAAAAATTATACAGTGTGGAAGAGCCAAATGAAATAAATTCAGTATTTCAATTATTGTGCATACTAATAAAAAATCCTAAAACACATCAATTTTAGATTGAAAAATGATATCCTGCAACGTGAAAACTTCACACCTACATTCAAATCCCTTCAAGTGAAAGTTGCAACCTCCAAATTTTTAAATAGGAAGGGTTTAAGACACCTATGTCAAAGATCTCATTATTCTCAATTAAAAAATGTAAGAAAGTAAACAAAATAAAAATTCATCTGTAAGGCTAGATGTATTCTCACCACAATTAGAACCGTAGACCGGTTTCGCTCTAATTAGAGCTCGTCAGTACGGCATACTAATTGCAGCGAAAACACATCTCTAAAGTAATACGGTTATGGTAGCCAGCCTTCCAAAGCTAAGTGGGATGTAAGACACGAAACACGTGCCGCCATCTCGTTGTTATCACGGCAGCTCCAAATAACACAGAATGTTAAAAAATAGAGACTGTATACAACCAACTACCAATTTAGTAAATTGTCAGCCGTGGCCCATTTCTACCCCAATATAGGGACAGATTATGTAAGGCTAGATGCATTCTCACCACAATTAGAACCGTAGACCGGTTTCTCTCTAATTAAAGCTTGTCAGTGGCATACTAATTACAGCGAAAATACATCTATAAAATGATATGGCTAAGGTAGCCAGCCTTCCAAAACTATGTGAGATGTAAGAGACGAAACACGTTGCCGCCATCTGATTGACGAACTTCGCTACAACACACTAAAAAATTAATATTTAGTCGCGTTTTATTCTTGATAATGAGCAATGAACAGTATCAATTAAAAATAAGACAAACTGGTCCGACATTTCGTAGCTAACGAACTTATTTAAGTTAGGTAGAAATAGAAGCTATTTGCCAAATTTTATCAAAATTTGCCCATTATTTTTCAAGTTAGATACATACATACACACACACACACACCATCACATACTATATATATATATATATATATATATATATATATATATATATATATATATATATATATTATTGTATTCAAGTTTGGGGTATATGATTGTTATTAATGTTTATTTATTTATAAGTATTTAGTTAAAAACTAATTTTATGTAATAATAATGTATATAACAGGTGTATTTATGGTAATTATATGTTAATTTGTGTGGGCGCCTTTGTTTTATTTCAAAATAGTGTTTCGATTTATTATATTCAGCATATATTGTATATATATATATATATATATATATATATATATATATATATATATATATATATATATATATATATATATATATATATATATTTGTGTTCAATTTGATATTCAAATGTTTTAAACTACTAGTGTTTATTACTAAAGCAATGGAGATTTTGCTTAATAAACTTATGAATGCAAAGTTTGTTTATGTATGTTACTACAAATAAAATATTCACCTGTTACTCCACTTTTATTTGCACAGCTATGAACTCTCTCTCTCTCTTTCTCTCTCTCTCTCTCTAAAGGGTTTTAACCTATTAGAATTCAGAACTCTTGGCACAAATTCCACTGGCACATTTATATTTATATTATGTATAAAGACTGCTTATTTCCTTTATAATATTTAACGTTTAGTAACCCCCTCTGTCATTTAAAAGATTATTTGCGTTTTATTTAACTTCCCCCTACATATTCCTTTGCTTAAATTTAGTTAACCTCAACTAGTTATTTATTAAATGAAAGAAACCTTGTTTATTTTATCAAATTAGGAATATTTACTGTGTGAATTAGAAAGTTTTAAATTTAAAATCATGTTTTATACTAAATATATATTATGGATCCTTTTATCCCCCTGTAAAATTTTATTTTATTTCTTATATGCATATACTAGCTTGAAACAATAATGCAATTTAAATATTAACACATCTCCTTTAAAATTTTCTATAGATTTTGTGTAATATACTTTGCTAAGGCGGCCGCACTTTTTGAGTTAATGCGTTGCCGTGGTTACAAAATGGATAAAAATTGAGGTTTTGGTATTTACCAGGGTTGACTGCTGCTCCCTCTCGCGGTATTCACCTTGACTATGTGTTTTTACACCAAATTCTGTTTCATCGGTAATAACAACTGGTCCTTGGCCGATATTTCGTCTTCCTTCTTGTTGCTTGTTTGTTTATTTGG
The DNA here is from genome assembly GCA_964006375.1 of Tillus elongatus. Classification (NCBI taxonomy): domain Eukaryota; kingdom Metazoa; phylum Arthropoda; class Insecta; order Coleoptera; family Cleridae; genus Tillus; species Tillus elongatus. Next base: position 178,851,505 of record OZ023263.1, read on the forward strand.
CTAATTAGCCAGAATTTTGTGAAATACCATTGAAATTGATGATTTTACACGATCCACTATCTTTGCTTCACTGGCTTCGGTTACTTTTTTCACTGTTTCTATTGTTCTTTAGATTTAAAAAAGATTTACTGCAGGTATGACTATTTCGTAATTATAAAACTTTAACTTTTTAGGTCAACTTGGTTTGTTTTATAACTTTTATCACTAATGTATTCTATTTTAGTACCCCGACTTTTATCTTGATTTTGCTGCGTTAGGTGTTTAACAAGAAGTGACTGTTTTTAACGAATGTTTCTTTTTTTTTGGTCTTTAACCAATAAAATTAGTTTATCACATTTGATGTGTCTCCTTCAATTGTTGTTTGCTTGTTTATTTTGTTGTTGTCCAATGATATTGCGAATTTACAACATAGCTCAAGAAAAAGTTACTTCCTGATAAATATTATTTAGATAATTATGGAACTAGTTGGATATTAGTCAAATGTGTCGTCATTAAGCGACAAGTTTAAACTTTTATAATTTGTAATTTCCCAACCTTTTTAGTGTATAATTGGTTTCAAAAGCTTTGTTGTTATTTGGCCTTAAACTGCTACTGAGACTGTTGGCTTTAATTTAGTAAATCTTTTTCTCATCCAGTACATTTCCTTCTCACTTAACTAGATACAACTTATTATTTAAATTCAACAGAATTTCATTTAAACTAGATACAAATTACTACTTCAATTAAACAAGATCAAGCATATTCCTCTGTACCTATACTATTAAAGGACTTGTTTTTTTTTTGTTTAGAAACGTTCTTTTACGCTACACTTTGTCCTTGAAATCGTTTTGTAATTAAAGTTTACAGTTTCTATTCGAAACGTTTTGGATTCACATTTAACTAATACGAAGTTGTTTCACAAAAAAAGTGGCGAATTATTTTTAGCGTCAACTGTTCATGAAATAAGTTATTTCCTTAGAGTTAGAATCCGTCAAAACCCACAAGTTGATATAAGTGCTCCAATACAATCTTGTTAAGGACAATAATAGTTTGACAGTTCTGGGCGCATAAAACTAGAAGAGGTTGTTTATTTCCCTATTATCTACTTTTCGGGATATTTTTTATTTACCATTGGCAAAAACTATTGAAGCACAAGTATTTTTTCTAGAGTATATGCATTTTCCTCCATCGATTTATTTTATAAAATCAAAGAAACGGGGTCAGATCTGAAAGAATGACTCAAATTAACAAAATAATAAAATATATTTGTCAAAACGCAAAAACAATATAAAACAGTAGGTATTGTATATTTTCGTCTAGAATTAAACGCAAAATTCAAATATGCAATAATATACAGGGTGTCTTATTTGAAAAAGTCAAGTTACGGTTGTTTGCAATTGCTAAAAAATAATAATGTTTTAGGTTCACCCTGTATAATTTTCTCAAGAACTGTCGACTGCTTCTGGTAAAGCAATTATTCAGCATTAGTATACAAATAAATTGTAGTTGCAGGTATAAGACTCCGTTAACAAAAACACTTTTCTTAAACTTCTTGAGATGTCAATTTTTGTCTTCAGTTCGCCATATTTTGGAAACTATTAGAGAGAAGTACCAATTATAGTACACAAAGTTATATTAAAATTTGAGAGGGACTCTAAAAATATAATAATATATAGGATGTTCTATTTGAAATAAGGAAGTTGGTGTTCACTTCCGGTATAACCGGAAACGTTCTGAAGCTATAACTACTTTCTTTAAACAGACAATTATAGGAAACATACCTCTAAAAATTTTCAGATTTCAAATTGGAGTAGTTCCTGATATATGGCTGTCAAAGTTCGTCCTAGTTCGCGGTCATTTGAAGATATTTATTCAAAATTCATAAGTCGCAATTTCCCTAGATATCTTTGAAAAATTCGGTCTGTGACATTTTTTGATGTAGAACGAATTTTTAAATTTCTATCAGGTCATACGTGTACAATTTGCACTAAATGTTTTTGAAAAAAATGCACGCCACTGCTTCGCCTTGAAGCAAAAATTATTTAAATGCACATTTATTTCTAATCAAATTTAGGTAATTGATTTTCTTTCTTCCGACGCAGCATAAAACAATTTGTAATCCATTCCCCTGGGAAATTGTGATTTAAGAATAAATGTACTTGCTGACCGAAATGGGAGAAGCATCTTGTTCATACCAAAGGTCTTGATGAAAGGCTGCGGATTTATTGGATCCGGTTTAGTATTTTAGTAAATTTTCTTGAAAAAATTCACTGATGAGGAGATCTCGACTTTTGAAAAAATTTCTTCGAGTACGAACTAGGCCTCTTTTGCAAGTGGTTTGGACAAGTTTGTTACCCAGGAAAATCTCACCACTTTTTCCTGGAAATTTTTGAATTTTCTTTAGGAACTAACAAAAATGCAACAAAAAATTGACTATCAGAACATTTCTTATCAGAATGAGAGAAATGCGGTTTATTATTTCAGTTTATCGGTCGGTTTTATACTTGATAGTACTACCGAAAATTAATTTCATAATGGTGTATTCTGTAGAAGAAAGAGTTGAAATAATTACTCTTTTTTTCAATAACGATGACTGTGCCAACCGTACCGCAAATTTGGTTAATGAACGACATCCGAACAGACATGTTAACAGAAAATACATTTTGGAGTTAGTTGCAAAGTTTCGACAAAGTAGTTCAGTAGCCAACAAAAAACGGGATCCTGAACGTGAATTTTTGGCTGGAAATGAGACTACTGAGATTGAAGTTTTAGGACAATTTGCTGCAGACCCAAATTTGCCACTGTTTCAAACATCAAAAGAAGAACTATTCAGCGAATATTGAAGCATCATAAATTTCACCCGTATAAAATTCATCTTGTACAACAACTGAATGAAGATGATTTTGATCGGCGGCTGGAGTTTTGTGAAGTTATGACTGCACGAATAGCTGATAACGGGAACTTTCTGTTCAATATCTGTTTTTCAGACGAGTGTACGTTTTTATTAAACTCTACAGTCAATCGTCATAATTGTCCAAGAAATTTTCACGAAGTCCACACTCAAACTCCACAGAAATTGAATGTCTGGACTGGCACTTTTGGAGACAGTTTAATCGGACCAATTTTTTTTCATGGCAATTTAAGTGGCGAAACGTATTTGGAGTTAAAAGAAGATATCGTTTACCCTCTACTAATTGACATTATTGAAAATGATGATCGCTATCAAGAAAGTCAATTAGTGTTTCAACAAGATGGAGCTCCTCCGCATTTTTTACAATGTGTTAGGGAGTTTTTGAACAGAGAGTTTCCAGAGCAATGGATTGGGCGTGGAGGTGCTATTGAGTGGCCCCCTAGATCACCGGATTTAACTCCTTTGGACTTCTTTCAATGGGGCCATTTAAAGAGTAGAATTTACGCAACAGAACCGGAGTCTCTGGAAGAATTACGACGGCGCATTGTTGAAGAATGCCGTATGATAACTCCACAAATGCTCCAGAATGTCAGAGCTCGTTTTGAACTAAATTTGCACTTTTGTATGGAAGCTGGTGGTCAACAATTTGAACACTTACTTAACTGAAATAACATTTTTGAACGTTTGGTTTTGCTTTTTATTTATTTTTAACGAAAAATTGACTAATTAGTGCATTTCTTATCACAATGAATGAAATACGTTCTTGCAACTCAAACTGTGAATAATTTTTAAACGCGTTGATAAAACTTAAAAAAAATAGTGCGCTGAATTCAGAAAAGAAATAGCTTTTAAATGATGTTGTTATCACCACCCTTAAGGGGTGTCCCCCTCAATATTAAAATTGACGTGTTTCAGCGTTTCTTTAAAAAAAATTCTCTGGACGCAAATCAGTGTGTTTCGTTTTCAATGCGCCACCCTCTATATATATATATATATATATATATATATATATATATATATATATATATATATATATATATATATATATATATATTATAAATCTTGTTTTTCTTAATGATTATGTTGATGATCTTACGTATGTAAATAAAGACTGGCAGTATATAGTTTATCTTTTAAAGGAAGTGAAATATGTTTAGCGTTCTACGACTTGGCATACCTCAATGCCTTAACTAGTCTTCAAGCAAATAATTTCTTGTCACTTTGATACTTTTCTCTGCATAGAAATATCTTAATTTATTTTTATACGCATGAAATGGGCATTAATTGCATTTAATTAAAGGCATTTCGTTACATAATTAGTATTTAAATCGAACTGTTGTTTTTATACGCATTTTATGCTACTTTTCTTAGCTCACCTGTGGAGAAGTGATGTAACACGAAAAAAATTGTGAAAACTAAACTGATTTACACATAAGCGTCGCTCGTAAACACTGCATAAATGGACTAGGTAATATAAACCAAAAGAAAAACGATGTATTTAAAAAACTTGCTGTTTTACACATAACATGTACTTAAAAACTTCATTCATATCGTCCTCATATCTTTAGTAATTGTACACATTTGTTAAGTAACTTAATATCGTTTCATTAAATGAGACTTTCATATGGATTAACAGTTACTAGTACTCATGTGTATTTATAATAGTAATAGTAGTATAGTATTATAGTAGCATCGGTGGCCCAGAGGTAAGAACATGACCCTTTGGACCGACCCAGTAGAAATGTCCAATATTTTTCCGTACTGTAAATTAAAAGCAACCGAGGTTGTGGCATTGTGTTTGAGCAGGTTGAATATCTGCCAGTTCCGTCCTTTGGGTGAGGGGTGGTGCGTTAAGGGTGGCATTTAGCTATCACTTTAGTAGGAAAACAAGGCCTCCTTATTTTGTAATTATCTCAAGAAATACTAGGTCTACGGGAACAATTTAAAAAGGTGCATAATCTAGACAAACCACACACAAGTGGTGATGAATGTTCGCAAAAAAGCACTTGTCCCCTAACGGTCGACCGCTTATTGTTATAGGTAGAAATATTGCCTGTCTTAAGTTCATCCAAAGGCATCTCCCTCAGCCCTCCGCTCCGAGAAGCATGGAATATAAACAAAAGAGCAGACAACCGACGACGTAGCATTTTTTCAAACCCAAAATTATTACCACTTTTCTAAAAATACGAAGCCGAAACTGACGACACCTGCTGAGAAGTAGCTCAACTTAGTAAGACTTTCAGTAGAAGCATAGAGTTTTTAAGGAAATCGTTAATAAGTACACTTGGAGAACACCCAAATCACCACAACACATATTTCAGAGACCTTACGATCGTTTCGTTGACCAAGTCAACATCTTCAGAGGAAGAAAAATTCTAACATAAAAAACTAGATCCCGTATATTTATATCGCGTAAAAGAAAACGAACTAGTCCGAAGGAAAGTTGTCGTCCAAGAACGATCGTTTGTTTATTGCGCAGTGAAACAGGTCGGAGACCTGCTTTAATCTTTTGGTCGACAAATTTATGACCCTTATCTAAGATAGGTTTAAAAAGGACCGGCGTTCTTTGAAGAAGCAGCACGTTTCCCTTCGATCTAGAAATTTACTATGTGGATATTGGTTTCTGCCGATAAAAGACATCTGGTGAGATAAACAACATAAACTCAAATCATCTCTTTTAAAAATAGAAAACTAAAACCCAGATGTCTGTCTCACCGTGCTACCTTTAACAAAGTAAAAATAGTTCAACTAAAATACTACACAAAAACTATATATTGATTTTAATTCTACGTGAAAATATTTATATTGACTACAAAGATATAAAAACCGAACAAGTATTTAAATGAAGACAAACATAGTGAATAGTATATGTATAAACCGGTCGAGTTATTGACAATAATTCATTATTCTACCAGACTAATTATGAGTATTTAAGCGTTCAAATGCAAAGAGCAAACAATGGGCTAGAGATTACAGGTGCCGCACGATTTAATGAAGTTTTGTTCTTAATAGACCTTAATATAAAAATACTTTCTAATGAATCAAGCATAGTTTGATGTCTGACATTTTTGACAAGTTTCAAATTTTCTTTGTCAATGTGGTGGTTATTATCCCATATATGTTGTGCCACACAAGATTTGTCTACCGTACCATATCGTAACTGTGCGAGATGTTCACGAAATCTGGTGGCTATGTTTCTCCTAGTTTGTCCCACGTATTTAAGATCACAATCTTTGCAACTAATCTCATAAATTCCGGACATTTCAGTGACTTTGTCTTTGTCTTTCGTATTACCCAACAAATTTTTTAAATTACTTTTCTTCGAAAACGTCAAATGTAAATCGGCTTTCTTAAAAATACTTTCCAAACCCTTTGTGATTTGTGGTTCATAAGGTAAACATACAAATTTTTTCTCGATTTTATCATTCTTAAATGTCGTACATTCAGATATCAACTTCTTTGTTCTGTGTTTGTTAACTAATTTGTCTATTAAATCATCCGAGTAACCGTTATATCTCGCCACATGTTTTATGTATTTTAATTCTGTATTAAATCTATTTTTACTCAACGGAAAATTTATCAATCTATTTACTAAGAAATTGAAACTAGCCGTTTTTTGTGCAAACGTATGATGTGAGTCATTAGGAATATAATTAATAGTAGCCGTTTCCTTCCTATAGACATCAAATTCAAGCGAGCCTTTATTTTTATTTTTAATAACTAGTACATCTAGGAACGAAAGTTTATTGTTAATTTCTATTTCGTGGGTAAATTTTATTGAATCAAATTGACTATTTAGTTTTTCAGTAAATTCTTCTACCTTACATGTATTTGTGTCAAACACTGCAAAAATATCATCGACATAACGACACCAAACTCTAGGGAAATACCCACTTTTATTTTTTAAATCCGTCTCAAATCTACTCATAAACAAATCTGCAATAAAAGGCGATAATGGATTGCCCATAGCTGTGCCTTCAGTTTGTTCAAAGAACTCATTGTTAAATTGGAAAATATTTTGTTTTATACAAAGGCTAGTTAGAGTTAAATATTCTTTGCAGACGTCTTGACTTATATTGTTCAATTTTAATAATTCTTCCAAATACTCCAACGTTTGTTTTGTGGGTACACTAGGAAATAATGACGTCACGTCGAATGACATCAAAATCTCTCCTTCCAATAATTTAACATCTTTAATTTTATCAATAAAATCAAGAGAATTTAGCACCGAACAACTTTTCTGTTTAATAGGTAGTCTTTTAAACTCGTTTGACAACCACTTTGCCAAGTTATATGTTGGAGAATCTATAGCCGAAATGATAGGCCTCATTAATTTTCCCGGTTTATGGATTTTCGGGAGACAATATTTTTTGGGGACTTTCGGATTAGAAACTTGTAAACGTGTTCTTAAATCCTTTGTTATGAGATTTGGACATTTTTTTAAACTGTTTTTAACTTCGTTAATCATTTTTGGTAACGGATTTTTATCTAATTTTCTATACGGCCCTGACTCTATTGCATTACTCACTCGCTCTTTATAATCACTTTTGTCCATTATCACAACTTTATTGCCTTTATCCGCCTTAATATAAAAACAATCCTTTTCTCGCAATCGTTTAACTATTTTCATTTGATTATAATTTTTGTTTTTTGTAGGATTATTTTCTTTTAGATTTTTACAGATTTTCTTTTTACATGCTTCACGAATAAAGTTTTTTGAAGAATCCGGTAATTTTTTAATTCCCGTTTCTATACTGGCAACGACATCTAAAAGTGCTTCTTTTTGTGACTGGATTCCGAATTTTAACCCTCTGTTTAAGAGGTCCATCTCATTTTTGTTATTTTTTTGTTATTTTTTTGTTTTTATATTAAGGCGGATAAAGGCAATAAAGTTGTGATAATGGACAAAAGTGATTATAAAGAGCGAGTGAGTAATGCAATAGAGTCAGGGCCGTATAGAAAATTAGATAAAAATCCGTTACCAAGAATGATTAACGAAGTTAAAAACAGTTTAAAAAAATGTCCAAATCTCATAACAAAGGATTTAAGAACACGTTTACAAGTTTCTAATCCGAAAGTCCCCAAAAAATATTGTCTCCCGAAAATCCATAAACCGGGAAAATTAATGAGGCCTATCATTTCGGCTATAGATTCTCCAACATATAACTTGGCAAAGTGGTTGTCAAACGAGTTTAAAAGACTACCTATTAAACAGAAAAGTTGTTCGGTGCTAAATTCTCTTGATTTTATTGATAAAATTAAAGATGTTAAATTATTGGAAGGAGAGATTTTGATGTCATTCGACGTGACGTCATTATTTCCTAGTGTACCCACAAAACAAACGTTGGAGTATTTGGAAGAATTATTAAAATTGAACAATATAAGTCAAGACGTCTGCAAAGAATATTTAACTATAACTAGCCTTTGTATAAAACAAAATATTTTCCAATTTAACAATGAGTTCTTTGAACAAACTGAAGGCACAGCTATGGGCAATCCATTATCGCCTTTTATTGCAGATTTGTTTATGAGTAGATTTGAGACGGATTTAAAAAATAAAAGTGGGTATTTCCCTAGAGTTTGGTGTCGTTATGTCGATGATATTTTTGCAGTGTTTGACACAAATACATGTAAGGTAGAAGAATTTACTGAAAAACTAAATAGTCAATTTGATTCAATAAAATTTACCCACGAAATAGAAATTAACAATAAACTTTCGTTCCTAGATGTACTAGTTATTAAAAATAAAAATAAAGGCTCGCTTGAATTTGATGTCTATAGGAAGGAAACGGCTACTATTAATTATATTCCTAATGACTCACATCATACGTTTGCACAAAAAACGGCTAGTTTCAATTTCTTAGTAAATAGATTGATAAATTTTCCGTTGAGTAAAAATAGATTTAATACAGAATTAAAATACATAAAACATGTGGCGAGATATAACGGTTACTCGGATGATTTAATAGACAAATTAGTTAACAAACACAGAACAAAGAAGTTGATATCTGAATGTACGACATTTAAGAATGATAAAATCGAGGAAAAATTTGTATGTTTACCTTATGAACCACAAATCACAAAGGGTTTGGAAAGTATTTTTAAGAAAGCCGATTTACATTTGACGTTTTCGAAGAAAAGTAATTTAAAAAATTTGTTGGGTAATACGAAAGACAAAGACAAAGTCACTGAAATGTCCGGAATTTATGAGATTAGTTGCAAAGATTGTGATCTTAAATACGTGGGACAAACTAGGAGAAACATAGCCACCAGATTTCGTGAACATCTCGCACAGTTACGATATGGTACGGTAGACAAATCTTGTGTGGCACAACATATATGGGATAATAACCACCACATTGACAAAGAAAATTTGAAACTTGTCAAAAATGTCAGACATCAAACTATGCTTGATTCATTAGAAAGTATTTTTATATTAAGGTCTATTAAGAACAAAACTTCATTAAATCGTGCGGCACCTGTAATCTCTAGCCCATTGTTTGCTCTTTGCATTTGAACGCTTAAATACTCATAATTAGTCTGGTAGAATAATGAATTATTGTCAATAACTCGACCGGTTTATACATATACTATTCACTATGTTTGTCTTCATTTAAATACTTGTTCGGTTTTTATATCTTTGTAGTCAATATAAATATTTTCACGTAGAATTAAAATCAATATATAGTTTTTGTGTAGTATTTTAGTTGAACTATTTTTACTTTGTTAAAGGTAGCACGGTGAGACAGACATCTGGGTTTTAGTTTTCTATTTTTAAAAGAGATGATTTGAGTTTATGTTGTTTATCTCACCAGATGTCTTTTATCGGCAGAAACCAATATCCACATAGTAAATTTCTAGATCGAAGGGAAACGTGCTGCTTCTTCAAAGAACGCCGGTCCTTTTTAAACCTATCTTAGATAAGGGTCATAAATTTGTCGACCAAAAGATTAAAGCAGGTCTCCGACCTGTTTCACTGCGCAATAAACAAACGATCGTTCTTGGACGACAACTTTCCTTCGGACTAGTTCGTTTTCTTTTACGCGATATAAATATACGGGATCTAGTTTTTTATGTTAGAATTTTTCTTCCTCTGAAGATGTTGACTTGGTCAACGAAACGATCGTAAGGTCTCTGAAATATGTGTTGTGGTGATTTGGGTGTTCTCCAAGTGTACTTATTAGTGCTCATCACAGGTTCCAGTTTTCACATAGGAAATCGTTAATTCAAGATGTTCAGCAGCACTTTACGGGATAATATTTTCTATCTTTGTCGGAGGTACTTCTTCGTCTAGGATATCGCAGCCTTAAGTCGTTGGTCTGCTGTAACATACGATGTTGGTCACGTTAAAGATCCCTACCCTGCTTACAGAAAGGACGGGATTTGGCAACATTATCCAGAGGTGAAACTGCACCCTGACGTCGGTGACTGGCCATAGACGCAGATATAGACCCACGTTAAGGAAACAAATAAATATAAAAAAATATATACATTGTAATATACAAATAAGTTTAAGTCAGTTGTGCTTGCTGATTATAATTTTTAGTGAATTACTATCACTATCACTGAGGAGGAAATCGCGGATTTTGAATTTTGAAAAAAATTCTTCAAACGAGCGCGAACTAGGCTCCCTAGAACCCATATCCGGAGTCAGTTTAAATTTGTATATGTTTATATACAGGGTAGGCCAATTAAAACTCCCCACCTGAAAAATATCGGAATAAAAAAGAGAAACACATGATGGCGTAAGTTTTGGTGTCCTGGAACCCGCCATTTAAAATTTAAAGGTACTTTACGCCTTTGTCTAAGGGGTAGGTTCCAGGACACCAAAACTTACGCCATCATGTGTTTCTTTTCACCCTATATTGAGTGAGGCCTCATCTTAAAGCTTTCTCGATTCTGCTTACGACACTATACTACTTTTTAAATTTTGGTTTAGATATGGCAATAAAATCATCAATTAAAGAATAAGAGAAAATATCAATGAATAAAAGAATGTAATTCAATTAAATGTTAAAACTGCTTTTCCTCCACTTCCATACAATAATAAAATTTTCTTCACACTTCCGGAGGAACATTTCAAAGTATTTTGGACGTTATCTGACGAAATATTTAAACAATCCGCTGAAGAAGCTCCTCAAGCGTCTCCATAGAAAAAATGTAAGGATGTTAAATCTGGCGGTCTGGTAGGTCACTCAATTGAACTTCTGCCAGCTATCCAGTGATTTGGAAAGTCCTGATTAGCAAAATCACGAACAGCTGCGGCATAATGTGGCGGAGCACCGCCCTGCTGAAACCACCCACTCTTCTGCCAATGTGTGGTCATTTTCCAATACTTCCACATTCGCCAGGTAGATAAACGTTTCCAGCAGATCCAGATGCATGTTTCCATCTAGATTTTCCGGTAGGAAGAAAGGCACTATGACGTGGTCTCCCAGCATGCCCGCCCAAACATTCAATTTCCCCAGATGCTGCGTATGAGTTTCACGAAAAATTCTTGGATTTTCATCACTCTAGTAGCAGCAATTATGTCGGTTAACTTGGCCATACAGTTGAAATGGACATTCATCTGAAGAACAGATTGAGTACAAAAAGGTGAAATTTCTTCTGGCACGATCACTCATTTCTTCACAGAACGTATGCGACCACAATGGTCTTTATTAAGATCCTGTAGCAAATTAATTTTGTATGGGTGATACTTATTGCTTTTTTAGATTCGGCGGTACTAGCTACAGAAATTTCTGAAGTACTTGCAAGTTTCCTAAGACTCAAATTTGGTTTCATTGCGATGTGACTCAGGACAGTTACCTGAAGGGAAAACAATTTAAACATTTAATTAAATAACATTCCTACCTTCATTGATATTTTGTCTTATTCTTTAATTGATCATTTTATTACCATATCCAAACCAAAATTTAAAAAAGTCGTATGTTGTCGTGAGCAGAATTAAGAAAGCCTTAAAATGAGGTGTCACTGAACATAGGGTGCTAATTAAAATTTAAGGGTACTTTACGCTGCTGCTTAAGGGGTGGGTTTCAAGACACCAAAACTTACGCGATCTTGTGTCCCCCTTAGAAACAAAGTCGACCTGTTTCGGGTTTTTTCTTTATTTTAATTCTGATATTTTCCAGGTGGGAAGTTTTAATCGCACGGATAATTAGAAAAATAATACCCCGATCTCGACTAATGATTTGGTCGGCACCTTCCTTTTGTAAGAGGCTTGGATGAGTTCGTTAGCCAGGAAAACCTGCCTCGTTTTTCAGGGAAAATTTTTATTTGTATTATAAAAATTATACTATATACCGAAATTGAGGCCGCTAAGAGAAAAGAAAAAATATGGGTGCCAGCTTACTCTACTTGCCAAAATTCAGAACTCTAAGTTAACAGGAAAAAAAATTATACACATTTAAAAAGTTTTGTGTGACACTGATGACCAGAGAAACGCCCACAACCAAAATATTTTGTGTAGATAACAAAATATATTGTATATCACAGATAAAAATTAAGTTCTCTTGGCGCAAAAAGGGCAAGAAATGCCAGAAAATTCACTTTAAAAATTATATAGTTTTTCTTCTTAAAACAACAAAGGCGCGATTTGAAACGTCAAAATTGGCAACTTTTAGCCTTCAGATTTTGTATATCACTCCTACATACTCTTATTTTGGAAATACATATTTACATTTATAATGACATACCAATGATTCATGTAGAGATCGGTTTAATTTTTTCTTCACTTTTTTATTTAAGTTTAATAACCGATCATATTATGTAATTATTAATAGAATCTCCCAACAAAAATATTAGGATATAAAAAATAACTTTGGTACAAAAAAGGTGGGAAATACTTAATTTGATAAGATTATCTATGTTTACATTTTTATAATATATAAGCAGTTGATAAATTGTTTTCACAAATGTCAAATTAAACTTTAAAGTGACAGATTAAGTAATGTTCTTATTTCCGGCAGCCTCTGACATGAAAATATGAGTATTTTTCAGTTTATGATTTTTTTTTACTTGACTGGTTCAAACTGCTGTGAAATAAGATGCACATTTTGGCAGACTGTGAATTCGATACTGTTGGTAGTAGACATTTAAGATTTCTCATTGTTAGAAGCCTCCTTCCTACTTATGTGGTTAAAAACACATACAAATATTACACCAGTTTCTCGAATTATATTCAAAACTGTATATATTCACATTTGTACCTGTTTAACACAAAAATCTGTGGCTAATGAAAGGAAACTTTCGGGGCTAACTTACGACCACCACTACCACCACCACCGCCTGTTTAACAAATGCACAATACATTAAAGTGAATATTGTATCCTGTGATGAGCACTGATAAGTACACTTTGAGAACCCAAATCACCACAACACAGCTTTTTACAGACCTGGCGATCGTTTCACTAACAAGGTTGGCGTCGTCAGAGGATTCGAATGTTTAGCATGTTTCATCCTCTGATGATGCTAACCTTGTTAGTGAAACGATCGTCAGGTCTTTAAAAAGATGTGTTGTAGTGATTTGGGTTCTCCAAGTGTACTCAGTTAGGTGAGTACTCTCCCGAATTGGACTAGGAGTTCGCGGATTCGAGTCCCGTGTTCGGACAGTCAGTTTTTTTCGCTCGAATGTGGAAAGGCCGGCTTCTAATGAGTTACGGGTGGTGTTCGTTGTCTATATATATATATATATATATATATATATATATATATATATATATATATATATATATATATATATATATATATATATATATATATATATATATATATTGTAAGCTCCCCCCGTACAAGTCAAACACTTCTGGGTGCAGATTCTGTCTACTGTGGTGTTTTTTTTATTTATTTTTTATTTCAACAACACACCACGATGGCTTACAGCCGAAATACTATCGTACCGTGGGTGCCGACAAGGAGGAAAGGGACAACTTGTTAATTCTGGAGTTGAAGGTTTGGAGGTTCGGAGGAGAAGGAAAAACATGTGCCGGCAAGGAATTTTACAACTTGGAAGTGCTCGGGACAAAAGAGCGGGCATAACAAGATGATCTATGTCTGCATTCGCTCTGTTCCCCTGGTGCGCTCTGTTGGGGACAGCAGGTGGAGGAACTATGGAAGAAAGCTCTTCTGAGCAGTGCCCGTGCAGATATTTATAAAAGAGAGAGAGAGAGAGAGAGAGAGAGAGAGAGGTCTTCAACGGCACAGCACGTCGGTGGGCAAAGGATGGCAGCCTTTAGGTGAGGGTAGGGTCACCGATGAGACGTATAGCTCTCTTCTGAATGGAGTCCAGGCTAGCGAGTGTAAAAGCTGCAGCGGCACCCCAAATGTGGGAGCAGTATTCTAGGTTTGCCCTTGTTTGTGAAGTACATAAGGTATAGAGATTAGCCGGTGAAAAGTATTTGCGAGCCCGGAAGAGGAAACCAATTTCTTAGCAGCCGCTTCTGCAATTGATGTGGCATGTTGGTGCCAATTGAGCATTCGATCCACAGAAATGCCAACAAGTGAAAAGGACTCATTACTTTGAATAACTTTGTTGTTCATTGTGATGGGTCTAGGGCTGTTGTATCTCTCATGAGATAGAAAGCAAGACTGAGATTTGGTGAGGTTGAATTGTACAATATTTCTACTTCCCCAGTCTAATATTTTTTGGAGATCCACGGAGACAGAACCCTCCATGAGTCTGCAATCCTCATCTAATTGGGCTTTGTGAAGAAGAAACAAAGTAGTGGCTAAAGCTGAACCTTGAGGAACTCCTGCATTAATTGGATACAGTTTAGAGGAATGGCCATCCACGACAACAGAAATGCTCCGGTTGGAGAGGAAATTTGCTGTCCAGGCACAGAGTTTTGGTGGTAGGCCAGATGCCGGAAGTTTATTAAGCAGCGCTGCGTGCCAGGCCTGGTCGAACGCTTTGGATATGTCTAGAGCGACAATCTGGGATTCAAGGTGTAGTTCCATAGACTTGTTCCAGGAATGGGTGACAAAGGAAAGGAGGTCTGCAGTTGATCTACGCTGGCAGAATCCATACTGCCTGTCGTGGATTATACTGTGTTTTTCAATAAATTTTAGTAATTCGGTGTTTATATACTTTTCCATCACTTTAGAGACGACTGAAAGGAGAAAAATAGGTCTGTAGTTGCTAGGAAGCGCTTTGGATCCTTTCTTGGGGATGGGTTGTACTCGAGCAGTTTTCCAGTTACTAGGGAATATGCCTCTATTGTAAGATGTCTGAACCAGACGAGTGAGGAGAGGAGCAAGTTCTGGTGCGCATTTTTTGAGAACAATTGCTTGTTATTATGTCATGATTATATAATTGGTATTTATCATAATAAATTAGGAATATAATTTATCTAAACAATTCCTAAATAAATGTTGAATAGTTAAGTTTTGGTTTCGTTAACATTATTTTTATAAAAATAAAAGCAGAATTATTATTTATATATTTTATACTTTTAAAATTCCCGCCAAATGTCGTTAGTTCGTCTTCGCCAATAATAAATGGCATTATGCGGCAGAAATGTTAACACAGCAGTTGTCGTTCTGAATAAGAGTATGTTCTGTAAAGTTAAGTCAATTTTTACGTTAAATGTTGACATACCTCACCTAAAACCTTTTGCGATGCGATGCGATTGGAAATTTAGCCGTAAAAGTGATCTTTTATTAAACACAGATTTAAAAAAAAGGAAGTCACAATATTTGTGTCGTCCACCATTACAAGGTGTGTGGGTGCGTGCGTGCGTGTATGTGTGTGCGTGGGTCTGTGTTGTGTGCGCGCGCGCGTGTGTGCGTGTGCGTGAGGAATGGCTTGGCCTCGAGCTTATAGTCTCATTGGCCACAGAGTTACTTTGAATTTCCAAACTAAAAAAGAAGATTGCACTTTCATGTAGAATTTTTATATCACACAACAGTCGTCTAGACTTACACTTATAATTATAGTATTACTTATAATCTGTGTTATACCTACACACTAATACATTACATACAAGATTATATATATATATATATATATATATATATATATATATATATATATATATATATATATATATATATATATATATATATATATATATATATATATATATATATATATATATATATATATATATATATATAAATACATATATACAGATATACTTTATTTAGTTTTTTTATTATTTTTATTACAGGCATTATATTCTTTTTTTTTTCTTTTTTTTCCACAAATATACAAATTTACTCTTTATGTACCCATTACAAGGTTTGAGTAGGTTTTATTTTAATAAATAACGTAATAGTTAAAAAAAATGTGCATGTTGTTAGTATTACCCATTTACCCTAAAGCCTTTTAAAATACAGAACATAGTTGAAGATTGAACATAAGGTTATAAATGAAAAAAACAAACACTTGTAAAAGCCTAGGTAACAGCTTATATGTTTTCACTTTTTTTAGTCATATTTAGCACACAGGGAAATCATTGCATTTTCACGACTGTCGTGTTTTGTAGAGTCCTGTTTAGATTCAGCGAATTGTAATGCCTCAATTATTTATTGCTTTTCGTGATTTTTATCATGCATTAAATTAGCCAATAAATCAGAATGATTCATAAGCTTTTGTAATATTTGTAATTCTCACATTAATTATCCACTATTATAGTTTTTATTCAAAGATGAAGATAAAATATCTTTTATATGTAAATATTTAGTTTCACATGGTAATTTAAAAAGTCGAAAATCAGAATCCAAACAGTCGTAAGCCGCCCACGCTTTTAATTTGCATAATTTAGATATAACATGATTGTATATTAAAATGAAAATTGTGTTTAATAGATTATTTGATAGCTTATATTACGTTTCTAATACAAACAACATAAATGGAATCAATTTTTAACAGCTACGTAATCCTCTTAACGACAACTTCAGGAAGATATGTAATTTGTACTATTATCATAACTGTGAAATGATAGATATATTTGTTAAGAAGCAAGCAGTGTTTTCATTGCTTTAATTAATAATTAAAGAATATATATGTGTTGACATTGCTGACCATATGTGGATGAATAAAAAAAGTTTTCCCGCAGCAAAAGCGTTATGGGAGCGAATTTTTATAAGAATTGGTTTTTACAAAAAATGTCAGGTAAATAATTATTAAAAGTTGAACGAAATAGTGATAAAATGTTTGTTGTAAACAATTAAATATAAATTCTGTATAATGAAAAAGACCATGCATTTCGCGATATATCACAAATTATTAGGTTATTAAATCTGCCAGTTTGTAATTAGATCTGTGTTGCGTTTGGGAGCAGCACTCTACTTGCAGCTATTTTAAACATGTGTGGGGCGCGTTCCTAGGGGAAGGTGATAAAACTAAAGGGGGGGCGGGAGCATATTGAGAAAAAATTAGAAAAAATGTCTTATTAAACAAATTCTTTAATTAACTGAAAGAAAAGCAATAGCAGCAGACACTTATATAAGATTGTAACAATAGTGGACAATGTATTTAATAATTAACTTATCAACATTAAATTAAAAACAAGATAAATAATTATTAGTAAGTCCATTGGGCATGTCTTGCAGAGCAAAGTTTTTCGAAAGAAGGTTTTATATTAGAAATTGACACTCTCAGCTCTTTTTCTAGATTTGTCTTACATCTATATTTTGCCCTCAAAGTAACCACTACAGAAAACCTGGTTTCGCAAAGGTATGATGTTTAAAATGGTAATAGCATAGGAAATGCTCTTGTTTTCTCTGCAAAAAATCATCATCCAACCGTGTCCAAAATTTAAAGAGTGATTTACTACTAAATTGTCTTTTGATTTCACCACTTGCGGTGAAGCCTATAAAGATTTTTTCTTTGGTAGTTAAGAGACCTTTGGGAGTCTTTTGAAATGGGTACCTAACCCACTCGTAACTTTCTGTCAACTTGAAATCCCCAAGAAAAAACTTTTTAAAATTCTTTACCAGCATCACTAAATGATTTTCAATGGTTATAAAAACAACTTTCAGATGTTCTTCTTCCGCCTTGTAAGTTTTAACAGATTCGTCCTCATTGGAAAATATTTCTAGGTTTTTTCTCTTCATTTCTGCTCATTAATTCCAGTTTTCTAGAAGACGCATTAACTTTATCACTGGTATTCAATATATGTGTATTTGCTCCTTCCAGTTGACGACTCAAGGTATTTAATTTCTTGAATATGTCGACCAAGTAGCTCAATTTCAAACAAATAAGTCATATCGAAACTTCTCTTCTAGAAAAATGGCAATTGCATATCTTAATTCATAAACACGTTGCAAATATATCCTACGTAACAACCATCTTGCCTCGCAATAAAAGAGTAACGCTGATTGTACTGCACTCATGTCTTTACGAAGTACAGAAAAAATTCTTGATTTTAGTTCTCAATTTATAAGTAGCTACAGTAATGTAATACTAGCAAAGTTTAAGTGTTTATCACTGTGAGGAAAATGACAGAGATTAACTATGGATATAAAACACATTTTCAAATTTGGTGAGTGATAGCACAACAATTAGAAACGAGATGTATTTGCAATACTGATTAAAATTATGTAGTTTTGGTTTGTAAAGGAACAATAAAATAAATGAAATATATAAATCATTTTGATGTAAGAAATATAACGAATAATGGAAAAATTGTAAAGTATATAACTATTTAACTATTATTATTAGAAAAAGAAACAGTTATTACTTGACTATTAAAAGACAAAGGTTTATAACGCTCAGTATTAACCTCATTTGATAGGCATCTTTCTTTTCCCTTAGTCGTCCGCGTCTTTGCCGTCCCAATAACACCGCAACCTTTGGCTTATTGTGCATGCCCTTTGTATTTTCTACTCCACCCATTTCAAAATCACTGTGCCTTGAACTAGTCTGCACAGCAATTGGTAGAGTGAAGTTTTATAATGCTCTGTCTCCGGTCTAGGCTGACCGTAGATCAGTTGTCTTTTGCGATCCAGAGCTTTACACTCTCACAAGATGTGCTGGGGTGATTCCTCCCCCTCGCCGCAGAGTCTGCATGTGAGGTCCCCCTCCAACCGCCCCATTTTATGCAGGTGTTTCTTGACGACCATGCGTCCCGTCAAAGAGTCCTGTTATGTTCCTGAGCTGTCCTCTGCTAAGATTTAGCAGCTCCACAGCTCTCTTTGAACTGGATTCCTCAATTACTGACTTCCCATGTCTGAGCCCTGGACAGTTTGCCGAGTACATGCTCATTTCTAACCCAAGAAACACTAAGTGAGTGGTGGACCTGCCGCCAACTAGTTGCGGAATCAAGTAATATGTTGTCACGCCAGCTAGAAATAACACAAAATGTTAAAAAATAGATTGTATACAACTAACTAAAAATTTAGAAAATTCTCAGCCCTGGCCCATTTTTACCCCAATATAGGGACAAACTATGTAAGGCTAGATGCAACAATTAGAACCCAGGAATTAATGGATCCCCTTGCCATGTTCTTCGTCACGCCCAGGACCGGTTCTGGTCCCATAAATGGTTTTGCTGACACTTTCTTTGCGAGACTGTCAGCTTCTTCATTGCCTTTGACCCCCGAGTGACCCGGCACCAAGATTAGGGTGACCTCATTCTGCCCAGCCAGGTCGCTCGTCTCGTTTCGGCATTCACTTACCAGCCTCAAATTAACCCGTGGGCTACTTAGGGCCTTAAGGGATACCTGGCTGTCTGTGGCTATGAGGATCCGCTTGTTGATGTATCCCCTTTTCTTGTTCATCCGCACGCAGTGTAAGATGGCGTACATTTAGGTCTGAAAGACCGTTGCATGAGCTCCAAAGGAAATTCTGTGACTTACCATCGGTCCTTCCGAGTAAACGCCTGCCCCCGTCCCGCGCTCCCCGCCGGATCCGTCCGTGAACCAGACGAGCGCGTCCCGTGGTAGGCCCGGCGTCTTCCCCCGCCTGATAGGCGCCTTAGAAGTGATTGTCTAACTTCTAATAATATTCCTTCATTTCTAAGTCAACTGGCACTTTCTAAAACCTTTAGAAAGTTATTCCCGGATTTTGATGTGTCAGTGTGGACAACTGATTTCACTGTAAAGAAAATTCGAGTGGATCAAAATCCGGGGTTCGAGCTGGCCAAGATATTGTGCTGTAACGGCCTAACAATTCTTTGAATACCTTTCATTTAGGTAATTTTGCACTTAAATAAAGACGTGTGGCGGTAGACAGTCTGGAATAAAATACATATTCATTCCGCCTTAAACTTAAGGGTTGATCAACAAAGTGATCACTAGACGATTTTCTAGAAAATTTAGGTAGGGATCCTCATTTAGATTTTGTGGTACTTTGTATGACTTAAGATATGACTTCCGATTATTCCACACTGAACAACATTGAATTCATGTTGTAAATTACGCTCTACTGCCATATAAGGATTTTCATTTGTTCAGATATGCTTGTTTCTGATGTTGAATACACCCCGGCGAGTAAATCTAGCTTGATCCGTAAATAGTATTTTATTTGCATACAGTGGATGTGCATTCTGTTTGTTTCTGAAGCAATGGCAAAACTGTAGTTAACTGGAAGATAAACTAGCAAACGATTATGCATGGGTGTGAAGTGTAACGGATATATCCCCAAAAACAAAGAGCTACTTATATTAGCAGCTGCCCTTATTTTTCTTGATCTTATTTTTAGATTATCTGCTACATGCACTTTTCTTTTCTTCTTTCTAGGGAGCGATATTTTTTAACAGCCTAAAATAACCCGTTTTGCAAACAATAAACCAGTTTCAGTTAACCTGTCATAAATATTTTTGAATAATTTTTGATCCGACAGTATTTCGTTTAAATCCGATTCTAAAATTTGGATAACAATCATATCGCGGCATGCTTTAGATAATCTTCAACGAAAGCTTTTACCAAAATAATAACTGATGACACCAAGACGCGAATATTTTAGCATGAACGGGGTACGGGGTCATAATTTTGTCGATGGCAGACGCCTACAATGCCGTAAATGAAATATGATCTGAAAAAAACTATGACTATGTGTTGCAGCTAATTTTGAAATGGCAAATATTTATAAAACGCTAAATTTCAACGGCACTTTTATAAGAAAATAAGAGCGAATACTATTTTATTAAGCGACTTTTTTCTTTCAGCCAAACTTTATTTTTTCAAAACCATACGTGTTTCAGCTGCAAAGCAGCCAGATTCAGGGAAAAATGGTTCAATTTTCGAAAAGAACTTCAAACAATACACAAATTGCCAGAGCAGGATTTTTCATTTACTATCCTAGTGATAGTTTAAACTTATTTTTGAAGGTTGAACAATTTTTGCTCTGAAGATGGATGCTTGACAGCTGAAACGCATAAGGTTTTGAAAATATTAAGATGGTCTGGAAGAAAAAAATGCATTTTATTCAAGTGTTTCTGATGTCAACCCCAGGCTTTTTGACGATCACAAGTGATAAATTAGACGTTAAATATTTTTCATCGCTATCAAAAACGCATCTGTACTAATTTACGTCATATAGTTTTTAGATATGAAAAAAAAAAAATCAAAATTCAATTTCCCTGCATCTCCATTAATTTTTATTTTTAGGCTTAATAAGTTTATCCTAATCGTAATATTTTGATGCCGAGACTTTACTGCTGCTCTGTCTAACATTCGTTTTGGACCGCCTGTATAAAATTTATGTACACTTTTAATCTTACTTTTCTTTATTTCAGAAAAAATCTTTGTATTCTTACATTCTTTATCGATGCAGCCATTGACATTCCTCCTCAGAAACTGCTTTGTGCTTTTTTACGTTCGATAACATCAACCAAAAACACGTTTTAGTCAAAAGTGCACGCCTTTATAATTTAAAATTACCCACGTGTCCAAAAGGTTACTACGCATGCTCGTTTTCTCTTCGAGCATTACATTTTTCAAGTGATGCGTAACTATAAAAAAGGTTAATTAAACAAAAATTATCTATTAGGAATAACCTGTAATAAAGTGTGTGTAAGTGTTATTTCCCACAAGCAATTTCTTTAATATTACTTTGGGTCTGATTTTGTTACTTTTAAAACTAAAACTTTCACTTTCAAACCGATATATCTACCAAAATAAAACAAATATAATTAGGTTTATATAAGATATAATTAAGGTCATTTCTTTATTGTTATTCATTTACCATCATCAATTTAATTAAATTTGTATTTGGGCAAATGTTTCGCTGGCCAGCAAAAGCATTTCTTTTCCTATATATTAACTGCATCACCTAAAGCACCTTTTGTAGGTATTTTTTAAATGACTGTTGATTTCTCAAATAACCTGTCATAACTTTAACATGGAACGATATCATTACATACATTTTTATTAAAAAATATTTGAGTAATGCTTGGACGTAACGATTTGATGCAAATTACGGAAAATAATAACAAGCCCGCAAGGTAATAAGCATTAATGGAAATAATAATCTTTTGTGGCAATAAAACAATGCAATTTTAAATTAAATTATATTACTACTATCACAGAAGCTTGGTGAGCAAGCATTATTTCGCTTTCCCGAGGTTGTATTTTTGAGTCAGTTTTATAATCGTCCTCATTAGCAGCTTCCCGTTATATGTTATCCAACCAAAGTTACACATTAAACTGATTTTGGTTTGCTGCTCTCCAGTTTGTAAAATATCTCTTAAGTTATAACCTCGGTGGTTTAGGGGTAAGAACGTGTGCCTCTGAACCGAAGGGTACTGGGTTTGATCCCGGGGTACTCCTTTCACTTTTTCAGTACAAACTGTAACATTAACATCAACCGAGCTTCTGCATTGTATTTGAGAAAGTTGAATGTCTGCACGTTCCGCACTTCGGTGGGGGCGTAAAGCCGTCGGTATAGTGTCCATGCGATGTTGGGCACGTCAAAGATCACGACCCTCCTTACAGAAAGTCAGGGGTTCGGCAAAATTTCCAGGATAGTAGGTGAAACTGCTCCCTGGCGTCGGTGAGTGGCCATAGTCGCGGAAATAGTCCGACGTTAAAGAAACAAAACACACACACATCTCTGAAGTTCATGTTCAAGTTATTTATTTCATAGAACATTATTGCAATGTACAGGCTTTTTCATTATATTTTTATTACCCGCCCCTTATCATCGTTATTATTGCCTATAGAAAAAAAATGTTAATAAAAAGTTATGTGGTTATGACTGAATTTTTTTTAAATCCTATCAAAAGTACAGTGGCGTGCAGATTTCAGGAGACACAAAAAATGGAATATTTTTTTAATCTGTATACGATTAACTTTTTTGAATGATATTTATTCCTGATTTCAAAAATATGCCATATGTTACCCCTAACTTATACCCTTTTTGAACAAAAATAAACGTGCGGCAAAAGAGCATATAGGGCGTTGTACCCAAAGCGTCCAACACCATCAGAAAATACGTTAAAAAATATTTTCCGAAAGGTGAACCTTCAGTTTTAGTATAAAAAAACGTGTAGCTCAAGCAAATCAGGAAAAACTTCCTGGTTTGCTTGAACTACACTGTTCAGCTAGATATACTACTTCCTTTTGAAGGTAATCCATATTTATTCACGAATAGACTTTTTTCAATATTGTATTATTTTTTAGAAAATTTTGAATACAGTATAAATAATGCAGTCAATTAATTAAGTTAAAGGTATTCCAAAATCCGTCCGTTAAAAAATAAGAACTAGAGACCATGTAAAATTTTACCCGTACAAATTTTAACACAGGCTCATAAAAGAAAAAGGCTGGACTTCTGCCGCCAGATGATTGAAAAGTTGAATGAAGATCCCGATTATTTTCTTAAAATATTAGGAACTGGTGAATCATCCTTTTCTACGGCACGAGTTTTTAATAGGAGAATACGTAGGTCGGGGGAAAACAAGCAGAACAGAAAAAGATTGGTAAAACAAATACAAAAAAATTCACTAATTAGGATGAAAAACTGTTAGCGTTTAGTGTGGAATTTTCAGAAACAAAATTGTTGGGCCTATATTTTTTGGTTATACTTTAACTAGAGTTACACATTTGGAAATAATTATCCCAAAGGTATAAAATTTTCTTTTTACCGAATATTCTGGAAGCCGAACTTGATGACATAATTTGGATACAGGATGTATAGTATCCTACCCGTTCAAGATCGTTTGAATAATGTATTCTTAATATGGACAAGGAATAATAAAACTATTAAATGGCCACCTAACAGTCAGGATTTGACCCCTATGAATTCATTTCTTTGTGAATTCTAAAAGACATTGTCAATAACAATAATCATAGTATTCAAATCATTAAAGACAGGATTAGACTTGAAATAAACAATCTGAATGCCAATAATGAAGCCATTTCCGGTGTAATTATAAACATGAGAAGAAATTTTTACTTATGCATTGACAATAATGATGGACACATCGAACACCTTTTATGAGTTATCATTTATTAGTATTTAAATTTCCAAAATAAATTTTTGTTATCTATTTTGTATAAATATTTGGACTTTTTTCCTCACTGTAAACCATTTTGATTATTCAATTAAAGAAATGTTACTTATCAAATACAATAGCTGTCATTTTTAAACCTTACTTTAACAATGTCAACTTTTTCATATGACTGAATCAGTTCACCTCGAGGCCAGAACATACACAAAAAAATTCACGCAGCAAGTGCGTTATGGAAGTGAATTTTCATAAACATATTTCTAATAGCAAATATGTCTTTTTTTAATGAAATCAGGTTACAACTATAACCTATATTATAGTGTAAACAATGTACCATATTTCATCAAAATAAGTTTATTTTTTGAAAATGTACAAAAAGTGTCCTAAGATCCACCTAAAATGTTCCCGAAAAAACTTGTTTCCTAGCCAACGAATCTTAAGTTAGGTACAAATTGGGTTATTGAAATGTAAAGCATTAAATGAAAATTCGCTACCAAATACCAAAATGCACTTGCTGCCCCGAACTTCTTTTCTAACAAAGAACTATTATATTTCGATGAAAAAAGGTGTTCGGTTTAAAAAAAAAGAAAATTTGTATCACCAACGACTTATGGACCACGCTGTGATTGTAAAATTAATTTTATAAGATGTAGCTCAAGACAACCTATAATTAACATAGGTATATAATTTTTTCTCGTATCTTGTATATTGACGGATATATTGAGCTTTTGTCTACGATAATTCCCTAAGAAATATAGACTATTAAACCATAAACTCTAACTGTCAAAGCATCAGAGAAAGAGTCTGGAAATATTTTAGTAAAATTCATTAAAGTCTGGTTATGGTAACGAATTTTCATAGAACTGTTTTTAATGTTAAGTATGTTTTTTTTAAGAGAAAGACATGAATTTAAGTGGATAGTGTAACGTCTATAGTAGAAACAATGTACCACATTTCATCAAACTAACATTTTGTTTGAAAAAGTACAACAATTTACCGAAGATAAGGTTAAAATTTTCCCAAAAAACTAGTCTGACTTTCCTGACCAGCGAACCTACCCACTTAATTTACACAAAAATTACACCAGCCAAGTTACAATTTTTACAGGAAGCTTTTTGACAGAAATTTGCAGATTTGTGAACAATTTATTTCATGATAATTCGCCAAAGATTGGCTAAGTGATTATACGTAAGTTACCTACCAAAATTTAGCTCTGTAGGTTAAAGGACAAAAAAGTTACACGCATTTAAAGAAAAATAAATTTGGGTTTTTCTCAAAACGTCAAAGTCGCGATTTCAAACGTCAAAATTGGTAATATTTAGGCAATGACCCTGAAAATAACATGAGCTATGGAAGGAAAATGTCTCAAGAAGAATGTTTTACAAAGCCTGAAGTCCTAATTTAATCGTCATTGTCCTTCATTTTACTAAAATATTCCCAGAAAATTCATATCAAATAGACCCTTTCTCTGATACTTTGGCAGTAGTGGCTATCGGTTAATGGTATATCATTTTTGTCGAATTTTCGTAAAAAATCTTTAAAGCGCAATATATCCGTTATTATGCAAGATACGAAAAAAATTGTATACATTAATTATAGGGTGTCTTGAGCTACATCTTAAAAAATATTTCTACAATTACAGGGTAGCCCATAAGTCGTTGGTGATTCAAATTTTCTTTTTTAGGGAATTTTCTTAAAAAAATTCACTAATGGGGAGATCCGTGTACCAAAATTTAGGTCTCTTAAGTTTAAGGACAAGAAAGTTACGGGCAGCTAAAGAAACAAATTTTGGAGTTTTCCTCAAAACGTCAAACTCGCAATTTAAAACGTCAAAATTGGCAATGTTTAGGCAAAGAACGTGAAACAAATACGGATTGTGAAAAGAAAATGTTGCAAGAAGAGTGTTCTGCGAACGCTAAAGTTTCAGATTCAACCGTCATTGCCCTTCATTTTACTGAAATATTTACAGAAAATTCATTTGAAGTAGACTCTTTCTCTGATGCTTTGGCTGTCGATTTAGTTAAGTTGATGCTTTCGCTGTAGGTTTGGTGAAGTTTATGGTTTAACGGTCTATAATTTTCAGCTCATTTTCGTAGAACAAATTCGTAACTGTAATTTAGCATTTTTTATCGAAATATGATGCATGTTTGTAAGAAAAAAATCTGGACGCAGTAAGTGCGTTTTGGTAGAAAATTTTCATTAAATCCTTCAAATTTCAATAACTCAATTTGCTATTAACATAATTTTTGTTGGTTAGGAAATTAACATTTAACTTTATTGTCGGAAATTTTTTGTATGAACGCAGCAAGGGCGTTTTCGTTGCGAATTTTCATTAAATGTTTCAAATTTCAATAACTTAATTTGCTATTAACCTAAGATTCATTGGCTAGAACACTAGTTTTCTCGGAAACATTTAACGTTTATTTTCGGAAAATTTTTGTACATTTTCAAATAATTATTTTGATAAAATATGGTACATTGATCCTACTATATGGGTTATACCGGTAACCAAATTGATGCCTGCTCGCATTAGAGCGATATATTTGTAATTAAAAACATTTTTATGAAAATTCACTTCCATAAGGCACTTGCTGCGTCCAGAGTTTTTTATTTATACTTTTGCTTTCTTTACATCTTGTCGTCAAATACATTACACATAGAAGTCTACGAGGTCTGCCTTTTACTATCACTGTATGTTGATCTTATTTTTAATATACGTTCTTCTACCAAAAAGTAGTTGCCACCTAGATAGTCTCACTAGAGATGTACTAATCTAAGGAGATAATAATTTAGAAACTATCGCATCGAAAACATTACTTTTATTTGGGGACAAGTACTGACTAATCACCCGTGAATTTGTCATCGTTCAAATTTAACTTTATTCTTATTTATTGTTAATGCCTCTGAAAGCCAGGAGAAGTTTATGTTACACAGTCAGGCTCTATGGTTGCTACGTGTCTAAACAATAGCGGATATAACCTTAGAATTTACATGTAGTTCCACTTGCAGAACAAAAACAACACTTTTGTAAATGCACGTCGCGTCCTTGACAAATAATAGTGAACGTTTGAACGTGTAAACTATTCTGATAATTAGCGCAGTAAAACAATAAGTAATTGTTGAATAGAGGGCAAACAATCGCGAGTTTTTTTTCACTTCTTGAAGAACTGCCAGCGTCTGTTTACATGAGGTACCTGCTTCAGTTAATTTTATATAACTATACCATTAACTACCAGAGAAATAATCCATTGATTTGAATCGTGGCTAATCCCGATTTCATTTAAGACTGATCGGATATCTCTTATTATCATAATTTATTGTTTCAATCATCATGCTCCTCACCACCCACACCCAAGGAGATGGTAATGAGATTGATATCTGTTTCAATGTTACTGGAACAATAGTTTGCATTTAGGTTATTGGGTTTTCGTGTTGTATTGTCTTTATTTTTTCAACTGAATTTGAATTACCTTTTATATTTGCATTATATTAGTGAATGTGGTGGATAACGAACGTTTCTTATTAGCTTTTGTTAACTTTTGTGAGCCTGAGGGCTCTAAATTATCATCAACATCACAGTCTAAAAGAGATGTCGCCTATAGTCATCTCAACCACGATTCTCGGTCTCCAGCAGCTTTTTTCATTTCATTGTAACTTCCACACTCCATCAATTGGCCTAGGTTTCCTAAAGCTCCCTTCTTTGTAGGTATACTTCTTCCGTTTTCCATGTTATGTTGTAAAACATTTATCATGTCTCAAAGTATGTACAGTAAATTTGGCCTTTTTTCACCTAAACTTCTTGTAGCAAACTTCATTTTTCACTCACCTGTTCTGGAACACCTTTATTCGTTTTTTTGTCGTAGTATATTGTCTGTCATTTTTCTTTATGTCCGGATTTTAAAAGCATTTAGTTTCTTTATGTCTTGGTTATAAAATTCGACGTTTCCGCCACATGCACTGCAATACTTCATACATAAGACTTGATTATCCTTTCCCTCAGTTCCAAATTAATGTTAAAATATTTCTTATTGGTTACTTTGTCTATTAAATACCTGTTTTGCTACTGCGATCTTCCATCAGAGTTCATTTGCGTGCATTTTAATCTCTGGAATACTTTTATTCGTCTTTTTGTCGATAGATGTTAGATCACTTTGTTGTCATTTTTAGCGAATTTTCTTCAAAAAAATCCCTAATGAGGAGATCACGACTTTTGAATTTTGAAAAAATGTCTTTAAATGAGCGCGAACTAGGACCCCCAGAACTTATATCGGGGGCCAGCTTTAATTTATATATATATATATATATATATATATATATATATATATATATATATATATATATATCACACCGATAACTCAAAAAATAATGGGCCAATTTTGATCAAATTTGGTGAGTACCTTCCTTTTGCAAATGGCTTGGACAAGTTTGTTAGCCAGGAATATCGGCCCAAATTTTCCCGGAAAATTTTGTGATTTCTTTCGGAAAAAATGTATATCTCCGAAATTAACAAAGTAAGGGCAACTAAATTTAGAGCGCGGGTTTGTATTATAAAGAGTGAACCATGTACCAAAATTTAGGTCTGTAGGTTTAAAGACAAAAAGTCGCGATTTGAAACTTCACAATTGGCAATATTTAGGCAAATAACCTGAAACAAATATGGATTATAAAAAGAAAATGTCGGAAGAAGTGTGTTCTGCAAACCCTTAAGTTTCAGCTTCAAACGTCGTTGTCCTTCATTTTACTTAAATGTTTACAGAAAATTCATTTCAAATACAATAGGTCCTCGGATAACGTCGTCCCATTTAACGTTGTTTCATTATAGCGTCGCAGTTTGTTGTAGACAAATGTATCATTTAACGTTGAAACTGATTCGGTATAGGGTTTTTATTCTAAAAAAAGTCTAAAATAGTAGGTAAAAAAGGAGTACATAATATAATGTGTAGGCATGTACATAATACATACATAAATGAATACTGTTTTTTTAATCATTTTGCAGTCACAAATATGTACATATTATGTATGTACATTATATTCATTCCCAATGATTCGTTTTACGTCGTTCCACTTACGCGGGATTGTTAGATCACTAACTAGGACGTTAAGCAGGGATTTGTAGACCCCTTTTCTGATGCTTTGGCGGTAGTTCTAGTTAATTTTATGGTTTAACAGTCTATAATATTTAGCTAATTTTTGTAGAAAAAAATCGTTAATGAGGAGACCGCGACTTTTGAAAATTAAAAAAGATTTCTGCAAATGAGCGCAAACTAGGCCCCCTAGAATTTATATCCAGGCTTACATTCCGTTTTTATGTATTGGCATATATACAGGCTGGCGCCTTTCTACGGTATAGCTCAATATAATTGTTATTATACAAGATACGAGAAAAAATTATATCGGTTAATTATAGGGTGTCTTGCGCTGCATCTTATAAAATTATTTTAACAATCACAGGATGACCCATAAGTCGTTGGTAATAGCTCCATTTTTTTCCGAACACCCTCATATTATTGCATTTTTGCATTTTTTATCGAAATATAATCCATATTTGTAAGAAAACAAAATCGGGACACAGTAGGTGCGTTTTGGTAGCGATTTTTCATAAAATGCTTCAATTTTCAATAACTCAAGTTGCTATTAACCTAAGGTTTGTTGGCTAGGAAATCAGTTTTCTCGGAAACATTTTAAGATTATTTTCGAAAGGTTTTGTAGATTTTCAAACAATTAGTTATTTTGATAAAATATGGTACATTGTCTACTATATAGGTTAAGGCTCGAATTTAGAATTTCGTAACTTGTGGGAGGGAGCTTTCGTATTATGTGCCTTTCCCAAAGCTCGAGTAGCTGCAAGAATAAAGCGTTTATCTCATTATCTTCATTTTCAGTTACTGGCTTTGGGTCGTCATGTCGTGTAGTTTTGACACTTCCAGTCAATTTAAATCGTTCCTGTATATTTGCGAATTTTCCTCTAGTCATTGCCGATAGAGTCGGATACCTCTTGTTAAACATCCTGCATGTTCTGCTTACAATCCAATTGCGTTCCCCATCAATATAAAATAAATATAAAATATCCATATTAGAGTACTGTTCAGTATTCTGCATTTTTATTAGCTTATTATTTCTGTAACGTGAGTAATACAAACACACTCAGATTACCTTTAAAATATAAATGACGCTTTAGAATTCATGTGTTATCAAAATTAGATTTTCTGTCAGCCACAGCTGCCTTTATTGTGCAGCGTAATGTATATTCTCTAGAAAAGGAGTTTGTTACCTAAAAATTCTAGTAGCAACTTACTCGTAAGAGATCGGTATAGGAAAACTTATATGAAACCAGTGTAGAATTAAATTTAGAACTCCAATTTTTAATAATATACAGGGTGAAAAAAAAAAGACTTTTGCAACATTGAATACGTGTAAGTTGGTCTTTAAATTTAAAACATTCCGTATGATACAGGTAAACTAGATAGATAATATGAAGGCTTCATTCTAGAAATTATAGTATTATAAATTCCAGCCTTTTATCTTTAAAAACATGTGAAATACAAAGTGTTATGAATAAGGATAGAACTTCCGCAAAATGTAGAAAAATCACAATATCTATGAAATAGTTGAAGATAGGGATAGTAGAGCCTAATATAAATCCTCACAAAATTTTATGAAGAATTCAAATATGCAATAAAAATAGGGCATGCTATTTAAATTAGCAAAGTTGATGACTACTTCTGGTCTAACCGGAAGTGATGTGACCTTCAAAACATCTTAGAGTAAAATACAATTACGAATTGTGATCGCTGGTGATAACAACCTTTATATTTTAAATAGGGAACATGGGTCGAGTGTTACACCATTTAAAAGCTCTTTCTTTTCTGAATTCAGCACACAAATTTTTTTGGAAGTTTTATCAACTCGTTTAAAAATTATTCACAGTTGGAATTGCAAGAAAGTATTTCATTCATTGTGATAAAAAATGCACCATTTAGTCAATTTTTCGTTAAAAAAAAATAAAAAAACAAAACCAAACGTTCAATAATACTTATTCAGTTAAGTAAGTGTTCAAATTGTTGACCACAAAAGTTTAAAACGAGCTCTTACATTCTAGAGCATTTGTAGAGTTATTAGACGGCATTCTTCAACAATGCGTCGTCGTAATTCTTCCAGACTCCGGTTCTGTTGTGTAAATTCTACTCTTTAAATGGTCCCATAGAAAGAGGTCTAAAGGAGTTAAATGCGGTGATCTATGGGGCCACTCAATAGCACCTCTACGTCCAATCCATTGCACTGGAAACTCTCTGTTCAAAAACTCCCTAACACGTTGTGAAAAATGCGGAGGAGCTCCATCTTATTGAAACACTGATTTATTTTCTTGATAACGATCATCATTTTCAACAATGTCAATTAGTAGAGGGTAAACGATATCTTCTAGTAACTCCAAATACGTTTCGCCACTCAAATTGCTATCAAGAAAAATTGGTCCGATTAAACGGTCTCCAAAAATGCCAGTCCAGACATTCAATTTCTGTGGAGTTTGAGTGTGGACTTCGTGAAAATTTCTTAAATTATTATCTGCCCAATAACGACAATTATGGCGATTGACTGTAGAGTTTAATAAAAACGTACACTCGTCTGAAAAACAGATATTGAACAAAAAGTTCCCGTTATCAGCTATTCGTGCAGTCATAACTTCACAAAATTCCAGCCGCCGATCAAAACCATCTTCATTCAGTTGTTGTACAAGATGAATTTTATACGGGGAAATCTATGATGCTTCAATATTCGCTGAATGGTTCTTCTTTTGACGTTTGAAACAGTGGCCGATTTTCTCGTGCTCAAAGTTGGGTCTGCAGCAATTGGTCCTAAAACTTGAATCTCAGTAGTCTCATTTCTAACCGGAAATTCACGTTCAGCATCCCGTTCTTTGTTAGCTACTGAACCGTTTTGTCGAAATTTTGCAACTAACCCCAAAATGTATTTTTTGTTAACATGTCTGTTCGCATGTCGCTCATTAAACAAATTTGCGGTGCGGTTGGTACAGTCATTGTTTTTGAAAAAAAGAGTAATTATTTCAACTTTTTCTTCTACAGAATACACCATTGTGAACTTAATTTTCGGTAGTACTATCAAGTATCAAACGGACCGATAAACTGAAATAATAAACCGCATTTCTCTCATTCCGATAAGAAATGTTCTGACAGTCAATTTTTTGTTTACAAACCAACAAAACATTGAGTATCAGCACATTTCTTATCGAAATGAGTGAAATGCGTTTTTGCACCTCAAATGTGAATAATTTTTAAATGAGTTGATAAAACTTCCAAAAATATTAGTGTGCTGAATTCAGAAAAGAAAGAGCTTTCAAATGATGTAACACTAGACCCATGTTCCCTATTTAAAATATAAGGGTTGTTATCACCACCCTTAAGGGGTTAATGTCACAAAGTTGAGTTTTATGTCAAAACATGTCCCCCTCAATATTAAAATCAACGTGTTTCAGCGTTTCTTAAAAAAAAATTCTCTGGACGCAAATCGGTCTGTTTCGTTTTCAATGCGCCACCATATATGTATATATATATATATATATATATATATATATATATATATATATATATATATATATATATATATATATATATATATATATAAATTTTAGCGAACCTTGGTTTTGGGTTCTATGGGCCCAAATTCGCGCTCGTCTGAACAAATTTTTTCAAAACCTTTTCATCATGACCTCTCTCTTAGCGACTTTTTCTTAATGAAAATTCGCTAAATAGAAAATGGTATAGACTTCTTCCAGATCTGTTTCTACACAACTAAAGTGAAGCGACATTAAGCATGCCAAGTGTCTACTTGTTTGCCAATTGTTTCGCTAGGTAGGTATTGTTCTTAGTTCTTTAAAAATATACAAAACGTGTTTACCAAAGGAAGCAGAGGCATAATCATAAGATCAAACGAACTTACCTTAAATTATGTTCGATCTTAATTATGTGAAATCTTCGTTGAAGTAAATAAAGTTCCAATACCCTCCCCCATTTCTATACGTTTCATCCCTAACTGTGTGGCAACAATAACTTACAACAACCTGAATTTTTTTTGGATAATCTAAATAAAAGGATATGTGTGTCTATCTTTAAAT
This sequence comes from Tillus elongatus, assembly GCA_964006375.1. Taxonomy (NCBI): domain Eukaryota; kingdom Metazoa; phylum Arthropoda; class Insecta; order Coleoptera; family Cleridae; genus Tillus; species Tillus elongatus. Next base: position 178,884,920 of record OZ023263.1, read on the forward strand.
AGTGAATTTTCATAAAAATGTTTTTAATAGCAAACATGTTTTTTTAAGAAAACAGGCATAAATCTATATAGAAGAAACAATGTGCCATGTTTCATCAAAATAACTTTATTGTTTGAAAATGTACAAAAATTTCCGAAAGTAAACTTAAATTGTTCCCGAAAAAACTGGTTTCCTGGTCAACCTTATAGGTTAACAGCAAATTGAGCTATTCAAATTTGAAGCATTTAATGAAAATTCACTACCATAACGCACTTGCTGTGTCCCGAATTTCTTTTCTTACAAAGATGTATTATATTTCGATGGAAATGCAATAACATAGGGCGTGTTCGATTAAAAAAAGAAAAGAAAATTTGAATCACCAACGACTTATGGGCCAGCCTGTGATTGTGGAAATATTTTTTAAGATGTAGCTCAAGGCAGCCTATAATTAGGGTATACCATTTTCCCCCGTAAATTGCATAATAACGGATATATTGAGCTTTAATGATTTGTTACGAAAATTTGACAAAAATGATATACCATTAACCGATAAACTCTATAGCCAACACTACTGCCAAAGCATCAGAGAAAGGGTCTATTTTAAATGAATTTTCTGGGAATATTTTAGTAAAATGAAGGACAATGACGATTGAAACTAAGAGTTCAGGCTTTTTAAAGCATTCTTCTTGAGACATTTTCTTTCCATAGCTCATATTAATTTCAGGTTCATTGCCTAAATATTACCAATTTTGACATTTTAAGTCGCGACTTTGACGTTTTGACAAAAACCCGAATTTATTTTTCTTTAGATGCCCTTTAACCTATAGAGCTAAATTTCGGTAGGTAACTTACCCATGATGATATGAACCCGCGCACTGAATTTAGTCGCCCTTACTTTGTTAATTCCGGAGATATAAATTTTTTCCGAATTAAAACTCAAAATTTTCCCGGAAAACCTCGTCCGATTTTCTTCACTAACGAACTTATCCAAGCCATTTACAAAAGGAAGGTATGTGCCAAATTTTATTAAAATCAGCCCATTATTTTTTGAGTTATCGGTGTGATACATACATACATATATACATATATATATATATATATATATATATATATATATATATATATATATATATATATATATATATATATATAAGTAGGTATTGCGACACTTGGGACAGACAGTGACGTCATAGGAGTGGGGGGTACCCCCTCCCCTAGCCCCACCCCTAGCCCCACCCCTTGTGTCCACGCCCCGGCGTCCAGCCACGCCCCGGCGTCCAGCCACGCCCCCAAGATGGCGTCCAATATGGCTTCCAATGTAACCTGAAGGTCATTGACCTGTCTAGGAAACTTTGGCCAGGTCGTCTCCAAGATCTTATTTTTCAGTGGTTATCTTGCTCGAGGCATTTAATATCCTGGCCAGACAGTGACGTCACATGACTTGGGCCAGACAGTCACATTTCAAAGTGTCTAACCTATTACTTCAAATTATTATATTTTGAAAAAAACCATTTGGAGCAGGTGAGTTTCGAACCCCGGGCACTCAGATGGGAGGCAACGATGCTACCCGTTGAGCTAAGCAGACGCTTGTTAATTTATTGTTTTAGGCTAGTATATATATACGACTTTTAATTACAAACAAACCATACATGTAACATAATTAAAGTTTTTGTTATTATTAGACAAATGGATGATTTACAAAATAATAATATGTTTAATATTAGAGGCGGAACCAAAACGGAGGAACCAAAATGGCGGAATAAAAAAAAATATGGCGGAATGAAAGATGGCGGTCTAACCTGTGATACCTTAAGCTGACATCCCTGACATTATAAAAAATGGCGGCTTTCGTTCTTAAAGATGGTGCCTTTCGCTGATAAAGAATGGCGGCTTTCGTTCTTAAAGATGGTGCCTTTTGCTGATAAAGATGGTTGAAGACTCCATTATTTAAAGTTACGTCACCCCAACCTTTAGAGCCGACAAATGAGAGTGAGGTTGATTTTACAAAATAATAATATGTTTAATATTAGAGGCGGAACCAAAACGGAGGAACCAAAATGGCGGAATAAAAAAAAAATATGGCGGAATGAAAGATGTCGGTCTAACCTGTGATACCTTAAGCTGACATCCCTGACATTATAAAAAATGGCGGCTTTCGTTCTTAAAGATGGTGCCTTTCGCTGACAAAGAATGGCGGCTTTCGTTCTTAAAGATGGTGCCTTTTGCTGATAAAGATGGTTGAAGACTCCATTATTTAAAGTTACGTCACCCCAACCTTTAGAGCCGACAAATGAGAGTGAGGTTGATAAGCGAGAATAATGGTATTGGTCGAAGACTCCATGATTGAAAGTTACGCCCCCCATTAAAACAAACCATTCATAAAGCTTTTGTTATTAGACATAAGACATAATAATTAATATGTTTAATATTAGACAGACTATTAGATTTCGCATAGAAATTAGCCGAACGCCACAATTGTTATATGGGTAGGTTCTAAAAATAACACACAGAGGTCGTTGGCAAACAAAAGAAGGAAGTTCAGAAACAAAACTAATGTGGTTGGAAATAAATATTAATAAATACAGCTTCAAACGATAGTGGTATCAACATCTATAAATTGTTCACTACACACTGTTAAACTCATTCAAAATTTAGTTATCGTAGAGGTAAGACGTGCTTCAGTTAACTCTAACGTATCCAAGTGCTCAGTAGTGTGTTTAAAATGGCTACATTAAATGATGTGTGCTACCAGCAAATTAAAGACAACTTCTGGTATGGTTTATTTGGAGACTTTCAATTAATTATTGATAAAAACACTGGTTATTTTAATGCGACTAAGCTGTGTAAAGATGGTGAGAAAAGATTCAGACATTGGTTGGAAAATAAGAAAACTAAAGAGTTGATTACCTATTACAACGGTCAGGCGAAGAAACATTTAGGTAGCCAGAATACCGATTACCTAAATATTTCAACCGAAGGTGTCCACTTAGAGTCACATCTAGGGGGCCGGAATTCCGGCCCCCTAGATGTGCTGGAAGCAACATCTCAACTAACACCTACAACCGCTACATACTTGGTGGACTTTGGTGGAACACAGACTGAAAACAACTTTATATCTGGTACATATGTCTGTAAAGATTTGATATTAAATTTGGCTTGTTGGATATCCAATAGTTTCTATGAAAAGTGCAACCAAATTATTTTTGATTTTTTCGTAAGTGAATTTAATCAAAAATACAAGGATAACCTCAAAGAAATTGAAGTGAAATTAATGGAGATAGATGATGAAGTGCAGCGTATGCGAGAAACAAATGCTAAAATCACAGAACATTTAGAAGATATATCTCCAAAACCAAGCAACCCTGGAAAACTTTGTGTTTTTGGTTTGCTTTCAAGAAATGAGGATACTACCTATCCATATCATGCTGTAAGGACTCAGAAGAAAAGTTTTAAAAGAGCTGTCAAGAACTTTAAAAATAAACACCCTGATTCCGAAGTAGTTTTAAACATGTTGTATGATCCAAATTCTGTAAATCTCTTTAACAGAATAAAGACCGAAGTCGAATACCTCAAGGCGAAGAGAAACGATCTATAGATAGCAGATGTACCTCAGGAGAAGTTTATTCAGGATATTATTGATTTACGATATAAATTGTAATTGTTCACTTAGCTTAATTGTATGTAACCAGATGAAAAAATAAAATAACATTATTTTAATAAAGACTTTTATTTTATTCTAAGTACATTAATACATTAAATATATAAGCTTATTTAACATCATCTGAATTTATCCAAGAATTCTGAGATTTATCAAAACCCAGCCATTTTACATAGAGCTGCTTGCCTTTCTTCCTCAAGATGCGTTCAACCAGATAGATGTCTGTTTGTTTAGTCGTTTGTAGTTCTTCCTCTCAACAGTTTTGCGTCTCATGGTGATGTTGGATTTAAAAGTATCCACTTATCATGTAAATCTTTTAGTTTGCTGTCTATTTCTCCCAGCTTATTCTTTAGCTTATTATTCTTTAACACATCAACATCTTTTAAAACTTGAGCAGTTATGTTCTTAGCTAAAATTTTCAATTTATTTTCAAATTCGTTTTTTAAATCTTCCAACTCAGGTTTGTGTACAGCTTCAAGTAGTATGGCAATGATTCTTTGTTTTACCTCATCTTTGTTCTTCTGATAGTCGTCTATCCATACATCAACAAATTTTTTATTTACACCATCTGTTGCATCGACTGGATCAGCTATGTTACACAATCTATGGCTTTGCAAATCAAAATCACCACTATCAGTTCTTGGGAAAATCTCTCTTTCAATAATTTTAAACTTAGAACCTTTATTGGATTGGGAACGTCCGAACTTATCGATAGACATTTTTATACTAAGCATTAAGGTAGGTATGTCTGTGATATATGTAGATATACTAGGCGATAACACCAACCTCCTTCAGTTCTTCAATGATTGACTGAATTTCATTGTTATGAGCATTATTACCAGCAGCCTGGGAAGCTACTAAAAGTCTAAGTCTATCAACCAGCTCATTTATGTCATCCCAATAGACATATTCTATTTGTTTGTTATTTTGTAGCATATAGTTGTTAGTGTTGCTGCTTACATTCTGAGCTCTAGGTTCAGTTTTTTGTTCTGCGTTATGATGTGTGTCGTAACCAAAACCTTGAGGAGTTGAGGATCTACGACCTCGTGGATTTATCACCGGTTTTATTAGAGTCAGATACTTTTCCGAGGAACAACCCTTGGTTCGTGCGTTAGGATCATAGTTCATTTTATGCACACTAGTTGCTTCTAGAATATCTCTATAGTGTTGAAGATCGTCATAGGTATACCCTCTAGGTGTTTTCATAAATATCAATTCTAGCAGACCTTGTGTTTGCGGATATCTCCGTTGACCTAGTCGAATATCATTATCAGTAAAATCCAAGTGTTTATTGCCAAGACTCCAGCTACCGGTATCTTTAGCGTAGCGAGCACCATACGTTTGATCAATGGTAGCGAGCCTTGGTGGTTCAGTAAAATACTTGTCTACATAATATCGAACTCGTTCAGGATATTGCTCCAAAAATTCTTGATATGCAGGGTTGGATGTGACAGTTTGTAGGTCTGCCTCAAGCTCTTCAAATGTTGGGATATCCTCATCGGAACTTGTCTCCTCAGCCTCTTCCCTAGGTTCAGCTTCAAAAACTTCATGGTCTTTAAGGAACTGTACTTGGGGTTTCGTTTCTGGTATATCGACTTCGTCTTTGATTTGTTCAGCCTTTGGTTGTTGCTGGGGCTGCTGCTGCTGCTGTGCTGCTGTGTTTTTAGATATTTCACTTAGGGGCTCAACAAGTGGTTTATATAAACGTTGCAGAGCATCATCATTCTCGGCTCTGTTAAGTTTAAGCATTAAATGTTTTTTTCGAATATTGTCAGCAAGTTGTAAAATCCTTTTCTTAACTTTTCGCTCTTCCTTACCCAGTACTTCCATTGTGCTACAACTGGTCGGTATTACCAGCTGGTCTAATAATTTGTTTGAGCGATACAGGTTGTGTGGTGGTTTAACATATACTGACTCCTTCATGGTACATGCCTTCTTATTTATCACGATGTCTGGCTGTCTTGTTAGACAGCTGTGTTAGACAGCTGTGTTAGACAGCTGTGTTAGACAGCTGTGTTAGACAGCTGTGTTAGACAGCTGTGTTAGACAGCTGTGTTAGACAGCTGTGTTAGACAGCTGTGTTAGACAGCTGTGTTAGACAGCTGTGTTAGACAGCTGTGTTAGACAGCTGTATGACAGCTGTATGACAGCTGTATTAGACACCTGTATGACATCTGTGTTAGACACCTGTGTTAGACAGCTGACTGTCCTGTCTATCATCGTTTGTTAGAATAATATATATCTATCGAATCCTTTTCTATATCGACCTTTGTGTACATCGTTTTCCTTCACAATCACCAACACACCATACTTATTATCTTTCCAGCATTGGTGGCAGATAGTTTTAAATTGTTTAAAGTCCATATCGGTGGTCACATGATCGTCGTACACATGTTTTAAATTGGTTTCATCTTGCTTGAATAACACAATAACATTGGTGTTGTCACGTACCAGATGTTTGGGTATTCGTGTATATGTTTGACAGAGATAGAATGAATCAATATTCTTATGTCTGCCCATACTGAAGTATGCTCTTATTTTATCTTGTTTGTCACAAGCTACATCATCAAATATAAACACAGAGTTGTCCTTGGCATCTGCCGGATCTAATATTTCATCGTTTTCTCTATAAGGATAGTAACCAACACCTTTTGTTGCATTCATCACCTCCTTTAACATCTTGTATTTCGGTTGATACAGAGACTTTGAATACACATACACGTTATCAAATTTTAAACCGTTTGCTTCAAACAACAAACTCAGCATGACATTAGTTTTACCACACCCACTGGGACCACATATGATACAGCGAACGGTGTTTGGAAAGAGAGGACCATGCCTCAGTTGTTGTTGAGCTGTGTCCGTAACAACATCGTCTATATTTGTAATGGGTAAGGCAGAAGCGTGTTTGCTGGTACGCATCTTAACTTAAACTAAACTATATTTTATTTGGGTGTGTATATATATGAATGCAAGTGAGACACCCAGTCAGTATGCATGTTGGTGTCACAGAGTGAGGGCTGTTATTAACAAAGACAGATACAGGTTTTGCTGAAACGTTGCGGGGCGTTACAAACACCATGAAAGTTAACAGAAAACTTGATGAGGGGTTTTATGTAATCAACTCGAAGCCAAAGAAGAAGGTTCCCTTTAAAAACATACTAAGTCTGATTGAGGAAGTTATAAAAGATAGAAATCTTATTCCAACAGCGAACGCCGTATTTGATATAGCTCATACAATCGTTAGAAACATTGGTGGACGTAAGAATGTGCAGAAACCTCGAGTTATTCCAATACCTAAAAGTGGAGGCTTCCTTCCGCTGTTGCCTCTGATATTTGGTGGGCTGTCAGCACTAGGAGCTCTGGGTGGTGGTGCTGCAGGTATTGCCAAAGCCGTGAACGATGCCAAGTCTGCGAAACAGAAACTAGAGGAGGAAGAACGGCACAACAAAACAATGGAAGCCATCGCGATGGGTAGGAGAGGGAGTGGCTTGAAATTTAAGCCAAAATGCAAGAGACTGGGCAAAGGCATGTATCTCAAGAAACAGCGCTCCGGTTATGGGTTGTATCTGCAGAAACCAAAAAACGAGTAAGATGTTTACCAGCAAGACCTCTAACAAATGAAGACCTTATGAAATTTGCTGGTAAAATGAAAATTCCATATTTTAGAGGTGTATACATGCGAGATACTTTGCCATCGAATGGGGCACGCAAGAATGAATCACTTATCATGAATTTGCAAACAAACAAGGAACCTGGCAGTCATTGGGTTGCAGTTAAGAAACGTGGTGACACAGCCGTGTACTTTGACTCATATGGAAACTTGAAGCCACCAGTTGAGCTGCAGCGTTACCTTAAAGACTCTACTCTAATGTACAATCATGATGTGTATCAGAAATATAATACTTATAATTGTGGTCACTTATGTTTAAAATTTTTAAATAAAAGCCTTAAACAGTAGCCTGTGTGTATCAGTCATGGCGCACACCTTTGTGTTGAAAGACCGCAGCTCCCATCTGTCGTCAGACTACCATCCACCAATTGTTTTGGATGGTAATTATGCTGTTGCCTTGATAGGCTTTCACACCTACAACAACATACCCAACATCTATGAAGGTAAAAACAAATTTCATGTAAAAGAAGGAACCGGTTGGCGAACCATCACGATACCCACCGGTGCTTATGAAATAACACACTTGGAAGAGTTACTTCAAAATGAACTTGTTGGTGCTACAGCAACACACGAACAAAAGCAACAGGCTCTGATTCTGAGACCTAATCCGAACACCATCAAATGTAGACTAAAGTGTTATACAAATGTCAGTTTTGAATTTGATGGTTCGATTGGGCGAATGTTGGGCTTTTCAAAACAAGTTCTTCAGCCGGACACCTTTTATGAATCTGATTTACCTGTTGATATAGTGGATGTTAGACAGATTCGCATCGAAACCAATATTGTGTCTGGTTCCTATTATAACGGACAACCCTCACATACGCTGTATGAGTTTGCTCCGATGGTTGATCCTGGCTACGCAATCGACATAGAACCTAAAAATTTAATTTACTTGCCGGTGAACAAGCAAGAGATTTCCAATATAAGCATCGACATCGTCGACCAAGATTCAGTTCCTGTCAACTTTCAAGGTGAAGAGGTGTCTGTTCGCTTAAAACTTATAAAAGTTGCTTAGTATGTTGGTCTTCAAGGATATAAAAGCAAGTGCATCTACCACATCAAATTCAGTTGAGTCAGACACGTCAAAGGGTACGCTTCGTCCCGATAATATTGAGTTCCTGCAAAGCCTGGGTTATCATGTCGTCAAAACTAGAAATATTCAAAGAACCCGTGTTTGATGATGGCATCGATCGAGAAGAGCTGCGTTCTTACTATTCACCAACTAAATCGTTTGGTAACAGCGATGAAATTGAAATAGCCATCAACCAACAAGATGCGTTCGTATGTCTGGCCGAGTCAGCTCTAATAATCGAAGGTGCTCTGGAACCTGTAGCAATCCAAAATGCCACTGGTGCTTGTTATCTGTCAAATAATGGAGGAACAGCTCTGTTTGAATCAATGACCTATGAGTTAAATAACAAGGAAGTGGAACGAGTGCGAGACCCATATACCACAACCATCATCAAAAGTCTGCTATCGTTCAGTAAGAATGAAGCCCAATCTCTTAGCAACGCCGGTCTGAATCTGTCGTCGGAGCACATCACCTTAAATGATAACAAGTTTCACATGCTCATACCTGTCTGGTTCCTCTTCAGTTTCTTTCATCATTTCAAAGGAGTTCTCTGTGGCAAACATACTTTCCGCTTTACAAGAAGTCGAAACGATTCCAACGGCTATTACAGCACAGGTACGGCACGAGCAAAAATTACCGTAACCAATATGTTTTTAAAGGTAAAACATGTATTTCCCAATGATAAAATGAAATTGGAACTGATGGATAAAATAGCCAAAGACACCTCTATATTTCTCGCATACCGCAAATGGGACATATATGAGTTACCAGCACTCAGAGATATCAACAGAGATGTGTGGGCTGTTAAAACTGCAACCAACTTGGAAAGACCTCGATATGTGATTATAGCATTTAAAACAGATCGTAAGGATAACGTGAAGAAGAGGTCAGACTATTTCGATAACATTGGTATGTTGGACCTCAGAGTGTTTCTAAATTCAGAATGCTACCCTTATGAATCTATGAATATGGATTTTGAGAAATCGAAATATGCAGAAGCCTATAACATGTATACAGATTTTCAAAAAAACTTCTGTTATAAAAACATGTCGGAGCCTATCTTGAATTATGACGAGTTTAAAGACAGAGCTCTATTTGTGATTGACTGTCAGCACCAGAACGAGTCAATCAAGTCTTCAACGGTGGACATTAAGGTGGAGTTCATGAGTCACGCCAACTTCCCAAAAAATACTCGTGTTTATTGTTTGGTTATTCATGACAGTGTAATGGAATATAAACCTCTAACGGGTATCGTTAGAGCCATTATGTAATAATAGTATGTCATTTATGTATGTCATTTATGTATCAATATGTACAACTTAATTAATCCTAATAAATTTTTATTGTATGTAAATCAGTTGTTTTATTTTTATTTTGTTGCATTTTTATTAACCCCTTTCTGTAAGGTTAACAACTGTAAAAAACGTTGTTTATCCTTTGTAAGACCCCCTCTCTCTTACATCAGTTTGTTTCCTCAATACAAGAGAGAGAGACACTTGTTCAGTATGTGTTAAGTCGTGAAACAAGGATGACGTGTCTTGCTGTATGTAAGTACACTCTTCTTATTATGTCTGTTTGTATTCAAATAACAAATACAAACATAACCTTACTAACAATTGGATGGCAGGGTAATCAGCCTGTACAAGAGAGTGTGTGTTGGTTTTAGGTGTTAATACAGCTTGTTCTAACTTACTTAAATATTATATTTCTTCTGTTCAACAAGACGATTATTTTGATATGTCACACATGTATGTAGCTCTAAGAATAGCTATACCGGAAGTGTCTACCGGAAGTAACATTTTTATTGAATATGCTTATAGAGTTTGCTTTGCTGAACAGCGTGTATGTATTGGTTCTATCGTACATCTCACGGATCTTCCGCGATAAGGGTTTGAAGTTTTTTTATCTCAGTTTCTTGTAGAGCTTGTTACGAAACATACATTTTTGAAGATAGTTCCTTTCTATCACTTTCCATTGAAAAGATATAACGATTTAAAGTTTAGACCGGAAGTGGCCATTTTATTGTATATTCCACTTTGATTTGGCCTCCTTAACACCGTGCATGTATTGGTTCTATCGTACATCTCACGGATCTTCCGCGATAAGGGTTTAAAGTTTTTTATCTCAGTTTCTTGTAGAGCTTGTTACGAAACATACATTTTTAAAGTCGGTTCCTTTCTATCACTTTCCGTTGAAAAGATACAAGGATTTAAAGTTTAGACCGGAAGTGGCCATTTTATTGTATATTCCAATTTGATTTGGCCTCCTTAACACCGTGCATGTATTGGTTCCATCGTACATCTCACGGATCTTCCGCGATAAGGGTTTAAAGTTTTTTATCTCAGTTTCTTGTAGACCTTGTTACGAAACATACATTTTTGAAGTCGGTTCCTTTCTATCACTTTCCGTTGAAAAGATATAACGATTTAAAGTTTAGACCGGAAGTGGCCATTTTATTGTATATTCCAATTTGATTTGGCCTCCTTAACACCGTGCATGTGTTGGTTCCATCGTACATCTCACGGATCTTCCGCGATAAGGGTTTAAAGTTTTTTATCTCAGTTTCTTGTAGACCTTGTTACGAAACATACATTTTTGAAGTCGGTTCCTTTCTATCACTTTCCGTTGAAAAGATATAACGATTTAAAGTTTAGACCGGAAGTGGCCATTTTATTGTATATTCCAATTTGATTTGGCCTCCTTAACACCGTGCATGTGTTGGTTCTATCGTACATCTCACGGATCTTCCGCGATAAGGGTTTTAAGTTTTTTATCTCATTTTAGTCGCCATTTTTTAATTCTGCTTACTTAGACGAGTAACATGACACTAAACACGTGGAGAAAGGAATTGAACCTGTAACCAACCATTGTTTCTAAGCTTAAGAGTTGAACCTGTTGTCCATTTTGTTTCTGAGCTTCTTTTGTTTTGCCAGCGACCTCTATTGTCTCTACGATATTTGGTTATGTCTAATAACAAAAGCTTTATGAATGGTTTGTTTTAATGGGGGGCGTAACTTTCAATCATGGAGTCTTCGACCAATACCATTATTCTCGCTTATCAACCTCACTCTCATTTGTCGGCTCTAAAGGTTGGGGTGACGTAACTTTAAATAATGGAGTCTTCAACCATCTTTATCAGCAAAAGGCACCATCTTTAAGAACGAAAGCCGCCATTCTTTATCAGCGAAAGGCACCATCTTTAAGAACGAAAGCCGCCATTTTTTATAATGTCAGGGATGTCAGCTTAAGGTATCACAGGTTAGACCGCCATCTTTCATTCCGCCATTTTTTTTTTATTCCGCCATTTTGGTTCCTCCGTTTTGGTTCCGCCTCTAATATTAAACATATTATTATTTTGTAAATCATCCATTTGTCTAATAATAACAAAAACTTTAATTATGTTACATGTATGGTTTGTTTGTAATTAAAAGTCGTATATATATACTAGCCTAAAACAATAAATTAACAAGCGTCTGCTTAGCTCAACGGGTAGCATCGTTGCCTCCCATCTGAGTGCCCGGGGTTCGAAACTCACCTGCTCCAAATGGTTTTTTTCAAAATATAATAATTTGAAGTAATAGGTTAGACACTTTGAAATGTGACTGTCTGGCCCAAGTCATGTGACGTCACTGCCTGGCCAGGATATTAAATGCCTCGAGCAAGATAACCACTGAAAAATAAGATCTTGGAGACGACCTGGCCAAAGTTTCCTAGACAGGTCAATGACCTTCAGGTTACATTGGAAGCCATCTTGGACGCCATCTTGGGGGCGTGGCTGGGCGCCGGGGCGTGGATGGACGCCGGGGCGTGGCTGGACGCCGGGGCGTGGACACAAGGGGTGGGGCTAGGGGTGGGGCTAGGGGAGGGGCTAGGGGAGGGGGTACCCCCCACTCCTATGACGTCACTGTCTGTCCCAAGTGTCGCAATACCCACTTATATAAATTGAAACTGACCCTGGATATGGGTTCTAGAGGTTCTAGTCCGCGCTCATTTGCAAAATTTTTTTCAAAATTCAAAAGTCGGGATCTCCCCCTAGTGAATTTTTTCTACGAAAATTCACTAAAATGTGTGGATCATAACCGGATTGAGAAGTACTACAAAACTTATGTACCAAACGAAGCTGAGGCATAATAATTAGTAAACCAATGAAATAACAACCACCAGAGGTGTTTGGTGTGGCAAGGCCTTCAGCGAAATAAATAAAATGATCCCTACACGCACGGACTCGAAGCAAACTATTTTCTTCTCTACGGCATCCTGCACGACTAAAAATGCATTAATTAAAACTGAAAGCCTGAATGTGTGTATTTATTTCCGTATGCCATATCTGGCTTATAAACGAACACATCTGTCTGCTTATAGTCAACATATCGTTGCATAATTGATGTAACGCCTCGAGTCTTTCAAGTATTTAACGCAATATCCAGCTTCATTTCAACACGCAGGGCTTTATAAAACAACATGCCTTTGTACTAGTAAAGAGTTTGTGTTGCTGTACCGTGATGTTACGTCTACGTTACTGCAAAAGGGTATAAGCAAAGTAGGCAATGAAATCGCCTTGGTCTATTATTATGAAATTTTGTAAAACAAGAAACTATTATTATATGTATACACCTGCGATCAGTCTTCAAGTGCTTTCATGCAGATTTAAAGATTAGTAACGCAGATCCTAATTTTGGTATTGATTTGATAATAAAAAAATTCAGGGCGCAGCTAGTGCATTATAGTAGCGAATTTTCATAAGAATTGTATACTATTATTATACAGCATCCTAGTAAAGTTAATACTTTAAACTTACACAGACCTTGAAGGTCGATTTTAGAGGTCCTAGTACGCGCACATTTGAATAATTCTTTCGAAAGTGTTACCATCGATATATCTTTATTTAAAAAAAAATCTTGCGTTTTAACTCCTTTTGAGAAAAATGCCCAAAACTCAATTTTCTAATAAGGCAAAGACCCAAATTTTGCTATATCTGTATATAGTGTAAGTCTCTTTAAAAGAAACTTGTATTACAAATTTCATTAAAGTTATACAGAAGACTTCCAGAAGGAAACTTAATTCATATTTAGAAAACTAAAGTATCTGCCAAATTATAAACGTAGCAGTTATTTTTCCTTATTAATCGCCAGTATGATTTCGTTTCAGTCAACCTAATCAAACTCTTTTTTTAAATAACAATTACAACAAAATAAAATCATAATTTCAGACTCAAAGCTGACAAACTTATTTAGGCGTTTTAAACAAAAATGAGATCTTGTTCAAAACGTATGAAATCTGTGCACTATTGTTTCTCCAAATGTGAAAATAAAACATTAAAAAAAACATACATTCATCCAGCTGGATTCGATCGCGTAACCCTCTGCGTGGGATGCGAGCAATTCAATTAAATTAAAATGGATTATTTAGTATTAGGTGGTTACAATATTTTACAATTAGTCAAATAATGTGCCTTAGTCTAACATACTCATTAGAGAAGAACTATTTCATACCTATTGTTTGTAGTTAGATATAATAACAAATAAATGGTCCCCATCATATGATTTATCCATGGTTAATGTTGATTTAAACGATGTCTTGATTTAAGAACAATCTTAAGGGGGTTCATAGAATTTTGTATGTGTATAATTTTGGTTTATATTTAATGTACACCAAAATTGTACACAAACAAAATTCTATAAACTCCCTTAAGATCGTTCTTAAATTAAGACATCGTTTCAATCAACATTAACCATGGATAAATCATATGATAGGGACCATGTATTTGTTATTAAATCTAACTACAAACAATAGGTATGTAATAGTTCTTCTCTAATGAGTATGTTAGACTAAGGCACATTATTTGACTTATTGTAAAATATTGTAACCACCTAATACTAAATAAACCATTTGAATTGAATTGAATTGGTCGCATCCTACGCAGAAGGTTACGCGATCGAATCCAGCTGGATGAATGTATGTTTTTTTAAATGTTTTATTTTCACATTTGGAGAAACAATAGTGCAGAGATTTCATACGTTTTGAGCGTGGGATCCGAGCGCGGTACCCGCTGCGCTATCTAGCCCCACGTCAGCAAAGGTTTTATTTGCGTCATACTTTATATCGGCTTCATGCCCGGGATATTATATTCAAAGTATACATAATTAATTAATTACAGAAATATGTAGTAGAATTACAATTGAAACACATCCCACAACTGTTTCGGTCTTATATGACGTCTTATGTTTAAGTTTAAAGATAAAAGAAACTATTTTAGAATCATTTTTATAGAGACCTGGCTTGATGTTGTTTTAATTTCTGTTACATTATTATGCGACAGCATAATATATCTATGCTGTGCTAAAACTGTGTTTGAGGCTGTTAATAAAGCTACAAATATAATGTATTTTAATAATTGATTGAATCGCCCAGTTAAATAACAATCAATTGGCAAATTTTTAATTTCATGTCGTCTGTCATTTTCCATAACTGCGCCCGAAAGTTCACGATTTTAGGTTCGGGTAGTATATTTTCTTCCTGGTATATATTTAGTTTGGTTACCGTTGCTGTATGGTTTATACCTGTTGTGTGAATCAATCTACGCGTGTCAGTAGTGGCAACTACTCTGTCTGTCAGGCATTCGACTTTAACCACTAAGTCGTTTCAACGCATCTCTTTGGGATTTTATCCTAACTTTGGTAAAAACTCTAAATATTGTGGACCAAATTACTTTAAATTCACAACATATGTTTATTTGCATTATTTCTAGCAACACGTAAAGTCTAATTCCAGTTACCCTGATACTTACAAAAATATAGCGTTTTCAAAAAGTTTTCCCCGTTTTTCCACCGGAAAAACTTGAGCATACAGGCTGATTAACGAACAAGACCTCAGATTTTGCCTAAAGAAGATTTTTGCCAAGTTTAATTGAATCAGTTTAGTATTTTTTGAGTTATCGCTCGCATATATATATATATATATATATATATATATATATATATATATATATATATATATATATATATATATTATATACATACATAAATATAATTTTTTAACGTACCTTGGTTTTGGGTTATAGGGACCCAAATTCGCGTTCATCTGAAGAAATTTAATTTTTTCAAAAGCTTTTCATCGTGACCTCTCTATTATCGAATTTTTCTTAATGAAAATTCGCACAAATAATGGGGTGGCCGCTGGAGATATTTCTCAAAGTTCATGGTCATAATAAAATATAACCCACCTACCAAGAACGTGAAACTATCATCCACTTATTCAAAAAATGCATAAATAAATATCACTCAATATGTTTATTATATAAAATATTTCACTTGCATTACATCGATTTTTATACGCAGCCGCTTCTGGCCTAAGCCAATTAACCCCCACTAGTAATAAGAGGGAAATACCAGGATAATGTGTGTGTGTGGTATTGTTGTTGGCATTGAGACTGTTTCTCATCAGCCACAAATTGTAAATTAAAATCTCGTTTCTTTCCCGCAATTTTTTTTCTGTTCGAACACGACGGCACCCATATCAAGCAATATGTACAGTAAATACTTAACTATTATTTTTTTTACCTAAATATATATACACACATATATATCAATTTTTTTTTACTTGCTTTATTATATATATAATTATTTTTTTTATTTTTTGTTTGTTAATATTTTTTTTTGTTTTTTTTTAAATTTTTTTATTTTTTTAATTTTATTTATTTATTTATTTATTTATTTATTTATTTATTTATTTATTTATTTATTTATTTATTTATTTTCAATTAAAATACATGGGGATTGAACTGGGACACTTGGCGCCAAGGGGTCCGTCATGGCTCACTAGACAAACATGAATTAGACCACAGTTGGTAGGTACTTCACAAGAGGGGTGGACATACAAGGCTCTACTTACATCTAGTTCACAATTTGTTTCTTAATACTAAAATACTAACCTACTTATAACTAATCATTATTTAAATTTTTAGTTTGCATTCTTTCAAAAACTTAAATATTACTTTATTTACAAAATAATCTAACAATGCTAAGACATGCCTTAGGTTTAAGGGTAAATATATATGTTTTGCAAAGAGTTGCTCAAGCATCTTGTTACGGGGCTGCTCATAGTACGAACATTGAAAAAATATATGATTTAGGTCACAAACATCACAACCACAAACATCTGTATTTGCCAATACTATGCGATAAAGGTGAGAGGGGTAGGCACCATGACTGGATTTTAGTCTGACCATAGTGGTGTTGTAATCTCTACAATTTGTTGTTCTTTTTTCTTTAATCGGTTTTGGCAGCTCTGGATATAAAAATATATATGGGTTTGGTGACTTTTCCACGTATGTTTTCCACTCTAAAGCCCATTCTTTGTTTTGATCTATTTTTATTTGTAGATATGTCTTTGTAAGGTACCTGTGTTAGGTCTGCTGTAACTTTGTTTATTGCTGTTTTTGCAAGTTTATCAACCGTTTCATTACCTTTAACATTTTCATGACCCGTTATCCACAAAAACTTTACGACGCAACCTTGCTTCTTTAGGTTATGATAAATTTTGGCTATGTCGCAGGCAATATGATTGGTATAGTGTTTTGGGCCAAAGCCTGCTAGTGTCAACAATGCTGCCTGACTATCACTTAAAATTAAAAGTTTTTTATATACTTGTTTTTCACCCCAGTCTAAAGCGCATTTTATTGCATACAGCTCAGCAGTATATATGGATGTTAAAGGGCTCAGCTTAAATATGGCTGAAAATTTTGTTTTTGCCTCATAGAAAGCGTAACCAACTCCCTCGTCGTTTTTTGCTCCATCAGTATATATTTTTGTGAAGTCTTCATGTTGGTTCAACATATCTAAAACGATGACATTGTTGAGGTTATGGAACTCTGTATATGTTGGAATTATTAGCAAAAATTCTGCTAATGCTATTTCGAAGTTATCCAAAAATATTGCTGGTTTGTTTGTGCACGCTATGTGATTTTGTATACTAGAAGTATTTAAAATTGATTCTGCCAAGGGTGGACTATTCTTCAGTCTCCAGAAGGGATTATGTAAATCATCTATGGCTAGTTGTAATAACTTATGACACACTGGATCTTTTTGACTTAATTTTTTTATAATAGTTTTCTTTGCTATTGATTTGATCCTTATATGAAAAGGTGGTTCTGCTGCTTCCGCAAATATAATTGATCGAGGTGTTGATTTCATCGCACCTATGCATATACCAGGATAATGAGTATGATTAAAGTTAATATTTAGTATTTTGTTACATTTAATTAACTTCATAGCTGTAGATTCCCTAACCAGCAATAATAGGTTAAAAAATAGCAGAATTATTTGTTCCTACCAGCATGATACAATGAAGCCAAAAAATGCATCCCAATCTTTGTCATGCTATACAGAATTGCGCATAGGTAACGCAACAAGGCCATATCTTATAAACCTTGAAATACATCGGACTTAACATTTGTAAGATTGCATAACAGATAAGTACACCTGAAGAACCCAAATCACCACAACACATCTGTTTGGACACCTGACGATCGCTTCATTAACAGGGTTAACGTCATCAGAGGATGAGAAATCATTTGATGTAGCGTCTTAATACATACAGACTTGGAGACTACTTCTCTGGCTTCACTGTTCGTTTTTGTAGGTGAAGGACGTAGCCAGCGCGTGAGCTAACTGGAGCAAGTGGTCCTTACGAATTCTGGATGTTCTAGGATGTTCTTCAACGTTTCTGTGACTATAGTTTCGCTGCTTGACAGCATTCTCAGACAAATTAAAATTAAATTTGTACGAAATCATGACAACTACAAATAAAGATCTGTTGCTATGTTATGATATTATGTTTTGATCAAAATTTTTTTATCAAATTGAAAAAATAAAATGAAACACAGATGACAGATGAGGTTTTCAAAATATCTATGTGATGTATGTCATAACATAGCAATAGATCTTTATTTGTAGTTGTCATGATTTCGTACTAATTTAATTTTAATCTGTCTGAGAATGCTGTCAAGCAGTGAAACTATAGTCACAGAAGCGTTGAAGAACATCCTAGAACATCCAGAATTCGAAGGGCCACTTGCTCCAGTTAGCTCACGCGCTGGCTACGTCCTTCACCTACAAAAACCAACAGTGAAGCCAGAGAAGTAGTCTCCAAGTCTGTATGTAATATGGACAAGTTTCACCAAGTAAGGGCAACAACAATCAATGAATAGCGTCTTAATATTCTAGCGTGTCCACGAAACAAACGCTAACGTATTTAAAGCATTTGTTGGCAATGAACAACAGAAGTTAAGAGGTTTACAAAGAATATTTAAATTTAACAAACCTTTGTATAAAACTTTTTTTTTCAATTCAACAATAAGATTTTTCAACAAACTTAAGGCACGGCAACGGGCAACCCACTCTCTCCATTCATTGCGGACCTTTTCATAAGTAGATTTGAGACGGATTTAAAAAATGAAAGTGCATATTTTCCTAGAGTATGATTTCGTTGTGTGGACGATATTTTTGCAGTGTTTAACACAAATATATGCAAAGTAGATTATTTTATTAAAAGTCTGAACTGTCAATTTGATTTAACAGTAAACTTCCTTTTCTAGATCTAAATAATGACTCTAACTTACATTTCAAATGACTCACATCATACGTTTGCCTAAAAAACGGCCGGTTTAAATTTCTTAGTAAATAGATTATTAATATTTTTCTTAAGTAAAAATAGATATAGTATAGAAGTAGCGTACATTGAAAACGTGGCTAAATATAACGGATATTCGGATTGCCTAATGGAATTTTAATTAATAGACACATAACAAAGAAAATGTTAGTGGAATACACGACATTCAAGAAAGATGAAATAGAGAAAAAAATTGTTTGCCTACCTTTTGAACCATGTATCACAAGGGGTCTCGAGAGCATTTTTAAGAAAACCGCTTTGCAGCAAACTTTTTCGACAAAAAATCATTTCAGAAATTTGTTAGGTAATACGAGAGATAATGATAAAGCCAATCAAACGTCGGGTATCTGTGAGATAGGTTGTAAAGACTGTAATCTTAAATACGTTGGGCAGATTAAGAGAACCATTGAGACTAGATTTTGTAAACATCTGGCATAGCTCATGTGACGAAGTAGATATTTTCAGAACAGCTGTAGATATTAAAAGCGGCTGATCGAAAATAAATATAATATAAATCACACGGGTGAAACTTCCACGCAGTAAAAATTATTATTTTTATCATTAATAATTCTTAAAATTAAGCATTTTCGAATTATCGCGGCGGAGTAAAAACATATCTGTAGAAGATAAGGATAAAACCACCGATTAAGATTATTCAGCCGGGGACTAGAGAGAAAAATAACGACCAGAGGCAAAAAGAGTTCACCGTTTGCCTTAGTGTGTTGAAATTTATAACTTGAATTTAGATTCAGTAAATAAAGAGTTTTTGTTCGTAAAAATTGCAATACCGTACGCGTATTAGAATACCGTACCGTCCGTCCAGTTGTTGTGAGATTCGTAGTTTGATAATTCTACTGAACGCAGTCTAGGTAAGAGTATTTTAGGTTTGTCTTATTGAATTTAATTATAGCGAAATTTCGGATATTTTTCTCAGTTCCCACGCACCTGTCCGTCGACGTCGAGATCGCGGGATCTAGCGTAATTCCCCTCCATTGCCCTATCCCATTATTGTTGGCGTGTCGTAATACTTCTGGGAGGTGATGCTGTAGCTAACACAGATCTCCCAAGGGTATCGCGTACGACCGTTCCGATTCGACTCTGGTCTGGACACTGTAGTACACAAGTAGGCCAAGGTCGAGTTAGTATATGACAATATCCACAGGGTGTTCCACTATAACCCTCCCGTTCCTTATCGACACCCTGACGTCGAGGCGTTGGATCTCGTGGTACCGACTTCGACGGATAGACGCCATTTTAACTATTTGGGGAGTGTGTCTCTAATCGACCCACTTAATGGCTGAATCGACGGGTTGTAAACCACAGTAACCGGAGTTTCCGTCCGCGTGTCTCCCGCATTTCTTCTCCGTGGGGAATAATTAATTTCGTTGGCCCGTCACCAGTAACATATAACATGTTTTACGATAAATTAGCGTGATAAGTACCCTTCATATTGTAAGAATAACAGTGGACTGTAACGTTTTATAAGGCAATAAATAGTGTGAAAAATATTTTCAGTCTATGTTATAACCACAAATAAATATGCTACACCTATACAACCTTTTGGAAGGTCAGGGAAATACCGGGGTAGCGATTAAAGCCCGCAACTTTGGAGGTATCTATACAGCCTGTTACATCATAGGCTACCGGACCCTCTCCACAGAGATATCCAGACACTCTGACCACAACACTGGCCAGAGCCTTGTGACGAGGTCGCAGACATCCTCGCAGGGAGTAAACCCTTTCAAAATCTGGCGCCCGGAACCATTCCCGTAAATCCATTAATCTGTTCCACTGCATAATTCACCCCGCAAGTCAGGCCTCTTTACACTGAGATACGGTAGTGTAGACAAGCCACTGATTTATAGTCCTTTCTTTGTCCTGTCTCTGATACAGATAAAATAGTCCGAAACTTTCCAGGTAAAGTTATAAAGGGAGTTCAAAAAATACATAGAAAATTTGCCTGCGATTTAGTCGCCCTCTCGGTATCGGACTCTACCTAAGACTCAGTATATAAGGTGATGTTTAGTAGTAAGCAGCTAGAATTTTTCGTCCTCTGATGACGCTAACTTTGGTAGTGAAACGATCGTCAAGTCTTTAAAAACATGTGTTGTGGTGATTTGGGTTCTCCAAGTGTACTTATCAGTACTCATCACAAGTTCCAATCTTCACGTAGTGCATAACAGATTATTTGTGACTATTTGGTGGTATTTTTGCGACTATTTGACATTTTTAATAACCTCTTTTTTGGAGGGTGACATCCCTTTCATTACTTAAATATCAAGATGAGTCATGCGCGACCTTTTTCGAAAGCGTATTCAGCATACGTTTTGATGGTATTCATTTATTTTAAGTTACCTTTGTCAAGAACGAAAACAATCGGCTATTCATGAGAACAAATGAAGTAAAATAATGACTATTCAAGTAATTTTATCTCTGTCCAAAAAAAGCCCAAACTACATGGTCTCATCAGACACGGAATGTGTTTGAGCGATAAAAGAGGCTACACTTTAATAATTTCATACAGAAAATCAATTTTGTCAAAATTATTAGTCTGGTCTTCCACAGTAGCTAGCGTCTTGTTTTTTAATGAAAACATCAGTGTTTTTGTGATATGGCTCACTTAAGTAAACAAGAACGTATCGAGTTTTCAATGATGACCTGTTATGGTTATCGCAAAAGGACCTATGATGAAGTTTGTCATTTATTCAATGAGGTTCACCCTGACTGCCCACCTTTTAACATGTCGATGGTAAGCAGACTTCATCACAAATTTACCAGAAGAAGGAGCGTAGACGCGCGCCACAAGTCCGGCCGCCTTGTAACTGCTTTCGGACGGAAAGACGCTGGATATATTGCTTTCTGTACAAGAAATTCCCAATGATTCGCATAATTTTGCTAGATCGAACCAGATCTCCAGACATTCTGTACGGCGGATTTTGCACCGGGGAAATATTTTCCTATAAGGTTTTTAACCTACAACTTTTTGCACAGGATTTTGATAGAAGGATCGAACTTGGTAAACAAATAATTCAGATTACTCAACAAAATGGAGACTTTTAAAACTATGTTGCTTTCTTTGATAGAGCTGCCTTTTCCCCCAATTGTAGTGTAAACAGACACAATTGTCGATATTGTTCAGACAGTAACACCCATTGGAACGAAGAAATTTATTCCCAATATCCTCAAAATTGAACGCATGGGCCGAATTTGTTAGTCCTCATGTAATTGGACCATTCTTCCTTAAAAGGAATTTAACAGGGCTATGCTATCTACCAAAATGATTTCCCTAATGTCTACTTCTGACAAGATGGCGCCCCACCTCATTTTACTGTCTCTCAAAAATCCATAAACCAGGAAAATCAATGAGACTTATTGTTTCGGCTATAGATTCCCCGAGATGTAAGTGTCTGACAAATGAGTTTAAAAGCTTGTCGGTCGAACTAAAATTCAAGAAATACCAGAAAAATACTTTTTAAGTTTTATAGTTTTTCTTCTTAAAACGTCAAAGTCGCGATTTAGAACTTCAAAATTGGCCACATTTGAATGATGAATCTGAAATAAATACGGGTTATGTAGAGGAAATGTCGCAAGAAACGTGTTTTACAAAGCGTTAAGTTTCAGCTTCAACCGTCATCGTCCTTCATTTTACTAAAATATTTGCAGAAAAATTATTTCAAATACAACCTTTCTTTGGTACTTTGGCAGTAGTTTCAGTTATAGAGTGTATGATTTAATAGTCTGTAATTTTCAGCGAATTTTCATAGAAAAAATTTGGTATTATGAGGAGACCGCGCATATTAAATTGTGAGATTTCTTCAAATGGGCGTAAATTTGGCCCCCTAGAAGCTGCATATACAGACTGACGTATTACTACCTTAAAGCTGAATATATCCGTTATTACACAAGATACGAGAGAAATTGGATACGTTAATTATAGGGTGCCTTGAGTGGCATCTTATAAACTTATTTTAAGAATCATACGTTGGTCTGTAAGTCGTTGGTGATCCAAATTTTCTTTTACCCAATTACGCCTTAATTAATTGTATTTTTGCATTTTTCGTCGAAGTATAATGCATGTTTGTGAGGAAAAAATTATAGTGTTCATCGTTTTCGAGTTATTTCAATTTTTCTCCACTGTACACATTTTTGGGGCATAACAAAAATTGTGATATGGGCTTTTTACCATATATAAATAGCGGATCCCATGAAAATGACGCCTTCAGAGATGCTTTCGTTTATACTATTTGTTAATTTGTGTACTTTTTTAAACAATAAAGTTATTTTGATGAAATGTGGTACCTATACAGGATAGCGCATTGAAAATGAAACAGACAAATTTGCGCCTAGAGAATTTTTTTTTAAGAAACGCTGAAACACGTCAATTTTAATATTGAGGGGGGCATGTTTTGACATAAAACTCAACTTTGTCACATCAACCCGTTGAGGGTGGTGATAACAACCATTATATTTTAAATAGGGAACATGCGTGGAGTGTTACATCATTTGAAAGCTCTTTCTTTTCTGAATTCAGCACACTAATCTTTCTGGAAGTTTTATCAACTCGTTTAAAAATTATTCACAGTTGGAGTTGCAAGAACGTATTTAATTCATTTTGATAAGAAATGCACTAATTAGTCAATTTTTCGTTAAAAAAAACTAATAAACAAAACCAAACGTTCAAAAATGTTTATTCAGTTAAGTAAGTGTTCAAATTGTTTTCATTTTGTTCAAAAAGAGCTCTGACATTCTGGAGCATTTGTGGGGTTATTAGACGGCATTCTTTAACAATGCGTCGTCGTAATCCTTTCAGAGACTCCTACTCTTTAAATGGCCCTATAGAAATAAGTCTAAAGGAGTTAAATCCAGTGATCGAGGGGGCCACTCAATAGCACCTCTACGCCCAATCCATTGCTCTGGAAACTCTCTGTTCAAAAACTCCCGAACACGTTGTGAAAAGTGCGGAGGAGCTCCATCTTGTTGAAACACTAATTGATTTTCTTAATAGGGATCATCATTTTCAACAATGTCAATTAGTAGAGGGTAAACGATATCTTCTAGTAACTCCAAATACGTTTCGCCACTCAAATTGCCATCAAGAAAAATTGGTCCGATTAAACGGTTTCCATTCAATTCTGTAGAGTTTGAGTGTGAACTTCGTCAAAATTTCTTGGATTATTATCTGCCCAATAACAACAATTATGACGATTGACTGCAGAGTTTAATAAAAACGTACACTCGTCTGAAAAACACATATTGAACAGAAAGTTCCCGTTATCAGCTATTCGTGCAGTCATAACTTCACAAAACTCCAGCCGCCGATCAAAATCATCTTCATTCAATTGTTGTACAAGATGAATTTTATACGGGTGAAATTTATGATGCTTCAATATTCGCTGAATAGGTCTTCTTTTGATGTTTGAAACAGTGGCCAATTTTCTCGTGCTCAAAGTTGGGTCTGCAGCAATTTGTCCTAAAACTTCAATCTCATTAGTCTCATTTCTAACCGGAAATTCACGTTCAGGATCCCGTTTTTTGTTGGCTACTGAACCACTTTGTCGAAACTTTGCAACTAACTCCAAAATGTATTTTCTGTTAACATGTCTGTTCGGATGTCGTTCATTAAACAAATTTGCGGTACGGCTGGCATAGTCATCGTTTTTTTTTAAAAAGAGTAATTATTTCAACTCTTTCTTCTACAGAATACACCATTGTGAAATTAATTTTCGGTAGTACTATCAAGTATCAAACCAAACGATAAACTGAAATAACAAACCGCATTTCTCTCATTTCGATAAGAAATGTTCTGATAGTCAATTTTTTGTTTTCAAACCAACAAAACATTGATTATCAGCACATTTCTTATCGGAATGAGTGAAATGCGTATTTGCATTTTCAACGGTGAATAATTTTTAAACGAGTTAATAAAACTTCCAAAAAAATTAGTGTGCTCAATTCAGAAAAGAAAAATCTTTCAAATGATGTAACACTCGGCCCATATTCCCTATTTAAAATATAAGGGTTGTTATCACCACCCTTAAGGGGTTGATACGACAAAGTTGAGTTTTATGTCAAAACATACCCCCCTCAATATTAAAATTGAAGTGTTTCAACTTTTCTTTAAAAAAAAAATTCTCTGGAGGCAAATCGGTCTGTTTCGTTTTCAATGCGCCACCCAATATTGTTTCTACTATATATGTTATACTGGTCACCAAATTTGATGCGTGCTTTCATTTAAAAAAAGACATATGTAGTTATTGAAAACATTTTTATGAAAATTCACTACCATAACGCACTTGCCGCGTCCAGACCCTTCGTATTTGTAAGAGTCGGTAGTTTTGCCCAAAGGATACAGATTAGTTATAATAGTACACTTGGAGAGCCCAAATCACCACAACACATCTTTTTAAACACTTGACGATCGTTTCACTAACAAAGTTAGCGTCACCAGAGAATGACATAGTTTTCATCTTCCGATGACGCTATTTTTGTTAGTGAAACGATCGTCAGGTCTTTAAAAAGATGTTTTGTTGATTTGGGTTGTCCAAGTGTACTTATCAGTGCTCATCACAGGTTGCAATCTTCACTTAGTTATAACTTTCAAATAGAATTAAAATTGATTAATTAAGTACTTGTTGTCTTGTATCCTGACATAAATTATCTCCATCTCATTACAACGACGCTTTGCATGGTCCAGTTATTTCATGTCATAACCTTAAATTAAGTCTTAGCACGCACCATCCAGTATCACATGCGTGCAGAAGACCATTTTTAATATGCTCATGTTTATGGTTTACTTAATGAGAATATAATTGTCAGGTATAAATTAACCGAGAAAAGGTTATTTATCGTACGCTTGTTTTCTATTCTGCGAATTTATGGCAACGGTTTTATTTATTTGCGACAACTTTCCTCCAATATTTATTTGCCAGTCGATACATAGAAACCGTTGTATAGATAGAGACCAGTATTTTATGTTAGTGTCGAATTACATAAAATACAGAAAATTATAGACACTATAAGTCTCGCCTACTAATTAAATAGATATATTAAGTTATTGATATTATATAATTTATATAACAAAACCACAAAAACTGCATCTGTCAATGCAAATGAGGCCACTCAATAGAAATATAACGGGTCTTGTAAGGCAGCTTTTACATTTATAAGGTCGAATAAATGTTATTATATAATAATTAATCACTAAACAAACATTCTATATAGTTATTTTATTGTTGAGGACAGGAATAAATAAATCATATACTTGATATTTAAATTTACGTTTTAAATAAAGAACTTAATGTGCATGTGACAGAATACGCATGTACACAAAACAACACAACAAGAAGAGTTATCCTACTATGTGAAAACTGGAACCTGTGATGAGCACTAATAAGTACACTTGGAGAACACCCAAATCACCACAACACTTTTAGATGTCGTTGCCAGTATAGAAACGGGAATTAAAAAATTACCGGATTCTTCAAAAAACTTTATTCGTGAAGCATGTAAAAAGAAAATATCTAAAAATCTAAAAGAAAACAATCCTACAAAAAACAAAAATTATAATCAAATGAAAATAGTTAAACAATTGCGAGAAAAGGAATGTTTTTATATTAAGGCGGATAAAGGCAATAAAGTTGTGATAATGGACAAAAGTGATTATAAAGAGCGAGTGAGTAATGCAATAGAGTCAGGGCCGTATAGAAAATTAGATAAAAATCCGTTACCAAGAATGATTAACGAAGTTAAAAACAGTTTAAAAAAATGTCCAAATCTCATAACAAAGGATTTAAGAACACGTTTACAAGTTTCTAATCCGAAAGTCCCTAAAAAATATTGTCTCCCGAAAATCCATAAACCGGGAAAATTAATGAGGCCTATCATTTCGGCTATAGATTCTCCAACATATAACTTGGCAAAGTGGTTGTCAAACGAGTTTAAAAGACTACCTATTAAACAGAAAAGTTGTTCGGTGCTAAATTCCCTTGATTTTATTGATAAAATTAAAGATGTTAAATTATTGGAAGGAGAGATTTTGATGTCATTCGACGTGACGTCATTATTTCCTAGTGTACCCACAAAACAAACGTTGGAGTATTTGGAAGAATTATTAAAATTGAACAATATAAGTCAAGACGTCTGCAAAGAATATTTAACTCTAACTAGCATTTGTATAAAACAAAATATTTTCCAATTTAACAATGAGTTCTTTGAACAAACTGAAGGCACAGCTATGGGCAATCCATTATCGCCTTTTATTGCAGATTTGTTTATGAGCAGATTTGAGACGGATTTAAAAAATAAAAGTGGGTATTTCCCTAGAGTTTGGTTGCGTTATGTCGATGATATTTTTGCAGTGTTTGACACAAATACATGTAAGGTAGAAGAATTTACTGAAAAACTAAATAGTCAATTTGATTCAATAAAATTTACCCACGAAATAGAAATTAACAATAAACTTTCGTTCCTAGATGTACTAGTTATTAAAAATAAAAATAAAGGCTCGCTTGAATTTGATGTCTATAGGAAGGAAACGGCTACTATTAATTATATTCCTAATGACTCACACCATACGTTTGCACAAAAAACGGCTAGTTTCAATTTCTTAGTAAATAGATTGATAAATTTTCCGTTGAGTAAAAATAGATTTAATACAGAATTAAAATACATAAAACATGTGGCGAGATATAACGGTTACTCGGATGGTTTAATAGACAAATTAGTTAACAAACACAGAACAAAGAAGTTGATATCTGAATGTACGACATTTAAGAATGATAAAATCGAGAAAAAATTTGTATGTTTACCTTATGAACCACGAATCACAAAGGGTTTGGAAAGTATTTTTAAGAAAGCCGATTTACATTTGACGTTTTCGACGAAAAGTAATTTAAAAAATTTGTTGGGTAATACGAAAGACAAAGACAAAGTCACTGAAATGTCCGGAATTTATGAGATTAGTTGCAAAGATTGTGATCTTAAATACGTGGGCCAAACTAGGAGAAACATAGTCACCAGATTTCGTGAACATCTCGCACAGTTACGATATGGTACGGTAGACAAATCTTGTGTGGCACAACATATGTGGGATAATAACCACCACATTGACAAAGAAAATCTGAAACTTGTCAAAAATGTCAGACATCAAACTATGCTTGATTCATTAGAAAGTATTTTTATATTAAGGTCTATTAAGAACAAAACTTCATTAAACCGTGCGCCACCTGTAATTTCCAGCTCATTGTTTGCTCTTTGCATTTAACCGCTTAAATACTCATAATTAGTCTGGTAGAATAATAAATTATGGTCAATAACTCGACCGGTTTATACATATACTAATCACTATGTCTTGATTTAAATACCTGTTCGGTTTCGGTTTTTGTATCTATGTAGTCAATATAAATATTTTCACGTAGAATTAAAATCAATATTTAGTTTTTGTGTAGTATTTTAGTTGAACTATTTTTCCTTTGTTGAAGGTAACACGGTGAGACAGACATCTGGGTTTTATTTTTCTAATTTTAAAAGATATGATTTAAGTTTATGTTGTTTATCTCAGCAGATGTCTTTATCGGCATAAACCAATATCCACATTGTAAAGTTCTAGATCGAAAGGAAACGTGCTGTTTCTTTAAAGAACGCCGGTCCTTTTTAAACCTATATTAGATAAGGGTCATAAATTTGTCGACCAAAAGATTAAAGCAGGTCTCCGACCTGTTTCACTGCGCAATAAACAAACGATCGTTCTTGGACGACAACTTTCATTCGGACTAGTTCGTTTTCTTGACACGATATAAATATACGGGATCTAGTTTTTTATGTTAGAATTTTTCTTCCTCTGAAGATGTTGACTTGGTCAACGAAACGATCGTAAGGTCTCTGAAATATGTGTTGTGGTGATTTGGGTGTTCTCCAAGTGTACTTAAGAGTTATCCTAGCCTAGGGCGCAAAATTTAAAATAAGTTTTTGAGG
Source organism: Tillus elongatus (assembly GCA_964006375.1). Lineage (NCBI taxonomy): Eukaryota > Metazoa > Arthropoda > Insecta > Coleoptera > Cleridae > Tillus > Tillus elongatus. The sequence goes on from OZ023263.1 coordinate 178,913,942, forward strand.
AACAGCCCTGACGTAGCAAGTGCGTTATGGTGTGCTAAAGACTTGTTTTATCAAATGGAAGGTTGTTTTGCAATATTTTCATAACGGTCACTTTATCCCAATGTGTAGGGTCCCAGACAGCACAGACACATTCTGAGAATATACAAGGAATGTTTAGAAAGAATATTCAAATATCCCCAGAACATTCTCACAAGGTACAATATATATTCCTAGAAAATTCTATGAACACGACAATTGGACAGATTCTGTCATACTAATAAGGTTCTCAGAATGTTATTTAGAATATTCTTAGGAGCTCCCAGTATGTTCTGAAATTGTCCCACGAACATTCAATGAATCTTCTCAAAATGTTCATACATATACTCATGGGAACATTGCTTTTTAAAAAAAGATATACAAGGTATTTCGCATAAGAACCTATACAGAGCAGGAGCATGTAGGGGAACCTAAAATATGGTAATTTAATGCAACATACCCCCACACTAAGTTGCACTCCTGAGAAGTTATAGGCCTTCAAAATGGGGTTCAAATTTCGAAAAAAATCAATACCTCGGTAACACTTCAACTTAAAAAAACTCTGGACGCAGCAAGTGCGTTATGGTAGTGAATTTTCATTAAAATGTTTTTAATTGCAAATATGTGTGTTTCCTTTTTAAGAAAGCAGGCATCAATTTTGGTTACCAGTATAACCTATATAGTAAAAACAATGTGCCATGTTTCATAAAAATAACTTTATTGTGTGAAAATGTACAAAAATTTCCAAAAGCAAACTTAAAGTGTTCCCGGAAAAACTCGTTTCTTGGTCAACCTTATAGGTTAATAGCAAATTGAGCTATTCAAATTTGAAGCATTTAATGAAAATTCGCTACCATAACGCACTTGCTGCGTCCCGAATTTCTTTTCTTGCAAACATGCATCGCTGAAAAATTTAAAAATGCAATAACATAAGGCGTGTTTGATTAAAAAAAAAAGAAGAAAATTTGTATCACTAACGACTTATGGGCCATCCTGTGATTGTAGAAATATTTTTTTAAGATGTAGCTCAAGACACCCTATAATTAATATATACAAATTTTCTTCATATCTTGTATAATAACGGATATATTGAGCTTTATTGATTTTTGACGAAAATTCGACAAAAATTATATACCATTAAACGATAAACTCTAAAGCTAAGGCTACTGCCAAGCATCAGAGAAAGGGTCTATTTGAAATGAATTTTCTGGAAACATTTTAGTAAAATGAAGGACAATGACGGTTGAAACTAAGACTTCAGAGTTTGTAAAACATCCTTCTTGAGACATTTGATTTCCATATCCCGTATTAGATTCAAGTTCTTTGCCTAAATGTTGCCGATTTTGACGTTTTAAATCGCAACTTTGACGTTTTGAGGAAAACCCCAATTTATTTTTCTTTAAATGCCTATAACTTTTTTGTCTTTTGACCTACATAGTTAAATTTTGGTAGGTAGATTACCTATAAGGATATTAACTAGCCCTTACTTTGTTAATTCCGGAGATATAATTTTTTTTCAAAAGAAGACACGAAATTTTCCGGGAAAACCTGGTCAGATTTTCCTGGCTAACGAACTTATCCAAGCCATTTGCAAAAGGAATTTTTCCACCAAATTTAGTCAAAATCGGCCTATTATTTTTTGAGTTATCGGTGTGATACATACATATATATATATATATATATATATATATATATATATATATATATATATATATATATATATATATATATATATATATATAAATATATAAATATATATATATAATATATATATATATATATATATATATATATATATATATATATATATATATATATATATATATATATATACATATAAAAATTGAAACTGACCCCGGATATGTGTTCTAGGAGGCCTAGTTCGCGATCATTTGAAGAAATTTTTTCAAAATTCAAAAGTCGGGATCTCCTCATTAGTGAATTTTTTTTAAGAAAATTCACTAAAAACCAAATTTGGTACACGTTTTGGGTGTACCATGAGCATTAATCGATTAATCGATGGTGAGTAGACTTCTATTAAAGCATTTCAAAGGGTTCAATAGGGTGATGAACCCTTAAAATATAACATAATTTTTTAACCTATTGGCGGATTTAAAAAATTATTATTTGATTTTATGGGGAAGTAAATTCTAAAACTTTTTCCGCTTATTATTGAAAAAATATTTGTCGTTTTCAAGAAAAACCCGAAGAACTGAAGACATTTTATCAGTTATTTAAAATCATCAAAAATTCAATAGACGTCTGTAAAATTATCATTTTGAAGAATTTCTATAACTTATCGGTAGCAATTTTTTTATTGCTATTGTTTGTTTTCTAATAAATTATACTTATTCACACTTTTTCCCTGATTATCAAATTTGACGTATACACAATTTTATTGGCAAATATTGAATTTTCTATGATTTTTAGTAACACTGATAAAATATGTTTCTTCAGTACTTCGTGTTTTTCTTGAAACCAACAAAGCTTTTTAAAAATAACAGGAATAACAAAAGTTTTAAAGTTAAATTCCTCATAAAATGAAATCATAATTTATTAAATCCACCAATATGTTAAAAAATTGTGACATTTTAAGGGTGCATCACCCCTTTCAAATTCCTCAATTAAACTCTACTTACCATCGATTAATGCTCTTGGTATACTCAGAACGTGTATCAAATTTGATTTCTCTAAGTGAAAGCAGATATTGATTTTTTTTGAAATTGAAAACCCCACTTTGAATGCCTATTACTTCCCAGTGGTGCAACTTAGTATAGGGGTAAGTTGCATTATATAACCATATTTTAGGTTTACCTACATGCCCCTGCTCTGTGTTGGTTCTTATGCGAAACACCCTGTGTGCATTTTTTAAATGACACAGAAATTAAGGAAATGCAAAGCTATGAAATAATTGATTTATCTTCAAAATTTACTAATTTTCCTCCATTTAACTGGCCTTGTATATATTTTCATATAAGCAAGCCCAAATCGCCATATATGTTGGAATTTGAACTTCTATCGCTCACCCTTGTGTAGGTTACCATTATTCTAGTGGCTAAACACACCTGTAACTCACATTCAGACACTTAATAAGTCAACAATTCGAGTATTGCACATTTATTCAGATTAATTATTATAACAAATACCAAGAAATGTTTGTGAATAAAACATTAATAAAACAATTAAAATTTCAATAACTTAAAAATAAAATAAATATACAGTTCTTTGAGTTGCCAGAAAATTTATTAGCCAAACACAAAGCTTCCGAGATGAATATTCGAGGTTACCCCACTGAAGTAACTTGCATTACATAATAGTACTTATACCTTTATAGAACACAACTAAATTAGACAGAATAGGGCACAAATTCACATTCACTTGCACTTACAGAAAACTATAACTGAAAGTCATCCATCAGACCCTTGTATGGTTGCTCTCTGCTCTGCTTCCATGAACTTGATTTTGACTTATAAAGCTATTTTCATATCCGATGTCAAATGTTTGTCACCAACAGCTTGGATATTCTGGTTGTGAATGCATACTTTGGCAAAGTGATTGTGTATCTGATAAATTGCAAGTTTTATTGTACACAGCTCATCTACCTACCATATGTTCACGTCCAGATTTTCTGCTCTTCTTATACTTCTTACAGCATTCACTTCTACCTCAGTAAAAAGCCTCAGATGTTGCGTACACAATTCTATAGATTTGCAGAGTATTCTTGCACTTATGATAGCGTAATGTCAGTTTCCCTAATAATACTTTGTTGTACTTGCTTGTTGTAGAGACCTAGAATTAATGCATCTTTGATCGTTCAACCTGTGTATAGATTTTTATAATTATACAGAGACATCCATAACTAGCGGGTTGCTTTTTAAGTTCCGTTACAAAAGAGTAAATGATCTCGTTTTTGATAAAAGTTATAAAATGTTAACGTTTCCATAGTAATATTTGTCTTTGGCTTCATCAAAACAACCGAGAACATCTTCCAGCTTATTTTTCTTCTCTACTGGAAAAGTGTTAAGTGGTGGTTTATATGGCATAATTTACTATTACTATTGAAGAATATAATTTTTTAATTATATATTATACAATGTATGTGTACCTAAATCGTAAGATAATCGTCTCAGGCAAAATTGGCGAACCCTTCGTCGGTGTCAACTGTAAGAAATGCTTTAAAGCTTGTTTCTTTACTGGGACTGGGTGGCTCTTAGTTCCTGATAACCTGACACCATGTTTTAGTTGCTTCTGTACTCTGTGTTGTTTGTAAATACACATTGTTCTCGCTGTTCACGTCACATTATTATCGTTGATTAATTATGTTACAATATAACCTAACACCATTTAATATCCAAGTTGACATTAATTTACATTTACGTCTATCGGCCTATCTGCATTGGCCATCTTCCCTTCCGTATGGACATGCGCTCTATGCCTAAATATTAAATATACAATTATCGGATTTGTTTACCACAGAACAGGTATCAGAATCAAACATGCAAAATAGTTCTTCTTATAATTCTAACCACTATATTTATACCGTAATCATCATCTATTTGCTTCATTATATTTTATAGTTATATAATATTATAAGGATATCTCGAGCATATTCTCAGCGAATATTCCGAACAATGATCTATTCAAATATTCTCAGTATATTTGGTGAATAATTTTCTTAAGATGTGATTGAATGAATGTACTCAGAATATTCAAGATGCAGTTTTAAATTTCTTAAATGTTATTAGAACATTACGAAACAAATATTCTGAAAAAAGAATGTCTCACATTGTGAGAACATTCTGAGAATATATTGTGTTGTATGGGGTAAAGTGGTAATATACACATATTTGGAAAAGGTTGTGTCAAAAGACGGATTTTAATATTTTGGCTTCAATTTTTATATTATGACTAGAAGAATGTTAGAGCTACGTTAAGTACTTGATTTCGTTATAAAATTGATATTTATTTCAAATGACACAACTATTAAATCTTAGGATAACCACTTTACCCAATCTCCCCTATTTATTAATAAATTATTAAATGAATTATGTGGCCTAGTGAAATACTGCTGGAACAACTCGTTTTTCAATTGATTGTTATGGTATCTAACTAACGCTGCTCCTAAACAATATGACAATTAAATTCGTCTCTGAAGTAGGTGAGTTTGTCTTGAATTTATAATCCAGCGATCGAGCGTATCTCCGCGAATAAAATTTTGCATATATAAATAATTCGATCGTAAACTATATCAGTTTGTTGTTAAATTGGCATCGCACTGATTGCTTCAAAATAAACTATTACTTTGTAAAGATACTATCGTAATACTCGAAGTATATCTTAAGAATTCAGTTTTTTACATTTTTTTATAATAAAATGAAATGGTCTACTTGTCACCAAGCCAAGTCATTTAATAATGTCACCATTACAGTTGATTGTGTTCTTTTGATTAATCTACATTTCCTTACAATTATACACCATAATGTATTTTCACTACAAGTAGCCATGTACAAAACTTTCTAAAACAAACTTATCTATTTTGCAGTTGTTTGTATTTTAACAACAGATTTGAAACAAACATATACTTCTAAATGTTATTACGTTCCTATCTTCGAGTCTCACTGTATATTCTCTATTTTACAGAGCAACTTTCCATATGACTTTTAGCCAAGAAGTATTTATCATTTTGACATCAGAGCAGGCGGTCGTTTGCATTAGCTCTATTGCAAACGACAAAAGGCCGAATACATGGTTTTCATTAATAGATTCACGACTAGATTGTGTTGTCAAATGTGCACAACATATTGGATAGATATACTGAAACCGTTCTCATTTAATTTAGAGATTTATTGTGATGCGCCATGGAGAAAAGTGATATACAAATGTAAACAAACTACACTCTCCCAGATATCATGGCATCTCAGCAGTAGATAAATGGTTCTTCCAACACCTGTTGTTCAGGTCACTAGTAGTGATAATGGTCTTGAAGCAGAGTTGTGGCTGCTATTATAGAAAATAACTATTATGTTATTTATTTGTAAACTACACTACGCTAAAATATAGTCTGGATGCAGCAAGTGCGTTATGGTAATGAATTTTCATATAAATGATGTGGCACCAAATATATTTTTTTAATTAAATATCTTTCTTTAACTTTTCTTTTCTTGTTATAACATAGAGAATTTTCGAAAAACCCAGAACTTTCCAGGAAGACTTGGCTCGATTTTATTGGCTAATAAACTTGCACAAGCCAATTGGAAGGCACCTGCCAAATTTCGTCAAAATCGGTCAATTATTTTTGGAGTTATCGGCGTGATATATATATATATATATATATATATATATATATATATATATATATATATATATATATATATATATATATATATATATATATATATATATATATATATATATATATATATATATATATATATATATATATATATATATATATATATATATATATATATAGGGTGATTCATACCGCAATGGTTTGTCTCTGAGTTGATGGTTGGTGAGATATTGACCTCGAAAGATTCTTTAATAATTACAAGAAACAGCTATATTGCAGCAAATCCCTATCATAGAATAACAAAATTTGACAGATTCTTCTATTAAAGTCGTTATTTGACAAAATTTTCAAGTGATAATAAACTCAAAAAGGAGTGAATTAGGGGCGGTGTTGTGTCCTGATATTGCTAACACTCATCCTCAATCTCCCTGAGTCCACCCTGTACATCCTTAGTCGGCAATCCCCCCCCCCCATGCCCCCTCACAGCAACTAGAGGTGCAGAGACGGCATTGGTATCCAAGTGAGAGTTGTCATGGAGCATCAGAGATGTTGTGTTTTCAAAAATGTCATGTGAAAATAGAACTGTCATATCAAAATACATTAGACCAGGTCACTAATCAAGTGTAATCAAGCGTCACGGATCAAGCAAAGCAGCGACGAGAGAGCCCAGTCTCAACTACTTCGAACTCATCCAGCGTCCAGTAACGTCGTTCACGACAGGCTGAACCGTGATCCATAGTCAAGACACAGCATAATACCTGATTATGCTGTGGTCACATCACAGTTAACTCCGTGGCCGTTCCAGCGGTCAGGGAGCATCACAGGAAGATCGTCTGACCCGCGCCACGTAGTTAAGATCCACGGTTGTCTCCATTGACACGTGGACAGGTCAGTGAGCCTCATTGTGCGAGAACCAACCTCCCGATGAGCGACTGATCCATGCTAGTAAAAATCCAGTCAACCATGGTAGCAACATAACGCAAGCTTCACAGTCGTCACCTAGACACGTGAACCACCTTGGCCCTTTGGACGAAGCCACAGGTATCAGCGACACCACCGCGTGTTGACCACAGCGAGCACAGCAATTGTCCAATTGTAAGACCCCTTTTTACATTGTACCTCCCTTATTAGTTCACAACATTCATCCCTGTATTTAAATTGATAACTTTGTAGAATTAAATAGTTGTTTTACCACGTGTAGTTATTACAAATCTGTACCTACAAAGAACAGTTCCTCTGGTCCTTCATGCTAACCCATCTGAACCGTACAGGTGTGTCATCCTTTAAATGACATGACTTTTTAAACCCTAACCTTATTAAAAGTTAGAGTCCATTAATTTTATAGCAAATTAAATTTCGTACCTTGTTTTCCTCTTGTCAATGTTTCGACAAGCCATCCGTTTTTGAGAAAATTGAGATTTTTAGAGTTGAGATCAAAACAAGATTATGTCCCTTGAAGACTTTATTTAACATTAACATATCTGAAATTTAGCAAACGTATTAAAAACGAATAGATAAAAAAACAATAAAAAACACTAAAGACATTGTCCAAAATGACTTCCACTTTGTCGTTTTCATAAAAAAAATGCTGTGGGGCCCCTGCATGTGTTTAATAAAGTCTTTACTATAGTAGAGTATCTTATTAAGACTTAAAAGTCCAATTTTTAGAGTCAGTTCTTTATGAAGTATACCCGCAACTGCGTCGTGTCACCCTTTGTAGTTGCAGCAAACGCTGGACATTCTTCGGTGACGTGCTGGATAATCCTTGGTGACTGAAACGCAAATCTGCACTTGTCATCTTGGACCGAATTATTATTATTACTCTTTTGTTCTTTCCTTTGTCCTCGTGGCGCACTCGGTCCCTCACAACAAGATATTTTCATCACGTTTTGTCCACCCGGAGACTAGCGGTAAATATAACATTTTATTTTTGTATGGTTACAGGGCTAGGACTTTCCTAACGATGTAGGATGTCCCAAGAATCGCTGATTTCTGCATTGTTCTTAAATGAGCGGTAATAAGTGGGAGAACAGTGGTAAGTTTCTGTCAGTCCGATGTTACAGCCCATTTGTTGATACGACCACTGGGATGATCTGAACCTCTTTCAGCTTGTACAATTCAACCAACTCGACTGTGAGTGATTGGTACTTTTGTGGCTTCCCCCCTATCTTTGAAACGAGATTGTCGTCGAGCGGCACTACAATGTCCACAAAGAAAGCCTCCCGGTTTCTCTGGCCAATAAGCAAAATGTCAGGCCTGTGGCGTTCAACTGCCTTGTCGGTGACCACCGGAAGGTCCCACAGCAGCCTAACCTGACCCTTTTGAACTACACCTTCAGGCTTGCTTTTATAGTATGGGGCTTCCGACTCGATAAAGCAATGATGTTTTGCCGAGGCCCGATGGACGACCTTGGCAACGTTAACATGGCGTTTATTGTAATCTGACTGGGCCACAACAGCTTATTAGATACCGACCGACCATCCATTGATAAAAGTGCATTTTCTACTTTTAAGCCCATAAGTAAGCTCATATGTGACAATGCTTACAGAAAGGCAGGCAAAATATCCAGGACAGTGAAGTGAAAATTATTCCCTGGCGTCGGTGCGTGCCCATAGCCGCGGAAATAGACCGACGTTAAAGAAACAAAAACACACACATAGAGGTAAAGCAAATTATTAACAATTCCCGAATACAGTCTGTGGTAAAAAGCAAAAAGTAAATTATAAGTACTGTCTGTGCATAAATAGTATATTTATTTATTTATTTATTTATTTATTTATTTATTTATTTATTTATTTATTTATTTATTTATTTATTTATTTATTTATTTATTTATTTATTTATTTATTTATTTATTTATTTATTTATTTATTTATTTATTTATTTATTTATTTATTTATTTATTTATTTATTTATTTATTTATTTATTTATTTATTTATTTATTTATTTATTTATTGGGGTTTGTTGCACAAAATTATGCAGGAGGTTTGTACAAAAAGACTGGCGAGGTACAGGTGTCCCATTTTGGTTGCAATTGCTGGGTATCTCGGTTATTAGTAAAAGCGATATAGGAAATATTGCATTTCCAAATACCCCTTGTATTTCAGTTGCCTGACAACTCGTTAAAAAGGTAAAAACACATCCCTTTAGAACTTTTTCGTAAAATCTAGTGGTGTAGCTAGTTTTTTGTTTGTTGATATTACTGTTTTTGAAATATTGACTAATGTTTGGATTTTAGTGAATTTTCCTAGAAAAAATTCACTAATGGGTACATCCCGACTTTTAGATTTAAAAAAATGTCTTGAAATGAGCGATATATATATATATATATATATATATATATATATATATATATATATATATATATATATATATATATATATATATATATATATATTCAAGAAAAAAATTTATTTAAATGTCGGGATGTACCCATTAGTGAATTTTTTCTAGTAAAATTCACTAAAAACCAAACATTAGTCAATATTTCAAAAGCAAAGTAGCTACACTACTAGATTTCACGAAAAAGTTCTAAAATCATTTTTTTTACCTTTTTAACAAGTTGCCAGGCAACTGAAATACAAGGGGTATCTGGAAATGCAATATTTTCTATATCGCCCTATAGCTTGGAAACTAAGACGCCTATGACAATTTTGTTTGTTTGTTCAATAAAGTCCAATAAGTAAGTAAAGTAAGTAAGTAAGTAAGTAACTAAGTAAATAAACAAATAAATAAATAAATAAATAAATAAATAAATAAATAAATAAATAAATAAATAAATAAATAAATAAATAAATAAATAAATAAATAAATAAATAAATAAATAAATAAATAAATAAATAAATAAATAAATAAATAAATAAATAAATAAATAAATAAATAAATAAATAAATAAATAAACAAACAAATAAACAAATAAATAAACAAATAAAATACAGTACTTATAATTTACTTTTTACCACAGACTGTATCCGGGAATTCTTAATAACTTGCTTTACCTCTATGTGTGTATGTGTTTTTGTTCCTTTAACGTCGGTCTATTTTCGCGACTATGGACACGCACCGACGCCAGGGAACAATTTCACTTCACTATCGTAGAAATTTTGCCAAACCCCTGCCTTTATGTAAGGAGGGTATCGATCTTTAACGTACCCAACATCGCTTGGACACGGGACCGACGACTTTATACCCCCTTCGATGGACGTTACGTGCAACTTGATCAAATACAATGCGGTAGATATTAATTTTACAATATGTACTGAAAAGTGAAAAGAGAAACCTGTGAATCTAACCCAGTATCCTTTGGTTCAGTGGCACATGTTCTTACCACTGAACCACCGACTCTGTCTTACCTCCATAAACAGTCTGCTGTTTTTATTAATTGCTAATTATTTTTATAAAACCTGTTAAAAATATGGGCTTCTAAGTGGCTATGAAACTGCTGTTTAGTTCTGTTAAATCTCCATGTGGTTCACCTGAAATAAGACATAGTTAAGAACGTTGTTACCTGCCAAAGCTGTGTATAACCGGACCTTATCTCTTATTTGATTGAGGTTTTTATTCCTATAATAGTAACACATTTAAAAATTATCAAAAAGGGCATGCTGAGTAGACAAATTTAACAATATATATTAAACGAGTGTTACAATAAATTATATCTATAATACACTATCCTACATTGGCCATCTTGAACATATTATTTGGGAAATGGCACATTTTTCAGAATTGTGACTGAAACTTTATATTATCACCTATGTTTTTTTTGGGGAAAAACTTTAAACTCTACTTGCCTCCACCGACCAAGGCTGCGAGAAACAATAATAATAAATTAAAAGCAAGTATGTTATTGCTAAACTGATCATAATCATATTAATGATTCCAGTGACTATTCTCCATGTAAAAAATGTCGCCACTGCATCTCAGCCTGCTAAATATCAAAGCATTTCAACCTTATAATTGTGAACTCCTTCAAACCCACAACGATTTATTTCCTGACAGGCAAAAATATCCCGCAATAATTTTTAGCAAACACTGTCCTTGATAATTTGCAAATTTATATGCACATATTTGTTTCAAACAAGTATTTGTTCAAAATTAATGGTGCGTGCACATCACATTTAACGCTTCTTATACAAACTTAGTTACACGTAATGGAAGTGATAAAAGTAATAATAATGTCTCGACTAGAAATCTACACCGTTATTCGTCAAGGCTCAGTGATTCTAAATCACTTTCGACTGAGAATTTTATCCGGATTTTCATTTTAAAAACACTGTAAAGACATAATGACGCTATAATATGTTAAATTATACACAAGATTACACTAGATAAAATGCTGTCACATGTAATAGGTGCTAGTTATATTGCTGTTAAAAAGATGTTTTTATTTTAGCTGTATCAACTGCATTGAAAGAAAGCCTGGACTAATCCATTCGCATCAGACATGTCTCATTTAACCCTATGTTAAATATGCGACGTTGTGTGTGTGTGTGTGTGTGTGTGTGTGTGTGTGTGTGTGTGTGTGTGTGTGTGTGTGTGTGTGTGTGTGTGTGTGTGTGTCATTGTCAGTTGAAGCAGTTCATTGATAATTTTTTTTAGAATTCTACACAATAATCTTAGATTGGATAAATTAGTGTAGTGTTTTGAATAAAAATATTATGTGCACAGTTTCTCTGAAGGATCTTATCTGGATTGGGGTCGCTTGTGGATTTATTCTAGGGCAAAATTCATTAGACGTTCTTGAAGAATGGAACTTTGTCTGAGTGAAGATTGGAACAAGTGATTAGTACTGATAAGTACATTTTAGAGAACCCAATTCAATACAACATATTTTTCTGACCTGACCATCGTTTCGCTAACAAAGTTAGTCGTATCAGAGGAATGAATAAGCTAGGCTGAAACTGGAACTAGTATTAGTGAATTTTCATTAAGAAAATTCACTAATAGTAGCGATGAGGAAACTTTCGATTTTTTTTTTGAAATTAGTGCGAATTAGGGCCCCTAGAACCCATATCTAAGGTCCCTTTGAATACCTATACGTTTATGTATATATATATATATATATATATATATATATATATATATATATATATATATATATATATATATATATATATATATGCATTCGAGCGATAACTTAAAAAATATTCAACTGATGTAAACTAAACTTGACACAAGTCTTCATATCGTTACAATCGCGGACGATGCTATAACGGAAGTATTTTCCCCCAAAAAAATGTACAAAAATATTTTTGAATACGTTATATTAGTGAATTTTCATTAAGAAAATTTACTAATTACACACTAGTTCCCCCTCTATTAGTGAATTTTCTTAATAAAAATTCACTAATAGAGAGGTGAGAGGTAACGATGATGAGACTTTTAAAAAAGTTTTTGAACTGAGCGCGCATTAGGGCCCCTATTATTCATATCCAAGGTCCGTTTGAATTTTTATGTTTATACCTATCTATCTATCTATATATATATATATATATATATATATATATATATATATATATATATATATATATATATATATATATATATGAACTTCCGCCCTATGGCCTACCATCAAAACTATGTACCTGGACAGCAAATTCTCTCTCTCTCTTTTATAGATATCTGCACGGGCACTGCTCAGAGGAGCTTTCTTCTATAGTTCCGCACCTGTTGCGTCCAACAGATCCACCAGGGGAACAGAGCGAATGCACCCTTTTACTGTCCAGGCCACCAGACTTAGAACATCTTGTTATGCCCGCTCTTTTGTCCCGAGGACTTCCAAGTTGTGGAATTCCTTGCCGGCGCATGTTTTTCCAGTTATTAGTAATAATTTTGATATCTATAAAATATGTGGTCGTTTATCACATTTATTTTATAACTCAGATAACAAGCCTGCAGTTAGAAAAATAATATTATGTTCAACATAAGCTAGCTACTTACGGCCTCCATTCAACTTTGACTATTAATAATACTTTGATGATAATTATTATAATATCTTCGTTATAAGATCTATCAGCTGTTAAGGGTCATTATTTATACTAACGTTTCTATAAACGGCTTGCAGAATCAATGTTAATGCCATCATAAATATTTATTTGCAATATCTTAGCATTAATTCACCTGTGTGCTATTAACTTGGGATTTCACTAATCATTTTTGTAAGATTTCCATTTATGAGTAAACATAGACACGTTTAATTTTATACAGTTTGTCAGCTTGTTTGTTATTTGTTTAACTTCACTCAGTGAAAATTGGAACATGTGATGAGCACTGATACGTACACTTGGATAACTCAAACCACCACAACACATTTAACAAAACCTGATGATCGTTTCACTAACCAAGTAAGCGTCATCATAATTATTCATCCTGTGATGACGCTAACTTGGTTAGTGAAACAATCGTCGGTTTTTTTTTTGTTGAAATGTGTGATTGTGGTGATTTGGGTTCTACAAGTGTACTTATACGTTTAGCTTACAACGAAACGACCAATATGCACTTATTTTGTGAGACCATAACTTATGTGCATTTATAAGAAAAATAAATTGTTTTAGTTAAACACCAAAAGCATACTATTCAGTATTTACTCATATAAGAATTTTTTTACGTATATATATATATATATATATATATATATATATATATATATATATATATATATATATATATATATATATATATATATATATATAGGGTGGCGCATTGAAAACAAAACACCGATTTGCGCCCAGAGAAATTTTTTTTGGGGGGAGGGGCATGTTTTGACATAAAACTCAACTTTGTCACATCAACCCCTTAAGGGTGGTGATAAGAACCCTTACATTTTAAATGGGGAACATGGGTCGAGTGTTACATCATTTGAAAGCTCTTTCTTTTCTGAATTCAGCACACAATTTTTTTTGGAAGTTTTATTAACTCATATAAAAATTATTCACAGTTGAAAATACAAAAACGCATTTCACTCATTCCGATAAGAAATGTGCTAATAGTCAATGTTTTGTTGGTTTGTAAACAAAAAATTGAATATCAGAACATTTCTTATCGGAATGAGAGAAATGCAGCTTATTATTTCAGTTTATCCGTCGGTTTGATACTTGATAGTACTACCGAAAATTAATTTCACAATTGTGTATTCTGTGGAAGAAAGAGTTGAAATAATTACTCTTTTTTTCAAAAACGATGACTGTGCCAACCGTACCGCAGATTTGTTTAATGAACGACATCCGATCAGACATGTTAACAGAAAATACATTTTGGAGTTAGTTGCAAAGTTTCGACAAAATGGTTCAGTAGCCAACAAAAAACGGGATCCTAAACGTAAATTTCCGGTTATAAATGAGACTACTCAGATTGAAGTTTTAGAACAAATTGCTGCAGACCCAAATTGAGCACGAGAAGATTGGCCACTGTTTCAAACATCAAAAGAAGAACTATTCAGCGAATATTGAAGCATCATAAATTTCACCCGTATAAAATTCATCTTGTACAACAATTGAATGAAGATGATTTTGATCGGCGGCTGGAGTTTTGTGAAGTTATGACTGCACGAATAACTGATAACGGGAACGTTCTGTTCAATATCTGTTTTTCAGACAAGTGTATATTTTTATTAAACTCTATAGTCAATCGTCATAATTGTCGTAAGTGGGCAGATAATAATCCAAGAAATTTTCACGAAGTCCACACTCAAATTCCACAGAAATTGAATGTCTGGACTGGCATTTTTGGAGACCGTTTAATCGGACCAATTTTTCTTGATGGCAATTTCAGTGGCGAAACGCATTTGGAGTTACTAGAAGATATCGTTTACTCTCTACTCATTGACATTGTTGAAAATGACGATCGCTATCAAGAAAATCAATTAGTGTTTTAACAATATGGAGCTCCTCCGCATTTATCACAACGTGTTAGGAAATTTTTGAACAGAGAGTTTCCAGGACAATGGATTGGGCGTAGAGGTGCTATTGAGTGGCCCGGATTTAACTCCCTTAGACTTATTTATATAGCACCATTTAAATAGTACAATCTACGCAACAGAACCGGAGTCTCTGGAAGAATTACGACGACGCATTGTTGAAGAATGCCGTCTAATAACTCCAAAAATACTCCAGAATTGCAAAGATTGTTTTGAACAAAATTTGTACTTTTGTATGGAAGCTGGTGGTCAACAATTTGAACACTTACTTAACTGAATAAACATTTTTGAACGTTTGGTTTTGTTTTTTAGTTTTTTTTTTACCGAAAAATTGACTAATTAGTGCATTTCTTATCACAATGAATGAAATACGTTCTTGCAATTCCAATTGTGAATAATTTTTAAACAAGTTGATAAAACTTCCAAAAAAATTAGTGTGCTTAATTCATAAAAGAAAGAGCTTTTAAATGATGTAACACTCGACCCATGTTTCCTATTTAAAATATAAGGGTTGTTTTCATCACCCTTAACGAGTTGATGTGACAAAGTTGAGTTTCATGTCAAAACATGTCTCCCTCAATATTTAAATTGATGTGTTTCAGCGTTTCTTAAAAAAAAATTCTCTGGACGCAAATCGGTCTGTTTCGTTTTCAATGCGCCATCCTGTAGGTATATATATATATATATATATATATATATATATATATATATATATATATATATATATATATATATATATATATATATATATATAAACTTGCGTGTACAGAAATCGACCTTATGTAAACTTTTCACTGTAATTATATTTTTTTAGAAAGTATTTATCAGATCAAAAAAGAAATATGCTGTTAGAATGACAATTTAATATGCTTTGATATGAGGTTACGTTTATCAAAAGTGAACGAATAAACAAATAAAGCGTGTTTCTGTGGTGATTATACCCAGAATAAGAAACTTATGACAGATTGAAATTATTGCCATTGCAATTGAAATTTGCACATTTTCGTTTTTCCTAATTTGATTAGTTTTCAAGTGTGTTAGCCTAATGCATACTACACCACAAAAAATCGATTTAGCTAGCGCACTGTTGCTCAACAACTTGATATGACACGCGCAGCGGTTTAAAGGGTATACCAAAGTACAGAAGAGACTCGTTCCTTTCATAGCCGACCTGAAACAGGCAGAAGGCGGTTTACAACGGCTCATGATGACCGCTTTACTGTGTCAACCATATTAAGAAATCGTCATCTTAATGCGGTTCAAGTGCAACAATAACTCCGTGAACTACGAAATGTGGCTATTAGTCAGTGGACTATAAGACGAAGACTGTAGGGAAATAATCTGACTCCTAAAACATTTGCGATTGGTCCAAAACTCACCCCAGATCATCGTCAAGCACGCTTGAGTTTTGCACGGGATCATCTAAATTGGACATCGGAACAATAGGTGTCTGTTCTCAGATGAGAGCAGAATACGCCTGTATGGTAGCGACCGCACATCAAGAGAGCGATTTGCAGAATGCTGCATTGAAGAGCGGCTTCTTAAAGGAGTTGGTTCCTGGACGATTTGTGGTGCCATTTTTTGTTGGGAGCACGAACAGACCCTGTCTTCATCTGTAATGGCAACCTTGATCACGGGAGAGGAAGTTTAACTAGTGACAGGAACATCGAGGAGATTTTAGCAGCTCATGTGGTGCCTTACGTCGACTACATTGCAGACCATTTAATTTTTATGCATGAAAATGCGAAGCCCCACAACGAAAGAGTCGCACAAGATTACATTACAGAAGTCGGCTTTCAGGTTATGGAATGGCCAGTATACAGTCCTGACCTAAATCCATGCACATTTATGGGATGAGCTATAACGAAGAATTCTAGCTAGACTTCGTGCGTCAACCTCGATCCCAAAGCTTTCTGCTGCAGTAGAAGAAAAGTGGCATAACATCCCACATGAAACAGTAGCAAACTTATTAAATCTATGCCAAATCGTACGAGAGAAGTAATTAGGGCAAGAGGGTGTCATACACACTATTAAAAAATAAGTATTACGTTGTTAATTGTCAATAACACTATTTGTTTAAGTCATAAAAAGAGTTAATTTGCTTTATGCTTTCATATCCCAATGTTAAACCTACGATGCCGAAATAAATTTTAATAAATATAATCTCATATCAAAACATATTAAATTGTCTTTCGAACCGCATATTTCTTTTTTTCATCTGATGAATATATAATTACAATGAAAAGTTTACAGTGAACCGATTTCTATGCATGCAAGTTGGTTTTCGGTTGAACCGCGTCTAGAATTTATAAAAACTCGAAATTTCGGCTCCTGTTTAAAAAAAATATGAAAGGAAATAAACTGTAAGGCGTTAATCTGTCTACTCCTTAGAGCGGTGGATAGGGGTAGGTTGTGTTGTTGTAGCTCGATTACGGCGCCTCAATCTGCCTCTCCCCAAATTTCACTGGAAATCATCTCTAAAGTCTCAGTGTGTTCAAGCCTAGAACTGGAAGAGCTCTGACCCAAAACGTCCAGTTTTAGTAAATTCTAGACGCCGTTTAACCAAAGAACCCATTATTTCTCTCTCCCTCTCTCTCTCCTCACACACACACACGCGCACACACACACACACACACACTTATCCGATCTCCAGCGAGATTTGGGAAGTAGGCAGGTTGAGACCCCGTAATCAAGCTACAACAAGCAAAATCCTTATCGAGCGCTCTTAGGAGTAGGCAAATTGAGACCTTAGACCAAAATTTATGAAAACTTGACGTTTCGGCTCTTCTTTTGAAACCATTTTCAAGAAGTTAAGGGGATATGTAGGGGAATGGACTCTAATGCCTCAATCTGCCTGTTCCCTAGAGCGGTGGATAAGGTTAGGTTTGGTTGTTGTAGCTTGATTACGGGTCCTCAATCTGCTTACTCCCCAAATCTCACTGGAGATCGTCTCTAAGGTCTCAGCGTGTCCAACCCTAGTGCTAAGAGAGATATGAAACCTCGTCGTAAGTCTTGTGTTGTTTGTGACGTTTCGTCTACCTGCCTCGTCATCGGTGTAATTAGTCGGCTTGAGCTCTATTAAGTCAAGTGCTGCACAATGCAACAATTTTATAATGTTGAAAATAACAAAACTAATGCACTTTGATATACGCGTTACCGTTATAATAAAACGTTAAAAAAATAGCAGCCAAAGAAAAAAGTTGGTCGAATACAGGTCAAAGGAAGACACAAGATAAAACGATTTCAACAGACACAATAATGTTATAAAAACCTGGACGCAGCAAGTGCGTTATGGTAGTGAATCTTCATAGAAATGATCTGGCACAAACTATTTTATTATAACTTTTTTTTCTTGTAACATAGAAATCCAAATTTTGGTGTATAGTTTACTTTTTATATCGTAAACCTACCTACCAAATTTGGTTATCATAGATTTTTTATTTTTTAAGATAAAAATTTTTTTCAAATGAAAACTCAAAATTTTCCCGGAAAACCTCGTTAGATTTTTCTGATTAACGAACTTGTCAAAGCAATTTACAAAAGGAAGGTACGTGCCAAATTTGATCAAAATCGGACCATTATTATTTGAGATAAATTTTTTTTTCGAATGGAAACTCAAAATTTCCCAAAAAACCTCGTCCGATTTTCCTGACTAACAAACTTCTCAAAGCCATTTACAAAAGGAAGGTACTTGCCAAATTTTATTTAAATCGGCTTATTACTTTTTGAGATAAGAATTTTTTTCTAATGAAAACTCACAATTTTCCCAAAAAACCTCGTCTGATTTTCCTCACTAACGAACTTATCCAAGCCATTTACAAAAGAAAGGTACATGCCAAATTTTATCAAAATCGGCCCATTATTTTTTGAGTTATCGGTGTGATATATATATATATATATATATATATATATATATATATATATATATATATATATATATATATATATATATATATATATATATATATATATATATAAACATATAAAAATTGAAACTGACCCCGGATATGGGTTCTAGGAGTCCTAGTTCGCGCTCATTTGCATAATTTTTTTCAAAAGTCGGGATCTCCCCATTTGTGAATTTTGTCTACGAAAATTCACTAAAAATAGTGTAAATCAATTTGTTTATTTATCTGAGTTAACAATGGATTTACATCAAGTACCCCCCCCCCCCCACAATATCATATAAAAATATTTATTTACTACTGAATTTCGAAAAGAACAAGGCTCAATTTGGCATGTGGCCTTTTTAGGCTATAGCGCCCACCAAAATTAGAGTTTTTGCTTCAAGAAAATTTCACGATTTAAAAGGTTTTAATGAAAATTCACTACTTAACGCACTTGCTGCGTCTATATTCAAATCTGTCTTGTACCAAGGTCTTTTAGTACTTTATCTGCTCTAGATACTAAGCTTTATGTGGTTCATGACAGTCAGATCTTCAGTTACTCAAGACTACTTGCAAATGGCATTTTCTATTTCAATATAATCAAACTATTATTTCAAATTAAAATCCAATTTAAATGCATAAGTACCTGTTATTATTGTGTCAGTAAAATAAGAGAGTATTACGTATAAAACTATTTACTTATTGACTAACGAGCCAGTTGGGACGTGTCGCAATGATACACAACGTGTAGCTTTATCATGATGGTAATGGTCGTGATAATCACTCTTGTTAAGGCAATACTTCAATACCATAACCCATAACGCAACACTGATTGCGATCTGACCATAAAACAAACAGAACATTCTTAACAGTCAACACTTTATATTGTTATTGATCTCATTTTACTAAATAAGTTATTGTTAGCGTTACTGTTCAGTAATACTTGCACTCTGTTATACGGTGAACTTGAAGTGAAAAATTATACATATAAAATATGCGTGAAAAATTGTCAAAACTCGGAAGGAACGACATGCCACAAGTTGTCTGGAAGTGAATTATTATTCAAATATATGTTCTTATTAGTGATGGGTCGTTATTTAACTATCTGTTATTTTTTAACGGTTGCCGAGACGCAACGGTAACCACCTGTTATCGATATATAAAAAATAACAGGTACAAAATAACGCTTTAGACTAAACTAAAATTCGGACTCGTATCTTTTTCTTTTCCACTCCAACTGGCTTCGATGAATAAACATCGGTTTTCTCTCTCAACTCTTAAATTAAACGGGATGAATGGACATGAGACTGGGAATGCTAAATATGTATGGGTATGCTATGCAGTATCGAGCGGACTTTACTTCATAACATATTACTTAACACTTTATTTTTTTTTTTTTTTTATTTAATATTATTGGCTGCGGCATCTCAGGCCATTAGCACATTCTTTCCCATCATTTAATATTATTTACAAATTTTCCAGACAAAGTCAACTTGGCTCGCCCGGGAATCGAACCCGGGACCTCTCGCTTTGCAGGCTGGCACCTAGCCACCTGCGCCACGAGGGCGTCTTACTTAACACTTAACACGTTATTTATACTAGAGTGCTCGCTCTTGCTCACAGCTTTGGGAACGTAGGATACTATAGATCGACTATCCAGTTCAAAATAAATGATCAATAACTGAACCTGTTATTTTCCACGGTATAATTAAATAACGTTAACAGGTCCAACGGTTAATAGAAAATAACCGTTTTGCCCATCACTAGTTTTAATCCCATCGATAATTCAAAAAATAATACGCATATCTCGTTGAATGATTTGGTCGGTACCTTCCTTTTGTAAGTGGTTTGGATGAGTTCGTTATCCAGGAAAACTTGCTCATCACTAGTTCTTATCGACACCCTAGAACAGCGACTCTAAATATGTGGGGCGCGCCCCCTATGGCGGCGCAATAAAACTAAATTGGGGTCGTAAGCATATTGAAAAAAAAAATGAGAAAAAGTATATTATTAAAAAATGGGTTTAATTTAGTAAAAGGAAAGAAATAGAATACACTTATATAGGATTGTATTAGTACTGCATAATTTAATAATTAACTTATCAGTATTAAATTAAAACAATATACACAATTATTAGTGACTCCCTTGGGTCTGCCTTGCAGAACAAAGTTTTTCGAAAGAA
Source organism: Tillus elongatus (assembly GCA_964006375.1). NCBI lineage: Eukaryota > Metazoa > Arthropoda > Insecta > Coleoptera > Cleridae > Tillus > Tillus elongatus. Next base: position 178,935,233 of record OZ023263.1, read on the forward strand.
GGTTAAATATTGGAAATTGACACTAAGTTCTTTTCCATGTTTAGTTGAGATTTATATTTTTTGTTCTATTCGTTGCCAGCATGGTTTCCAGCATTATTTTCACTTGTTACAAAACAACTCCCACATGTTGTTCTTCAGGATTCTAAGTTTTAACACATTCATCCACATTTACAAACGTTTCTTTATTATGTTTTTTGCTCTAAATTACTGCTCCATAATTACAGTTTTCTACAAAACGCATTGACTACATCAGTCCTATCCAATACTGTGTTTGCACCATGAAGTTCAAGATGCAAGGTATCTAATTTCTCGGATCTGTCGAGGAAGTAGCTCTATTTCATCACAAATAAATCATCTCACAATTTCTTTAAATGATTGCGAACTAGGCCACATAGAACACATATCGAGGGTCAGTTTTAATTTATATATGTTTATATATATATATATATATATATATATATATATATATATATATATATATATATATATATATATATATATATATATATATATATATATATATATATATATATATATATATATATATATATATATATATATATATATATATATATATATATATATATATATATATATATATATATATATATATATATATATATATATATATATATATATATATATTGCCGACAATAGGCATGGATGCAAAATGATGAAAATGTTTTGTATCCTCCTACTATGTCGAAAATCATAACTACTGGACAATTGATAGTCCCTTTATTAATCTTATTTTTAAAGGGGTAGACATTGATCCAATCCAATCCATAGCAGGTGGTAGTGGAATTTTCCTTTATGTAATAGTAAAGGATTTTTTCACGCCCGAGGAGGTACCACCCCATACATCAAGGGGCCGGTGAATTCCCAACGGACGTTTCCGGTTCTGGTGTATGAGTCGGTTTCCCTTATAAGCAAAAATGATGATGGCTCCTCCTTGTATAAAATATTCCGAAGGCAAAATACCCCTCCATTCGGATCTCCGGGAGAGGGGTGTACAGGGGGCGCCAACATCAAGATTTAACATATCCTTTTCGAATATATGTGGCCTAAATTCTAACCTGAACTCCGTCCACCATTTCCTCCAGGCTAACAGGCCCCAACTCCTCTTCTTCACCGAAACCCAAATCAGTGCCAAAACAGCCACTAATCACCTTAATTTCCCGGGGTATGAGCTCCTTACTGCCTTTAGATTGCATGGAGGCGTGTGCGCATACGTCCGTAGCAATCTACCCTGCACCAGACTTCCCAATTTAGAAGCTGGAAGAAAAGACATACTATGGATAAAACTCTCTCTCAGGGCTGCAACTAAATTCATCTGTTGCATTTACCGGTCACCTTCTGACAACAACTTTGTCCAGCTCTTTGACTACCTTTCTGAAAAAACCGACTATCTGATTTCTGAATATCCTTCCTCCGAGGTCACTATTCTTGGCGACTTCAATGTCCATAATAAGGAATGGCTAGGATCTTCAAAAACCGATCCACAGGGGAGAGCAGCGGAGGCCTTTGCAGTCAGCAATTCTTTGGCCAATATGGTTCAGCAACCTACTTACTTTCCTCGTATCCCAACACACAGCTCAAATCCCTTGGATCTCCTTCTTACTACAAATCCTGAATGCTATAAGATATCAGTCACCGCCCCCCTTGGTCGCTCAGACCACGGCATGGTCACTGCTTCCTGTGCAATGCAACCCGAGGTCACACAGTCATCACACCCACGTATCGTTTGGCACTACAACTCCGCAAACTGGGACGAAATGCGGGATTACTTTTCCTCATTTCCATGGGCGTCTGTCTGCTTCTCTCATCCTGACCCCTCTGATATCTCACAAAACGTCACCGAAATTATCCAAGCTGGCATGGAATTATTTATTCCACGTACACAGAAAACCTCTTCAGCCACTCAAAAGCCCTGGTTCTCTAAATCCTGTGACAAGGCCAGACTTGAAAAGGTCAAAGCTCACAAAACGCTTTTACACAATCCCAGTCAAGAAAATCGTCAAGCATTCAACGACGCAAGAAACCGCTATGTCCGCATTCTTTCTGAGGCAAAAAACTCGTTTAATAACCACATCAAAAACAAAGTCCTCTCAAGCTCCAACGGCGGCAAACCCTTCTGGACTCTTGCTAAGTCTATTGGGAATAATTTCTGCAACAGCACGTTCCCACCTCTCGTCTCAGGTGATGAAATTGTTTCTACCGCCCTGGGCAAGGCTGAACTTTTTGCTTCGTTGTTCGCCGGAAATTCTACTCTCAACCCACCTCCAAATGTTCAACCACCAACAGTCCCCAATGTCGCGCATAAAATGACTGATATCATTTTCAAAACTAAAAAGGTACGAAAGATGCTCTCTTTTCTTAATACCAGGAAAGCCTCTGGCCTTGACGAGATCCCAGCAATTGTTCTCAAAAAATGCGCACCAGAACTTGCTCCTGTCCTGACTCGTCTGTTTCAGATATCTTACAATAAAGGCATATTCCCTAGTAACTGGAAAACTGCTCGAGTACAACCCATCCCCAAGAAAGGATCCAAAGCGCTTCCTAGCAACTACGGGCCTATTTCTCTCCTTTCAGTCATCTCTAAAGTGATGGAAAAGTATATAAACACCGAACTACTAAAATTCCTTGAAAAACACAGTCTAATCCACGATAGGCAGTATGGATTCCGTCAGCGCAGATCGACTGCCGACCTCCTTTCCTTTGTCACCCATTCTTGGAACAAGTCTATGGAACAACACGGTGAATCCCAGATTGTTGCTCTAGACATATCCAAAGCATTCGACCAGGTCTGGCACGCAGCGCTGCTTAATAAACTTCCGGCCTATGGCCTACCACCAAAACTTTGTACCTGGACAGCAAATTTCCTCTCCAACAGGAGCATATCTGTTGTTGTGGATGGCCATTCCTCTAAACTGTATCCAATTAATGCAGGAGTTCCTCAAGGCTCAGCTTTAGCCCCTACTTTGTTTCTTCTCCACATCAATGACCTCCTCTCTAGCACATCCAACCCAGTTCACAGTTACGCGGACGACAGCACCCTCCACTCAAACATACAATATTCTAAGCCTGTCTCTTTAGCCCAATTAGATGAGGATCGCAGACTCATGGAGGGTTCTGTCTCCGTAGACCTCCAAAAAATATTAGACTGGGGAAGTAGAAATCTTGTACAATTCAACCCCACCAAAACTAAGTCTTGCTTTCTTTCTCACAAGAGATACAGCAGCCCTAGACCCATCACAATGAACAACCAAGTTATTCAAAGTAATGAGTCCTTTTCTCTTGTTGGCATTTCTGTGGATCGAAATCTTAATTGGCACCAACATGTTACATCAATTGCAGAAGCGGCTGCTAAGAAATTGGGTTTCCTCTTCCGGGCTCGCAAATACTTTTCACCAACTAATCTCTATACCTTTTACACTTCACAAATAAGGCCAAACCTCGAATACTGCTCCCACATCTGGGGTGCAGCAGCCGCTTCTACACTCGCTATCCTGGACTCCATTCAGAAGAGAGCTATACGTCTCATCGGTGACGCTACCCTTACCCAAAGGCTTCCATCCCTTGCCCACCGACGTGCCGTTGGTGACCTCTCTCTCTTTTATAGATATCTGCACGGGCACTGCTCAGAGGAGCTTTCCTCCATAATTCCCCCACCTGCTGCCCCCAGCAGATCTACCAGGGGAACAGAGCGAATGCACCCTTTTACTGTCCAGGTCACCAGACATAGAACATCTTGTTATGCCCGCTCTTTTGTCCCGAGAACTTCCAAGTTGTGGAATTCCTTGCCGGCACATGTTTTTCCTTCTCCTCCGAACCTCCAAACCTTCAAGTCCGGAATTAACAAGTTGCCTCTTTCCTCCTTGTCAACACCCACGGTACGATAGTATTTAGGCTGTAAGCCCTCGTGGTGTGTTGTTGACATTAAATATATATATATATATATATATATATATATATATATATATATATATATATATATATATATATATATATATATATATATATATACAGTGTGGAACAGCCAAATGGAATAAATTCGATAACGGATAAATGAGGGCGTGTTGGGAAAAACGCTTGGACACGTCGATTTGTATTTTTAACTGCGCATCTTTTTCAAGAAAAAAAAAATTATATAGGGTGCGTCATGTGACAGTGGCCAATACCAACTTTCTTATTTTAAATACAAGCCCCTGTATATCATTAATTTTTTGGATTCTTCAGAAAATTCTAGACATAATTCATGTACAATGTCCTATACCTATCTTCAACTGTTTCGGAAATATTAAGTATTTTCAGATTTATTACAAAAATTAACATTAAAAATAGAAAATTATTTTATTTCACAAATTCTAATAAGAAATACTGATTATTTCTTAATAATTTAAAAAAACAATTTGTGTTTTTTTTCGAAAAAAAAATTATAACTCCGGAAATAATAAAGTGACAGCAACCAAATTTGGTACGCTGGTTTCTGTCATGAAGAGTATCCTATGTACCAAAATCTAGGTCTCTATCTTAAAAGGCAAAAGTAAAAGGTAAATTAATTTTTAATTAATTAAATCTGATTCAGAAAAGTTAAAACGTCAAAATTAATTGAGTACAAATGTAAGTGAAAAATACTACAAGAAATACTAACAAGCTCCTAGATATGTGTTAAGTCGTTATTTTCCTTGATTTCCTTTAAATATGAGCAAAAAAACCATTGCAAATCAAAACAGTTTTGTGTAAATTGTAAAACGTGGAACGGTTAACGTGTATTATGGGATATACCTGCTAGTAAATATATGTCGAGCGTAGCTCAGTGGCCAAGTCCCTGTACATCGTATAATCGACTTCTACATGACGAGTTCTAATCCTAGTTAGCGACTTAACTTCTTATCAATTTCTTTAGTCTCATTTCACTTTACCGTTATCTAATCAGATTGTTGTTATTAGCGAATTTTTGTAAAAAAAAAATAATTTAATAAAAAGGAGATGAAAACTTTCAAAACTTAATTCAATTTGAATAGCATATCTGGTTGTTTGTTCTTGCCCTAACTTAGTGAAACCATTCCACATTTAATACAGTCGTAAACTTTTCCCGTGGCATCACAAAAGCTTGTTTTGGTGAATTTTCTTTAAAAAAAAAAGAGAATCACGGGATCCCCACCTTTGAATTTAGAAACAATTCTTTAAATGAGCGCGAACTAGGCGCCCTAGAACCCATATCCAGGCATTGTGATGGTTCCCATGTCGAGGCGACATGACAGTGATATTGTGATGATAAATTTTAAAAACGATTGCAATTTTCACAGAAAACTAACAAATTATAAGCATATCTAAGTAAAAATGCGCGCCGTCTATTAGTGAATTTTCTTAAAAAAAATTCACTAATGAGGAGATCCCGACTTTTGAATTTTGAAAAAATTTCTTCAAATGAGCGCTAATTAGGCCCCCCAGAACACATATCCGGGGTCGGTTTAAATTTTTATATGTTTATATATATATATATATATATATATATATATATATATATATATATATATATATATATATATATATATATATATATATATATATATATATATATATATATATATGTATCACACCTATAACTCAAAAAATAATGGGCCGATTTTGATTAAATTTGGTGAATAAATTCCTTTTGCAAATGGCTTGGATAAGTTCGTTAGCCAGGAAAATCGGTCCAGGTTTTCCCGGAAAATTTTGTGTTTTCTTTCGAAAAAAATTTATATCTCCGGAATTAACAAAGTAAGGGCAACCAAATTTCATATGCGGATTTATTTCATTATAGGCAAGTTACCTACCAAAATTTAGCTCCGTAGGTTAAAGGATAAAAAAGTTACAGGCATTCAAAGAAAAATAATTTTGGATTTTCCTCAAAACGTCAAAATTGCGATTTTAAACGTCAAAATTGGTGAGTACATTCCTTTCGCAAGTCGCTTGGATAATTTTGTTAGCCAGGAAAATCCGCCGAGGTTTTCCGGGAAAAATTTGTGTTTTCTTTCGCAAAATATTTATATCTCCAAAATTAACAAAGTAAGGGCAACCAAATTTGGTAAGCTGGTTTATATCGTTATAGGTGTGCCACCTACCAAAATTTAGCTCTGTAGGTCAAAAGACAAAAAAGTTATGGGCATTTAAAGAAAAATAAATTGGGGGTTTCCTCAAAACGTCAAAGTGACAATTGAAAACGTCAAAATTCGCAACATTTAGGCAAATAACTTGAATCTAATACGATCTATGGAAAGAAAATGTCTCAAGAAGAATGTTTTACATACACCGAACTCTTAGTTTCAACAGTCATTGTCCTTCATTTTACTAAAATATTTCCAGAAAATTCATTTCTAATAGACCCTTTCTCTGATGCTTGGCAGTAGCCTTAGCTATAGAGTTTATTGTTTAATGGTATATAATTTTTGTCCAATTTTCGTAAAAAATCAATAAAGCTCAATATATTCGTTATTATACAAGATATGAAAAAATATTGTATACATTAATTATACGGTGTTTTGAGCTACATCTTAAAAAATTATTGCGACAATCACAGGCTGGCCCATAAGTCGTGGGTGATACAAATAATATTTTTTTTGTCGAAAACGCCTTATTTTTTTGCATTTTCCATCGAAATATAATGCATGTTTGTAAGTTAAGAAATTCTGGAGGCAGCAAGTGCGTTGTGGTTGCGAATTTTGATTAAATGCTTCATATGTGAAAAGCTCAATTTGCTATTAACCTATAAGGTTGACCAGGAAACGGATTTTTTTAGTAACACTTTTGGTTTACTTTTGGAAATTTCTGTACGTTTTCAAACAATCAAGTTATTTTGATGAAACATGGCACATTGTTTTTACTATATATGTTATACTGGTAATCAAATTTGATGCCTGCTTTTTCTATATAGGTTATACTGGTAACCAAAATTGATGTCTGCTTTCTTAAAAAGAAAACACACATATTTGCAATAAAAACATTTTTATGAAAATTCACTACCATAACGCACTTGCTGCGTCCCGAGATTATTATTGTATATATATTGGCTATACTCGTCCGTATTAGTAATAGTTTTATTTCAAATCACAATCTCTTAATAGCTAAAATAGAAAGACACGTTGTGTCTATATTGCAACAGTCCTAAAATATTCGTGCTAGCTTGTAGTTTGGTAAGTAAATAGTTAGCATGTAATGTTTTTCTTTTATTGTCGCAATAATAGCAAGTGGTTAGATATTACTGACTCCTAATTGGAAATAACAATTACATTGTTTACTAACAGCAACTTGTAACGACATTGAGTAATTGAAGATGTGACTAGTAATAATAAAAAACAGTAGGTTGCAGTAACGGAAGAATTGATATAAACAGTTTTAAAATCAATCAGGAAACTATAAAATCGAAAAGAATAACATATTCTATTACATTGTGCTTTAATTCTTAATCGGCATTAAAGAAAGGAAGCAATCATCAATTATATATATATGTGTGTGTGTTTTAATGCGTGTCTTCTAACTGTTTGACGAATGGTGTACAAATGAGAATGATTTTAATTGCTTTACCTTTACTAAAATCCTAGTATATAAGTCAATTACCTGTATTATACAGGGTGATTGACATAGGCCGTGCATTAGAAAAATTTCAATTTGCAGTTGGATTAGAAACTAGAAATTTGGCGTAATGCTATAATCGATCATGTCCATTCTACGCAAAATATTTTTAGTCGTACAGCTATACAGGATGTGCGAAAAGTCGCTATCAACTTTACTATTTTGAATAGAAACCTACACTTTTTTCACATGGTTCGATTGGCCTTTTAATTCTGAGGTTAGGCAACCTAAGGTATATAAACTGTTACAATTCTTAAAACATGTTAATGTTTTTGAAAAAAATTACCGCCATAGTAGAGTACTTAGCTGAACGTACGGGCTAAATCCTTGCGTCCTATCGGTGGTCCCATTTTGTACCATATGGGCGCATGCCATTTCAAAATTGTCAACTACTTAATTTTTCAAATGGCACCTACTATGTTTTTTGGAAAAATTCGTAAGAAAATTTAATTTTATGGTGATTTACTTTAGCATTCCTTATACTTAACTTCAAACTGCACTGAGTTATTTAATAAAAATAAAGAAACTGCGAGATATCTCTTACTTTTTCAAATATGCCATGGAAACAAAAGACGATTGTAATAATTTAGTCAAAAATATGGATCGCTATTTAATAACACACGACAATATCGTTCAGGAGCAGTGTTGGCAGATTTCTAACGTAAAGGTTCAATACTGTTCAGCCATTTTTGTTTGAACATGACCTGACCTGACCTGAGAAATAAGATGATAGATGATAGATGATAGATGATAGATGATAGATGATAGATGATAGATGATAGATGTTAGATGATAGATGATAGATGATAGATGATAGATGATAGATGATAGATGATAGATGATAGATGATAGATGATAGATGATAGATGATAGATGATAGATGATAGATGATAGATGATAGATGATAGATGATAGATGATAGATGATAGATGATAGATGATAGATGATAGATGATAGATGATAGATGATAGATGATAGATGATAGATGATAGATGATAGATGATAGATGATAGATGATAGATGATAGATGATAGATGATAGATGATAGATGATAGATGATAGATGATAGATGATAGATGATAGATGATAGATGATAGATGATAGATGATAGATGATAGATGATAGATGATAGATGATAGATGATAGATGATAGATGATAGATGATAGATGATAGATGATAGATGATAGATGATAGATGATAGATGATAGATGATAGATGATAGATGATAGATGATAGATGATAGATGATAGATGATAGATGATAGATGATAGATGATAGATGATAGATGATAGATGATAGATGATAGATGATAGATGATAGATGATAGATGATAGATGATAGATGATAGATGATAGATGATAGATGATAGATGATAGATGATAGATGATAGATGATAGATGATAGATGATAGATGATAGATGATAGATGATAGATGATAGATGATAGATGATAGATGATAGATGATAGATGATAGATGATAGATGATAGATGATAGATGATAGATGATAGATGATAGATGATAGGTGATAAATCATAAAGCATGAATAATAAACGATCAATGATCAACAATCAACGATAAACGATACAAATGGTAAATGACAAATGATAAATTAGGTCTAAGTCTATATTTAGCTGCTAATATAGCAGCACAGATTAAAACAAACACAGTTTTTGTAGAACAGAATTAAACTTTAGGAGGATTTTATCTAAACGGAATACATATCGTCACTTCTAAAGAATTCCTATTATTGCATATTGTGTACTCAGGAGATCTGACTAATTCAGGAACTCAGGTTGACAATGTTATAGTTGATTTGGAAAAGTTGATGTTATAGCAAGCTGCTGCAGTTAATGTTTTGACTGATCGCAGTGTTAAACTTTTAAAAAAATAACGTCAAAAATGTAATCGGTCATGGTAATGGTATTAGCCAAGTAAAAGCCTTTAAAGAAGATGATTTGTCCAAGGTTGTGACCACGAAAAATATACTTATTTCGACTGGATCTGGTCACACCTTTTCCAACTATTGAGATCGATGAGGAAATTGTATAATCTACTGAGGCTCTCTTTGAAACAAGTTTGAAAACGTTTAATCGTCAGTGAGGTAGACGTTATTGGCCTTGAATTAGGGTCTGATTGGCCAAGACTCAGAATGTCGGCGCAATCTAAGAAGAAGTAATTGAAACGTTCCATAAATTTTCAACTAAGCAAGGGGATTGTTTTTGTTAATTAAATGGAAATGTATTATTTTCCAAAATCGACATTTATGTTTATATTAAAAGTTTGATATTTTTGTAAAATTCATGGTAAATAAAATGTTATTAATATCTAAATATAACTAACAATAAAAAATATATTAGTAAAAAAGATGTGGAAAAAAATAATAAGAGTAGTGCTATTTACCCGCTTTTTTTACTTTAACGTCTGCCTATTTCCGCGACTGTGGCCAATCACCGACGCCAGGGAGCAGTCTCACACCACTATCCTGGAAATTTTTCCGAGCCCCCGCTTCTCGTAAGAGGGGCAGGGATCTTTAACATGCCCAACATCGCATGGACACGGGACAGACGGCTTTACGCCCCTTCTGAAGGGCAGAACGCGCAACCATTCAACCTGCTCAAATACAATGACACAACCTTGGTTGATATAAATGTATTGCAGTTTGTACTGAAAGTGAAGTGAGAGGGAAACCCTGGGAATCGAACCCACTACCCTTCGGTTCAGAGGCACTCCTTCATACCCCTTAACCACCGAGGCAGCTTTTTTAGCCGCTTAAACCATGGGTTAGATAGAGCTCTGACCTTACGTAAGCTTTTTGGTGGTAGTGTGCCTCGGTTGATATAAATTTATTACAGTTTGTACTGAAAGTGAAATGAAAGAGAAACCCTGGGAATCGAACCCACTACCCTTCGGTTCAGAGGCACTTGCTCATACCCCTGAACCACCGAGGCTCCTTATTTAGCAGCTTAAACCATAAGTTAAATAGAGCTCTGACCTAACGTAAGCTTTTTCGTGGTAGTATGCCTCGGTTGATATAAATGTATTACAGTTTGTACTGAAAGTGAAGTGAGAGGGAAACCCTGGGAATCGAACTCACTACCCTTCGGTTCAGAGGCACCCGTTCATACCCCTGTACCACTGAGGCTCCTTATGTACCCGCTTAAACTATGGGTTGGATAGAGCTCTGACCTTACGTAAGCTTTTTGGTGGTAGTATGCTAGTTTTAAGTGTCATGTTTCATTGTTGAGACGTTTTCGGAAAAAATAATTGATTGTGAATTTGGACTAACATTTTGCGCTAGAGTTTCTCAACTGATATGTGTCACTATATTATACGTCTATTGCAATATATTTTGTGACTATTATTCATCACATAACGAAACTGACAGCATATCAATTTTCACTGGTTCAACAATTAAGAGAAACAATTGAATTGCTTAATCGGAAACGGCATATAACTGGTCTTGAGTAAGTGGATATTTAACTTAATGGCAACAGCAATAGCAAACAGTGAAATAACCTGCCGACAAAATAAATTATTAAATATTTATTATACGTATCATCTTTAACTATTTAGAACAATCCTCGATATGATATTTCGTTACTAAACCAATTATTACCCAGAGAAAGGGAATACTTTTTGTTTATTAGTGATTTTTTTTTAAATCACTAATAGAGAGGTATCGATGGTAAGATTAAAAAAAAAATTCAAATGACATTTTGGGCCCCTAGAACATTTTCAAACAATAAGTTATTTTGATAAAATATGGCACATTGTTTCTACTATATAGGTTATACCGGTAACCAAATTGATGACTGCTTGCATTAAAAAGACATATTTGCTATTCAAAGTATTTTTATAAAAATTCATTTCCATAACGCACTTCTGCGTCCAAACTTTTTTTCTTGTATGCTGATATTTATACAGTCTATTAACTAACAATTTCAAATTAGGTTTTGATAATGATTTTATTATGTACTTTGTGTTACCTAATTATAAGCTGAAAACGTTTCGTAAAGAATTCCTCATCGATTAATATATGTATATATACTGACTTTCAAAAAAATCCGAAGATCTAGCAAGAGTCGATCCATTTTAATAAAATGTATACATAAAAGATGATAACATTTTCAAACTAAAATATAAAAAAAACCTTTTTTAATCATGAGTGTGTCCGCGGCGGCTCCTTATGCATTCGATAATTCTTTGACACATTCTTGCAATTTAATGATTTATGGTGTCCTGATAAATGTCTTCACAGACTTCTTGATTTCGGCGACGGAGGTTATTTGATGGCTGGGGTAAATCCAAACCATTGCCCGTCGTATCCCACGCATGTTTGATTGGTGACAAGTCTGTTTGTGCGAAGATGCTATGAAAGCAGGGTCACGTTATTTTCTTGTAAAAATCTTGTAGTAAACCTTCATGTATGAGGGCGTGCGTTATCTTGTTGGCAACAAAATTGAATTAACCCTCGTAGAAATGGCAGTGTAACAGGCAGCAGTATGTTTCGTAAGTAAATATTTGCTTTAAAAATTTTGTCAATAAAAACTAGAGGTGACGTGCTACCGCACTTCATACTATCAACCTCCGTGTAAGGGCCGTATGCCGTTTCACAGAAAATCCCAATTTTATGTGTTCTCCACGTAATCGTCTTACTCTTCTCCGACCATCTTGGATCTAAATACAGAACCTGGACTCGTCAGGAAAGATAACACGATTTCATTCCCTATCTCAATCTGATCTGCCATGACCACGCTCAAGTCCAGCAGCACAATGCCGAGGTATCCGTGGGAGACATAAAAAATGTCTATACGAACGAAGCACAAAAGCCGGCGTTCTGCGATGTATCCTTACCATAGAGACTCTGTCTTGTAAAACTCCCAACCAAGCATTTCCAATCGACCGTGATGTCGAAACTCTGTCTTGTAAAGTCGAAATCCTCAGATAACGATCTTCCCGTGCGGACGTTTTTCGAGGTGGTCTGGATACATGACTAAGATTATGGATTCCTTCTTCAGACCACCTGGACCACCACTGAAAACCTGTTGACACACTGCGACCTCTGCGGCCGGAAATTTGTTTGATTGAAAACCGGCTTCCGTACACCAACAATGCGCCTCATTTTGAATTCACTTAAATGATTGTAATTCTTCCGTAAATGGCGCCTAGGCATAATGACTTGATGGCCTAATAAACTGAGCACAAATCGCTACGAAATATTGCTTCAAAATGAAGGAAACGCGAATTTAAAGAGATAATTTTTTGATAAAACAAAATTTAAAAAGTGTACACTGTTAAATTTTTTGCCCATATTATAATTTTTTATCAGAGACGAAACGGTGTAGTATAGAAGATTTCATTGCAATTGGTTGACTCTTACTGGATGTAACAATTTTTTTGGAAAGTCAATATATATGAAGAATGTGACGTTGCCATTGTCATTGTGTTTCTAAAACCACAGTTACTCTAGATTCTGAACAGTTCTATTTTCCGATTAGGAAGCCATCTCTCTCTCCCTCTCATTTCTCCTAGTTTAATCTGACGACACGTAGCTATTTGTCACGAGAAGCGTGTACGTTCTGCGCATCGCATAACATCGAAATCGGCTCCGCTGATGCTAATTGCTAATACCTTATTAGAATCTTATGATATAAAACAAATAGGTACCTATATTCTAAGGTTAACACAAATAGTAGGTAAATAATAACCCAACTTTTAATTTTAACTTAACTTTAACAAATGCCCTAGGCCGTTGTGTGTAGTAGTATATTATGATTGTAACATCCAATGAAACAAATATGAAAGTGATAGGTAAACTGCATGTCGATTGTAGATACTGTATGTATTACTTAGAACTCTATACAGGATTCACTAGTAGGTATTACCAGAGTGAAACAAAATTATTTCAAGAAGATACCTACCTCAAATTAATACAGTAAGTACTTATCTACTTTTAGCTTTAACTCTTACAACTACATAATATAAAGTACATACATTCCTAGTTTAAATTATAGAAACAGGTTAAATTATTAAAATTTTTATTTCAATTTTTTTTATTGTTTATAGTTCTTTCATTTTCAAAAACTATGATACATATCATGTAGTTGCACATTTCCATTATGTACTTTTAATAGGAGCAGTTTTTGTAATTATGGCAGGGTTAGTTCACTGGTACCTCTTATTTACAGGCTTATCGTTAAACTCTTTAATATGAAAAACTCAATTTTTCACTATATTTATTGGAGTTAATTTAACTTTTTTTCCTCAACATTTTGTAGGCCTAGCAGGTATACATCGTCGATATTCTAATTATCTTGACGCCTATACACAATGAAATATTATTTCTTCAGTTGGTTCAATAATTTCTTTAATTAGAGTTTTAATATTACTCTATATTATTTGCGAGAATTTTATTTTATCAAATCAATTTTCTCGTTAAAAATTTTTCTTCTTCAATTGAATGATTTCAATTAACTCCTCCTCTAAACATAAATATTCAGAACTTCCTATTCTTTCATATGTCTAATATGGCAGATTAGTGCAATGGACTTAAACCTCATATATAAAGTCTAAGCTTTTTTTAGAACATAGTGACATGAAAAACCCTACTACTTCAAGATAGAAGATATCCTTTAATAGAGCAACTCTCTTTCTTTCATGATCATACTTAGTAACTTAGTGTCGAAAAGAGTTCAAGTGCGTTATGGTAGCGAATTTTCATAAAAATATTTCAAATGGTAATAACTCAATTTCCCATTAAACTAGAATCTTTAGTTTTGATACATACTAAACCCTATATAAAAGAGCGTGGGTACTAAATTTAAAAAATAACACAATGAGCTTCACAGATAAATACAAATTTGTTATAAAAAACCTTTATTCAAGCGATTAATATGGAAAAATATTTACCTGCCACCTATAATTTCATGTACGCCTTCCGTTTGTAAATATAAATTAGATTTTCGGTAAATTTGCAGATTAGCACATGGAGAGTGTAAGAAAAACCTTTTCAGAAACACGTTTGGAAACCCTTCTGCATGCCAAAACCGCGAGGATAATTTCTTGCAAACAGCCCACAAGAAAGTTACGAGACCAGGGGTGCTGGGCGGGGAAAAATATAAAAAGAAATGTGAGCGGAAAGTGTCAAAGAAACAGCTTAGTTGGACCTCTTTAAGCTGACTTTATCCCATATTGCAGCTATACCTCCTTAAAATCCTGTTTTCCGCGCGCAGAACATCTATATTTACCGCAGGTCCCGTAACTTTTTTAGGGGTTGTTGGCAAAAAAAAAATATCTTGTTTACATTGTTCTTGTTTATGCATTGATAGTGATTTTAGGCATGCAGAGGGGAAAGGCAACCCCCGCGACGAAGCAGCGAACCAAGATTTTCAATTTATGTTTAAATTGTTATCTCATTTCATTTGTTTTAAATATTTTTCCAAAAATGATTTTGAGTTTGCCTTGTTTGTCACTCTTACATAGTAAGCTGCATTATTTTAACATTTTTAAAAAGTATGGATACAGCAACCGTAAATGGGTGTTGAAAAGGGTCTGGGTGCAGCAAGTATGTTATGGTAGAAAATTTTCGTCAAAATATGTCAAATCCGATAGCTCAATAAATTTCCCATTAAGCTAGAATATTCAATCTTGAACCATAGTAAACCTATGTAAGCGCACTGTGGGTACTAAATTAAAGAAAAATAACATAATGAGCTTCGCAAATAACTACAAATTTGTTTTAAAAAACCTTTTTTGTTGTTCATTGTTTGCAAAAACTGGAAGGGTTGACTAAAACAAAACCATCCAAGCAATTAATAAGGAAAAATATCTGCCATATTTATAATTTGACAGATACATTCCCTTTGTAAATAATTAATTTTTTTCAACTTTTGTAACTTTAATGAAATTTGTAACACAAATTTTTTCAGAAACTTACACTACTTAGATATTATATCTTAGACCAAATTTTAATTTTCTAGCTACATATAAAATATAAATTTTTTCAAATAATCAATTTCAAACTTAGACTCTAAAACCGATCTCCAAAGTCCATTAAAATTTAAAGAAGTAGTTTTAATAATTATGATAATTCACCACTGTAACTCACTTGCTGCGTCCCAAACTTTTATTATAATATTGCGTAATGAATACACATAATGTCATCACTTGACCTACGCATTAAGATAACATAATAAAATCATATATACTCTGACTACATGTTGATCAATAGAAAATGAACAAATGGAGGTGCAATTTCCTTATTTGCCTTACAAATTTCTATTTGAACAATTCTGCAAGAAATATTTAAAAGAGATTTCACCTGTGTAATAAGTAAATATTAATGTATATTAGCAGCAATTTGCTTTGTTTGTCACTGAAATTAACGAATTGTTTAAATAGCTGCACCTGGCTGTCGTATAATAATGTATTAATACCTTAAAAGCATATAAATTTAAAATGCAAAGTTCATATACTTACAACATTCTGAATTTTTTTGTTTTCAAAATCATAACGTGTTTTTTTTTAAAGACCTGGCTTCAACTGACATTAATACTACAAACTCGTATTTACTCTAATTCGTGATCCCCTTAGGAAAGACCTACAAATGAAATTCTGGACGCTACCAGACTAAATCAATGCGCATTTGTTTTCACCCTCATTATATAAATAATTTTTTAAATCCCCGTAGGGGCTCATAAAGCGTTGTTTATTGCTACCAAAATGTTATATCTGTAACGTATGAAATTATAAGCAGAATATATATTAACTAGTCTATTAAAGAAGCTAGAAAAAACAGATAAAGATGCAAAGAAAAGCGACGACGAAGCAAAAGAAGAAAAGAGAAAACGAGATGATGTCGAGAAAAGAGATGAAGAGGTCATAAAAAGAGACGAAGAACACAAAAGAAGTAATGAAAAAAGATCTGAAGATGTAAAGAAATGAAAAAAGGTATGAAGATGTAAAAAAAAATCTGGACGCAGCAAGTGCGTTATGGTAGTGAATTTTCATAAAAATGTTTTTAATAACAAATATGTGTGTTTTTTTTTAAGAAAGCAGGAATCAAATTTAGTTACCAGTATAACCTATATAGTAAAAACAATGTGGCATGTTTCATCAAAATAACTTTATTGTGTGAAAATGTACAAAAATTTCCAAATGTAAACTTGAAGTGTTCCCGAAAAAAACACGTTTCTTGGTCAACCTTATAGGTTAATAGCAAATTGAGCTGTTCAAATATGAAACATTTGATCAAAATTCGCTACCATAACGCACTTGCTGCGTCCAGAATTTCTTTTCTTACAAACATGCATTATATTTCGATGGAAAATGCAAAAATGCAATAACATAAGGCGTGTTTGATTAAAAAAAAAGAAGAAAATTTGTATCACCAACGACTTATGGGCTACCCGGTGGTTGTAGAAATATTATTTTAAGATGTAGCTCAAGACACCTTATAATTAATATATACTATTTTTTTCATATCTTATATAATAACGGATATATTGAGCTTTATTGATTTTTTACGAAAATTCGACAAAAATTATATACCATTAAACGATAAACTCTATAGCTAAGGCTACTGCCAAGCATCAGAGAAAGGGTCTATTTGAAACGAATTTTCTGCAAATATTTTAGTAAAATGAAGGACAATGACGGTTGAAACTAAGACTTTAGGGTTTGTAAAACATGCTTCTTGAGACATTTTATTTCTATAGCCCGTATTAGATTCAAGTTACTTGCCTAAATGTTGCCAATTTTGACATTTTAAATCGCCACTTTGATGTTTTGAGGAAAACCCCAATTTATTTTTCTTTAAATGCCTATAACTTTTTTGTCTTTTGAGCTACATAGCTATATTTTGGTAGGTAACTTACTCATAAGGATATAAACCTGCGTACCAAATTAGGTTGCCCTTACTTTGTTAATTCCGGAGATATAAATTTTTTTCGACAGAAAATACAAAATTTTCCGGGAAAACCTGGGCAGATTTTCCTGGCTAACGAACTTATCCAAGCCATTTGCAAAAGGAATTTTTTCACCAAATGTAATCAAAATCTGCCCATTATTTTTTGAGTTATCGGTGTGATACATTTATATGTATATATATATATATATATATATATATATATATATATATATATATATATATATATATATGTATATATACATATATATATATATATATATATATATATATATATATATATATATATATATATATATATATATATATATTTATATAAACATATAAAAATTGAAACTGACCCCGGATATGTTTTCTGGGGGGCCTAACTAGCGCTCATTTGAAGAAATTTTTTCAAAATTCAAAAGTCGGGATCTCCTCATTAGTGAATTTTTTTAAAGAAAATTCACTAAAAGAAATGAGAAGAAGATATGAAGAGACAAAGAAGATTTCTGCAAGAACAAGCCAGCAGAATTGACAATATTACTTTATGTGTGGACGAACGTATGAAGCAGCTAAAAGACGACATCGTCCAATAAGTCGAAAGTTGAGGAAGGGGTATCAGCGACGTTGTACATGACAAGCTGACGAGTGTGCAGGAGGTACTAGTGAAGGTGCGGGAGAAAATGCAATCAATAGAAAACAAGTATGATACCTCAGCCAAGGGAAACATCACAGTCGAAGATAGCCCCGTTGTAAGAATTAAGGTCCCCACATTTGATGGCTCAGTCCCAGTTCTTGGCCGCTGCTGCAGCAAATTGTTGAGGGAGAGAAAGCGACTTCGTAAATTGTATCTCTCAGAAGGAAATGCCTTCGAAGGAATTCCCAGGAAAGAACAGTTCAGTTTTGACAGCATTAGACATCAACTAGAGATGGGGTTTGGTAACCAGCATTTAAAACAGCTGTATACATTTCAGTTGAAAAATCGTTGCCAAAAATTGGGCGAAAGTCTTCAATATCTCCACGCCGACGTTGTCAGACAGAGAAGGTCAGCTTACTCCACAGCTCCGGTGGAATTTTTGAAGCAACTGTCGATAAAAACATTTATTGACGCCATCAGAGATGCCGACACCTTACAGGCGCTGAGCATGACAAGACACAAAAACTTGAACGATGCTTTGGCACAATCCTTGGAATTTGAAGTAGCAAAGAGAGCGTCAGAAAGTCACGTGAGAGTTGACAGTCCTCAAGCCCAAGAAGTAATTAAAACAGAGTCATCCAAGGTCCTGCAGTTACTAGATATACTAGTTGAACAGGTAAAGCCTACATGTCATGGGGACTCAGTAAGAGCTCACCGTGTCAATGCCTTGCGTTGTTGGAACTGCTGCAAGATGGGTCATATACAAGGAAAATGTTGAGCTTTAAGATCACCGTTATCCGGCGCTTGGGAGAAAGTGAAGCTACGGCCGGTAACTGTTTCTCAGGTTAACGATTCTGGCAACACTCTTGTAGTAGATGGGTACGTATACGGCAATAAGACCCAGATGGTCGCCGACACTGGTGCACCTAGGACGATTATTTCTCGCGACATGGTACCAAAATGGCGAGCAAGAGAACCAGATAGGGTTTACAGAGTAAATGCAGTCAGTGGTGAGCGGATCCAGGTATTTGGCGAGCTGCAAATTGGGACATGGAAGGCAAAGCAGAGAGCCATAGTCGCCGCCATATCAGACACAATTATAATTGTCTTGGACATTCTCCAGGTTAGTGCGTTAAACTTGATTTTGGCACTAACATCTTGACTATAGGCAGTGAAGAAATAGTGATGTCGTCTGGCAATAACCTGGTAGTGCGGAAAATAACCGTGTAAGAAAAATAGCAACGTTAAATTCTGCTATGAAAGTGTGAAAGCTGAGAGAGAAAAGGACAACCCACTTGTTCAGCCAAAAGCAACAGGAGTAGATATTCTGGGAGAACCACAAGACGAATCTGCCGTGTAAGTGTGAAGCCAAGCCAGCCAAAAAGAACACATTTTTTGGAACAGAGCTGATGTGGACGGGAAGAATAGGGTATGCAGATACCTTTGTGCAGGTAGAAACACCAGAACAAGAGCAATTGTGCGAAAGAACCGGTGCAATTTAAGAACTTCGCTTGAAGAGAGCTCCGACATATTGACGTGAGGAAAAGCCATCCACTCTGCGGTCAGAATACACATATGAGTAGAAAGCGACCGCATGAAGACCTGTTATAACGTGCGAGCTAATCCGGCTGATTTTAAAGAAGAAGATCGGGTGTGGCTTTACATTCCAGTACGACGCAAGGGACGGTAACCGAAACCACAAAAATTATGGGAAGGTCCGTATAAGGTGATCAAAAGGATCAATGACGTTGTATATCGCATTCAGTGGAGCCCAAAGAGCAAGATGAAGGTGGTCCATATGCACAGGCTTACGCCATATTCAGAAGTCTCAAACTTCGACCGAGACGATCGAATGTAAGAGGGAGCAGTGTCACATCCGTCTCTAGTAGAAGCAAGTTTATGAATTTTGTTAATTCTATAGTCACAGGCAGATTGTACAGTGTGTTGGTAACAGCGAATACTCTAGAGTTATATTTCGAGAATGAACTAGAAATGACAGATATAGAACAATGCAGAAAAGTGGAGAACTACTCTATGGACAACATAAATAGGCGAGCCGAAGGTAGAGGGAATCAGTCAGTAGTGAGTTAATGTCGGTGTATAATAAACGATCACAGAAGGCCTATAGTGAAATATAGTTCCAGGGACATTTAGCAATAGAGATAAATATTTTCGTTGATGGTGGTGTTGAAAAAGAGTTGGTTGTAGTAAAATGGTAGTTTGAAAAGTTGTTTTTTGTTAGTCAACAAACCCAGAACCCCAAAGAACGTAATTATATATATATATATATATATATATATATATATATATATATATATATATATATATATATATATATATATATATATATATATATATATATATATATTATATATAGATATATATATAGATATATATATATATATATATATATATATATATATATATATATATATATATATATATATATATATATATATATATATATATATATATATAGTTCTGGGGTTAAATCGCGTTCAGAATTGGTTGAGATTATTGAGACTCTGCTTTGGAGCCATTTTCACACGAAGTTGGAAGAAGATAAAGGAAAATGAACCCTAAGGACACAATCTGCCTACTTCTTAGAGCGGTGGCTAAGGGTGGGTTGGGATGTTATCGTTCGAATACGTGGCCTCAATCTGCCTACTCCCCAAATCTCGCTAGAGTTCGTCTTTAAAGTTTCAGTGTGTTTGACCCCAGACCTGAGAGACATCACAGAGTTCCTTTCCTTTAATATTTGCTCTGAAACATCAAGGTTAAACAAGTTTGTAAATGCAACTTAACCCGAGAACGAAGTATATATTAGTACATTTATATAACAAACACAAACAATTAATCATTGTAATTTCAACCAGATGATGTCTTTTGTAAAGGGTATTGTATATGACGAGAGAGATGGCATCTGATGATAACACAAAACGGTGGTTCTTTTTATATGCGAGTTGCAACAACAGGTAATATTCAAAAGTGACTTTAAGGAGACATGGAACAAAAAATATTGTATAAGTATTATTTATGTAGGTATGTCCGTGTGTCAGGAAACATTGATTAATATTTTCCATTAGGAAATTACTATTACCATCACCAGTATTTACATCATTGTTTAGATGATGCTCACATCAAAAGCAAGAATCAAACAACTTTTTTGATAAGATTGGCAGACAATTTGAAAACAATTTGTTAACAAATTGTACTTAACCTGCAGATAGTACCGTGATAATTTATATCTACAGCTTCGACATAAGTTTATATGATTGTAATTACAATGTGCTGTTAAAGATATTACAAAGAGGATGAGTCAACACTAGTCGTATACGAGTAAGCTAATATATCTTAAGACTCCATCAGGTGACTTGACATTTCTGTCTAGTTTGGTGCATTATATAAAATGAATATGTTCACGTAAGAAAGTAAATGCAAATTAGTACGTGACTTTATTTTCGATCAGGAAATTTCACAGATAAACACGACTTTGATACTTAACTTTTCTAAAGGTTATACTCATAAATAAAATCGAAGTAATCACATAAATAAAGTTAAAATATGACAATAAAATATCAGGTAATGTTTTAAACAAATTACTTCCTGGCAGCTTATATTTAGGAAATAAATAACAATGCCCATAGTTTAATATCCAGTCCCTGAGGAGGTCAACTGACTCGAAAATTGATATACTATTATTATTTTATACTGGCTGACCCGACAGACGTTGTCCTGTCCGAATTTGAATATGTCAAATGACATTTTTGCATGTAGTGACATAAATCCGAGAAAAAAGCACTTTTAGTTTTTCCAGAATCTTCCAATTTTCCGGCAGATTTTCCAATTTTCTTTCCCTAGAAACCCTACTTGGACCATTACGGGCATTTTAAAAATAAAAGTAGCCAAATCGGTGGGCTGCCGCGGCCGACACACAGATCAAGACCCTTCAAATCATCCAGAATGAAATTCTAAGAATGGTCACCGGATCGCCATGGTTTGTCAGAAACAGTCAAATTCACTCTGATCTGAAAATCATTTCGATACTTGAGTTTATAACTCAAATATCCACCACCGCAAAAGCCGCTTCTCACCCAAATGCTCTGTTCCGTAGTGCCACTGACTACGATGAGCAACTTGCACTTAGTCATAAGCGTATAAAGCTTATCCTTACCCGCGGCAAAACAAAATATTTAACCCCAAACGCCATCTTGTGAAATCTTTCTGACGGAGGTATGGACTAAGGTCCGGTACTCCAGGTAGCGGAGTCTGGCGGAGCGCCACACTATCTCGATATGCCACATACTAGGATGTTGTGAATGAGCCGTTCTCAAGTGATGCGCTTACCAACGAACACATTTAATTTTTTTTATATTGCTTATCAAGATTATTATTATTATTGTCATCACTATCACTACTATTTAATTTAATTACAAAGCCAGCTTATATAAACTTGAAGAGAGTATAAAAAATTGAACTGGTTCTCGTTTAAAAATAGTGCTGCAAAGTGAATCATAACTTCCACATAGCTGTAATGTGTGTGTGAGAGAGTTCTTGGCCCGGGATAAGTATCTCATTAGCCACAGACTTTTTAAATTGTGTCATGTTCCTATGTTAGTCATTCAATAACCTGACATTGTCGCCAGCAGTATATAGGAAACCCCATCCGACAATAGCTGTAATAATAGGACTCTCCTCAGCAAGACATTCTCATGAAATAAATTTAGGGTCCATGACTTGACCACAAAGAAAATTATTTATATTTCTGTACCCATAAACTTCTTGAAAGTTATATCCTATCGAGTTTTAACGAAAAAATGTCAATTTCCACAAAATCACAGGCTACAGGCAGACAGACATACAGACTGAAAGACCGACAGGCCGACAGACACAAAAATTTTCGTTCCCAAATCATGTTTTATATATGCTTTGACACTTTTTACGACGTTTATGCGCAAAAAAAAATTAAAAGTCTTGTCGCCGATGCCGATTTCACACGTATTGACGATGTGGAAGTAAGTGGGCAGCCATCGTCTAAATGAATCAACACTTGGAGCTGCAATAGCCTCTTGCGTAAAGCCATTCCATACGAATCAAACGAAAAACTTGAAAAAAATATGTGTCTGCAGGAAGTGCGGAATACTTTTGTGGAGTTTATATTGATGACCAAAAAGTCTAGAATTACTACTAAGGACGCAATATCACATTCACCATGAGAAAAATCAAACAGAAAAAATTCAGAGGCTTTAAAACGCCTATTTAAGATATATCTATAACATTATAACATTTGAGCACATCTCCCATAAGCTCAGGGAAGCACAATGGCTGGACATGAGGGATGGATTTCTATTACAGAGATTATATTTCTACCATGGTATCATCAGAAAGGGGACGCTGTCTTACCTTTGTAGGAAAATTAGGTATCGCACCGATATACATAATGTGAATATCCGAAGATCTTCTCTCTATACCAGCTTTGAAACTTGCTCTATATCGTCGGTCTTTCTCATATGACGTCTGTGAGACTTATAATAAAATAACAAATCATATAAAGGAAATGACCATAAGTAAATTTAAGAAACACATGTTTCGGTGGATGCTTGATTAGCAGGTGTTAAAAATAGGAGAAATTATATGTGGGAGATTCTGGGTATGAGTGCGCGAATGTTTTATGCATACGTGCATATGGGGCTGTGTAGCGGTGTTGGAGTGCATGGCGGTAGATGTCTGAATATGTGTATGGGTGTGTGTGTGTGTGCGCGCGTGTAGGAGATTGGGAGTCTTTACGTATGTGTGTGAGAATGTTTTGAGCGTACGCTGGGTGTGGGGGCTGGGTGAGTAGGTGGGTGTCCTTGGGTGTGGGGCGGGGAGTGTATAAGTGCATGAGTGTGAGACTGTGTATGTGAGAGATTGGGAATTCTTGGCTATGTGGACGAGTGTTTTAAATGTACGGTGCGTACAGAGGCTGTGTGAGCAGTGAGCAGGTAGGGGTGCGCAGACACGCAAAGATAACTTCGTAAATGTATGACTATATGAACGTGTGTGGGTGTATGGGTACGTGTATGTGTCGCCCTGACATGGATCGCTTATAATTCACTTTGGTTTTTTTTTCAAATTAGGGTTCAGAAAGGTAAATGGCTTGCCACTAATAATTTAATAGGGTTTAAGTGGTAGAACAGCGGAAACTACGGTATCGTTCTGAACTTCGCCCTAAGATTTGTTTTGTGTTAGTTGATATGGAAATTTACTTATTGTATAAGCTCATGTGAAAGACAACAAGACAAATAAAGAAATTATTATTAAATGTGCATGTGCGAACTGTTATGGGTAAATGACGTACATTTTTGTTTTTCCGCCTAACAGCTGTGTCGATACAGGCGTGCGTACGCGATACTGATATGGCAGGGTTTTGACACTTAAAGACCGGGAACTAAAAACGTGTTTTGTTTGTTCAAGAATGTTCTCGTCAACAACTGAAACAGTTGACCACGCTGAGTAACCATACTACAAGAGAAGACAACCATATTTTACATACAATTTAAAAGCAGGCTGCGTGTAAAATCGGGTAAAATCCAGTATATACCTATAGTATATATGGTAGTCTCGATAGTAAGATGTGTCCAGAAAAGATTGTTAGTGACTGTTATTGTCAATCAAGTTAGGTCAGGTGAAAATACAGCATTTTCCGATATTAAAGGAAATACACTAGCATTGACAATAGAAGAGAACTAAGAGGAGTTAATTCTGTTTCCACAAACCAGCATTGTTGTTTTTAAGACGCCAGCAAACGCATAATGAATAAATGGAAAGTTCAGATGTGCGCACGACAAGTGGGATGTGTTCCAATACTAAACCCTGATGCATTCTTCTGGGCAGAGCATGATAATCTGACAGTCTCCCACCCACAATTAACCTGATTATGATCATTTATGCATTTTAAGAAGGCCGTTGCTAGTACCAAGAAGTTTAAAGTTTCGCTAGACTAGTTGGTATTTCAGCAGAATGGAACTCATTCACACTATGCTTTGCCTGTTCGACATTATTTCCACCACAGATTTCCAAACCGGTGGTTTGGGAGAAAACTCTTCATTGAATGGCCCAACAACTCTAGAACTGTTATGGAACGTGCGCCGATGTTTTGAACAAAACTGGTACTATTGTGTATGGTGGTCGAAATTTTAAACATCTGATAAACTGACATGTGAGTGTTTGATAAATAAACTACTGATTTTTAGAAGTCAATTTTTTAGATGCTTCACATTTAAAAACTCGGGACGCAGCCAGTGCGTTATGGTAGTAAATTTTTATTAAATGCTTCAAATTTAAATAACTCCATTTTCTATAAACTTAGAGAGTTTAGTTTTAATACGTAATAAGGTCTTTCCTAAGGCAAGATATTCACAAAATTTCATTAAAATAACTTTGTAAATTTCCAAGCAAAAAATTTTTTTCGAAAGAAAATTTAAAATTTGAATAACTCAATTTTCTATAAACTTAGAAAGTTGAATTTTGGTACGTAGTAAGATCTCTCCTGAGGCAACATATATAGTAAATTTCATTACAACAGCTTTGTTACTTTCGGAGAAAAAAATTTTTCTCGGAAAACCTCGTCTGATTTTTCTGGCTAACGAACTCATCCAAGCCATTTATACAATAAAGGCACTTGCCAAGTTTCATCGAAATCGGTTAATTATTTTTTGAGTTATCAGACGGATATATAAATCTTGAGACCTACTTCTTAACGAACTTTGTAGACATGCTTCAAAATATGCAAGAACTATAATTTCATTCATTTCATTGTCTTCAATTTTGAAACGTTTAACAACGCGTCGTGTCAGTATTATTCCATGACTTGACGACTTACTTTTATTTCTGCTGAATTTTGTTCTATTCATTGGAGCCAAATAAAGGAATCTGTTGTTAAATGTTCGAGCTGTTTTCTCAACTATTCTGTTACATTCACCATATATTGAAAACAAATTGAAAACATCATCTGCAGAATAACAAACTAGCATGTACAACATTAGTTTTACACTGCCACTGCCTATCCTCTCATGTGATCCTGATACTAGAGACGTGAAAATCGTCTCGTCGTTTCTACGATTTCTGTGGTAAAAATTTTATGTTAAATATTAAATGCTTCTAATTTGAATAACTCAATTTTCTATGAACTTAGAGAGTTTAATTTTGGTGTGTAGTAAGGTCTCTCTTAAAGCAAGATATCTACCAAATTTCATTAAAATAACTTTGTAATTTTTGGAGAAAAAAAATTTTCGAAAGAAAATTTAAAATTTGAATAACTCAATTTTTTATAAACTTAGAAAGTTGAATTTTAGTACGTAGTAAGACCTCTACCAAGGCAACATATATAGTAAATTTCATCAAAACAGCTTCGTTATATTCGGAGAAAAAAAAATTTCGAAAGAAAACTCAAAATTTTGCCGGAAAACCCCGACCGATTTTTCTGGCTAACAAACTCATCCAAGCCATTAATAAAAGAAAGCCATGCCAAGTTTCATCGAAATCGGTTAATTATTTTTTGAGTTACCAGACGGATACATATATATATATATATATATATATATATATATATATATATATATATATATATATATATATATATATATATATATATATATAACACATATAAAAATTGAAACTGACCCCGGATATGGGTTTTAGGGGTCCTAGTTCGCGCTCATTTGCAAACATTTTTGCAAAGTCTCACCCTCGATATCTCTCTATTAGTGAATTTTTTTTAATAAAAATTCACTAAAAATAAGGTACCGTGGGAGATTTACACCATCTCTAAAATGATGTGCTACTTACCCCTTGTCGTTTAAGATTTTAGGGATGAATTGCACCACCGCTTAGGGGTTGGTTTTGCGAGGCGTTAAAGTCTTCCTTGTTGGGCGTTTTTTAACATAATCACGGTAATGACACTGAAACGCGCCTGTTAGCATTTCAAGTATCCACTCTGTATAAAGCCTTATAACGATCAAAACTAATTCCGTTTACATAACCATATATATATATATATATATATATATATATATATATATATATATATATATATATATATATATATATATATATGTCTCAAATTCATCTATAGATGCAAAAGTTTTAATTTTGTGTAATGTAAACTTTCAATTGGCGAAAGTCAAAGCTCTATTTATGAAATGCGAGCAAGAAATCATTCATAAGTTCCACATTGGTGATGACGTAATTTAATCTAAATTAGCAATGATGCGTGGCGAATTGTAGGTGAGTTAGATAGCAAGAATAGCCTCATGTATCTGATTATTGAAATTGTTTTGACACCATTAATCAGTAAGCTAATAGAACTGGTTTCACTTCCTAGAGATTCTCTCAAGGCCGTGCAGATTATCTTTGTCAATGACATATATAAATATGAAATGCATCATAAAAAAAGATCTAGGAATATTTTGATAAGCAAAGGTAGAAGCGTACCTTTAATGGTGAAACGTGAGCTAATAACACTTCTACCTATGAGAGTTCTAGGTACTTCCATGAAATGATCTGCATTTATCAAGATAAATGTATTTATTGGCTGATAAATGACAACTTAGCGTCTAGCTCCAGCACAGCATTTAAATATCGAAACTTAAAGTTTGGCTTAGGTGCGTATTTAAGCGACTTTTGGAATTTACATACAGGTGTTCCAGAAGGAAAGATAACAATTGTAAGGACGTATTCTAAAGGTCAAAATAAAAGGAAAGTTTACATAAATAAAGAGTCCGAAAATCCTTTTTTTTGAGAAACAGGGTCTTAAAGGAAAATAATTTAAAATCGTATTTGTCAATTGTTTATTATGACTACAAATAATTAATCTAAACATTTATGTATAAAAAAACCTCTTTAAGGTACCACGACTGGCTTTGATACATTTATTGACTCGTTTATTGATAGCCCTGGTAGCACGTTGAATTGACAGATTATATTATTATTATATTGAGCTGGTCAGCTCTTTAATAGTTGGCTGGTGTGGTATACTTGCAATATGGTAGGTGGTAATGGAATTTTCCTTTTGGTGATAGTAAAGGATTTTTTTCACGCCAGATGAGGTACCACCCCTTACATGAAGCGGACGTTTCCGGTTGTGGTGTATGAGTCGGTTTCCCTTATAAGCAAAAATGATGATGGATCCTCCTTGTACAAAAGATTCCGGAGGTAAAATACCCCTCCATTCGGGTCTCCGGGAGAGGGGTGTCCAGGGGGCACTAGCATCAAGATTTAACATATCCCTCTCGAATATATGTGGCCTAAATTCTAACCTGAACTCCGTCCACCGTTTCCTCCAGGCTAACAGACCCCAACTCTTCTTCCTCACCGAAACTCAAACCAGTGCCAAAACAGCCACTAATTACCTTAATTTCCCGGGGTATGAGCTCCTTACTTCCTTTAGATTGCATGGAGGCGTGTGCGCGTACGTCCGTAGCAATCTACCCTGCACCAGACTCCCCAATTTAGAAGCTTGAAGAAAAGAAACTATGGATAAAACTCTCTCTCAGGGCTGCAATTAAATTCATCTGTTGCATTTACCGGTCACCTTCTGACAACAACTTTGTCCAGCTCTCTGACTACCTTTCTGAAAAAACCGACCATCTGATTTCTGAATATCCTTCCTCCGAGGTCACTATTCTTGGTGACTTCAATGTCCATAATAAGGAATGGCTAGGATCATCAAAAACCGATCCACAAGGAAGAGCAGCGGAGGCCTTTTCAGTCAGCAATTCTTTAGTCAATATGATTCAGCAACCTACTTATTTTCCTCGCATCCCAACACACAGCTCAAATCCCTTGGATCTCCTTCTTACTACAAATCCTGACTGCTATAAGATATCAGTCACCGTCCCCCTGGGTCGCTCAGACCACGGCACGGTCACTGATTCCTGCGCAATGCAACCCGAGGTCATACAGTCATCACACCCATGTATCGTTTGGCACTACAACTCCGTGAACTGGGACGAAATGCGAGATTACTTTTCCTCATTTCCATGGGCGTCTGTTTGCTTCTCTCATCCTGACCCCTCTGATATATCACAAAACATCACCGAAATTATCCAAGCTGGCATGGAATTATTTATTCCACGTACACAGAAAACCTCTGAAGCCACTCAAAAGCCCTGGTTCTCTAAATTCTGTGACAAGACCAGACTTGAAAAGGTCAAAGCTCACAAAAATCTTCTACACAATTCTAGTCAAGAAAACCGTCAAGCATTTAACGACGCAAGAAACTATGTGCGCATTCTTTCTGAAGCAAAAAACTCGTTTAATAACGACATCAAAAACAAAGTCCTCTTAAGCTCCAGCAGCAGCAAACTCTTCTGGACTCTTGCTAAATCTATTGGGAATAATTTCTGCAAGAGCACGTTCCCACCTCTTGCCTCAGGGGATGCAATTGTTTCTACCACTCTGGACAAGGCTGAACTTTTTGCCTTGTTATTCGCCGGCAATTCTAGTCTCAACCCACCTCCAAATGTTCAACCACCAACAGTCCCCAATGTCGCGCATAAAATGACGGATATCATTTTCAAAACTAAAAAGGTACGAAAGATGCTCTCTTCACTTAATACCAGGAAAGCCTCTGGCCTTGACGAGATCCCAGCAATTGTTCTTAAAAAAATGAGCACCAGAACTTGCTCCTATCCCGCTCTTTTGTCCCGAGGACTTCCAAGTTGTGGAATTCCTTGCCGGCACATGTTTTTCCTTCTCCTCCGAACCTCCAAACCTTCAAGTCCAGAATTAACAAGTTGCCTCGTTCCTGCTTATCGACACCCACGATAAGATAGTATTTAGGCTGTAAGCCCTCGTGGTGTGTTGTTGAAATAATATATATATATATATATATATATATATATATATATATATATATATATATATATATATATATATATATATATATATTATAACAGCTGCTTGTGAATTCGATTATTTAACATTTCTCAATTCAACTGTTTCCCCTCTTGCTGCATGAGGGAATGATTTGAACCACCCCAAGAGACAATAATCCAACGGATTAAGGTCTCATGATCTTGGTGGCCAATTTTAAGGATAACCTCTGCCAATCCAACAGTGGCAAACCATGTATTTAAGAAAAGTCGCACTCGAAGGCTAAAGTTTGGAGCGGCATATTAAAACATAACTACTGCCATTAGCAAACTGAATGCATGTGGCTTTTGCACACGTTCTATAATTAGAATGCACCATACTGTACTTCATATCTAAAATAAACATGAAAAATATTTTTCCTAAATTAGCACTGAATCAGTGACCAATATTTGGTTGCTGCTGCCTCTTAAATTAGTTAGATTTTAAGTTAACAGAACTTACGTGACTAACTAAAACATCTTGTTATTTATAGGTGAAAATTTCATAGATTTGGCAATAGCATCCATACGGAACAACATACCAATAGAGTAATTGTTCTGTTAAATTTTTAAGTGAGGCATTCATTTTAAGAATGTCAATGACGTTATGTAAAACACAGGCCTCTTACCGAAAAAAGAAGAGATTAATAAAACAGCAAAAAGACTGACTCTATCGTTACTACTTATTGATTTACAAAAGTGCTCACAAACTCCCCAACTAAAAAGTGGCAATAAAATAGCATTTCACAAAAGACAGTTATGGCTGTTTAATTTAATTGTGTATGATTAACAGCGAATGAGGATTAAAGGCCTTTTCTACCGGAAAATGTTTTTATTTTTAAATGGTTAATAATAAATATATTGTCTGGTAGAGAAAGCCTTTAATTGTCATTCTTTTTAATTATGTCAAATCCAGACGTGTTGACGTTTAGAAATAATTGTCTATAGAGTATCAAATGCTAATGAAAACATAATGTTGTGTTTTCGGTGGGACGAAACACCTGCAGGTCGCGGTGGACAAGAAAGTGCTTTCTTCAATTTTAAAGTGTATACAAAACATCCCCCCACCTATAACTTGTTTGAAATTATATAGTAATTGTTGTTCGAGGCAAAATAAAAACACTTATGTGACTACCCTGCTTTCCTTAGTTTCAAATTTTAACCACCTGGTCACAATCTGACAGAAATTAACCACATTTTTTTGTCTTTGGACATACCCACCTTGAAGCAGATTCTACTTATTGCTTTGTTTGAGAAAGCAATGAAAATACCATGGGTATAGAGAGACCCAGAAGCTAGTCTACACTGATAAGGAATATCCATCGAAAAAGGGGTATATTAAAGTAATTAACATAATACAAGATGATTTGTATGATATAAATGATATAAAAAAGCATTTTTTGTAAAGAGAAAAAAATAACACAGAAGAGAATAAAATTTCTTTTCTAAAAGCAAGTTATTTTCAGAAGATTTTAAAATGTGGGATATTTTCCTACTTTAGAAAAGTTACACAGCGCATATCCCCTTTGCATCCAAAAACGAAATTGGATGAGCTAAAAGTTTGTTTTGTTACATACATCCTAAAATCTTCCAGGATAAGCCCACTCTAAGGCCTTCATAAATGGCCTATCTGAGTCAAGGGCTAAAAAACTTCTGGAGTTAAACAGACAACAACTGAGTACTCTAGTCGGGCTGTATACAGGACATTGCCGCTTGCGGCATCACATGCACCGTATTGGTATCGGTCAGGAGACCGAGTGCCGGCTGTGTATGGAGAGTGAGGAGACAGCAGCGCACGTGCTGTGTTCCTGTCCGGCAGCGGACAGGACTAGATACCTGCTCTTTGGCAAGATAAAGCTTGCTCCGGAGGATCTGGATCAACTTTCGCCCACAAAGATTATCGACCTCTGTAGGAGGCTGGCTTTGTTGGTAGAAATTTAGGCGTGAGCCACAATAGACCGTATGGTCGCGGTGGAGGGACCGATATGGCCCACTCACATACAAACCTAACCTAACCTACATACATCCTACTTTTCGATTTTATGCGCATTTAAAATTTAAAGACACTAGATACTAGCAACAATGAGCATGAAATTTGTCCTACTGGTTTGGTAGACTCCGACGAGTGATGTGAACTTACTTTTAGCGTTTGTTACTAAATATCAACAATTTGCGTTTTCAGTCATTTGGGATCTATACGAGGGTCGATCAATAATTAATACCCGTGTTAAGAATGAAGACCCAAGTTCTTCATATTTTTTTTATTTTTCAACGTAATCCCCTTTAAGGTGGATACGCTTTTCACAAAGTTTCTGCCGTTTCTAGCCCTCCAAAATATAATTTGTCAGACTCAAAATACACTTCTCTCTCGGCGATAATCCACTCGTTTCGGATGAATTTTTCCCCCGAGTCATGTTTTCATGTTGGGGAACAGCAAAAGGTCGCAGGAGCCAGGTCAGGCAAGTACGGTGGCTCTTGGAGCAATTCGTAGCGCAGTTCATGCAATTTGGGCGCGACAAATCCAGATGAATGTATTATCGTGGTGAAACAGTACTTTTTCTTGGCCAAGTGGGGTATTGTTTTCTTCAATTTCTATGCTAATCGGCCCATTCATTCCCCGCAGTACCGTCACGTGATGGTTTGGCCGATGAGACTGTGTTTGCGTTCTTAGGAGTAGATTCACCCGAAAATATCTATAGTGTTGACTGTTGCTTGGTCTCTTGTGTACAATAATGTATCCAGGTTTCATCAGCGGTGACGACTCGATGCAAAAACTCCTGCGAATCTCGCTTAAAGCACTGTTTCGATATTGACAGCCGTATCCATCCGCTTGTTGTCCATAATGAGCAACTGCGGCAACCATCGGGCAGACATCTTTCCGGTACTTAGCTTATCATGTAAAGTATTGATTGTCGCTCCCTGCGACACGCCTCCTGCATCTGTTACTGCGCGCACTTTAGTTTGGTGATCAGCGAGAATAATGTAGCGGATCTTTTCAACGATTTCCTTGGTAACCATATCTGATGGGCGTCCTGGCCGTTTCTCAGCAAAAACAGATGTACGACCACGTTTAATTTCGTTGAGTTCCTCGCATGTTTTTTCATCCAAAAAAACAAAAAGCGAATTACGGATCTATGTTGCACTTTTTCCATTTTATCGCGAAATACGAGATAACTTAGTCGATAACAATAGACCTTTATACATACATTGTAGCTACCGAGGGTAGCAGACAGCCGAGTAAACGAAATGGAAATACCCATTAGAAAACGTCGCAATAGAAATGATTGTACAATGGATGCCACGTCCACAGAAATGCACGTGGATCCTGAAAGTCTTCAATAGACAATGCACCACTCATATTTAAGCAAGCTATAAGTAAGTACTCGTCCACTGAAGAGGGGTCATTCTTTTCCATCACTCGTCAATCTACAAGTCGTGCTATATTATCACATTTAGGCTGATAGTTTATTCGTATAGTTATATAATTTTTTGTAACTAAGTTTTAAGTATAATAATCAATAAATAATTTGTTTAAAAAAGTTTTTGGTGTTGACGAGAAAGTTAACTCACGAAACATGTGTGATACAACTGGCTACCAAATAAAAACTAATCAATGAATCAGTCTAAAATTTAGTATGACCTATGACAATATACGTCGGTAGTGCCCACTTCCCTCAGCAACGCCATCTGTCTTTAAACACGGGTACTTATTGATCATCCCTCGGATAAGTTCTTCTTTGCAGTGTATAATATAGTACATACATAGGCGGACTCTTAATATCACTCAAGTGTTATAAAAATATCCTTTTAGAAAAAATGGTTTTCTATAACTTTCTCTTCACAGTAGAGCTCAAGTAACTAGTTTTATGGCCTATGTGCTAGAAGACACATTTATTAGTTTGGGTCTATGTGAATTACTCCAAAATTGGAAAGGCCCAACTAGCAAACATATGTGAATGGTTTAGTAATTTAAAAGTAAGTATGTTAGAGTAATATTTTTTGTTGCTAGACTCTGAAAAAATTTGATCAAAGTTCAATCAAATACTAGGAGTAGATACTAGGCATTTTAAATTTGGTCACAAATCTTTGATTATATTCAAACTGGGATTTTGAGGATAGGCTCTTTTTTAACCTAGCTAGAGAGCATGCTGCACAGTCATCGTAAGTCGCTGCAGTGTTAATGCTACTTGCAATAAATGGCATGTTTCCCTTAAAATATGGTTTTTAATATTCTAATAACCGCAAATGACTTTAAATGGATGTTTTAGTTTAAATAATTGAGACCGAAATATATGGAAACATAGCCAACTGCTAAATAAAGTAAAATATTAGGACGAGTCTTTTGTAAAATAGGATTTATTTAAAAATCTGACTTTCCACTTTTAAATCAGATGTAACTGACCTTTAAGGAAACCTGGCTAATGTACTTCTTCACTAAATTTTGCAACGCACAACCGTCAAAATAGAAATATTATATAGAAAAAAAATACTAGTTTACCTAGTATTTCATAAGTAAAT
The DNA here is from genome assembly GCA_964006375.1 of Tillus elongatus. NCBI lineage: Eukaryota > Metazoa > Arthropoda > Insecta > Coleoptera > Cleridae > Tillus > Tillus elongatus. The sequence goes on from OZ023263.1 coordinate 178,969,811, forward strand.
TTTAATTCATGCAAATATTATGCGAATATGTAAATAAATAAGATACACAAACGCTTCTCGCCTATCAATATTTACATACTAAATTACTACTTTACATTCAGAGTCTCAATTTAGACATCAAAACATAGGTCTTATTTGACTTATTCAGATGAACATTTTGAAGCTGATAGATAAACAACGACAAAACAATGTAACCGTATTTATACGGGCTGTTCCGCCTAAGAACTGACACATAGCAGGTACTTGTAGAGGAACCTGAAACCTGACGATTTAACCCAACTTACTTATATATCAAGTTGCACCCTTAAGCTGTTACATATAGGCTCAAAGTTACCCTAACAATTTAAAGAAAAATAATATATCAAAAAGCGTTTGATCTACAAGCGCCAAATTCTGCGCGTGAAATGACGTCAACACAGTCCAAAGCCTGCCTATTAGCTTGAACAGAATATTTTCATCTCTAGGCTAATTTTGGTAAAGGGTTAGTTCGTCCAATGTAGCTTTCAATTTTTAAGCTTTTTTCATTCCTGTAACTTGTTAATAAAGTTTATGGTTTTCAAGAAAACGGAATTCGCTGTGTTAAGCAAAAGCCAGCAAAAAGTCGATAGTAGGGTTGAAATTAGGGATTAAATGTGTTATTTAGTGATTGTTCTGAAAATGGCTGAAAATGTTTCATTAAGCCAACAAGTTGCATGCTATTGGTATTAAGGTTCTGTAAAGGCCACAGCCGTAAAAGGGTGAAAGAATATCGAACAAGATTTCCTAGCGAGGTTAGCCATAGAAAAAGATTTTTCAATGTCGAAAGGCACGCTCAAGAGACGGGACCGTTTTCTAATAACAGTCGAGAAGGAGGTAGAGTATTAAGAGTACAAGACAAATGAATTATTTTGTAGACAATTGAGCATACATAAAAAATCAGTAATACACCTTTATCTCTGCAGACTTAAATAGCAAAGAGCTGTGTGCATCGATCTAGTAGACGCAATCTACTGCATTCATACCATTTTCAAAAAGACCAAGAGTTGCTCCATCCAGATTTTATTCAGCCATTGACTTTCTGTCAGTTCCTGTTGAACTAAGACAACCATATTTACAAAGACGTATTTTTTACGGATGATGCTTGTTTCACTTGAAGAAAAATAACCAATCTCCATAACTGTCATTTATATTCTGACGTAACCCCTCTTGCAATAACTCCTCGAGATTTTCAGCGGGAGTTTAAGATGAATGTTTAGGTTGGTGTTATTGGTCGTTATTTGGTTGGATCAGTTATTTTACCAAACCAGTTAAACGGAAAAAGTGATCTGGAACATCTGCAGAATACACTCACTGATTTGCTTGAAAATTTACCTTACAACTCAGACTGGACTTTTGGTTTATGCATCATAGAGCCCTACTTCATTAAAAAACTCAAGGTACTCGCTAAATTTTATTAACTTTGAAGTATTATTGTTTGAGTTGTCAATTTCATATATACAGGGTTTCCATTGTGAAAGGTTGCTCACCGTTTCCCCATAATTCCGGAAAACGCGTTGATTTTGCTTGAGAGGTGACACTTTTTTCAAGACTAAAAAATCTGTAGCATTAAAAACCCTAGCTGGGGTAACTTGTACTCTCTCAACTTGAGTAGAGAAGGTAGACCAACTGATACTTTTTTGAAAAGTTCTTTAGATTCTCTATATAAAGTAGCAATTTGAAAATCTACCAATTGGTTTGTTAGATATTTACTTTAAAAGCTTGAAAATGGAAAAACTAACATACTAGTATTTATTTCCTTAGGCATCGATTAATTTTAACAATGTTATAAAATCTTTGATGGTCACTGCATATTGAAGAAAACACGTCTGTTTGTTGTGTTTTTGATGAGAAAGTGCACGAGTTGGTAGAAAGAAGTAAAAATGAAGATAATCCGTAGGTAGATTTTTAATCATTTTTGACATGCTTTCTTTTACTTTAAATTTCATTGCAGCTTGTTGCAATTTTTAGTTTTTATTTAAAGTGTTGTCTATTTAAAATTATATTAATACCGGAATGGCTCACTCTATTCCAGGGCGTGTTTATTTATTTTGGAAATAATCAGCGTAGTAGAGCAACTCATACTTTTACTAAAAAACCATCTAGAAAAAATGTAAGTGATGTTTATATTTTGAGAATATTACGAGAATTTGAATAAAAAAGAAAAATTGTAATAGGAAGCAAGAGACAATTTCCAGTGAGATTTGGGGAATAGACAGATTGAGACCCATATTTCCTTAACCTCTTGAAAATGACTCCAAAACGGGAGCCGAAACGTTGATTTTTAATAAGTTCTGGACGCGATTCCTCCCGACAAATAAGTATTTCTCAAACATATAACACCGCGGGATATATATATATATATATATATATATATATATATATATATATATATATATATATATATATATATATATATATATATATATATATATATATATGTATGTATATATATATATATATATATATATATATATATATATATATATATATATATACATAATTGTATATGTCTTATATATACAGTGTGACCCATTTGAAAGGGGGCCACCTACATAACTTTATTTATAGAGCGATTTTGAATAATCTTTTTGAATTGTGGAAGCGGGAAAAGTGTACTTTGGCGCCAAGTGGCATCCCGTTTTTAAAAACCAAGGCCTACTAGAACACTTTTAGAGACTGAAGATTTGGAAAACTATATTAGCGATTTCTTTAGAAAAAATTCTGCACACGCCACTGAATTCGGCGTCCGTTAAAATGAGTCTTTACCAATATTCATGCAAAATACTGGATATTAATGCTTCTACGACTAAATGGCGAATCGGGCAGCCTAAAGAATAAAGCCTGGACGGAGCAAGTGCGTTATGAAACTGAATTTTTATTAAAAAGTTTTTAATAGCAATGCAAACAGGCATCAAATTTTATTACCGGTATCAGCTATATGGTAGAAACAATGTACCATATTTTATGAAAGTAACTTTATTGTTTGAGAATGGACAAAAAATTTCCGAAAATAAAAAAATATATTTCCGAGAAAACTGATTTCCTAGCCAAAGGACCTTAGGTTAATAGCAAATTGAGTTATTGAAATTTGAAGCAGCTTATGAAAATTCGCTACCAAAACACACTTACTGCGTCGCGAATTTTTTTTCTTACAAACTTACATCATAGTTCGATGAAAAGGGCAAAAATGCAACAATATAAGGGATGTTCGGAAAAAAAAAATTGTCACCAACGACTTACGGGCCATCCTGTGATTGTGAAAATAATTTTATAAGATGCAGTTCAAGACACCCTGTACTTAACCTATACAATTTTTTTCTCGTATCTTGTATAATGACGAATACAATATATATATATATATATATATATATATATATATATATATATATATATATATATATATATATATATATATATATATATATATACAGTGTGGAACAGCCAAATGGAATAAATTCGATAACGGATAAATGAGGGCGTGTTGGGAAAAACGCTTGGACACGTCGATTTGTATTTTTAACTGCGCATCTTTTTCAAGAAAAAAAAATTATATAGGGTGCGTCATGTGACAGTGGCCAATACCAACTTTCTTATTTTAAATACAAGCCCCTGTATATTATTAATTTTTTGGATTCTTCAGAAAATTCTAGACATAATTCATGTACAATGTTCTATACCTATCTTCAACTGTTTCGGAAATATTAAGTATTTTCAGATTTATTACAAAAATTAACATTAAAAATAGAAAATTATTTTATTTCACAAATTCGCTACATTGCATTCAATACTTATTTCCCATTCAGCTCTTGATAATGAGAAAGTAAACAAAAACCATTCCTGCGTTTCTTTTTACTGATATGAAATGAAACAAAAACAAAAACAGTTTTCTTTCTGTTCGTATAAAACTCGTAGCCTTAGCAACTTGTTGTCTGCCTGCATGACAGTAGTGATTAGTGTCAGTGCTATTGTCGTTTGAATTTCGTTAACTGTACGTAATAATATCAGAAAAATGGTTCATTTAACAGAAATGCACAAAATAACCATTCTACAAATGATTGGTTATGGAGATAACACACGGACACAGATGGAAGTGTCACGCTTATTTCACGAAAAATTTCCAAATTTGCCGCCTGTATCCCAAGGAACAATTAGCAAAATAGAAAAGCAGTTTCGCGAGCTTGGTCATGTGAGACAGATAAAAAAAGTAGCTGCCAATGCAGTAAGTGATGATACGAAATTGGATATTACGCTTGAGTTTCAAGAAAACCCACATACTTCTGGTCGACAAGCAGCCCAACTATTCAACGTTAGCCACACAGCAATTTTTCGAACATTAAAGGAAAGTAAAATGCATCCCTATAAAATGATACCAACTCAGGAGCTCATGGAGGACGATTTCGATAGGAGAACGTATTTTTGTGAACAAATGATGGCAATGTTAGATAACAATGTGATCCAATTAGAAGATGTTTTGTTTTCTGATGAGAGCACATTTACACTTCACGGTCATGTTAATCGTCAAAATTGCCGCTATTGGTCTAATGAGAATCCTCATTGGATGAGAGAGGAACATACGCAATATCCTGAAAAAGTTAATGTTTGGGTTGTATAGGTTAAGTACAGGGTGTCTTGAACTGCATCTTATAAAATTATTTTCACAATCACAGGATGGCCCGTAAGTCGTTGGTGACAATTTTTTTTTCCGAACATCCCTTATATTGTTGCATTTTTGCATATATATATATATATATATATATATATATATATATATATATATATATATATATATATATATATATATATATATATATATATTCAAAATTCTTAGCGAATTTTTAATGTATACCCGTATAACTGAATGTTATATGTTGAATAAAAATTTTGATGCGAAACCTAGTACTACTAAAATAACTATTATTCGTCGATTAGTATAGGGGAACGAAAACTTCAAGACAAGTTTTCTTTTATATAATAATAGTTATTATAAAATGCTACTACTAATCGGTTGTCGGCTTGAAATTGCTGTGAAATATTTTTACTTTCGCTACTGAAATTGAAAGATTATGTGTCACGTATGTAAATAAGCGTTACGATTACGCCATGCGTTGATAATAAACTTGTTTTCATTAATCAAAATAACAGCGACAAAGCAATTTATTTGCGGTAGAATCTCAAGCTGAAATAATTATGTTTGATATGATGATTAAAACTTATTTCCTTTGACCAAAATGAGGTTAGTTATTTTAATTTCCTCTTTTCCTACTCACCGCTTATAATGCAATCCTTTTTTCTTAATGTCGGACGCACTTAATTAACGAAATCAGTTTCACATGTAGATATTGCAAAATCGATCAGGTCCACAAAAAACACAGATGCAAAGTTCAATGCTCTAGCTTAGCTGAGTCAGATGTTTGCATTGTGAAATTTTATAAATTGTAATAGTAGGTCAGTAGTGTGGACTTTTTAATGGAATGTTATTTTTTCAGTTTAATGCCAAAAAGTATTTTTGCTTTTCGTGTGTAAGAGATGCAATGGACTTGGTTAGTAAGCTCTATACAGGGAGCACTGTCCCAATAACATAACAGTCAGATGCTTCAAATTTTTTCGAGTCAAACAAGAAGCACCACAAAGTTTCTAAAGGCCAGAAAAATACTGAAACTAAGGATTTGTTTGTAATCGCCAACACAAACAATCTTTGAGCAATAAATTTGGCAGCTACAGTCAGTTTCTGAATGTACAGGATCTTGATGCTTGATATACCGTATTGTATTTCTAAATCAATTACCTGCCAGCATAGTCTGCCATTTGAAAAAATTCAAATGGCGGTTTTGACAAACATCAGTCACAGAAAAAAAAAATGGAAGGCATATTAAAATATGGGTATTTATGTATAATTTACCAACACTGTTTATGTCTTCAATAGAGTGGACTGTAATATAGATGATGGAGTTACCATATGATGATGGTTTCAATAATTATATTCACTACTATTTACAAATATTTACAGAACTAACAGACCTATTATGTAGGTCAAAACTCACTGGTAATTGCAGTTTAAATGATTTAAGAAAAGGCATAGGAAGGACGCGTTCCCGAAGAGGGTAGCACTGTCCAGATATACGAGTTTAAATCCTAACATTGATAACAAAAAAGTAAAAATATGTGTGATCGATACCTGACACCATAATAAATAAAAGAAATATAGATACACAAATTGATTAAAAAATGCATGCAAATTAATAAACTTGACAGCAAACAACTGTGTTTACTTAAACATAAATAAAAAAAATTCTGGACGCAGCAAGTGGTAGTGAATTTTCATAAAAATGTTTTTAATAGCAAATATGTTTTTTTAAGAAAGCAGGCATCAAATTTTTTGGGAATATTTTAGTAAAATGAAGAACAATGACGATTGAAACTAAGACTTTAGGCTTTGTAAAACATTCTTCTTGAGACATTTTCCTTCCATATCTCATATTAGTTTCAGGTTCATTGCCTAAATATTACCAATTTTGACGTTTCAAATCGCGACTTTGACGTTTTGAAGAAAACCCAAATATATTTTTCTTTAAATGCCTGTAACTTTTTTGTGCTTTAGCCTACAAAGCTAAATTTTGGTAGGTGACTTATATATATATATATATATATATATATATATATATATATATATATATATATATATATATATATATATATATATATATATATATATATATATATATATATATATATATGTATATATGTATATATATATATATATATATATATATATATATATATATATATATATATATATATATATATATATATACATATATATATAAACATATATAAACATATAAAGTCTGAAACCGACCTCGTATTTGGGTTCCAGGGGTCCTAAAGGGCGCTCATTCGAAGAAATTTTTTCAAAATTCAAAAGTCGGGATCTCCTCATTAGTGAATTTTTTTTAAAGAAAATTCACTAAAAGGAATGTTTATTATTAAAAAAAATCAAATTTGTCTCACACAGGATTAACGTTATAAACTCACACTTACATCTTAAAGGAAGAGGACAAACTTTAGTCAAGGCTTTTATACGCACTATACCATATTTACCTGGATGCAGGTGTGTTACTCTGCTAAGCAGCCACTGACATGGTGGCAACGGCTCGTTCTTCATAAGAACCATCGTACCAATTTTAATCGGTTTTACATTCTGCTTCCATTTGGCTCTTTGCTGCAGCTGTGATACATAGTCACTAGACCAACGCTGCTAAAAGCTTTATTTTATTTTAATTACTTTAATTAATTTGTTGGAGCAATGGATACTTGCATCTGGTATTGCAACAAGTTATTTTCCAACCAAAAAGCGAACTGTTGTAAGTAGGGGGAGGTCGTTAGGATCAGAGGAAAATGGGTGCAAAGGTATTGAGTTGAAAGCAGCCCCTACCTAAACAAGTTTGGTGTAAAATTCTTCATATGTAAGAATTATGTTCCCTATTACTTTACCAAGAAGTGATTGAGCACTTTTTAAAGTGAATTTCCACAAACTTCCAAAAGTTGGAGAGGCTGCAGGTATAAAATTCCAGTTGATGTAGTTTTCCGCGCATAAGCTAAAGATCGCGTCACTAGATTAGACAAAAAATATCTCAGTTCCTATAATAAATTTGAGGCTCCAACAAAATTAGTACCAATGTCGGAATATATATGCGACGGTAAACCGAGTCTTCAAGTAAATGAAAGTGCTGCCAGGGAAGATTCACTACTCAAATCAGTGACTAATTCCAGGTGAATAGCCTTAACAGAAAAGCAAACAAACAAACAAATATAACCGCTTCAAGCCTCATATCCTGGGCCCTGTCCGTCTTCTGTGTGATACGGACCAGCTTAATCAATACTAGTGACAGAAAACGGCATCATTCGACTCACTCTGTGTCTCACATAAGCTGGTTTTGGACGATATGCGAAGATACAAACATCCGGCTCGAAGGACCAAATACATCGCTAAGTAAATCAAACTACCTTGACGATTAAAACAGTTTTATTACACTCTACTAAGATTAATAAGTTTTAAGTCGTACAAGCACATATAACTTCTTTGAGAGTTTATTTAATCGTATTTTATTCTTAGGTGGCTGGTGTGAGATTTTACTCAAAAGTGAAAATTGAATGAGTAATACATAAAGAGGTATAAAATGAAAACTGGCTAAAAGATATTAGTTTTAGTTTAATGACTATATATTAATGATACACTTAGTCCTACAAATAAGCAAATTCTGGTGCTTGCATTCTACACGTTTTCATTGATATTTTATTCCCAACTTTTCAAAAATCTGGTTTATATTCTATCTTTCTCATCATCAGCATTTAAGTATCCACTATTCACTAAGCAATTAATTAAAATAACAAAACTGATGCTCAGTTAAACTACCAGTGTAACAACATTGTAAAATATGTTAGCGATCGTTGCAACATTACACACACGTTCCTGGTTCAGCTTTTTTAATAAACAAGAGGAACAAATATAACAATAACACAATGAGTGAAAACAATGAATATGTACACAGTACTACTTAAAAGCCTAATAATGCACGATTGAATAATAGGTAGGTACCACTTATATCGTATTTACGTTAGTAACTTTAATTACTATCTTAAACGTTCGTTTGAGCTGTGTCTTTATGCGTTGAAATCACGTTCACAACTAACTTCTGTCTTTCCTTCAAACTAAAATTTATCTACTCTACGCTACAGATGTTTTCTTATAGTGTGGCCCTTTTTACGTGTGGTCACACAATGTTGCCATCTACTAAACCTATCTACTGTTTTACACAATTTTCAACAAACATTTAGGATAAGGTGACTACGTATTTTTTTCTTCTTTTTATTAAAACTGTGTAAAAACAAACATACATACCATTGTATAAACCGAAACAAAGTCAAGTCAGATCAGGTTTTCATGGCAAAATGTTCTTACCTGAAACAAAAAGAATATTGCTACTTAATATGGTCAATGTTAATCTGTTAATGCAGTATATATATGAATAGCTAATTTTATTTTGATAAACGGAAATACAAAATAAAAGTCTCGAAGCAACAAATAAGTTATGGTAGGGATTTTTTTTATCAAATTTAGCTTTATACAAATAGTTAACACCTAAAAATATGAAGAGAAATAGTACAGTTAGGCATGTTGTCAAAAAAGTGAACAATCTACACTAAAATTTAAATTGCGACATCGAATAGATTGAAAATAATAATAGGTATACTAATGTAGTTTCATCAAATAGGTGTATACTAAAAACTGTAAACAGTTGACTAAAAAAGTTCATGGAATATCATCATCACAATTCATAGCAATCTCGCATTGTCCTTCGCAACTAGGACTGTGGCTCCAGCAGATCTTTTCATTTCATTGTAGCGTCGGCACTTGATTAATTGTACAAGGTTTCCCAAAAGATACACTCTTATCAACCATTTTTTCCAAGTACACGTCCTTCATATCATATTGCCAAAAGTTATTATTTTTTAGAATATTTACAATCAATTTTGTTTCCCTTCAGTCATTTTTTCAGCAAGTATCTTTCTTCTCCCACCTCTTCTAACACAATTTAATTGGTCTTTCTACCGGGGTGCAACGTATTTTTCATATTTCTCCATGCCTAATTTTGTCAAAATTTCCTATTATGTTCATATATTGCTTTGGCAAAGTCTAGCTTTCCGCCCCACATATTACAACATTTCATGCCTATGACTTAATGAACCTTTTTTCAGGTACAAGTTTAAAATTAGAAGAGTATCTTGTCTATTAAATGCCTCGCTGTGCCATCGTAATCCACATTCTTAGTTATTTTTTACATTTACCATTATCCGTAATAATACTCCCAGGGTACATTTCAACTTGTTTTGGTTGTTGGTAGTTTATATTTATATCCATCGAAGTGTTATTCTAACTTCTCTTTATGTCCCTTGTTCTCTTTATATATATTTTTAGTTTTATTTTTTTAGCATTCTTTGTAATTATTTATCCGTTGCCCCTTTCAACGCTGTATCACTATGTCTACTGCCTCCTCCTACAGCCTTTTTATAGTAAATTTCTTATAATAAATGCAACAAACATAGCGATAATGGGCACCTCTTTTGTACAACGTTCCTTATTTAAGGACCAATTTCATATCGTTTAATATCTATTACGGAATGTTGACTTTTCTATAGAATGAGAGTGATGCGCCCATTCCTCTAAGCCAATTCAGCTTACATGAAGTAATGCTTTTCGATCCACATTATCCAGTCTTTTAGTGAATTTTTATTTAAAAAAATTCACTAATAAAGATGCATCGGTTTATATACATACATACATATGTATGTATGTATGTATGTATATATATATATATATATATATATATATATATATATATATATATATATATATATATATATATATATATATATATATATATATATATATATATATATATATATATATATATATACGTGTATACAACCGATAACTCAAAAAGTAATAAACCCATTTTGATAAAACTCAGCAACTCAGCAAGTACCTTTCTTTTATTAATAGCTTGGATGACTTCGTTAGACAGAAAAATCCGACAAGGTTTTTCGGGAACATTTTGAGTTTTCTTTATAAAAAAATGTTTATCTTCGAAAGTTACAAAGCTATTTTGATGAAATTTGGTGGATATATTGCCTAGGGAAAAATCTTAGTGCGTACCGAAATTCTAGGTTTATAGAAAATTAAGTAATTAAAATTTCAAGCATTTAATCACAGTTCGCTACCATAACGCAATTGCTGCGTCCCGAACTTTTTTTAGATCTACAAAAGCAATAAACTTTCTTTATTTCTCTAAAGTCTGTTATTTTAAGTGCTATTCTAGTTCCTTGTCCAGGTGTCGTGGTGACTGCATTTTCGCTCATTCGCCGTTATTAGCGTGGTAATATATTTTACTCTTCATAAATCTACTGAGCAGTTCTTCAGATTTATAACATTTGATCTCACTTCAGCAGGTAGTTAAAAAATGCTTGACTGTGGGAAAGAAAGTATATTGCACGTTTGTTGACTTAGATAAAGCGTACAATACTGTGGATAGGCTGAAGCATTTTTAAAGAAGATAGTGGATGATTGGCTAAGTTGTGGTTGCAGAATTTCTTCATATTCACCGTTGTTGGCATGGTAATATTTTTTACTCTCATAAATTCACTGAATAGTTCTTCAGATTTATAACATTTGATCTCACTTTATCAGATGGTTGAGAAATGCCTGACTGTGGGAAAGAAAGTATATTGCACGTTTGTAGACTTGAAAAGCGTAAAATAATGTGGATAGGCAGAAGCTGTGGAGTATTTTGAAAGTATATGGCATGGATGATTGGCTTTTTTGTGGTTGCTGAATTTTGTCTTATTCACTGTTGCTGGCACGGTAATATGTCTTACTCTTTATAAATTCACTGAACAGTTCTTCAGATTTATAACATTTGATGTCACTTTAGCAGGTATTTGAAAAATGCTTGATTCTGGTGTGACAAGGAGTGATAAAGAGGAAGCACAGAATCAATACAGGGAAAGCAGAAATAAATTAAGGCCAGTACTAACAAAGGCAAAGAAACAATCCTGGGACTCTCTCTCTCTCTCTGTGTGTGTAAAGATATTTGGGGACTAGGGTACAAGATTGTCACAGGTAAAATTGGTACAAAACTACCAATGACAATAAGTAAAGATGAACAAATTAAAATAGCGCAGGAATTGTTCCCTAAACACGAAGTAAGAAATGGCGGAGAGTGGAAGTGAAGTCGGAGGATATTCCACATTGTACAGATGGAGAAATAAGGAAATCAGGTCAAATGGTGTAATCTGTTAAGCTGCAGGCCCGGATGGTATACCAATCGAGGTTGTTAAAGCGGTAGCAGAACAGAAATCGTAGATATTACAAGTTATCATAAATAAACTAATAAATGATAGAAGTTTCCCGTCAGAATGGAAGACTACTCGACTGGCATTATTAGAGAAATCAGAAAACAGGAGTAAAGAAGTCATATGGAACTATATGCCTGAAAAACAGAATAGCAACATTATATGAACATATAATAAATAACATACGTAAAGGAAATCGAGAGGAAAAGAGAGTTAGCAGACAACCAATTTGGCTTGTAAAAGGTGCGTTCGACGATGGATGCTGTAAATAAGATACAGGACGTGGCAAGGAAAATAGGTAATAAAAACAGGTTTGTGGCCATGGTAACATTGGAACAAAAATGCATTCAATACAGCACCATGGGGATGTATATACGAAGTGCTAAGAAAGAAGCAAGTTGAGCCATATCTGCTGAAAATAGTATGTAGTTACCTGGAAGACAGACAGATCACAAGAGTCGGATGCAGGTCACATGTGGCATACCTCAGGGGTCAATCCTAGGACCAATACCGTGGAACTTGTATTACTATAAGGTTTTTAGTCAGGAGTCCGTAAAGAACACGGCTATTATAGGGTATGCAGATGATTTGACACTGATTGTAAGCTTATGAAACAGGGCTGACATAGAAGATAATATCAACAGTTCAGTAGCAAGAGTAGAAAACTGGATGGCAAAGAGTCGTCTACAATTCGCGCCTCACAAAGCTAAGTATAGTGCTAGTGGGGAAAAAGAACATTGAGAACAGTAACCGTCAAGGTGGGGAATGCAGAAATGAAGTCGCAGACAAGCCTGAACTATCTCGGTATACAAGTAAGACATAACATGAACTTGGATGTGCACATAGAAAGAGTAGGGGCAAAACTAGACATAATGGGTGTAAAGCTACGGCGTCTGATGCCAAATATCGGTGGACCAAAACCAGGAAGAATAAGAGTGTTGAGTACTGTGGTACACTCAATCATACTGTATGGCGCACCAGCATGGAAGGCCGTGGTGTCAAACACAAGGTGTAGATATTAGGTTGAGGAGGCGCAGGGGAAGGTAGCCATCATAATAGCAAGTGCTTATAGAACAGCGGCAAGGAAAGTAATACAGGTGATTGCAGGAACGATCCCCATACATTTATTGGCAAGACAGGTAACTTGTGAAAGACAAGAAAATGAAAGACAAGAAAAAAGAAGGCAAGAGCCGAAACAATGTTCGAGCGGCAGCGAGAATAGGAAGAGGAAATGTCAACAGACCAGTGGACAAAGAGGCTCGCTCATTCTACACATACAGACATGGATATCTGGACAGCATGGGGAGGTGGGTTATTATTTCACGCAATTTCCGTCAGGTCATGGGCGTTTAAGGTCTTATCTGGGTAAAATAAAAATAGTCGATAAAGAGGACTGTACGTATTGTGGTGATAGAGATACGCCAGACACACGGTCTTTGGGTGCGCAAAATAGTCGCAAATAAAAGAACAAATGTAGAACGAAATTGGCAGATATTTAACAGCACATAATGTGGTGGAGCATATGCTGGGAAGTGAAAGGGTGTGGAGAACTGTGGAAAGAGCGACCGTAGAAATAATGAAGTTAAAGGAGGAGCAAGACAGGATGTAGAAGTTTTGAGAACAACAAGGGTTAGGTGCGTGGTGAAGCAATGCCAGCGAGTCATTTCCGCTACGCGTCTAGGTGTCAAGCGGGCGTTTAGTGGGTAGTACCAAACTGGAGGGAAGGGAAGTTACCACAGTACCGGTTGGTGTCAGATCGCGAAAGCGTCAGCCACCCGCCTGCGTAAAATGCATTCACCTCCGCTATGAGAAAAAAAACTCCTTTAAGGTCATGGCGTGACTGGTTGTAGTACTGGTGGTAGTAGTATAGACTCTTAAAAAACTATTAGATAAAACTAATGTAAATGTAAATAAGTTTAGTTAACATCTCATAAACATTATGCTTTTCTCAAAACATGAATTAAGCTTGAAAGTAAATACATGATACCTTTTCTATTTAGCATTATTTTTCTAAATCGAAAAATAGAAAACCTAAGTGGTGTAAAATATTATGTGAATTGCCTTGTACAATTTACTAAAGCTGATACAATACCAGTATATTGTTGTATAAACTGTAACCAATATTATGCCAAATAAACACTGCAGTTCGTTGTGAGAATGTATAGTTTTTATCTCTTCCTCCAAGACTTACTTTATGGGAACAGGAATAATCGTGACTGCTTGCTGAAACTTATGCATACAATTCAGGTGCTGATAACTTAGCAAGAAACATTGCACAAAATCACGCGAGTGCAGTACCAATATCTTGAGCAATTAGCTTTCAAGAATAAGAAGATCTAAAAGCAACAAGAGCTTCTGCATAACAATACTGGTACACAGATATCTAGATATAATAAATCTTATACGGGCAAGTGCGTCTGGAAATACAATCAAGTAAGGTATATGCTGTTACCTGACCTCAAATGTTTTGGTGAAAAACATGGTTATGATAACCATCGTTTTCTTTATTGCGAATGGCCAAGGTTTATACGATTCTATTATTTTAACTTATTGTTCAGCAGTTCTTGTAATGCTAGAATAAGTTACAATCGAAGATCGGTGCAGTTTCGAAATAGGAAATTGCATACGATGTTTCATCTTTATTTGGTTTTAGGCCTGTGAATCACGTAATTATTCAAAATATTTAATTTTTTGATGAATGTTGCCCGGGGTGTCAATTTATGAGGTTAAAAGAAATAAAATAGTGAATTTTCATAAAAATGTTTTTATTGCAAATATGTGTTTTTCTTTTAATTTAAGAAAAGAGGCATCAATTTCGGTTACCAGTATAACCTATATAGTAAAAACAATGTGCCATGTTTCATAAAAATAACTTTATTGTGTGAAAATGTACAAACATTTCCTAAAGTAAACTTAAAGTGTTCCCGGAAAAACTCGTTTCTTGGTCAACCTTATAGGTTAATAGCAAATTGGGCTATACAAATATGAAGCATTTGATCAAAATTCGCTACCATAACGCACTTGCTGCATCCGGAATTTCTTTTTTACAAACATGCATTATATTTCGATGGAAAATGCAAAAATGCAATAATACAAGGCGTGTTTGATTAAAAAAAAAAAAAGAAAATTTGTATCACCGACGACTTTTGGGCCACCCTGTGATTGTAGAAATATTTTTTGAAGATGTAGCTCAAGACACCCTATAATTAATGTATAAAGATATTTTTCATATCTTGTATAATAACGGATATATTGAGCTTTATTGATTTTTTACGAAAATTCGACAAAAATTATATACCATTAAACGATAAACTCTATAGCTAAAACAACTGCCCAGCATCAGAGAAAGGGTCTATTTGAAATGAATTTTCTGGAAATATTTTAGTAAATTGAAGGACAATGACGGTTGAAACTAAGACTTCAGGGTTTGTAAAACACCCTTCTTGAGACATTTGATTCCCATAGCCCGTATTAGATTCACGTTATTTGCCTAAATGTTACCGATTTTGACGTTTTATATCGCAACTTTGACGTTTTGAAGAAAACCCCAATTTATTTTTCTTTAAATGCCTATAACTTTTTTGTCTTTTGACCTACATAGATAAATTTTTGTAGGTAACTTACCTATAAGGATGTAAACCCGCGTACCAAATTTGGTTGCCCTTACTTTGTTAATTTCGGAGATATAATTTTTTTTCGAAACAAAACACAAAATTTTCCGGGAACACCTATGCAGATTTTCCTGGCTAACGAACTTATCCAAGCCATTTGCAAAAGGAATTTATTCACCAAATTTAATCAAAATCGGACCATTATTTTTTGAGTTATCGGTGTGATACATATATATATATATATATATATATATATATATATATATATATATATATATATATATATATATATATATATATATATATATATATATATATATATATATATATATATATATATATATATATATATATATATATATATATATATATATATATATATATATATATATATATATATATATATATATATATATATATATATATATATATAAACATATAAAAATTGAAACTGACCCCGGATATGTGTTCTGGGGGGCCTAATTAGCGCTCATTTGAAGAAATTTTTTCAAAATTCAAAAGTCGGGATCTCCTCATTAGTGAATTTTTCTAAGAAAATTCACTAAAAATATAATTTAATAATTAGGTTTATGTATAAAAAAAATAACTCTCCTGTGGTTTTCATTCTAAACATGTTAATTTTATAGGATTATTTAGTGTCCCAAAATTCGAAGCTACTTGTATATCTTTGAAATCGTAAGACCTAGAAGATTAGGTGGGAAAAGTCTTAGTAACGGTTCTGCTTATTTAAAAATTTATAGGTAAACTTAAATCATTTACGAGATATTTAAAAAACATAAATTAGCCGGTTCCGTTAGTAAAGTTACTTTAAGTATTGCACACTTCAGACTTTTACATCATGGGGACACTTTTTAATGTCGAATATTATGTTAAAAATAGTGACTGCCGATTTTCGTTTGCCATTAAAATACTTTCTACGACTTTCTATAAGCGCCATATGTAATTTTTAGATTATACAATCGTTTTTCACATGCTAATAAAACGAGTGTTTTTACGAACTTCTCCTAGTGAAGCAACAAATAAAAGCTATGTGTATTAAACATGTAACATAAACTATCCACAAACACATAAAATAACCAAAAAGTCTGGACGCAGCAAGTGCGTTGTGGTAGCGAACTTTCATAGAAATGATAAACATTTGGCTTCGCACAGGAACTTTTCTTTTTTCCTGGCGATGCTGCAAAAATCAAAACCGGTTGCAAAGCAAATACAAGGGCTTGTGAAGTTACAGAAACAGTCGCTACGTCGTATAAAACGGTTTCGTGAAGCTAAAGCGACGAGAAACAACCTTATCTGCTATTATAATTAAAATTGAATTAAAAGTCTTAAGTGTCCTCATCTAATCGCTACTGATTTTTTTCCAAAAAATTCGGTCAAAACTTTATTCAAATTACATAATCTAACTAGCAAACATTAAAATTGGATAAAACATAAATAATAAAAAAGATTTACTCCCTACTGAGTTGAACCCGCTTTTTAGGGCGATTATTTGATTATTTGATTATATATATATATATATATATATATATATATATATATATATATATATATATATATATATATATATATATATATATATATATATATATACATATATACATACAGGGTGTAGCACCTAAGTCGCCTTGTACCATAGCTCTCCTACCATATAAGATATCGAAAGAATTCTAGTAGGAGAAGAATTGTACATAATTACTATCGCCATGTTCCCAAAATATTTAAGGTCACCAGTGGCGTGCCGTATTCCAATGGCGTATTAAACTTCTGTTTTTTTAATGAAACACCCTTTATTTTATTGCAGATTTGGAAAGTGCTCGAAGAATACTTATTTTCTTATGCAACACGTCATACCCCTAATTTTTGCGGTTGCGCTGTTATAACCTTTGATTCTCTCAGTGCGAAAAGTTTTGGGAATTTTTTCGAAATACACTAAATTGCACCAGTGCCTCGAAGTTGAATTTAGGGGTAGGCTAAGACCTCTTGTATCTTTACATAATTGATTTTTGGTTAATTTATGGAAACAACAAAAGTCGATTGGCCCTTGCAAATTGTCATTTAATTTCAAATGGCAGCCTCCTAAAAAATTACAGCTTTGGATAGCCGAAACTCCAAATTTTTCATTGGTACCAAAAAGCCATACATTCTATAACAAAATTTCAAAGAAAAATAAGTTGTAACGCCAATTTGTCGGGAAACGTCCTTTTCCAAAACCAAGCCTGCCATGAAAAAACAAAAAAAAAAGTGTAATTGTCAAAATAAATATAAAAAATAATAATAAACTGACGGCAGAATCAGTGTATTCTGATAAACGTTGCGAAAATGATCTGAACTCATGAAGAAATGGTTGATATGTGGTCGATTCTGGGAGAATGTTACAAGAATTGTTTAGTGGCGTCACGAGTGTACGTTGATGGTTTTCCAACACGATGGAGCTCCTGCATATAATAGCCGTGTCCTTCGGGAATATATTGATGAAAGGTCTTCGGATTAATAGACTGATCATGGGGGTCCAGTAAGGTGACCGTCGAGATCACCAAACCTCACTTCCCTTGACTTCTTCTTCTCGGCCTACATCAAGAACGTAGTCTACAGATCGGTACGAGCTACAGCCGAGGATATGCGGGAGAGGACTTGCGTGGCTTTCCGTGATGTATCTCCATAAGTCCTCAGGGCGATGTCTGAGGCTGCGAGTAAAGGTTGCGATTATGCTTCCAATGGAAAGGTAGTCATTGCGAACGTTAATTTAGGTTACTAAATATTCCAACCTCTTTTTCCGTATTTTTTTACTTAAGTAGTTGTAACTGTATCCAACACTATTTGAAACCCTTGACGATTTGAATCTGCGACGTCAGAGTATTTCTGAGTACACTTCTGATATAACTAACAATTCTTGTAACATTGCAAAATAAACATCATGTTGACCACGTTTCTTGTTTTTTTATGTTATCATGCCAGACTTGTTTTCGGAAAAGAACATTTTGCGACAAATTGGCGCTAAAACTTGTTTTTTTTTCTCGGAAATATTGTTATGGAATATGTGTTTTTTTTTTGTACCAATGGAAAGTTTGGAACTTCGCCTATCCAATGCTGTAATTTGAGAGGGGGGGGGGGATAAGTGCCATTTGAAATTTTTGAATTTAGTGTATTCCAAAAAAATCCCAAAGGCACTGTGAGGATAAAAGGTTTTAACAATAAAACCACTAAAGTTAGGGGTATAACATGTTATACAAAAAAATAAGTACTCTTCGAGCACTTTCCAAATCTGCAATACACTATAAGGTGTTTTATTTAAGAAAACATAAGTTTGATACGCCACTGGAATACGGGCAGAGATATTTTAAAAACATAGCAATGGTAATTATGCACAATTTTGCTCTTACCATTTTTTCAATATCTTGTATGCTGGGGAGCTATAGTCCGAGGCCTCTTAGGTGCTATAACCTATATATATATATATATATATATATATATATATATATATATATATATATATATATATATATATATATATATACCGGGTGGCGCATTGAAAACGAAACAGACCAATTTACGTCCAGAGAATTTTTTTTTAAGAAACGCTGAAACACGTCAATTTTAATATTAAGGGGGACATGTTTTGACATAAAACTCAACTGCAACTCACATCAACCCCTCAAGGGTGGTGATAACAACCCTTATATTTTAAATGGGGAACATAAGTTGAGTGTTACAGCATTTGAAAGCTCTTTCTTTTCTGAATTCAGCACACTAATTTTTTTGGAAGTTTTATCAACTCGTTTAAAAATTATTCACAGTTGGAGTTGCAAGAACGTATTTCATTCAGTGATAAGAAATGCACCAATTAGTCCATTTTTCGTAAAAAAAACTAAAATACAAAACCAACCGTTCAAAAATGTTTATTCAGTTAAGTGAGGGTTCAAATTGTTGACCACCAGCTTCCATAAAAAGTACAAATTTTGTTCAATAAACGAGCTCTTACATTCTAGAGCATTTGTGGAGTTATTAGACGGCATTCTTCAACAATACGTCGTCGTAATTCTTCAAGAGACTCCGGTTCTGTTGCGTAAATTCTACTCTTTAAATGGACCCATAGAAAGAAGTCTAAAGGAGTTAAATCCGGTGATCTAGGGGGCCACTCAATAGCACCTCCACGCCCAATCCATTGCTCTGGAGACTCTCTGTTCAAAAACTCCCTAACACATTGTAAAAAATGCGGAGGAGCTCCATCTTGTTGAAACACTAATTGACTTTCTTGATAGAGATCATCATTTTCAATAATGTCAATTAGTAGAGTGTAAACGATATCTTCTAGTAACTCCAAATACGCTTCGCCACTTAACTTGCCATGAAAAAAAAATTGGTCCGATTAAACTGTCTCCAAAAGTGCCAGTCCAGACATTCAATTTCTGTGGAGTTTGAGTGTGGACTTCGTGAAAATTTCTTGGACAATTATGACGATTGACTGTAGAGTTTAATAAAAACGTACACTCGTATGAAAAACAGATATTGAACAGAAAGTTCCCCTTATCAGCTATTCGTGCAGTCATAACTTCACAAAACTCCATCCGTCGATCAAAATCATCTTCATTCAGTTGTTGTACAAGATGAATTTTGCAACTAACTCCAAAATGTATTTTCTGTTAACATGTTTGCCTGGATGTCGTTCGTTAAACAAATTTGCGGTACGGTTGGCACAGTCATCGTTTTTGAAAAAAAAAAGTAATTATTTAAACTCTTTCAAAAGTATCAAACCGACCGATAAACTGAAATAATAAACCGCATTTCTCTCATTCCGATAAGAAATGTTCTGATAGTCAATTTTTTGTTTACAAACCAACAAAACATTAACTATCAGCATATTTCTTATCGGAATGAGTGAAATGCGTTTTTGCATCTTCAACTGTGAATAATTTTTAAATGAGTTGATAAAACTTTCAAAAAAAATTATTGTGCTGAAATCAGAAAAGAAAGAGCTTTCAAATGATGTAACACTCGACCTATGTTCACTATTTAAAATATAATAAGTTGTTATCACCACGCTTACAGGTTCATGTGACAAGGTTGAGTTTTATGTCAAAACATGTTCTCCTCGATATTAAAGTTGACGTAATTCAGCGTTTCTTAAAAAAAATTCTCTGGACGCAAATCGGTCTGTTTCGTTTTCAATGCGCCACCCTATATATATATATATATATATATATATATATATATATATATATATATATATATATATATATATATATATATATATATAATACTCGTGCTTACCATTCGAACACTGAGAACATGAGAAATGCCATATAATTCTGGGTATATTGCACGACTATAGTCATATAAGGCCGTGTGAAAAATTTCTACGGTCTTGACTTATTTGTGTCAAATGAGGTCTATTTCAAATGCAATTTTTTAAATATTTTTAACAAATAAAGAAGAGTAATACTTAAAACATAAATATAGAACCTTGGTAAAGACATTAACAATTTATAAACTGAAACTGACACCGAACATGGGTATTAGGGGTCGTAGTTCGCGTTCTTCTCATTAGTGAATGTTTTGTACAAACATCACCAAAAGGGAACTGTATCACAAACGCCAACAAAATCATATCATTTGAGTGATACGTAAAAGCTAAAATAAACGTGCTGCATTTTAAGCCCATTCTGCGAAAATATGTTGTATTGCAGCTTAGTTACGTGGTGCTATCCAAACCCTCACTTATAAAAAATTGTCCAGCGCAGATCGATTAATAGAAAGTGAAAACTAAATTGCACCAGTTTACAATGCAATATGTAAACTACATGTAGAATAAACCAGAAAAGCAGTGCCCGTCTGTCAGCAGAACCGGCAATAAAATTTCAGTAATGACCACTTTACATAACCTCCCATTATCGGAAACGACACGTGAACTGGCCAACTGCGATGTCGTAACGTTACGATTTATCTGCTCTTGCATACGTTGTGTCTTAATTAGAGTAGATTAATTATCGCCCGTAACTTCTGGATCTGTACTTATAAGGCACATTATCCATTCAATCTCTATCGAAAGATTAGATTTTTATGACATTTATCCAGCGGGTACCGTAAATATTGTTAAGGCGCTTACAAAACTATTACGAAAGATATAGATATATGATATTAGTTGCAGAATGTGTATGACAGAAATCAAGCGACTCAAATGAGTATCTTAATGTTGTAAATAAAAATAAAATAAAATATCAGCTGCGCTAACTATTTTGACCTTTTTTAATTGTCGTTGGATATTTCGTTATTACTCTTTCATTATAAGTAATTAGCGATTTAAAAACATGGGTCGTCTACCCACTTCTGATCATATATATAAAATAAACTCATATTCGCCAATATATTTAAATCTAGACCTTACAAAAAATTATATTCTCTCACAAATAACAAATATTCGGACGCCGCAATTACTTTATGGTAGCAAATTTTCATAAGAAAGGGTTTTTAAAAATGTCAGTTACATAATTAATTAATAAGATGAGTTGAAACAAGTGAATAAAAGTTTGTGGTAAAAACGTAAATATAAATATAAAAGGGGATATTCAGGATATACTGGAATTTCTCTGGTCAATAAATTTGTCAGTTAGTTAGATCTGGTATTTGTCAATAATACAAAAACTAAGAAATCACAATAGACGCGGTCGAGGAGTCGTGGGCCAAAGGACTCCAGGGGGCAAGCTGAGGAAGTGGAAAAAACAACATGAGCTTTCGATGAAGCTTTCCCCAAGACCGTCATGCGCGGTGAAAAACCGCATCCTGCACGAGGTGACCCTGCTTATAACTAAACATGACGGATCTAGACGTGGAGGTCGAAAAAGAAACCCGTGACTAGGGATGAATGGCACCAGGGTGATGGAGTCGTGAACGGAACCTCTGGAGTACCGGGCAACCCTCCAGAGTATCCCGTCTTGCACCACACAGGGGGTTCTGATGATGTGGACAGTATTTTCCCCATTTTCGTGGGAACAACATGGAGAACATAAATATAAATAAAACCAAAACCAATGAGGCTCGAGGAGTGGATTCGGCTACAGACTCGTGCCTTGAGTCTATTCCGGAAACGGAGACGAGCCAAGGGGCGGACGGTAGCGTCCACAGACTCTGGAGATCTCACGACCAAGTAGATACGGGGGATCGAGGGGTAGCTTCGGCCACAGACTTTTCACCGACACCAAAGCTGGAGGATGGGCCCCACCAGAGGGCGGCGTGGGGGCCCCTTCACCAGTAAGGGCCCTACTGTATGGGTAGAGGGAATGCCCCGGCAGTCCAAGCGTCTGTCCGTGGCGCAAAGAAAGAAGCTCCGGAGGGCGCCGAAAATGGCAACCGGGACGTGGACGGTCGAAAAACCTGTAAATGCGCAAGAGGGGAGTGCTAAGGAACTCCCAAAGAGATACAAAGTCCGCGTACGGATCCCTGATATCGTCCCGCAGGAGACGGTGATCAGTATACTGAAGTTCCAGAACCCTGAACTGGGGACACAACACTGGTCGATTCTAAGCAGGAAGGTAGAGGAGAAAGGACAGAATCTCGCCTTCTCGATCGACCACAGAGCCCTTGAAGGAACCTCCTTCAAGGCATTCTGGGGCCTGGGAAGGGTTAGCTTTTGCCCATTGGCAACCAGGGGTTAGTGGGACTTAGGTTCCTTCAGGTCAACCTCCAACACAGCAGGGCAGCTACGGCCGGACTACTGATGGCTCTGAGGAACACGGATGTGGCCCTTATTCAGGAACCTTACTCCTATAAAGGAGATATCAAAGGACTTGGTGGAGCTGCTGGAAAGCTCATCTACAGCAGATTCAGCGAGAACCCGAGGGCCTGCATTTTTGCCAGGGAAGGGATAGAGTTTCTGCCTTTAATGAATTTCTGTTCCAGAGGCCTTACAACGATCAAAATCCGATGTGAAGGAGCGGATGGGCTGAGGGGCATTACTGTCGGATCAGCCTATCTGCCAGGGGACAGCACGGACCCTGCTTCATCCAAGGAATTGAAGCAGCTTATGGTGGGTAGCAGAGCAAGTGGATGGCAGACCATCATCGGCATGGATGCGAACGTCCACCATGAGTTGTGGGGAAGCTCGGACACAAACTCTAGGGGTGAGTCACTTTTACAATTCTTTATGAAATTTAATTTAGACATATTGAATAGAGGTAATAAACCGACCTTCGTCACAACATGGCGTGAGGAAGTTTTGGATCTAACAGTTTCCACCCAGTTCCTAGGTGACGTTGTTAATAAATGGGCTGTGTCTGAGAAAGTGAGTAGCTCAGACCACAGATACATCCGGTTTGAAATCTTTAATGTCGAAAGACAAACGGTATGGTACCGAGACCCTCGCAAGGCGGACTGGGAAGCCTACAGGGCAGATCTAGGAGTGGAACTACAGGGGGTTAAGAGTACCATAGACAATTCAATAGACCTCGAGATTGCGGCAGCCTAAGTGGGAGACGCAATCACCTCGGCTATTACGCCAACTGCTCCCTAAAATTAATGGCGGCCACCAGGATGTCCCGTGGTGGGACGAGGACCTCAGGCAAATGAAGACGCAGGTTCGTAAGCTGTTTAACGCGGCCAAAAGGTCAAGAGCATGGAATGAATATAGACATGCCCTAACGACATATAACAAAAGACTGAGGAACGCCAGGAAGGAGTCGTGCAGAAGGCACTTCAAGGAAGTGAAAAACACATCCGAGAGAGCTCGACTACACAAGACCCTGTCCAAGGGCACTTAGTACAACATAGGCTCTCTTAGAACATCCACGGGAGGCTTTACAAGCTCGGGGAAGGAAATTATGTAAGTAAAAAAAGTTGTCCGTCTTTGATACCAAGCTACTTATATATATATATATATATATATATATATATATATATATATATATATATATATATATATATATATATATATATATAATTTTCGTAAAAAAGGTATAGATCATTCCTATAAAAATTCGCAACCACAATGCACTTGCAGCGTCCGAGCTTTTATATACTTTTTACTAAGGGCACCAAGTTCCATTAACGCCGGTTGCTAACTCCCTCATTTGAGTTTTCAGTTTCAGATACTACTAGCTGTTAGACAACACACTAGATCTATAAGCTTATCTTTTAACAGCTTAAAATTTTTCATGCTGTTTCGTAGAACTGCGTTATAGAAAAATGCTTAAATATCACTAATGGATCTTTTATTGAAAATTATACACACTGATAAATATTGCGATATATTTTTATTAATATGAATGTGGTACAAAATTATGGTTTTTTAATTACTGGAGACATTTAAAATTACAAAATAATATTAAGTTCTGCCTCAAAGATCAATGCTTTCAAATATGTTTCTACAATATTGATGACAAAGCTATGCTCTAATCGCCCACTAAAGCGTTATCAGAACTATAAAGTATTTATTGAAATAATGTGGCATTCCACATTATGCACAAAATTTTAATATGATCTAAATTGTGCAAATATAAGGACACATTAACTCTCTTAATTTATTTGTATGTAGCAAACCAGACGTTCAACAGAAATGTCAAGGCTTTATACCCAAATCACTTGTCTCTTTCATATATCTAAGAAAAGACTTGATCTACGATTAATAACATTCAAACTGTAACCAAGTAATTAAAACTAAAGTACCTTCATTATCGACCTATTGTTCGTTCTGTTAAATACTAGACGTGTCAATTAAAAATAACAACTTTCGATTGTGCATAATTATACAATGCAACATTTAAATGTGTATAAACAGCGAGCAGTGAGCCATATTGAGAGGTACTTATTCTTTGAATAGGTACTAATGCAATAAACAATATATCCTGATAAAAATGACCTGTAAATATTTTCCCTACAATTAATAGTTTTGTTAAGATTGTCCTTAAGCCCAATATGCCTTATGGATAAATCTTTTTCGGCACGGATATACCGACCTTGTTGAAAGGCAAACCGGTTGTTTGTGTTGTTATTTTTACAATACAAGATCAAGATATTGTTCTGTTGGTAGCAACAGGTTCATGTGTACTTGCTTCTGTTCCCGTTTGACCAGAATTGTTCCAGAAGCTTTTATCAATGTGCGAGATTTATAATTTATAATAATCTGCCTAGGTATTCAAGGTTCGTTTGAATTTATATATATATATATATATATATATATATATATATATATATATATATATATATATATATATATATATATATATATATATGTATATATATATATATATATATATATATATATATATATATATATATATATATATATATATATATATATATATACCTGCGTGTGTGTATGTATCCGAGCGGTAACTCAAAAAATACTTAACTGTTTTGAAGGGAACTTGGCACATATCTTCATTTTGCGGTAAAGTAAATCAGCTATAAAGGACATTTTTCCCCAAAATAAACAAAAATATTTTTGAAAGTACTAGAGTAACTGGAATTAGACTTTACACGTTGCTATAAATGGTATATATAAACCTCTGTTCTGAATTTTAAATGATTCTGTTCACAAAATTTGAAGTTTTTTCCAAATCAAAAATAAAATCTGAAAGACGTGAATTGTGTGTGTTTTGTTTCTTTAACGTCGGCCTATTTCCACAACTATGGCGAACCACCGACGCCAGGGTGCAGTCTCACCTCACTATCCTGGAAATTTTGCCGAACCCCTGCCTTTCTGTAAGGGGGTAGGGATCTTTAACGTGCGCAAAATCGCATGGACACGGGACCGATAGCTTTACGCCCCCTCCGAAGGGCGGAACGTGCACACAGTCAACTTGCTCATATACAATGCCAGAACGTCGGTTGATATTAATGTTACAGTTTGTACTGAAAAAGTGAAAGAAGAATCCTGGGATCGAACCCAGTACCCTTTGGTTCAGAGGCACTGGTTCTTACCTCTGAACCACCGAGGCTCTGAAAGACATGAATTGAAACGACTTAAGTGGTCAAAGTCTAATGCCTGACAAAGACAGAGTAGTTAGCTGCCATGCGTAGATTGATACATACCACAGGACATACAAATAACACGGGCAAAACATACTCCTGAACTAGCGATCGAGAAATCTCGGCCACTAAAATCCCGTAAACCATTGTAGACTTCATTTCATTTTCCATTACGCGAAAGTACCTTCAGCCCACTCTCGCACGACGTTAGAATGACAGCTGACATGAAATTAAAAATGATGTCATTGTAAAATTGTAAATTTTATGGCTCTTAGTGAATTTTCGTAGAAAAAATTCACTAATGGAGAGATCCCGACTTTTGAATTTTGAAAAAAATTTTGCAAATGAGCGTAAACTAGGACCCCTAGAACCCATATCCGAGGCCAGTTTCAATTTTATATATATATATATATATATATATATATATATATATATATATATATATATATATATATATATATATCACACCGATAACTCAAAAAATAAAAAAGCTATGATAACCACATTTGGTAGGTAGGTTTACGATATAAAAATTAAACTATACACCAAAATTTAGACTTATATGTTACAAGAAAAAAAAGTTATAATAAAATATTTTGTGCCAGATCATTTCTATGAAAATTCACTACCATAACGCACTTGCTGTGTCCAGGCTTTTTAAGTGGGTGATTCAATCCATTTTTAAAATACACTATATTTGTAGCTTGATGCACTGCCTCAATTAAAGTTTCAGACTTACAATGTAGCATATAGTGAAGCGATCGAGGTTTAAGGAAGGCGATAAAGAACTGTTTACGGAACTATCGTTTTTATAAAGAAAATATGACGTTTATGCCAAACTATGATTTAAAAAGCTTTATGGTATAAAAAATATGAGAATATACGAAAGAATGAACTATCTAAATGTTGTAAACAAAATAGGCTCACGTCTCTATAAAAATGATTTTAAACAGTTTGTTAAGTCTATAATTAATAGTTTACTTAATTTACTATTAGGATATAATACCGCGTAAACAAACTTTATTAGCAAAGGCCGGTGGTGCAGGAGTAGAGTATTCGTTTGACACGCGGGCGACCCGGGTTCTATCCCCCCGCTATCCACGTGTAACGCTTTGGTTCTTTTTCTTATTAACTTTAATATTTGATACGAACAATAGTGTCCACATTTCATACATTTGGCCCAAGATCTAATTTTTTTTAGAACGCCAGGGTAACTTTTTCACCTTTGACTGTAAAATTTAAAATTTCAGCAGACATCTTTTTATTGTTGATAGAAATGTAGAGAATTTGTTTTTTTTTTAACATTTGCTATTGTTGGTAAAACCAGTTTGGTTAGGTTCACTAAAACGAAATCACCCAGGCGGTTAAAAAGGAAAAATACTTACCACGTTAATACTTTGGCACATACTTTCTTTTTATAAATATGAATTAAGTTTTCTTTTGGAAAGCTTTTGTAACTTAAATGAAATTTGTAATGCAAGTCTCGTAAAGATAACTAGACTTAGACCTAGGTATACTAAATTTAAATTTTCTAGCTTCATCGAAAATTGAGTTTTGGGAATTTGTCTTAAAAGAAGCTAGAACAAAACATTAAAATATTTGTTGGTAATATCGAAATATCGATGGTATTACTTTCGAGGAAATTCTTCAAATAAGCTTTATTAGGACCTTTAAAACCGACCTTCAAAGTCTGTATAAGTACGTATTAATTTTAGTGTTATGCCACACTAATAGTGTACAATTCTTATGAAAACTCACTACAACGCATTTTTTGCGTCCCGATTTTTTAAAAATTATACAGTAAAGTAACTAATTATTAAAAAAACGTAACAATAATATAATTAATTATTAGCATTCACACTATTATCAGTGAGGCAATGCATATTTCGCATATATTTTTTTACAAAAATTCACCAAAAACTGGTGACGAAGACTCGTCTGAAATATATTCCCTACGAAAATTCACTAAAAAACTGTTCTACAAACATCAGACCCGGACGGATCACGACCGGTCACCTACTTAGGAATGACCGTCCGCGACGTTGCTTAACTCCAGTTAGGCAAAGCCGACTGGTATCCGCACTCCGCCGCCGAGTAGCCACTTAACTATGCATTTCACAGTTTATCTGCAGTGCCCGCCAACTAAAATGGTGGAGTCTAAGCGAATTGGGGAACTTTTTTACGCCAATAATATATAGCCATAGTATGCACATTTAACTAAAGTCGCCGCTAATCGGTTTTGCATAAAAAACAGAAGTGGATGTTACGTGTACTTTCTGGCATTTTAAATAAATTCACAATAAAATCATAGAAGAGCATGCAATTAAATGTAACTTACTGTTGTCATTTATACGCCACGTATAACAAACGCGTAAATTAAGAAATATTATCAGTTAGCTTAACCTCAAACAGTGTTGGTAATTATCACTTCAGATACAAACAAAATTAAAACAAAATGGTCAAACATTTAAAATTTGTAATTTGTAGAAGCGTTTTTTTACTTGAAAATATACCTGAATGAATACTCCGATAATTGAAATTTCTTCTCTCAACAAATAGCCAAACTCTTATACAGCTGTTTGGTAAGTTAACATAAATGGACAGTTTTCATTTAGAATTCATCTGTGTAGTACATATTTTATTCATTTGTTAAAACATTTATATATATATATATATATATATATATATATATATATATATATATATATATATATATATATATATATAAATATATATATATATATATATATATATATATATATATATATATATATATATATATATATATATATATATATATATATAATGTAGGGTTAGATGACCATTATTGCAAACACATACCAGTTCCGCTCAAATTGGAGCTCAAACAGAGCGAATGCACCCTTTTACTGTCCAGGTCACCAGACATAGAACATCTTGTTACGCCCTCTCTTTTGTCTCGAGGACTTCCAAGTTGTGGAATTCCTTGCCGGCACATGTTTTTCCTTCTCCTCCAAACCTCCAAACCTAGAAACCTCCAGAATTAACAAGTTGCCTCTTTCCTTCTTGTCGACACCCACGGTACGATAGTATTTAGGCTGTAAGCCCTCGTGGTGTGGTTGAAAAGAAAAAGGGACTTTGCTGTGTGAAACAGCTCTTGTACAAATTCTTATACATGGATGCCGACATATCTATAAAAAGGTATACTAGAACGATTTCCAATAGAAAAGTACCTAGTTACGCCCATAGATGGCAACGTTTCATATATGCGAGTGGGTACCGAAAATAACAAACTTTTTAAAAATTTGTTTATTTACTTTTTAACCCAAAAACCTTTAATCCCCCTTCAAGTACTCTCTACTGGCACTGGTACACTTGTCGAATCTTTTGTTCCATTGTTAAAAACATTTTTAAAATTCGTTTCTTGATATGATGCCAGACAGCGCCTCCGTCGTTTTTTTTTTTCACCTCATCAACGGCGGCAAAACTTTTCCTTTTCCTTTTATGTCTCTATCAATACTGGGAAATAAAAAAAGTCGTAGGGGGACAGGTCGGGTGGATGGGGCAGAGGGGTCATGAGATTTTTGGTCAAAAGTTGACGCACAGGCGGGGCTGTGTAAACAGGGGAATTATTTTGGTTGAAAAACCTGTCGCTCGGCTGCCACAAATAAGGCCTCTTTCGCCTTCAATACTTCCAGGTAGGAAGCCTGGTTAACCGTCTGACCCTGTGAAACAAACTCTGAATGGACAACTCTAGTCACATCGAAACAACAAATCAGCATGGTTTTGACGTTTTATTTCGCTCGACGAGCTTTTTTGTGGCAAGGTGAGTTGGAGTCCCCCACTGGCTTGATTGTTGCTTCGTCTCAGGGTCGTAACCGTAGCACCATGATTTGTCCTATAATGACCTTGGAAAAAATTTGGATAATTTTGTAACGTTTCTTTTAAAGCACAACATGTTTCCACGTGACCTTGCTTTTGTACAGCAGCCAGCACTCTAGGCACAAATTTGGCACCCACCATTTTCGTTCCCAAATCTGCGTTAAAATGTGCTTAACAAGTCACTTCAAAGAGCTCCACAACTTTTTCAATGGTCAAAGAGGTTACGCAAATGAGCTACCATAGCGCACTCGCCAAACTCACCAAATATATATATATATATATATATATATATATATATATATATATATATATATATATATATATATATATATATATATATATATATATATTTATATATATATATATATATATATATATATATATATATATATATATATATATATATATATATATATATATATATATATATATATATATATATATATATATATATATATATATATATATATATATATATATATATATATTTATATATATATATATATATATATATATATATATATATATATATATATATATATATATATATATATATATATATATATATATATATATATATATATATATATATATATATATATATATATATATATATATATATATATATATAAATAAATACACAAGAGCCCGTATTTTAAGTTTTTTGATTTTTGCCTGTATTATTAGCAGCATTCACTTCGGGTAACATTTGACGTGATTTACGTAAATTGAATTTCTATTAAGTTATATTTTTCCAAAACTTCATGGTAAATAACGTTTGTGCGATTCTTAAATGTCAATATTTTATTGCACATGTGAAATATGTACAAAGATTGAATCGAATTACACAATCTGTTAACACTAGACGTTAAATTTTTCGAAATCGCATTTATATTATCAGCTGATTGTGATTTAGTGTATTTCCAAACAAAATACAAACACAAATGCTAATATTACTATATAATTAATAGAAATAAATAAACTTAATATACTTTTATTTCTGGTTTTATATGTATATTATCTTTAGTTTATGCAAATCTAATGAATTATTAACCTATCGATGTTGCAGGTAGCAATAGCCACAAATTATGTGACTCTGCAAAGGTCACCAGATATTATAATGGTTATAATTTATATTGAAAAAATGTAACTGGGCTATTAGGAACTATATATAAAACTAGTTCAGATTCATGGTCAAGATTAGTTATTAGCACGAGCAGCGTGTCGGTTGTTTTATTTTAATTGAAAGTTACATATCTGACGGTTAACGGTGCATAATGAGTTAAATAAACTACATATTCCAACATGTAGAAAGGAAGGCTGCTGTTATTATAACGTTAAGATAAATGATTGTATGATTTTTACGTTTTATTTGATTTTTAGCACAGTGCACGATCGGAGAAACATAGGCGTTATCTATTTAATGAAGATTTCTATCATTTTCTCGTCTACACCTTATGTCCGCACAGTA
The DNA here is from genome assembly GCA_964006375.1 of Tillus elongatus. Classification (NCBI taxonomy): domain Eukaryota; kingdom Metazoa; phylum Arthropoda; class Insecta; order Coleoptera; family Cleridae; genus Tillus; species Tillus elongatus. Next base: position 179,001,662 of record OZ023263.1, read on the forward strand.
GTCATAACTTGATTTATGCACACATTTATCTGCATATTATACATCATTTTGTTTACTTTTCCATTGTTTGCGTTGGCAAAGAATTTTAGTTCTTTTTTAGTGAATTTTCGTAGAAAAAATCGATAAATAGGAGATCTGTGTTTATATATTATTGTAATAATACAATAATAATAATTTCTAATATAGATTTCTAAATTTTGTATATTTTGTTTTCCACGGCCTAGCTCATAATAACTTTCGGAACATGAGTCCTCTTTTCTGGAAGGTGGTTCTGTCTTGTATAAAAACGAAGTAACAATAAGGATTTTGTTTTATAAATAATCAAATTATGACTTCAAAACAGGAATTTAATTTATTAAAATGAAATCTTATATCTAATAAATGTAACGGCGAAATTTAAATAAGAATGATTGAACGTTCCTAGCATTATTAAATTGTATAATTTATATCAATAGCACTACTTCTTCACTTGTTATAAGTGTTCAGGTACCTTATTTCCTTATTTTGTGGAGCTGTGTTGTTGACTTCCGTGTTATGATACTGGCTATGTAACAAACCAAACGGTCATTGAAATTTTCTGAATCCGCCTTTTCCTGTACTCGGGAATGTCTTGTAGGGCTCATATGGTCGCGTCGGTATGGATTGAAGATTTCTATTTGATTTTTTTATAAAGAATTTTAAATATAAAATATCTAATTTTCGAAATTTTTAGTGAATTTTCATTACGAAAATTCACTACTGAGAGATATCGATGGTGAGACTTTCGGAAAATTTCTTCAAATGAACGCGGATTAGGGCCTCTGGAACCCATTTCCATGGTCAGTTAAAATGTTTATATATATATATATATATATATATATATATATATATATATATATATATATAAATATATATATATATATATATATATATATATATATATATATATATATATATATATATATATATAACAATTTAACTGACCATGGAAATGGGTTCCCATATATGTATCTATGTATCCAACCGGTAACTCAAAAAATACTTCACTGATTTGGACCAAATTTGGAATTACACTTATTTTGCTAATGGCTTGGATGAGTTCGTTCATCAAATCTTAACGACCAATTTTACTGAATAAAAAATCAAAAATTTAAAAAAAATGAAATATCTCTTAAATTTTCTTAGTGATTGAAACAAAAATTTGCAACTTAGAAGAACATAGATAGACGTGGTTGTGTACCAATTTTCAAGTCGTTTGATCAAAGAAAAATAAAGTTATTCTAAATTAATAATAAAAAAATCCTCGACATCACTTCAGATTCTATAATGTTGGACAAAGAGAGATGACGTTATCTGTACGGTTATGCTTTTTAAATGAATCGTAGGTAAAAATCTAAACAATGGAAGTTATTCCAAATGGTCAAACATTGAGAGGTGCGACAGGGACGCCATATCGGTACATGACCAGGTAGTATGTTCTCACAACTCTAGTTTACACAAAATTTTATATATAGAGCTGTGTAGCTAACAATGTTGTAAAGTGTCAGCGTTAGACCATTTATTTCCTAATGATTTTCAAAAAGTATGGATACATCAACCGTAAATGAGTGTTGGAAAGGGTCTGGGTGCAGCAAGAATGTTATGGTAGAAAATTTTTGTAAAAATATTTCAAATCCGATAGCTCAATAAATTTCCCATTAACCTGGAATCTTCATTCATGAACCATAGTAACACCTATGTAAACATACCGTGGGTACTAAATTAAAGAAAAATAACATAATGAGCTTCGCGGATAACTACAAATTTGCCTTAAAAAACCTTTTTTGTTGTTTATTGTTTGCAAAAACTGGATGTGTTGACTAAAACAAACCAGCCAAGCAATTAATAAGGAAAAATACCTGCCATATTTTTAATTTGACAGGTACATTCCCCTTGAAAAAATTATTTTATTTCTGAAAAACTTTTGTAGCTTTAATGAAATTTGTAACACGAGACACTTGCAGTACTTACATATTATGTCTAAGACCAAATTTTAATTTTTTAGCTCCATATAAATTATTTTTTTCAAATAATTGCTAACTGGGACTCTAGAACCGATCTCCAAGGTCCTTCTAAATTTAAAGAATTAGTTTTAATAATATATCTTACTAATAGTGTACAAGTCTTATGAAAATTCACTACATAACGCACTTGCTGCGCCCCGAAATTTTTCTATCTGACTTTTTCTCTCTTGTTGATTTCTCACGTCTTCCTTTATTCTTTCGTTTGTCATGCCAACTCCTGAAATTTTGATGTTGCACAACACACACACAGATATATATATATATATATATATATATATATATATATATATATATATATATATATATATATATATATATATATATATATCACATCGATGTCTCAAAAAATAATGAATGAGTACCTTGCTTTTTTTGGGTTTCCTTCGGAAGATTTTTGTATCTCCGAACATAACAAAGCTATGTCAACTAAATCTGGTACGCAGGTTTATATAAAATATTTTGTGTAGATAACAAAATATATTGGACACTACGAACAAGAATTAGGTTTTCTTGGCGAAGAAGAAGTCAAGAAATACCAGAAAAATTACTTTGAAAATTTTATAATATATAACGTCAAAGTCGCGATTTGAAACGTCAAAATTGGCCATTTTATGGACAACGAGCCTGAACGAATACGTGTTATCTAGACTAAATGTCGCAAGAAGTGTGTTTTACAAAACCTCAAGTTTTAGCTTTAACAGTCAACTAGACCCTTTGTCTGATGCTTTTGACAGTATTTGGAGTTATGTTTATAGTTTATTAGTCTATAGTTGTAGGGGGCTACAACACACTAAAAAATTAGTAAATATTTGCGTTTCATTCTTGATAATGATAAAAAATAAAAAAACACATCAATCCTAACGTAGATGTTAAAAATGCACGCCTTAGACGTCTTCAGTATCCCAATCGTAACTAAATATCCCAATCGTAACTAAAAACGTCTTCTAAAGTTAATCAACATCTGAAGCGTGACCGACCTAATGGCACTCGTTGTTCATCTTCTTAAGTCAGTTAAATCGGGTGGTTTAGTTTTGTATACCATATATCCCCATAAGAAGAAAGTCACCTTCTTTTAACAACGATCTGGTGGGCCCATTTCTCTTTGATGAAAATTTCAATGCAGAAACCTTTTTTTAAATTAAAAAAAGGACTACGAGATTATATTAAACAATTTTCCTCTGCACACACGAAAGGAAATAAAATGTTTCCAGCATGATAAAGCTCCTCTCCGTAATAATACATATCTTCACAGTTGAACTGGTAACCACGGTCCAACGAATTTCTTCGTAATGGAGAAAACTATCACAAAACAACTCTTGCACTGCTTGGCCACCGCCGACGCCTGACCTTAATCCATTAGATTTTTTGTGGCGATATGTTCAAGACATTGTTTATACGCAGATCTAAAATAATTCGCAAGATTTACATAATGCTCTCACCAGATTCAACTCCAGTTGTTTTTTTTTGTTTTTTTTTTATCTTTTTTGATTTTTTTTGTACTTAACGTCGGCCCATTTCCGCGATTATGACCAAACACCAACGCCAGGAAGCAGCTTTACCTCACTATGCTGGAAATTTTGCCGAACCCTTGCCTATCTGTAAGGAGGGTAGGGATCTTTAACTCCCCTCCCCGGTTGTTTTAGAAAAGACCTGCAAATAAATTGTTATAAGGGTACAAGTAGTGTTCATTTTAATCGTATTCAGTAACAATAGGATATATGGTTGTTCTTTATTGTTATTGTTAGGTATCTTATAACAATATAGTTAATTCAACGTTCATTTTACTTACTAAGTGAGTGGTGGACGTGCCGCCACCTAGTTGCGGAACCAAGTAATATGTTGTCACGCCAGCTCCAAATAACACAAAGTGTTAAAAAATAGAGACTGTATACAACTAACAATTTAGAAAATTGTCAGCCTTGGCCCATTTCTACCACAATATAGGGACAAAGTATGTAAGACTAGATGCATTCTCGCAACAATTAGAACCGTAGACCGGTTTCGCTCTCATTAGAGCTCTTCAGTACGGCATACTAATTGTAGCAAAAATGCACCAAAATTAATACGGCTATAGTATAGCCAGCCTTTAAATACTAAGTGAGTGGTGGACGTGCCGCCACCTAGTTGCGGAACCAAGTAGTATGTTGTCATTTTACTTGTTAGCTTAAAATTAGTGATTAATGGTAACAGTAATAACGGATCGGCAATAATAATTATCAATTTAAAATGTTATTTCTTTGGCAGGCGAATGTCTCTCCCCATATTAATACATAGTTTCATAAGCAACCGAAAAAAATTACATTAATTTTTTTCTAGCATCTACCTGTAACTGTCTAGATACAAATAGAGAATATCATCTTTTAGGTAAAGATGTACATGTTCATTAAAACATGCCAAAATAATATTTTCTTATTAGCCATACTTTTTTAACTTTTTTGGGGCTAGAGCAAAGCTCTTTTAGCCACAATCACCCCAGATTAGCGAAATTTTAATTTTATATTTACAATCAACTGTTACTTTAGCGTAAACCCCTTATTTGTTTCCATGGCCAACTAATTGAAAATATAAAACTGCTTGAAACTTTTTGTTTACTAGACATATTTAAAAAATAAGGCATCGTTGTATGGATGTTTGAATACTATTAACACACCGGAAAATGCAGTATGGCTTCCATCAAAAACAATTGATATTCGTTTCCTAGAAAGTAATACACCTGTCGAAATATCTTAACATCCAGAAATAGTCGCAAACGTTCAAATAAATATTTTCAAAAACATGTTAGTTATGATAAAATAAAGAAACATTATATTTTATTATGTCCTCAGTTTTTCCAAAATATTTCGAAAATGCGGATATCTTGTGATTTAACCGACTTGCTCACTCTTCCAATTTCCGAGATACCCATAGTGAGCGACCTTACGTGGGGCACCCTGTAAAATACCTATGATGAACTATAATAATATTGCATTATTAAAATGCATGGCCCACTGAAAAGTACAAAAAGATTATGCTCTTCCTTCATTACAGAAGGAAAGTAATTGAATTTTACAGTATTTGTTCAATTCTAATGAGCACAACGAGACTTCGTTTTTTTCGTTCCAGCAATTGTAAATATTTAGTTATTATAATATGATGATCCAGTGATGCCGAACAAACGTTTTTTATTACGAAGGTATGTCATTTTGTGTTTTCACTTAATGCAAAAATTAAATCTATTATCGCTTCACTAATTCAAGGAACTGTTCACCAAATTACTTTCCAAAACATTTCATTATTAATGTAGTTGTGGTCGTGATCCAATAGAAATCTACATTCAATTAAATAGAAATAAAATATCAGAATAACTCTTATTGTGAGAATGTTTTTTTATTGTTTTGAAAATGTTTGCCATTTACAGTCAATTATACAGAGCAAAGATAAATTTTTGGCATTAAAATATTAAGAGTTGGCCAAACTTACTTGAGTCCAAAAATCAAAAGAGGGTGTTAAAATGAGAAATTGAATTTCAATTTTTCTACATGTCGAGAAAAGTATTTCACCTATTGTTTTAAAAATTGGTACAATTGAGTTTTTTTTTAGCAATAAAAATAATGAATGAATTTTGCTTCAGTGGATAGAGGGCACTGCTTGCGGTATCTTTCACGTTTTAAAAATACTGACGCATTTTTGTTAACATCGCTAAAAAGATTGATTAGAAAATAATATTAAAATTTCGGAACGCAGCAAGTGCATTATGGTAGTCAATATTCATAAGAATTGCCACTATTAGTACGGCATATTACTAGAATTAATATCTTAAATTGAAACTTAAAGTTCAGTTTTAAAGGTCCTAATACACGCTCATTTGAAGAATTTTTTCGAAAGTGTTGCCATCGATATTTCTCTAGTATCAAAAAAATATTTGAATTTTGTGTTCTAGCTCCGTTTGAGACAAATAAACAAAACTCAATTTTCTATGGGGCTAGAAACTTAAAATTTGGTATACCTAGGTACAGTAAGTAGCTTTAGAAAAAGCTTGTGTTACAAATTTCATTATAGTTACAATAGATTTCCAAAATAAAACTTAATTCATATTTAGAAAATGAAAGTCTCTGCCAAATTATAAACGTGGCAGGTATTATATAAATACCACAATATTTAAATGGGGTGTTTTCAAATCGGTGGATAGGAACTCACGGCCTCATTAGCTGGCCAGCCAGATTTAAGCTTAAGAATTTGATACAGTTAGAAATACACCACTAGTATTTCAAAAAATAAGATGGAATTGGAGAGAGGGGGCAGAAGCTTGTGAGCAACCACATGCTCAGCATTTTCAGCATCTCCTCTGATTATTGTCACTGTTTCGTCATAATCGACTGTTTTAGAGTTTGTATTCTTACTTCCGTTTTGTTTAAAAAATGTTACTTCTGTTAATTTAATACCACAACTTGGTAATAGTAGTTTACGTAAATGGTTTTATTTTATTTCTATTTTATTTGTATTATTTTCTGTTAATTAAAAAACATAGATAAATTTTTGTTTGAATAATATTATTTACCTTTATTATTAGCGAATTTTTCGTAATGCGAAAAATTAACTAATAAAGAGATCTGTGTTTATATATATATATATACATATATATATATATATATATATATATATATATATATATATATATATATATATATATATATATATATATATATATATATATATATATATATTAGACCGATAGCTCAAAAAATAATGAGCCGATTTCGATGAAATTTGGTACGTACCTTCCTTTTGTAAGTGGCTTTATTCGTTAGCCAGGCAAATCGGACCAGTCCTTCCGGAACAATTTTGGGTTTTCTTTCGGAAAATTTTTGTATCTCCGAAAATAACAGAACTATGGCAACCAAATTTGGCACGTACGTGTCGACTATCAAACTTACTTACTTACTTAATTTTTGTAAAAAGTAATTTTTGCAAATTTCCATAATTTTTTTCAATTTTGCCCCTAAAGCTGTTTGTGAATAATTATATCTTGGCAGTTGTCTAAATAGCTTGAAGAGGTTCGTTGGCCAGGAAAATCTTTTCTGGAGCTTTTTTAAAACGTTAAAATAGTGTATCTGCTTGTCATAAGAAGGTTACTTAAAGCACGAGGGATACACTGTTTGGTTTGTTTTATTAGTGAATTTTTACTTAAAAAAATTCGCTAATAGAGAGGTATTGATGGTAAGACATTTTTGCAAATGAGTGCGAACTAGGACCCCGAGAACCCATATCCGGGGTTAGTTTCAATTATATATATATATATATATATATATATATATATATATATATATATATATATATATATATATATATATATATATATATATATATGTATGTATCCGCACGATAACTCAAAAAGTTATTAACTGATTTTGATTAAACTCGGCAAGAATCTTTCTTTTAATCATGGCTTAGATAAGTTCGTTAGCCAGGAAAATCAGACAAGGTTTTCCTAGAAAATTTTAAGTTTACTTTCGAAAAAACTGTTTGTCTCTGAAAATTACGAAGCTATTTTGATGAAATTTGGTGAATATGTCGCCTTGTGAAAGTCATTACTATATGGCAAAATTCAATTTTCTAGGTTCTTCTATTCAAATTTGAAGCATTTAATAAAAATTTACTACCATAACGCACTTGCTGCGTCCCGTTACTTTTTTTCTCTGTAACTAGTTCATCGTTTTATGGCAGAAACAAGCAAATCTTGTACCAGAACTCTACATCCGTATTTAATAGAAAATTTCCTTGTGCTTAAAATAATCGTATCAATTTTCATAAAATGCTAAATATCCGTTTCTACCTGCAGATGTGACATGTTATTTTTTTATTGTAAATATGTGTTTAAGATGTATACATTATTCGCAAACACTACGTATTTGTTAGGAAGGTTTTTTTCTGTATTGTACCAGATGTTTGCATTGCGTGTATAAGTGTACTATAAGCTTATCGGGTATAGGCATCTGGCATCTTTGCAAACATATAATTCCTTTTATCTTTTTCATGAATAAAATTTGCAACGTTGTGGTTTGAGGTTACAATGTTTACGTTTCACTTCCTCAAGAATGGTTTTAATTTTAAATTACATCGCCTGCTGAACAAAACAGAACAACTAGTGTTTGATATTTTACTCTGCTCATGCAGACTATACAAAACAATACAATGCTGTGTACAAGATGGGTGTGTGCTGAATATCTAACGTAGAATAAATCACGGTGCCAATGTTATGAATGAACTCTAAGTTCAAGTTCATTGGCGAATTGTTGCAATTTCAAATGCACATCACGAATACATTAAAATTCCTTGTTCTGTTTTATGAAGGTTAGTCATAGAGTATTCCAGTCCTTGCTTTATAAACTAGAGTAGTTACTTCGTATGTTGTATCTAAGAAATTTTTATGCTTTAATGGAAGTAGAAGTAATCATTTAATTACTTAACCCAAGAAGAATAATATTTATTATATATTTATTACAATAGTCAAGAATTATTAATTGAAAAGGGAACTAATAGCACCTAACATGGAAGTTCTGTGTTTTGTATTCAGCCGATAAATAAACTTAGGGATTTCTTCTTCTCCTTCATGTACAGATGTCCGGATTTCTTGGATTTTGTGTGACTTGCGGTCTTCACAATACTGTGTGTGATTTGCGGTCTTCACAATACTGTGTGTGTGTGGTATTGTTGCTGGCATTGAGACTGTTTCTCACTAGCCACAAATTGCAAATTAAAATCTCGTTTCATTCAAGCCAATTTTTGCTTCTGTTCGTACACGACGGTACCCATATCAAGCAATATGTACAGCAGGTAATTACTACATAAGTAAATACATAACTATTATGTTTTTACATAAATATATTTCACAATACTGTTCTACTTTTTTTTTGTAACATTAAAGCTGCCGCAATTAAAAATTATAGGCATTGCTTGTTTATGAGCTACAGGTGAATTTTGAATTTTTGTCATTTATAGCGACCCTCTATATCTCCTTTATGCGATGAGATAATAAAACTGCAAAACCTAATTCTAATAGTTTTTTTTACGTAGAATTCGGATTCAGATTTTGTGATACAAACCAAACATATCATTTTTTAAATGAAAGACCCTGTATATTTTTATGTCATTGGATCCGGCATTTTGAAAGCTTTTTAAATATATATATATATATATATATATATATATATATATATATATATATATATATATATATATATATATATATATATATATATATATATATATATGCTTACATCAAATGAAGATTCTTAAAAATAATGTTACTTTTTATAGCAGGCAATGGAAAATTAAAGAGACACGCTTCATTTTAGTGAATTTTCGTAGAGAAATTCACTGATGGGGAAATCCAGAATTTTGAATTTTTAAATTTATTATTAAATAGCCGAAGTAAGACTCATAGAACCCATATTTCAGGTGAGATTTAATTATTATAATATATATATATATATATATATATATATATATATATATATATATATATATATATATATATATATGTATATATATATATATATATATATATATATATATATATATATATATATATATATATAACAAAAACTGAGATTTCGAGATTTCTATGTTGAAAGAAAAAAAGTTATAAGCATTTAATTTTAAAAAATCTTTGGGCCAGATAATTTCTATGAAAATTCACCACCATAACGCACTTGCTGCGTTCATACTTTTTTCATTTATTGTGGTTTGGAATTTAAATAAGGTGATATGCCCACTAATTATGAGAAATATGAGAAATTATGAGAATTGTGAGAAACATGATACTCGTATGTTAAATTGTTTTATAGAATGCAACGAAAAATGAGAATCAAGCATCGCAATTATATTTTGAAAAGTATTTCCTTGGCATATTTCGGTTCTATCATTAGGTATGTTAAATCTTTATTACATATTTTCAAAGAAGACAGCTGTATAAAGTATTATTTTAAAAAATCTTTTTAAATTAGGGTCATTTTTACCTAAAAATATAAAATTATGGTTCTGGCTGGTGTAGCAGCATATATCCCACAAATTCATGCAAAAAACCAGAAGATGCTGTAGGGGTACCAAAATCGGGAGTTGAAGAAATACTAAAAAATCATAAATGCAGGCCATATTAACACAAAATAATTCAAAATCTTGACCCAGGAGATGCACAACGGCGTTTATAGTTATGCAATTGGTATTTACAACATTTGATATAGACAGAGATTTTTATAAAAAAGTTATTGCATATGTAAGCAGTGCTGAAAAACTAAATAAACACATCAACAAATTTTGGTTCCAAGAGAATCAACACGTAACATTTCTGCGGGAGCAGCACGGCACATTCCGTTTTAGAGTGTCTTGTTTTGTCTCAGGAAATAGAATAATTTTTATTTTATTTACGAGGGCAGTTTGACAACAAATAGGTACCAATAAGTTAGTGGAAGAAGTAATGCTCGATTTGTGTGATAATATTACATTGGTTCATTTAAATAACAGATTTTTTTCTATAGGATGGTGCTCTAGTACACAACCAACAAACAGCATCACTATATTTAGGTAATTTGTCTCCTACTCGGTGGAGAGGCACCCACGGTCGTATATGGTGGCCGCCTAGGTCTCCAGATTTGTCAGTTTTAGATTTTTTCGTGTGCGGATCTCTAGGTAATGAAATTTTTCATACTAGGCATCCTACAAAGGAGGATTTGTGTAACGCCGTAGAAAGATAACTGAAAATCCTGAAGGCCACGCTTGTTATCTACTTACACGCTCACTTCAGAAATATAATATGCAATAATATATATGATTCTCTTTTTAAAATAATAAAGTCGTAAAAGGCTTCCAGAATAAATGAAAGTGGTAGGTCAATATCAGTATACCTTTAATGGGTATAAAACTGAAATTATGCTAGAATGAAGTTTTTCAGTTTTATAGTCAAATTACGTTCCGACATGAATCGAATCAATCTTCTTTCTGGACGACTTGTATATAAAATATTACGTTTAGTTAATATTTTGGAATCACATTTTATTAGAAATACAAGCATAAAAACAATTCTGCGGCTAGTCGGAACTGTGTTCAAAAATTTGTAAGGAACGATGGTAAATATAGCTATAGAAAGCGGAGAATAGTCGAAGAGTAATGACTTACTCAATTGAATATAAAATGGTTTTACTAAGTAAGGGCAACCACATTCAATGCACTCACTAACACTTCAGCATTTCAGTTAATCTTACAACTAGGTTACACAAGAAATATATGAATTGTGATAGGAATTCACAACGTAATCGACTAAAAACTAGATCAACATTTACAAAATTATGTAACTAATTAATTCCTCAAGTTTACAACCATAACAATAGGTCATAAAACTGAGTATCTGAAATAATTTATTACATACACGATTTGCGATTTCTGCCGGTGTATTTATTACTTTTAATTTACTTAGCTTTCAAAGACATTCGAGGCGAAATTATATTTCTAATTGCCACGCAATAAATAGATTAAATTGATTTTTACTATCTCCTATGGTTATGAATAGTGGAACTTGTTATTTTTGTGCTTTTAAGAAATCACACCCGGAGTTAAAAACTGGATTTGGATTATTAGAACGCATGAAATGGTAATTATGGGTTTACTGAACAGGAACTATCGGTTTAGTTGCAATAATTCCTTTCAAGTGGACTATTAAGTGGATACCAAGGTCTACCAAATCGTTAGAAACACGAACGTTGATCTGTAATCTATACCTAATTAAATTGTTAGTGCCATATAAATAATATACTTACGCTTTCTATGTTGTATATTCCAAAATAACCTAAAACGGAGCCTTAGTTGTGGATACGGGGGCTAAACGTTTAATTTTTAGTTCTCGATTACGTCATAAATAAATAGAATAGAAGCATATTACCTTAAATAATTACATTATACTCGTACCTGCAGTTAGGAACAGACAAATTGAATGAATTTAGTATCTCAATCATTGTGGATATTTATAAAAATCTCTGGACGCAGCAAGTGCGTTATGGTAGCGAATTTTCTTTAAAATATTTTTAATAGCAAATGTCTTTCTTTGATGAAAGCAGGAATCAAACTTGGTTGCCTATATAGTAGAAACAATGTACCATATTTCATCAAAATAAATTTATTGTTTGAAAATATATAAACATTTTTCACAAGTCTGGATGCAGCAAATGTGTTATGGAAGTGAATTTCCATAAAAAATGTTTTTAATAGCAAATGCGAGAAGGCATCAATCTTATTGTCGGTATAGCCTATGTAGTAGAAACAATGTACTATATTTTATCAAAATTACTTATGGTTTGAAAATATACAAAAATTTTCCGAAAATAAACTTAAATGTTCGTTTCCTAACCAACAAATCTTACGTTAATAACAAATTGAGTTATTGAAATTTGAAGGATTTAATGAAAATTCAGTAAATTTGCAGATTAGCTCCCGAACGCTTTTCAAAAAATTGTTTTCAGAAATGCACAAACCACAAGAAAAATGTCTAACACCCCCCAAGGAAGTTACGGGACTGGGAGTGAATAGGGGTGCTGGGCGGGGTAAGTAGTAAAAAGGAAATCTAAGCAGAAAAAGCAAACAAAGCTTAAAAGCTGTCTATTTGAAGCCATATCCCTATTAAACCCCGCCTACCCTGCCTACCTCGCACAGCACCTCTATTTGCCCCCAGGTCACGTAACTTCCTTGGGGGGTATGAACAAGAAGTTTTTCTTGCGGTTTATGCAACAATGGTGGTTGTATGCACACGAGGGTGGGAGGAAAATGCCTACGACGAACCAGACCCCCCCTTGACTTGTGGTAGGGTTGGGGGTTGGAAGGTGGTTGCTGCGTCGTGGGGATTTCCCCCCCCCCTCGCGTGCAAACAACCACCCTCGTTGCATAAACCACAAGAAAAATTTCTTTTCATACCCGCCAATGAAGTTACGGCACCTGGGGGAATAGGGGTGCTGTGCGGGATAGGCAGGGTTTAAGGGGGATATGGCTTCAAGATGTGAAAAAGACAACTTTAAAGCCCGTTTTATTCGCATTTTCTGCTCATATTTCCTTTTTACTACCTACCCCGCTCAGCACCTCTATTCCCTCCTGGTCCCGCAACTTCCGTGGGGGGTGTGAACAAGAAATTTTGCTTGGGGTTTGTGGATCCAGGGGGGGGGGGGCTAGTCAGGTTTCTGACAAAAGTTTTTTAAAAAGCGTTCGGGAGCTAATCTGCAAATTTACCGAAAATTCGCTACCAAAACGCACTTACTGCGTCCAGATTTTCTTCTTATAAACGCATCATATTTCGATAAAAAATGCAAAAATGCATTAACAAATTTGTTCTACGAAAATTGCCTAAAAAATTATAGACCGTTAAACCATAAACTTCACTAAGCCTACAAATAAATATCCAAAAAATCATCAACTTAACTAAACTGACAGCCAAAGCATCAGAGAAAGGGTCTATTTGAAATGAATATTCTGTAAATATTTTAGTAAAATGAAGGGCAATGACGATTGAATCTGAAACTTAAGGGTTTGCAGAACACTCTTCTTGCAACATTTTCTTTTCACAATCGGTATTTGTTTCACATTATTTGCCTAAACATTGCCAATTTTGGCGTTTAAAATTGCGAGTTTGACGTTTTGAGGAAAACTCCATAATTTGTTTATTTAACTGCCCATAACTTCTTCGTCTTTAAAGATAGGGACCTAGATTTTGGTACACAGTTCACACTTTATAATACAAACACGCGTTCCAAATTTCGTTGCCCTTACTTTGTTATTTACGGAGATATGAATTTTTTTAGAAAGGAAATACAAAATTTTCCGGGAAAACCTGGTTCGATTTTCCTGGCTAACGAACTTATCCAAGCCACTTGCAAAAGGAAGTTACTCACCAAATTTGATCTAGACCGGTATATTATTTTTTGAGTTATCGGTCGGATATATATATATATATATATATATATATATATATATATATATATATATATATATATATATATATATATATATATATATATATATATATATATATATATATATATATATTAATATATAAAAATATCTCTATTCTCTGTTTAAAAACGCTATGGTTTGATAATTTATTGCAGAAATTAACAGTAAAAAAAAGAAATTGCTCTGACAGGCGAACTTTTCGAAATTGACGTGTTTCAAGATATGCACAATAATTAATATATTGAATTTATTCCATTTGGCTGTTTCACACTGTATAAAGTCAAATTTATGAATTAGATCCTACTTATCAGTACACCGAAAACAACAAAAGATTATTTTGTATTAGACAGAGAAAATGCAGCAAATGTCGTAGCAGATTTGTTGATTGTTTTTTTGTTGTACTAAAATGCTGTATCGTACATTTATTATTGCTTAATAGTAGAGAATCTTTGTAGAAAAAAATACTAATGATCGCGAGCTAGGCGCCTAGAAAACATATTCACACATACATACATACATATATATATATATATATATATATATATATATATATATATATATATATATATATATATATATATATATATATATATATATATATATATATATATATATATATATATGTATGTATGTATGTGTGTGTATCACACCGATAACTCAAAAATTAGTAGATTAGTTGATCAAATTTGGTGAATGCGTTCCTTTTGCAAGTGGCTTGAATAAGTTAATTGGGCATGAAAATCGGACAAGTTTTTCCTGGAAAAGTTTGGGTTTTCTTTCGGAATATCTTCGTATCTCTGTTAATAACAAAGCTACGGCAACCAAATTTGGTTTGAAAATTAATTATATAAAAAGTATACTGTATATCAAAACTTAGATCTCTAGGTTCAAAGAAAAAAGTAATATACATTTAAAAAGGAAAATGTTGGGAGTCACTCAGGACCAGAGAAACACAAAAAACGAAGATACTTTGTATGGATAACAAAATCTATTTTACATTACAAACACTTATTCAGTTTTTTTGGCGACAAAAGGTCAAGAAATACCAGAAAATTTATTTTTTTATTTATAGTTTTACTTCTTAACACATCAAATTAGCGATTTAAAATAAGCAGCTTTTAGGCAAATAAAAGATTCCCATTTCAGAAGAGCGCGACTTTAGAATTTTGAAAACATTTCTTAAAATGAACGTGAACTAGCTCCACTAGAACGCATATCCGGGGTTCATTTCAGTTTTTAGCTGTTCACATATATACAGTTCGACGCATTTCTACGGTAAGTTCAATATATCCATTATAATAAACAGGGCGATTGCTGAGAAGTGCTCATTAGAAGTTTATGATCTTCTCATCCGATTTGAGAGCTGAAAATTTGTATTAGGTAATTATACGTTATTCCCATTCGGTTCAAAATGGTTGCACTACTCTAGCACTTCCGGTTATACCGGAAGTCGTCACCAACTTCGTTATTTTAAATAAAACACCCTGTATATTTTTGCATTTTCAGAATGGCGATCCAATTTGTGATAGATTTTATGTAGTATTCTCTACACGTTTTGGAAATATTGGCGATTTCTGAAAAATATTCGTTATCGCAGCTCTTTTCATAATATGATGTACCTTTGTAAAATGTAAATCTAGAAAATATATTTTTAGACAACAGATTACTAGAAACTATGTTTTGAAAAATCATTGGAATGAAAATATATATTTTTTTATACAGGGTCTGCGTTTATGGCCTGACAATATATGAACATTCAAGCGGGTATAACTTGATTTTTTCAAATGGAACACCCTATATATTTCTATTCCAAAGCGTTCTACATACATAGCTGAACAACTTCCATTAACTGTGTCCTATACCTAAATAGCATAATTTCTGAGATATCCACCACTCAACGGGGAAGCTATATTAGAATTTATATATGAGTTCGTTTAAGGAAAGAGTACGCTTTTGTTGGAATGTCAGGCGGAAAAACTGAAATTGGACACATAGTTTAATTTAGTGACAGCAGTAAAATTAGTAGCTTGCTTTTTATATAAGTCGCGAGTAGAAAACGCTACGGTAATGAAGATATAATGAATATATTCATTATTCACGGTACCTGCAATAGTGTTATTGAAAGAACATGTCGTACATTTAATGAAAGGTTTCCTTATTCGGCACCTTTGAGAAGACACCGGTTCAGGAGGCTTTAACAAATTCTATAAGAAATGCGTATAGGGACTTGGACATGCCTAAGAAAACAGCCCATTTACAAAGAACTATTGCTTCATAGGTACTTGTCTACGACACTTAACACAATTATCATAGGCCATGGTGCTTTTAAGTCTCATTTGTATAAAATAAATGTTGAAGATAATCCATTTTGCTCATGCGACAATACCAGCCCAGCTGATTTATATAATTTTATTTTTTCCTGTATTATACATCATGAACAAAGAAAAATATTATTTTGTAATTTGATAGAATACAATGTTTTCTTTCCACTTGATGTGACATCACTTATGTATGAAGCTGTTTGTAATAAAAGTGTCATGGTAGCTTTCACGTGTTTTGTTAAAGACTCTAAGTTAGCTGGGTTTATATAGCTCTTAGTAAAAAGATGATATCCTGAAAATTGGACTGTTCCAATAAATATTGTACTAGTAGCAATATACTATATAGGCTTAAGGGATACTAAATAAACTTAGCAGATTAATGTATAGTCAGAGAGATAAAAGTAAGTTCCTTTGTGTCTTTCCTTGTGTTAACCTCTTTTAACCGCAGCCTCCCCAGTATGTTTAAAAGTCACCATGACAGGCTCCATTGGTGTGAAAAGTGTTCCAGTGTTTCTCCTGCAACAACTTGTAGCGTAGATGTGTACATGCATATGTATGTGTGTGTATGTGCACATGAAGAAATAATGTGCATTTTCTGTCCTGCACCTAGTATTAAGTACTGGATGTATAAAGCCTATTGACGTGGATGCGTATACATGAGTCTATATGCGCTCGCGTACGTGTGTGGGTGGATATGTATGTAAGTTTTAACTTATATATTTTTAGTAAACAGCAAGTGTATAGGGAAATAAAAGAGGATACAAGAAAAATGGTAAAGAGCTTGTTAGATTTACATTCTTAAGACCGGTTTTGCCATTGTGAAAAGCACGGTCAGATCCATCCTTGTTCATTTTTAAAGATTGACAGTGACTGAATGAGCCAGTTCTCAAAATCAAAACTCTAATAATAATAATAATAATAATAATTATATATATATATATATATATATATATATATATATATATATATATATATATATATATATATGTATATATATATATATATATATATATATATATATATATATATATATATATATATATATATATATATATATATGTATCCGAGTGATAACTCAAAAAATATTCAACTGATTTGAACGAAATTTGGCACATATCTTCATTGTATTAAGGCCGCGGACTAGTTCGTATCAGCTATAACCGACATTTTTTCGCTAAGAAATATACAAAAAAATTTTGAAAACGCTATATTTTTGTATCACAGTAACCAGGTAACCAAAAATGTAATAAGGAATGAGACTTCACATGTGGCTAGAAATGGTGTAAATAAACCTATGTTGTAAATGTTAAGTAATTTGGTATACAATATTTAGAGTTTTCTCCAAATGAAAAATAAAATCTAAAAGACATGCGTTGAAACGACTTAGTGGTTAAAACTAAATCAACGATAGCCAAACTAAATAAATAACAGGCATAAAGCATACTATCCGAACCATCAATCGCGAAACTCGGCAACAAATATCGCAAATGACAGACGACATGAAATTAAAAATTTGCCAAGTGATTGTTATTTGACTGGGGGATCCAATCGATTTTGCACTATATCTGTAGCTTGATGAACGGCCCCAAATACAGTTTTATCACAGCATATATATATATATATATATATATATATATATATATATATATATATATATATATATATATATATATATATATATATTATTCTGTGGTTTTAGACTGAAAGTGTAGTATAATACAGTAGAAATGTAAACAAAATCAAGTCAACTCTCTATAAAAATGATTCTAGAAAACAATAGTGCACAGATTATATACGTTTTGAACAAGATCTCATTTTTGTCAACGCCTGAATAAATTTGTCACCTTTGAGCCTGAAATTATAATTTTCGGCGGAGATTTTGCTAATATTGGTATTAGAAAACCGGTTTGATTAGGTTGACTAAAACGAAATTGTTCTGGCGATTAATAAGGCAAAAAAAATGTTGTGTTTATAATTTGGCAGATAACTTTTCTAAATATGAATTAAGTTTCCTGCTGGAAATCTTTTGTAGCTTTAGTGAATTTGTAATACAAGTTTCTTTTAAAGAAACTTACACTTTCTTCATATCTAGCAACATTTAATTTTATAGATTCATATAAAATTGAGTTTTAGGCATCTTTCTCAATATTTTTTTTGATAATAAAGAGATATCGATGGTAACACTTTCAAAATAATTCTTCAAATGTGCGCGTACTAGGACCTTTTAAATCGATCTTCAAGGCGTGTGTAAGTTTAAAGTATTAATTTTAGTAATATGCCGTATAATAATAGTTATACAATTCTTACTAAAATTCACTACCATAACGGACTTTCTGCGTCCCGAATTTTTTTGGAAATGGAAAGAGTAAAATATTGGGTTATAAATATATAAATAGAATTTATATATCACTGCAAAAACAGATACAATTTAAAAAATATGTGAATCAATTTTATGTAATTATATTTTCAATAAATTATATTTTCAATAATAAGATCAATATAATATTCAAAAAATATCTTAAATAGTTTTTTTGAATGTCCCGCTTGAGATGGACTTATTTTGACACTACAATAAATTTTACACAACACTACAAAAACAGGTACAATTTTAAAAATAGATGGATCAATTTTAGGTAATTATATTTTCAATAATAAGATCGATGTAGAGATCAACATAATATTCAAAAAATTTCTTAAGCAAATTTTTGGAATTTACCGCTTAAGATGGACTTATTTGACACTACAATAAATTTTAAAATTGAAAATGAATATCTAGCTTGCACCCTTTTATTCGATGTTGTACTGATTAAATAAATAGTGAAATAATAGAACTAAATCTTTAACCACCCAAAATTGGCCTACTAATACTTTTGAAATATTGTGGGTACCAACAATAAACTTTATATTTTTAAATCGATTTAGTTTATTAATTTGCCCGGTGAGGCTGTCAAACAGTGAAACCGGTTGCAGAGAAAGAAACAAACATCTGTGAAGACAGAAGAAGTCTCTACGTCTGTATTTTGATAAGCGCTTTAGTAGTTTCTGTGTTCACTATTATTTTAAATTATGTATGCCTCCAAACGAAAAAATATTATTTGGTATACGTGGTAGACTAAAACAAGTCTGGACGCAGCAAGTGCGTTATGGTAGCGAATTTTCGTAAAAATGTTTTTAATGTCAAATATGTATTGTTTTTAAATGGACATTTGGTTAGCAGTATAACCTATATAGTAGTAACAATGTACCATATTTCATTAAAATAGCTTTGTTGTTTCAAAAAGTACATTTTCCGAAAATAAACTTTATAAGTTCCAGAAAAAAACTGGTCCGATTTTCCTGGCCAACGAACCTCTTTAAGCTGTTTACACACCTGCCAGGATATAAGTATTCACAAACAACTTTAGGACCAAAATTCTGAACATTTGCAGAAATTGCTTTCAGTAATGTTACACTAAATTTTATTTTTCACAAAAATTCGACAATCTTTTTTTCAATAAGGTACTAAACATTAATTATTAATTACCAACATATCACAAAAATAAGTTCCACAGAAACACTAAAAACATGTCTGCGAAATCTTTTAAAATTCAGCCATTATTTGAGCGTGCCCGTATACGGCAGCTCGATTTTTTCGACGAGTAATACAAACAAAAAGCTCTTTAAATGCGTCATTTCCATGGGGCTCCGCTATCTATTGATAAAAACGCCGTTTCACAATTTGTGATATGTGTTTGAAATATGTACCAAAAACGTGAAAACTTGCAAAACAATTAAAATAACTCAAAAACGATGAACGATTTCAATTTTTTTTTCCTCACAAAGATGCATTATAATTCAATGAAAAACACTAAAATGCAATAAAATAAGGGGGTGTTCTATTTAAAAAAAGCAAGTGTATAACACCAACGACTTATGGGCCACCCTATGATTGTCAAAATAAATTTATAAGATGCAGCTCGAGATACCCTATAATTAACATATATATTTTTTTGTCATATTTTGTATAATAACGAATATATTGAGCTTTGCTGTAGAAAAGCGTCACCCTGTATATGTGTAAACAGACAAAAACTGAAACTGACCCCGTATATGGGATTTTTGGGGTTCTAGTTCGCGCTCATTTGAAGAAATCTTTTTAAAATTCATAAGTTGCGGTCTTCTCAGTAACGAATTTTTTCTGCGAAAATTTGCTAAAATATAGACTATTAAACCATAAACTCTATAGCTGAAACTACTGCCGAAGCATCAGAAAGAGGGTCTATTTGATATGCATTTTCTGAAAATATTTGAATAAAATGAAGGACAATGATGGTTGAAGCTGAAACTCAAGGCTTTGTAAAACACATTTATTACGACATATTTTTGACATAATCCGTATTTGCTTCAAATTCGTTGTCTGAAAATTGCAAATTTTGACGTTTCATATCGCGACTTTGACGTTTCAAGAAGAAAAATGATCAAATTTTCAAAATATTTTTTCGGCTACTTCTTGACGTTTTTGCGTCAAGAAAACTTAACCGTTGTTGTAATATTCAATTGGCTTTGTTAATCACACAAAATATTTTGTTCTTGTGCTTTCCTCTGATCACCCAATTTTTTTTTAAATGCCTATAACTTTTTTTCCTTAAACTTAGAGATCTGAATTTTGGCACGTAGGGTAAGTTAGATGGTAGAAACGTATATGCCAAATTTGGTTGTCATACCTCTGTTATTTTCGGAGATACAAAAATTTTCCTAAGGAAAACCCAAAATTTTCCCGTAAAAACTGATCCGAGTTTCCTGGATAACGAACTTATCCAAGCCACTTGTAAAAGGAAGGTACGTACCAAATTTTATTAAAATCGGCCCATTATTTTTTGAGTTATCGATACGATATATATATATATATATATATATATATATATATATATATATATATATATATATATATATATATATATATATATATATATATATATATATATATATATATATATATATATATATATATATATATATATGTATAAACACAGATCTCCCCATTAGTGAATTTTTCGTTTTACGAAAAATTCGCTAATATTGAAAGTGAGAAAATTTTTGCATTTTTTTGCCTAAAATGTTTATAAAATTTTTTGGTGAGTTTAAAAAAAAATCAACGTATTTTAAATGTATACGAAGAAACTTGACCTCTGGTTTTCAAATAGCTTCTTATCTCTTATACAACCGGTTACAAAAAGCCCATACCGTTGTATTACTATGGTATGGTTTTACCAAATAAGGACAACCACGGCCAGTTACTCAATGAATTTGCAAAATGTCCAAAAAATCAATAGGAAAATAAACAATAAAAACAAAACTTTTTGTACTATCCTTGTAAATGAGTATGTGTGTGTGTGTGTGTGCGCGCTGCATAATGGGATAGTTTTAAATTTAAACTTATCAACCACAGACTTTTATCCTACAAGTAAATGAATATGATTAGTTTTCTACTGATACAGTAAACTGTGACCTTCCCAATCCTAATGGGCTGCAATTACGTGAAAGTTAAAAGAATTTACATTAGTTTTCCATTTAAATCGTGGCAATATGATAGTTATGGTAATTGTAGGGTTCATGGGTGTACAAGACGTGTTCTTGATTTGAACAAACAATGTTTTGAACCAATCTACTATCGTATAACTAGATACTTGTAAACAATAAGATCAAAAACCATGCACGTGTTAATAGTAGGTATACAGGATGCTCCGTATCAACCAACACAAAACAGATGCGTGTAGGCAAATCAAAAATGTTATGACAACATAACTTACTCCTACAACAAGTTGTAACCCTAAGAAGATCTACATCTTCACTTCATGTTTGGTTCTTGTAGTTAAAACAGTTTCCGAATTATAATTTTTCTGTCATTTCTGCGGTAACATTGAACCCCGATATTCAATATTACCGACGGATATTTGAATTTTCTGAAAACCTTCCTTACGGATTAGATCGATAGCGATATTTGTCTCATGCGTTTGAATAACATCTGGTTCCAGCAAGACGGCGCGCCGCCACAAAACGCTAGTACAGTAGTCAAACATCTATTAGAAATGTTTCCCGAAAAAGTAATTTCCAACAATGTAGACGTAGGTTCGTCGACGCAGTCACCCGATCTTTCTCCTTTAGATTTCATTCTGTGGGAAATCATCTAAAATTATATTTATAAAACTGTACGTCCTGATATCGATGAAGTACGCAGAAATATTACAACCACCTTGAGAACTACAGGAAGAAGAATAATACACGTGCTGCAAGCCATACGAAATTTTAGAAATGTAATTTAATAGTTTTTAGAAATAGAAGGTGTACTCATTCGAACACCTCTTCTGATCTTTTTGTTTTTCATTTAAATTTTTAATTTTGTTTCAGTGTAAAAAATACATTTTTGATTAATTCTATTGGCCCTAATTTGAAACTTAACTTCACTGGTACAGGTAAAAAACTTCTATGTCAAAGCATTAATTAATCAAACTGACATTTTTTAATGTAATACACAGGTGTAGATAGGTCAGTAGCGGCTCGTGCCTTAATGCATTGAGGGTGCGCAAAAAAAGTTCAGGATGCAGCAAGTGCGTTATGGTAGTGAATTTTTATTAAGTGCTTCAAATTTGAATAACTCAAGTTTCTACGAACTTAGAAAGTAAATTCTGGTTTATAGTAGGGTCTTACCCAGGGCAACATATCCACCAAATTTCATCAAAATAACTTTATAATTTTCGGAGAAAAATTTTTTCCAAAAGAAAATTGTAAATTTTAATAACTCCAGTTTCTAAAAATGTAGAAAGTCAAATTTTAGTGTGCAATATGGCCCTTTACAAGGCAACATATCCACCAAATATCATTAAAATAGCTTTGTAATTTTTGGAGAAAAATATTTTTTTTAAACAAAACTCAAAATTTTCCAGGTAAACCATATCCGATTTTCCTGACTAACGAACTCATTCAAGCCATTAATAAAAGAAAGGCACTTGCCGAGTTTCATCGGAATCAGTTGCTTATTTTTTGAGTTATGGGTTGGATATATATATATATATATATATATATATATATATATATATATATATATATATATATATATATATATATGTATATATATTAGGGATGGGCACATTTCTTAAAACATCGATGTTAACATCGAAACCTACTATCGATGGTAGGAAAAACATCGGCTGGAAAACATCGATGTTGGGAAATATCGATGTTTTCAAAATAATTGTGAATTTACCAATTCTATAATTCTATGTTCTTTCTAGAAAAAAATAGTTTGTAGTTTTGTAGGCATTAGAAAATGGAAACATATTCCGATGCAGATTATGGCAGGTGCAAGTGATACAAGAAATAAGTGGTAACAAAAATAGAAAAACTTAACTTCTAATGAATTTAATAATAAAAAGTAAACTTCAAATTTAATTCTAAACTGTTAATAACCCTGTATATATATAAATATATATATATATATATATATATATATATATATATATATATATATATATATATATATATATATATATATATATATATAAAATATAATTCACCAATATTAGTGATAATACTGATAATCTCACCATACAGTTTCATATACTCCAGTAATCTCTGTCAATGGACTGAAGGAATCATATTTTGCCCAAGTGTTCTCCAGTTAAAGGGTTTCTTTCTTGCGTGGCTGTCTGTCCAGCTTTGGAAAATAAACATTCTGCCGGTGCAGAAGTCGCCACTATGGACAAGAATTTTTTCGCTACAGGGTATAAATGGGGATATACATTTTTATTATCTGACCACCATTTCAGTGGATTCTCGGTAAGATTAATTAGAGGATTCTTTAAATACAAAGACATTTCGCTTAATTGTTCTTTCTCTTGTGAAGCACTCTTTTGAACTAACTGAGAATGATGCGCCCATATATTGCCCTTTGGAGTACCTATAATTATGTTAAATTTTTTACCAAACATCATTGTGACAATCTAGCCTACTTACCCGTGTCCTGTTTATTATTTGTCGTTTCACTTTCTATTATTTCGCGATTGTGGTCATCATCTCCTTGCGTTTCTACTAACAGTGATAACTGTTGTATTAGATTAACTGCTGCTGCAACATTATGAGGACTCTTAAAATAAATATTTTTGAACCTCGGATCCAGCAAGATTGCCACGGCTAATTGTTGGACTTGTTCAACAGCAGAAAATCGTTTCCTACATTCTTGGAGAAGTGCTTCTTTTAGTGAAATACCTAAGGTGTCGTTTACATCACATTCAATGTGTGAAACTGCTTTTTTCAAATTATACGTGAGAGGGATTACAAGACTCGAACTAATATACTTTTGACCACAAATTTCTGTTGTTACTGCTTCTAACGCCTTTAGAAGTTCAATGATTTTATTCAGTTTAAAAACTTCCTTGGCTGTAACCATTGTGGGGGCAGAAGGATGTCTGTTCACTATGGTATTTATGTATTCCCGCAGTTCAAGAAAACGATTAACCATGTAGTATGTGGGATTCCAGCGGGTGGACACCTCTTGTATAATTTTTTTTCAGGTTTATGGTCGCTTGTTTGTGCCTTCCGTAATTCATCAGCAGCTACTACTGAATCCCAAAACCACGTTAGAATTGTTTTAATTTAGATATAACTGATCACAATTCCGAAAGAGATGTTATAGCTCTGTCAGCAACTAAATTTATTTGATGAGCGAAGCAATGAATGTGCCTTTTTTTGGAAAACGTTTCCTCAATAGCTTTTGTCATATTGGCCGCTCCATCCGTAACAGCAGTAGTAACTTTAATTTCTAGGATACCCCATTCCTCACATATACGTTTTAACACTCCTGAAATGTATTCGGCTGTATGCCGTTCATCTAAAAGATATACACCTAAGTCTACAGAATTTATGGAATTGTTATCTTCAAAGTGCATAGTAACACCAATAAAACTTCTGCATTGCATATCTGTCCATATATCTGTCGTCAAACAATAGCAAGACAATTTTTTTAATTTGCAAACGATATGCATTTGCAACAGGATTTGTGGGATACGTAACGATGTTTCGATGATTACAAGTAACATCGATGTTAAAAATATAACATCGAAATTACAACATCGATGTTCAATGGAAAACATCGATATTCCAAAAACATCGATGTTAGGTGCCCATCCCTAGTATATATATATATATATATATATATATATATATATATATATATATATATATATATATATTATATATATATATATATATATATATATATATATATATATATATATATATATACATAAACATATAAAAATTGAAACTGACCTAGGATATGGGTTCTATCTAGGGGTCCTAGTTCATTTGAAAAAAATTTTGCAAAGTCTCTCCATCGATACCTTCTATTAGTGTATTTTTTTAAATAAAAATATACTAAAAATGAATGGATGGCCTATTTTTCCCGAAAATGTATTATAAAAAACCTACTTACTAAACTAACTTTTCCTTTAGTAAGTTATAGGTTATAGTAGTTAAAAAGTCTCTTAAAAAGTTAACCTTTAAATTTAAAATATTATCCACCGAGTTAATCACAGTATCACAACTATTTTGTCCACTTATTAAGCAACCCGAAGTAGTAGCCATAATAATAATAATAATAGTCAGTTGTTGTTTACATGTTCATTTAGTTAAATGATCTAATTAAAATCAATCCGACGCGCAGCACTACACGAAAATTACTAAACACATGCTAGACACAGACACGTTCTGTCAAAATTCGACTACAAACTGCAAGTGTGGAATTTGAGAGCGCACACCAGATTGCTTGTTCGGTCGTTTTCGACGATGATACTTGATCATTTCGCATTGAAGTATCGCATTTCCTGAGAGCGCCGAAAAATACACACCGCCGGGCGACTATATATGGATATTTGGATAAGGATGTATATAACGATAACGTCTGCAACCAACCATTAACACTATACTTATTCTGATGCTGTATTAATGGCTGCCGACTCTGCGATCCTCGAATATACTAATTTTGTTTGTTGAATGCAGGAATGCAGGAGGTAAAAAAGGAAATAAAAATTTGTTAAAATATAGCATAGCAAAAATATTATTTTTCCACGACAGACGGCAGTGCGCGCGCACGGGATCAATTATTGAGGAGCCGCCCCTGAGATAGGTATTGTTTCCAAGGCAATTTTCACAGAAACTACATTTTTTTAATTTTGATAAAAGTTTATGAATTAAACATATCATGTGTACAAGGTTGCAATTTAAAAAAAAAACTATTTAAAAATGCAAAAATCTAATATGGCGATTATATTGTTAAACATTCTTATTTTATTCTTGCATTTATTCAATAAACATTGTTAAAAATTAAGTTGTAGATGTTCCTAAAATACAGAAACTTTCTTCAGGGATTTTGATTTAACGAACATGTTAAATTGTAAAGTGTCTCCAGAAGGTTAGAATCCGACCTCGATAAGACCAATAGTAAAAAAATGTTCGGAACGCAGCAAGTGCATCATAGTAGTGAATTTTCATAACAATTGTACACTATTAGTAAGTTATATTATTAAAACTAATTCTTTAAATTTAAATGATCATTGGAGATCAGTTTTAGAGGTCCCGGTTAGCGATTACTTGAAAAAATTTCGCTTTTTATGGAGCTAGAAAATAAATAATTTATAGTAATTTAAATGTAAGTTGTTATAATGTAAGTATTGCAAGTCTCTAAAAAAACTGTGTTACAAATTTCGTGAAAGTTACAAAAGTTTTTCAAAAAAATAATTAATTATTTACAAAGTAAATGTGCCTGCCACATTATAAATATGACAGGTATTTTTCCTTATTAATTACTTGGATGGTTTTATTTTAATCAACCCAATCGAACTAGTGTTTGCAAACAAAACAACAAAAAAGGTTTTTTAAAACCAATTTGTAGTTATCCGCGAAGTTCATTATGTTATTTTTCTTTAATTTAGTACCCACGCTGCGTTTACATAGGTTTTACTATGGTTCAAGATTGAAGATTTTAGCGTAATGGGAAATTGAGTTATCGGATTTGATATATTTTTACAAAAATTCTCTACCATAACGTACTTACTGTACCCAGACCCTTTTCAACACTTATTTACTGTTGCTGCATCCACACTTTTTGAAAATTATGAAATGTTGTAGCTCTAGACTGACAAACAAGGCAACCTCATTTTCATTTTTGGAAAAATATTTTAAACAAATGAAAGGGGGTAACAATTTAAACATAAATTGAAAATCTTAGTTAGCTGCTTTGCCGCAGGGGTTCTCCTTCCCCTCCTACATGCCTACAACCCCCCTCAATGCATAAACAAGAACAATGTCAACAAGAAAAATTTCTTGCGAACAACCCCCAAAAAGGCAGGTTATAGAAAAATTCACTACCATAACAAACTTGCTGCGTCCAGACTTTTTTATATTACTAGTAATTTAAAAGATATTGCATGTTTAAACAGTTTTTCGCATTTTTTTTCCAAAAGTATATCAAGTAAATAAAAGATAATGGAAATGTGCGGATAGATGTCGTGAGGGCGGTAAAATACCTGGGGGTGGCAATGGACTGTCATCTGAGATGGGATGAGCACATACACAATCAGGTGTGCAAAATACGAATTTTGAGCAGAAGATTTAAAGTGTATCGAGATATGTTTGACCAAAAGCATCGAAAAATCATATACAAATTTTTGGTTGAGACACATCTGCTGTTCGGTGATCCCATCTGGGGAGGAGCTGCAAGATGTTATATAAAAAGGCTGGAAATCGTTCAGAAGTGGATTTTAAAAATAAAACTCGGGACGCAGCAAGTGCGTTATGGTAGTGAATTTTTATTAAATGCTTCAAATTTAAATAACTCAATTTTCTATAAACTTAGAGAGTTTAATTTCAATACGTAGTAAGGTTTTTCCTAAGGCAAGATATCCACAAAATTTCATTAAAATAACTTTGTAATTTTCGGAGAAAAAAATTTTTTTCGAAAGAAAATTTAAAATTTGAGTAACTCAATTTTCTCTAAACTTATAAAGTTGAATTTTGGTACGTAGTAAGGTTGAGGCAACATATATAGTAAATTTCATTGAAACAGCTTTGTTACTTTCGGAGAAAAAAAATTTTTTCGAAAGAAAACTCAAAATTTTTCCGGAAAACCCCGTCTGATTTTTCTGGATAACGAACTCATCCAAGCCATTAATAAAAGACAGGCACTTGCCAAGTTTCATCGAAATCGGTTAATTATTTTTTGAGTTATCATATATATATATATATATATATATATATATATATATATATATATATATATATATATATATATATATATATATATATATATATATATATAAAAATTAAACCTATTTACAAATGAACTTTAATAAGATATTATGCTGTGACAATACCTCTCTCAAGCACCCTAAAATATAATCAAAATGTGCACAGTTATATATGTTTTATTTCTTTTTCCCTTGTCTTAATACACTACATATTGTATGACAATCGATTTAATTTACTTATTTGATTTCATAAATAGTCGGTTAATAGTGACTTGGAATGAAGTAGACACCACATCTTCAAACATATTAAGAGAATATGAGTAAATCAACAGCAACTGGGAATGAATTCGGTCAGTCGCCCAGCCACGTGGTTAAAAAACACTGTTTGTATGATGGTTACAACTCTAGATCTAAATAAAAGGACTGTAACAGCGGCAGAAGCAGAAGTCAATGGAAGGTTGATGAATGAATCTCATGAGTCAATAAGAAAAGCATTGACTAACCAACAGCAACCACATACTTATGATTTAAACATGTTTCAAATTTGAATAGCTCAATTTTCTGTAACCCTAGAAAGCTGAATTTTGGCACATAGTTAGGTATTTCCCAAAGCAATATGTAGACCAAATTTTATCGAAATTTTCGGAAAAAAAATTTTTTTTTGAAAGAAAACTCAAAATTTTCCCGGAAAACCCCGTCCGATTTTCCTGGCCAACAAACTCATTCAAGCCATTAATAAAAGAAAGGCACTTGCCGAGTTTCATCTAAATCGGTTAATTATTTTTTGAGTTATCAGACGGATACATATATATATATATATATATATATATATATATATATATATATATATATATATATATATATATATATATATAAGCATATAAAAATTCAAACTGACCCCGGATATGGGTTCTAGGGGTCCTAATTCGCGCTCATTTGAAAGAATTTTTGCAAAGTCTCACCATCGATACCTCTCTATTAGTGAATTTTTTAAATAAAAATTCACTAATAATTGGGAACATATGTTATACCTACCCAAGTGATGACGTTTATGCGGAAATGTGTGTATCATTAAAGAGTGTCAAAACTGTCTAACGAACTCATCTAAGCTATTACCAAAGTGAAGGGAATTGCGAAATTTGGTCTCGATTGGTGAAGTATTTTTTGAGTTATCCGACCTGACCTTGGGTTTGAGTTCTAGGGGCCCTAATTCGCGCTCTTTTGAAGAAAATTTCCAAAAGTTTAACGTCTCTATTAGTGAATTTTTTTAATTAATTTTTTCAATATATTGCAGAAACCAGAAGTGCGAGATAAGTTGTGACCTCTATGTATTCAGCATCAGATTGCTCAACTTTGTCATAATTCAACCGACCATACATCTCTTACGGTTTACGAAATCTCCATGCTTAAGTTTGACAAACGGGCACCCCGTTGGTATATGATATGTATATGGAAACTTTCATGAAATAATTACTAGACCTGGCCGGCCTAGGAGAGAAGATATAAACTAGCTTTACACTTATATTTAGCAACTACTGTTTGTTGGTATTGCATTGCAAAAAGCAGGATATATGACAAATATTCCGCACGAACTTGGCGACTTCAACGTTCACAAAGGCGCTGAACCATATCGTGTATCCGCGATTTAAGTTTCTTGGTGGTAAAAGCACTTCACATTCTTATAATGAAGAGCTCACTATGTACTCACCCGGTAATTAGTTCTGCAAAGTAGTTAGTTACGCTATTTCGCTTCTTACAAGCTGTCTATACGCTCACTGTGTGTATCAATATCTGTGAAGGGCATCTCGGTTTATTGTAATAGATGTAAGATGTACCATCATGGGAGATTATAAGTGTGTAGACCATTGTTGGTAACACCTCTAATGACACTTATCTCTGTAATTTATGTATCCTGAGAGGAGTCTAATAGTAATTTCGGAAATTTAGGTGTCTGCCTTAATTATTTTAATAACTTAATTATATTAACATATTACATTATTTGCGCTAATGTCTCCTAAGATTAGATCTAATTCTAAGATTTTCTACATAAGTTCTGATAAAGAAACATATAATTAGAATAATCATTGTTAACACTTATCTTGGTACACTGCTTTGTCTTTGCAGCAAAAATATACCAAAATATCTAAATTCTGTGCAAATTAAAAGTCCTTATTAACAATATAGTCAATACCTTTCGACTATTTTGACCATCAACCTGTCTTATATAATCCAATCTTGTTATTTTTAATCAAAAGAAGGTTTTGGTTGCGGCAATGTATCATTCGCACAACAAGCATGTTTTATTACACCAAGCTCGAGTACATTCTGTTATAGTTTTCTATTTATTTATAAAGCAGAATATTACCTCACAATTTTTAACTAATTTAAACTAATGTCCAATTAACATAATAGAAACGTTCTTCTTTATATACACATGTATACATTTAGGTACAGGGTGCCCCAGATAAAAGTAACTACATGAGGTTTACGAAAACGGTAAGATACAATTTTAGTGAAATGGGAAAAAATGCGCTATTCCGAGCCAAATCAGATGCTGTATCAAAATTTAAAATATCTACAGGGGTTTTCAAAATATCAAGGAAAAACTAAAAATTTTGTTTTTCGAAAAGTGAATTATCTTCGGCATCTTGTAAACAAATTTAATAAAAATTGGTAGCTTTGTATTAGCGACTACGGCCTATGACTTTAACGAGTTTTTTATAGGCCTTCTAGCTTTTTTGCAACCATAGCCAACTGTGTTATTTCTTATGGCCGCCATATTGGATTGATACGTCAAAATAGAGCATAAATAGAGGTTTTCAGCCATGTATAAAGCCTATCTTTGGATGACGGAAAATGTAAATTCATTTTGAAAAACAGTGTTTCACTTACTTGGCTGTGAAACCAAATGTTTTAATTGTGTTTGTTGTCATAGCTATGTAACTATAGAGCCTCGATAGTTCAGCGGTAAGAGCGTGTGCCTCTGAACCGAAGGGTACTGGGTTCGTTTCCAGGGTACTCCTTTCACTTTTTCAGTACATACTGTACAATTAACATTAACCGAGGTTGTGGCATTGTTTGTGAGCAAGTTGAATGTCTGCACGTTCCGCTTTTCAAAGGGGCGTAAAGCTGTCGGTCCCGTGTCCATGCGATGTTGGGCACGTTAACGATCGCTACCCTCCTTACAGAAAGGCAGGATTTTGCTAAAATTTCCAGGATAGTGAGGTGAAACTGCTCCCTGGCGTCGGTGATTGGCCATAGTCGCGGAAATAGGCGCACGTTAAGGAAACAAAACACACACATATGTAACTATCTGTCAAAACTTTGTCATTTATTGGCTTTTACTGTTAAGAGTTTTAAAGTTTGTTAAATAATTATGATATTTTTTGAGTTACACTACCAATTAATATACTAATGTGGTTTCTAAATTGGGAAAAAGTGGACATGTATGATTGTTTCATTTTGTTCCATAGGAACGCTGAACGAGCTCAAGATATGTACTTTCAGCGATATGTAGAAAAACGGTAAATACGGTAAACCTATCGACCTTCAGAATGCTTAGAAATAATTTAATTACCTATGGTTCCTTTAAAAGACCCAATAGAAATAGAGTGCCTAATGAAAATATTGAAAATCTTGTTTTGCGAATTATCATCGACAATCCCCGTACCGCCCTTTGTCAACTGGAAAATAATGTTGAAGTGCCTAAATCAACTGCTCAGATAATTCTTTAAAAAATTTAGTATCGTCCATATAAAACACATATTAATCAAGGATTCCGAGATGGTGACTTAGAAAGAAGGATATTGTTTTCCAGTTGGTTCGTAGAGAAATGTCAAGAAAATGCTCAATTTCCGCTAACGTTCTGTGGTCTGATAAAAGCAGATTTTAAAACCGCAGGATATTTAACAGACACAACAACGTGTATTGGGCCGATCAAAATCCGTTCTTAAATCGTGATATGCACCATCAAGTTAGGTGGGAATTTTTAATGTATGGCTAGGAGTCATAAATGGACTGCACCTCGATATCTTGAAATATTACAAAATTACGTCGACCAAACTTTAGAAAATTTGCCTCTTCAAGATGTAGCGAACATGTGGTTCCAGCGAGATGGCGCACCTCCACGTAATGCAATAATTATGACTGACTATTTCAATCAGCAACATGGAAATAACCGGATCGTAAATCGAGGTCTGGTGGCCTGGCCTGTACGTTAGGCGGACATTACGCCTCTTGATTTTTACGTTTGGGGGTACTTAAAGGATAAAGTTTATTCTACTCCTAATACGGTAGAAAAACTTGAGGCAGCCGTTGGTCAAGCCATACAAGAAATGCCTGTACAAATGGTTAAAGACGCATGTAAGTCTAATTCACCGATGCAGGACGTGCAGTAATAACAACGGTGGAATTTTTGAACATTTACTTTAATTAACTTTAATTCAATCCTTTGTCATCGGTTTAATTTTTTGTTTTGTTTTGAGTTTAAGCATAAATAATGTTTCAGTTGTTAACTTTAGTATCATAAATAAAAGATAATTTTTAAGAAATTGCATTATTTTTTAACCAAAGGTTTGGTTTGGTTTCACAGCCAAGTAAGTGAAAAACTGTTTTTTTTAAACAATTTTACAATTTCCGTCATCCAAAGATAGGCTTGTTTACATGGCTTAAAA
Organism: Tillus elongatus; assembly: GCA_964006375.1. Lineage (NCBI taxonomy): Eukaryota > Metazoa > Arthropoda > Insecta > Coleoptera > Cleridae > Tillus > Tillus elongatus. Next base: position 179,034,946 of record OZ023263.1, read on the forward strand.
GCTCTGTTTATGTTGTATTTAATGACGTATAAATCCAATATGGCGGCCATAAGAAATAACAAAGTTGGCTATGGTTGCAACAAAACTCGAAGGCCTAGAAAAAAGGCCTAGAAAAAAAACTCATTCGATTGGCCGTAGTCGCTAATACAAAACTACCAAATTTTATTAAACTTGTTTACAAAGGCAACGATATTTCAGTTTTTCTAAAAACACAATTTTTGGTCTTTGCTCGATATTTAGAAAACCTATGCGGATATTTTCAAGATGCAGCATCTGATTGGGCTCGGGATAGCGCAACTTTTTTTTCCATTCCACCAAAATTGTATCATTTACCGTTTCCGAAATCCCCATGTAGTTACTTTTATCTGGGACATCCTGTATACATACACACATCCATAGCTACGTAATATTTATTTTGCAAATAACAGGGACACAATGGACCATGGGGCTTGCATTTCAGGCACAAACAAGCTAGAACCACGAATAGCAAAGGTCAACATTTGGAAAAAGCAATATGAAACAAATCTAATATTTACAATACTTCACGTTTTCCATTTTTGGTAATTATAATAACAATCCAAACATTTTGTTATTAAACTTGTAAGCTTTTACCAATGAGAAAAGGAGAATGCGAAAAGAAGTTTGAAAATAACTTAATTTTTTGATTACAATATACAAAGTTGCGCCCAAGTAACGCTACAAGGTCATAACTTTTAAACCGAGAAAGGTATCGGACTCAAAAATTTTAATCAGAACATGGGACACATTTTTGGAAAGCGAACTTTTATTAATTGTTTTTAAGTTACCTTTGGCAAGAACTAAATCAATGGGCTTTTAATGAAATTTTTAATGAAATTTCTTTGGGAAAACGGTAACCTCTTACGTTATTGAAAAAGATGCTCAGATTGAGCCCCTTGAACTCCCTGACAATTGTAAAGCCTCTTGCCGAACTGATAAATCGAGTTTTAGCAGTGATCCGTTAGGCACTTCCTAAAAGGCAATTCGGTCTAAGTGTTTCTACTGTGCGACATCTTAGTGAATTTTCCTCAAAAATAGTGCTGAAAATTGAACCATAACTTCCACATAAATGTGATAATCTACTTTCCTCAGCAAGGCATTCTCACGAAATGAATTTAGGGTCCATGACTTGACCATGAAGAAAATATTCATTTTCCTGTACTCATAAACTTTATATGAAACGTTATATTACTCGAGTTTTATCGAAAAAATGTAAATTGACACCAAATCACTCCCCATTTATCTCCTACCCCAGAAGTAATCTCACCGAAAAACAATTCGAAGCGTTCCTTTGTCGGGTGCTAACTGGATACCAAATTTGAAGATTTTATCTAAATTCGTTCCAAAGTTATTGCGCCTACTAACAGACAGGCGTAAAGGCCGACAGACCGACCGACCGGCAGACCGACAGACAAAAAGTTTTGTCCCAGAACCAAGCTTTCTATATGTTTTGAGACTTCTTACGCCGTTTAAGCAAAAAAAATTTCGAATTTCTGTCACCGATATTCCACCCCACAATTCAACCCCTAATTTAATTTCAGCACAGAATATCAGATGTTTGATCAAATTGAAGGCTTTCTAATAAACAAACCCTAAAACGTTATAATACTCAAGGTCTAATGAAAAAATTCACATTTTCACCAATCTACCCCCATTATTCATCCCCTACCCCCTGGAGCGATTTCACCCAAAAACAATCCGAACCGTTCGTTTGTCGGGTGCTAACGGTACACCAAATTTGAAGATGAGATCTGAATTCGTTCTAAAGTTATGTGGTTACAAACAGACATATACGCAGACTGACAAACAATAAACATTTCGTTCCCAAATCATGTTTTCTATACGTTTTGACACATTTTGCGACGTTTAAACGAAAAAATAATTTTGTAATTTTTGACGCCGATTCCAGACTTCCACACGTTGTGGCGATGTGGAAGTAAAATTCACCAATGAGGAGACCGGGACTTTTTAATTTTGAGAATTTTCTTTAAATGAGCGCAAACTATCTGTATCACACCGATACAAAATTCTCTCTTGAGGAGATCGCCACCTTTAAATGTTGAAAAGATTTGTCCAAATAAGCGTGAACTAGCCCCCCTAGAAGCCATATCTGGGGTTAGTTTCAGTTTTTATCTGTTTTCATATATACAGGCTGACGCATTTATAGGGTAAAGCTCAATATATCCGTTATTACATAAGATATGAGAAAAAATTGTGTACGTTAATTATAGGGTGTCTTGAGCTGCATCCTATAAAATTATTTTTTCCATTAAAGGCTGGCTCATAAGTCGTTCGTGGTACAAAATTTATTTATTTTTAAATTGAAGACGCCTCATAGTATTTTTTTGCATTTTTCATCGAAGTATAAGGCATGTTTGTAAGAAAAGAAATTCAGGATGCAGTAACCGCGTTATGGTAGTGAACTTTTACTAAATGCTTCAAATTTCAATAGCTCAATCCGCTATTTACCTAAGGTTCGTTGTCCAAGAAACTCGCTTTTAGGAACATTTTTAAGTTTATTATGGAAAATTTGTGTATCTTTTAAACAATAAAGTTATTTCTATGAAATATAGTACATTGTTTCGACTATATAGGTTGTCCTGGCAACCAAATTTGATGCCTGATTACTTTAGAAAACCATACATATTTGCTATTAAAATCATTTTAATGAAAATTAACTACCATACCGCACTTGCTGCATCCATACTTTTTTCAAAATTCAGAAGTCGCGATCTCCTCGATAGTAAATTTTTCTGCGAAAATTCGCGAATATAGACCGAAAACACAAATTAAAACTTAGTGCGTAATAACACACCAACTCTTAACTTAAGTAATAACCTGTTGAAGACAGTGCGGGCAGTACATATTTGTGTAGAATCCATTTAACAGATAAAAATATATCAGGGGCCAAATAAATCGACAACGATTTTACAGTTTAGTATGCTGAAAAGTTAATTATTCACAATATTTTTACATTACATAACCTAAAATTATCTTTATGCCTCGCAGACAAAATTACGGGTAAAACAATTATCAGATTTGATTGACCTTTGCTATGTAGACCATTCTCTTTTAAGTCAAAAATATGCATATGGCATTAGAGATCCGCTGCTGACATGCCTTTGTTCGTATCTTGAAGACAGAACCATCGGAGTTAAAGTGGAAATTACTCTGATCTTATATATGCTACTTTGGGGGTTCCACAAGGTCCACACCTTGGGCCACTTATATTTAAGATTTTCACCAATGATATTGGAATGTTAATCAGGCCACCTTTCTTTATGTTTACAGATAATTAAAAAATTTCACCTTTGTCCATACAGCTGCTGAAATGTCGACCCTTGTCCACATGGTGCCATACAAATGATATTCAATGATTCGAATTATTTTATAGATGGCATCTCCTTGAGATTGGGTTGATACTCTTCGTGATCTGGGTGTCACGTTGGATTTACAGCTTACAATGTCACTTCTCATTGATGCCAATACTTCGAGAGACTTGAAAACTAGAATAACTAATGTTAGCAGTGTCCGTACATCGATCATTCTTCAATATTTTCTAATTAGTGCTGCCAGCCTTCCCTTCGAAAATGTCACCAACACAACAGCTGCACGTCCTGCTCTGACCATGGGCGTGACCACGTGGATGGCGTGAACGGGGATGGGGTTTTGTTACAGTCTCCCCTCTGGTTACGAAGACGGCCCGGCGAGAGAACCAGAATCCTCTTGAGTTAGTCTATGTGTGTCGTATTTCGACCACTGAAGCGTCTGATTCATTACCATGATGTTCAGTAAGTGCAGAAACATGATATTTTCCTATTGGAGTATTTGGGGATCTCGGATTGGCTATTTCATAACCGGAGGTGGACACCTTTCAAAATATACATTAGGGCCATCTCTTTTGAGATCGAACTTGGCGGTGCGATCCTGAGCTTGATTACTCTGAGTATGAGTTCCTACCTATAAAAGATGTCCAACCTTAAAATCTGGATCTGCGCGTCTTTTGGTAACAGCATAGATCTTGTGACGATCTCGACCTGTGTCATATGTTTTTATAACTTCTAGAAACACTGCTGCAAGCTGGCGAGATATGCTGTGATCTAGGGAATGAAGGCATCTTAAGCTAAAATAGACTTCACATCATGGGCAGGAGTCCTAAGCTCCGGACAAAATGTTAGAAAAGCAGCAATGTTAGCTGTGGTTTCTCCCACCACTGTGTTCATGGCAAATCTAATGGTGTGGAATTTTGAAGACCAACCTGTGTAATCATTATCTACCAACTTGGCAAGTCGTGGTTTACGATCTCTATTCTTGCGTTCCAACATGTTTGCGGCGGGTTGATACACTGGGGTGAAAGTCTGTTTTATATCAAATACATAACACATAATTGTGTCTGTATTTCATTTATATTTCAGCGATTTGGTCACCTTACTACGCTCTGCATATTGATAGAATTGAAAATGTAAAGCGAAGATTTGTCAAAACTTTGTCTTATAGAAATTCCACGTCCTTTTATAATTATAGTTACAGTTTATTGCTTTTTTATTTTGGTCCACGTTCCCTTCATACTAGGTGTATTTTCTTTTATCTATGTTTCGTTTCAAAAATGAAATTATGGATAGCTGCAAAACCACCTCGATCTCAAAACAAAGATCATGATGGTCTCCCATTGAACGGAACTTCTCTGTATAGTCCTTGATGCAAACATTTCGGTTCAAAGGCTCCCAAAAGCCTTACATTCACACAGGTAGTCCTACCACGTTTCTTCAATCTCACGGTATTTCTGGCCAATGGGATTACTCTCGACACCTGCCAATGTGAGGTCTCTTCTGAGACTGCATTGGCCTATTAGCATCACGCTGATACGGCGAGGCGCAGAACAACTCGTACCAAGAATCCAGACAGTCTTCTTTATATCCGGCCTCTCCACAAATTTCTTCGCTTGTCTACAGCCAATGACCGCCCTCCAGTGCTTCCCCAGTCCCATATATCTAGGGCATCGGAGACCACTTTCTTCCTTATGCCTATAGTAGGCTCCAGGCCACGTATTGGCCCAGCAGAATAGTTAGTACTAGCAACAGCTTTTGTTGGGAATTTGATATGTTTGGCATGTCATATAGCCAGTTGAGGTCAAATGCGCGTAAAGCTTTAAATCTGCGTAGTATCGTATTATTATTATTATTATTATTATTATTATTATTATTATTATTATTATTATTATTATTATTATTATTATTATTATTATTATTATTATTATTATTATTATTATTATTATTATTATTATTATTATTATTATTATTATTATTATTATTATTATTATTATTACTGTTTTTGCCTTGTCTGAATTAGTAAATTTTTTCGTTGTATCTCATATAAAATTCCAAGTGCGTTAAAAATATTATAATAATAATTATTATTATCCATTTATTTGTTGTAACCGCTTTATGAAATATTTTTTACTAGATTTACCTTACCCGATTATAATTGCTGTTATGTGTAAGAGTTAATGACCGGTGCGATAATTTTCGCACCTTAAAACGCAACTTTCCTTAATTTCTTCGAGCGGTAAGTGAAATTTGATTATAGAGATTTAAAGGCACACACAGACACTTGCTTCAAACAAAATTGTTTCGACATCTCATGAATAACAAATCACCAATAAATTATCTCCGAATATAAAACGAACATTTTAAATTATGCACCATGAAAAATGTGATTATTTTTACACTTACTACAAAACTAATTACTCTGGGCTAGAACCTGGCCTATTATGTTTTAGCAGTCAACGGTTTTTTTTTGCATTTATATGAAGATTTTCATTTTTTGAATCGACAGATTTAAATAAGTTACTTCAAGTTATATCGGAAGCAATATCATTTAAAATTCAAACGTAATACAGCAATCTTGCAAATTAGACACCTAGTTTTGCTACAGTAATTGTATTATGTAACAAATTCGCGAAAGTTTTATATGAAGATCTAACTGGGTATAGTTACATTAACTATAAAATTTTAAAATATATCAGGACGCAGCAAGTGCGTTACAGTAGTGAATTTTCTTGGTACACATTTTATATGGCATAAAACTAAAATTGATTTGCGCTCATTTGAAAGAATTTTTCTAAGGTCTTACCATTGATACCTTTCCAATATCATACAAAATTTTCAAATCTTGTGTTCCCCTTCGAAGAGAAAAGCTATTTTCTGCGATACAAAAATGAAATTTCGTATGTGAGTATATGACATAAATCTGGATTGATTGACCTATTCAGTTGTTTTCGGCCACTTCCAATATTACCGTAAATGTCTGTAACTTTTGATTTTTAAAATGGACATCCGGTATTTTATTGCTTTATTTGATAGAAAATGATATTCTGAATAGAATGTCATCTCATATGTCAACTTTTGACATTTTCGCTTAAATAACAATTATATATATATATATATATATATATATATATATATATATATATATATATATATATATATATATATATATATATATATATATATATATATATATATAAACTTTTTAACTGACCTTGGAAATGGGTCCCAGGAGCCCTAATTCGCGATGATTTGAAGAAATTTTCCGATAGTCTCACCATCGATACCTCTCTATTAGTGAATTTTCTTAATGAAAATTTATTAAAAAGTGAGTTACATTAGATTTTCCTAAACTTATGAAAATTCGCAACTATAATGCAGTTGCTGCGTCCAGACTTTCACTTGTTCACTTAGTCTTCAGCTCTGTTATGTTTATTATGATGTCAGTTAAAAGCTAAGACATTTTAAGTATGTTTTATATATAACCAGCACCGCACTGATACTAAATTAAGGTTAGTAGGTGAAACTAAGCTATAATTAACATAGAACAAGCTAAGCATTGTATTCCAAATTATGTTTTAATTGTATGCTAAAAACTCAGAAAGTACACATAAACAAGTTAATAATTTAATTATTATATGCGTGCATGTAATGTACTAACCAAATAAAAACAGCATATTTATTTATATAATATATATTGCTCATCATTATTCTTTTCAAGACTGAGTATGACAGTTACAGATGCAGCTCTTCACAAGTAATCTCTCTCTATCTTTCTCTTTCTCTCTCTCTTTCTCTCTCTCTCTCTCTCTATATATATATATATATATATATATATATATATATATATATATATATATATATATATATATATATATATATATATATATATATATATATATATATAGCGTGAGAGAGGGTATTTCGAGACAGATAAGTACTTAATAAGATAAAACTTATTGTTTTTACGAAGATTATAACAGCCTGTGCATTTGTCATCTACAGCGAAAGAATGCCTGTCAGGAACAGGATTTTAAAAACTCTGGACGCAGCAAGTGCGTTATGGTAGTGAATTTTCAAAAAAAATGTTTTTATTGCAAATATGTGTGTTTTCTTTTTAAGAAAGCAGGGATCAATTTTGGTTACCAGTATAACCTATATAGTGAAAACAATGTGCCATGTTTCATAAAAATAACTTTATTGTGTGAAAATGTACAACAATTTCCAAAAGTAAACTAAAAGTGTTCCCGGAAAAACTCGTTTCTTGGTCAACCTTATAGGTTTTTTACGAAAATTCGACAAAAATTATATACCATTAAACGATAAACTCTATAGCTAAGGCTACTGCCAAGCATCAGAGAAAGGGTCTATTTGAAATGAATTTTCTGGAAACATTTTAGTAAAATGAAGGACAATGACGGTTGAGACTAAGACTTCAGGGTTTGTAAAACATCCTTCTTGAGACATTTGATTTCCATAGCCCGTATTAGATTCAAGTTATTTGCCTAAATGTTACCGATTTTGACGTTTTAAATCGCAACTTTGACGTTTTGAGGAAAACCCCAATTTATTTTTCTTTAAATGCCTATCACTTTTTTGTCTTTTGACCTACATAGCTAAATGTTGGAAGGTAACTTACCTATAAGGATGTAAACCCGCGCACCAAATTTGGTTGCCTTTACCTTGTTAATTCCGGAGATATAAATTTGAAACTAACCCCGGATATTTGTTCTGGGGGGCCTAATTAGCACTTATTTGAAGAAATTTTTTCAAAATTCAAAAGTCGGGATATCCTCATTAGTGATTTTTTTAAAGAAAATTCACTAAAAGTAGAAATAAAATTTTAAAGTTAAAATTGAAGCATGATTGTTAAGCAACGGAAATAGAAGAAATGTCAACGCGAAAACAAGCAGAGGAGATAGAAAAAGTCTGAGCGCAGCAATTGCGTTATGGTAGTGAATATTCATAAACATTTTAAATAACTGCATAATATGTATTTTTAATGGAAGCAATGGTCAAGTTGTTTCTACGAAAATTCGCTCAAAATTATTATTATTACTACTATTAAACCATACACTCTATAACTAAGACTACTACTAATGTATCAGAGAAAGGGCCTATTTAAATTTTCAACTTAGAGGTCTAAATATATTTTTTTAATAATATAAACCTGCGTACCAAATTTGGGTGCCATAGTTTTGTTATTTTACTAGACACAATTTTTTCTGAATAACGAACTTGTCCAAGCTATTGCAAATGGCTTGGATAAGTTCGTTATCCAGAAAAATCGCACAAGTTTTTCCTGAAATATTTTGGGTCTTCTTTCGAAAAAAAATTTGTGTCTCCGGAAATAACAAAGCTATGGCAACCAAATTTGGTACGCAGGTTTATATTATAAAAATCAAACCATATACCAAAATTTAGATCTCTAAGTTGAAATTTTATTAATATATATATATATATATATATATATATATATATATATATATATATATATATATATATATATATATGTATATATATATATATATATTGGTGATTGCGTTCCTTTTGTAAATGGCTTGGACAAGTTCGTTAACCAAAGAAGTCACACCAGTTTTTCCTGAAAAATTTGTGTCTCCAGAAATAACAAAGCTATGGCAACCAAATTTAGTACATATATATATATATATATATATATATATATATATATATATATATATATATATATATATATATATATATATATATATATATATATATATATATATATATATATATATATATATGTTATTATAATATGCTATTTTATTAGTATTTATTACTTTGTTACATAGAAGATAAAGTTTGGACGCAGCAAGTGCATTATGGTGCTGAATTTTCATTAAAAAGTTAAACTAAATGCTTATCACTTTTTTTTTCTTGTAACATGGTAACACGGAGATGTAAATTTTGGCATTAGGTTTACTTTTTATAACATAAACCTACGTACCAAATTCGGTAGCTGTTATTTTCGAAGATAAAAAATTTTCCGAAAGAAAACCCAAAATTTTCCCGGAAAACCTGGTCCGATTTTCCTGGATTATAAGTGGAAACTGGATATGTAGTCTAGGAGGCTTAGTTCAAGCTTACGAAACTTGAGGTAAGACGAATTTGTAGTTTTTGCAATAGATCAAATATAAAAAATTTATTACTGGCGGTGATTCAAGTCCTTTACATCATTTCCGAAATTCATGATATACCTCGTTTAATTTCAAAATTGGTTCGCTATCAAAGGTCAAAATACATTGCACTTCATATCAAAACCTCTAGAATCCACCCTGAGGTTAGTATATTATATATGAACATAGCAAGTATAAAAATAAATTTTTGTAATATACTCTTCATAGTAATATATATATATATATATATATATATATATATATATATATATATATATATATATATATATATATATATATATATATATATATATATATATATATATATATATATATATTATATAGGTGGCCACTTAAAAACGAAACAAGTGCGTTTTAGGGCACTTATCGTGATTTTGTTGAAAACTGTTAAACAGGTAAATTTTGTTTTGCAGTGAGAAATCTTCTTATTTTCAACATCATCGCAACACCAACTCTACAGCGGCAATAACCTATGAAATGTTCAATGTTTCTTCTATAAATTTCAGCCCTACTCTTCTAACGTTATTTCATGTCGATGTTTTCTTGAGTAGTCACATAGCGGTGATCTGGTACCTAAAGTTTTTACCATGTCAACAAAAAAATTTTTGCACAATATTCCCTTCAAAAATGAATAACTGATCGAAAGTTTTTTGTCAAAATCTAGGTTATTCTCAAAAATGCCGTTTTAACAAATTTGTAGTTTTGTCATTATTCAACTGCTGGATGTTAAACTTTTACAGCTTACTTGAGGGTTAGGTATATGTACAAGCTTCTAATTTACCCTTCAAGTATATCGACCTCAGATGTATTGACGTTTAGCAATTATATCCTCTCGGTCAGTCTGACCAACGTCACCAAATCATATATGAAGTTGTCACATTATTACTCAGGGGTGTTTTTAATGAAACATCAATCGGGAAGTACAAGCCTTTAATTTAACCTTAAGTATGTTGACTCCAGAACTATTGACGTTTAGCAATTATATCAACTCGGCGAGGCTGGCCAACATCACCAAATTCTATAGGAAGTTATCAAGGTCTTCACTCGCATTGTCACTCAGGGGTGTTTTTAATTAAAAAAATCTGTCTAGAAGTATGGTCCTTGAACTTAGCCTTCAAGTATGTTGACTCCAGATGTATTGACGTTTAGCAATTATATCATGTCGGCGAGGCGGTCCAACGTCACTAAATCTTATAGGAAGTTGTCAAGCGCTTCACTCGCATCGTCAGGGGTGTTTTTAATAAAAAATCTGTTTAGAATTAGAAGCCTTTCATTTAACCTTCAAGTATGTTGACCCCAGATGTGTTGACGTTTACCAATTATATCATCTTGGATAGGCTGACCAACGTCACCAAATACAATAGGAAGTTGTCAAGGTCTTCACTAGCATTGTCACTCAGGGGTGTTTTTAATAAAAAAATCTGTCTAGAAGTATAAGCCTTTAATTTAACCTTCAAATATGTTGACTCCAGATGTATTGACGTATATATGATCTCGGTGAGGCTGGCCAACGTCCCCAAATCTTATAGGACGTTGTCGAGGTCTTCACTTGCATTGTCACTCAGGGGTGTTTTTACGTATTAGCTTTTAGAAATTATTAGACAATTGATTTATAAAACATCATAGGTGTTACCATACCAGCTAAATCCAAATTTGCGTTATGGAAAGTTACCAGGCTAATAAAATTTTACTAGAAGAAAGGAGAAACGTAAAAATAATAAATAGAAATAGAAATAAATGTTTGAGAGACTTTTCTTCTTAGTCACTTATTAACGCCCAAAACTGTTTATTTTTCCAAATACCAATGTTTTAATTTAGTTATAAACACAGTATAAGAATCCAATAGAATCTAGTTGATTATATAAAATGATGCAAACTATAACATAAGACACATACTTAATAGCCCAGGGTCGATTTATCGTTTTATATGGGCGATGCTCAACAAATTAGAGACAAGCTGAAATTTCGTATGGTGCTTGGTTTTGAAGTGCTTAATATACTCTAAAACCCCAGCGGTGATACAATTTTTGTGTTAGCAATGGCGGAGTTATGGATTTTTAAATTAAGTTTTTTTTAACAGTCAAATATCTTGTAGTAAGGGGTAGTTAAAGTACCAAATAATCATAGATAAATCAATATTATCAACAAAAAAATTATACAGAGGCGCACAAAGGGGATTTGTGAGGTTGTGCAAATCTTTGTTGATGAAAATAATAAAAATAAATAACTCCCCTTCCCCCTTCTGGCTATAATCCGCTATAATCCGTCGCCAGATCGAACGAATATTTACCGCTCGAAAATAATAGTTATCTGCTCCCTTGAAGTTTGTAAGAAAGATAAAACTCACGACGCCTCTGATCGACGTGGTTGCTAAGTAACCATCGGCTGTTGCCATTCCCACTTCCGTCACGTGTTACATCTTCGATAATTAAGGACAGGAGCCAGGATACCTCAATTGCGAGAAAGCTGCGGAAATAGGTGAAAAAGTAATAAGTAGAATAATTGGTACCAACTACAGTAAGTTACACCTTAAACGCAATGACAGAGTAAAACCACTCTCATCAGAAGCTTCCTCGATAAAAATAAAGGGTGGAGAGATAACTATAAACCCTGCACTTCTTTTTAGTGGAATAATCTGCTCTGCATCATCCCCTGAAGAAATCAAACTGTCTTTAAGTATGAATTATCACCAAGCTCTCCTAGTTTATTTGATAACGGATCATTACGAAAAACTACTAAATCAGCGTTATATAAAATATTTGACAAACTATGCCCGCCGTTACTTCAAAATTCGTGTTCCATAACACATTACGTAATAGATGGAGGCTACTTACTTCATGAAGTTATCTGGCAAAGTCCTGCAATATTTTCAGATATATTTTCTCAGTACTACAATCACATAAAATATCATTATGGTCAAAATGTCACTGTGGTTTTGACGCGTATGAGGGAATGCAGACCAAAATTGTTGAACAAAATCGCAGGTCATTGGGCAAAATAATAGTACCCTTTGTATTTATTTCGGATTCATCTGCTATCAGTATACCAAAAGCAGATTTTTTATCAAATACCATCAACAAAGACAATTTCATACGTGCCCTCGGGAAAATGTTGCATGAAAATGGAGTCAATGTAAAATACTCAGATGGTGATGCCGATACTCTCATTGAAACCACAGCAGTAGCAATCAGTGAAAATTCTGAAGGTGCGGTTGCAGTAGTTAGCGATGATACAGATGTCATGGTGTTATTAATTCATTATTGTCAGAAAAGACTATTTATGATCCGTCCGGGAAAATTTTCAAAGCCGAATAAAAATAGCGACATATCGACCTTACAACAAAAGTTGGGAGACCTAAAGGATGTTATTCTTAGTATGCACGCAATGTCCGGTTGTGACACAACGTCTGCGTTGTTCAGTAAAGGAAAGGTGAATTTAGTAAAGATTACCCAGAAAAAAAGCTATATACGCTGTTAAAAGGATTTTAAAACCTTAGGCTTCAAAGGATATATTAGAAGCAGTTACTTGACAATTTTTCATAGCAGCATATGTTAAAAAATCAACAAATTCAGATTTGGATAGTGTTAGATACATGCTTTACCAGCAGTACGTAACTAAACAAAGCCTTGGTACTGATTTTAACTTGGCTTCATTACCACCTACCTCAAATAGCGCAAAGTATAACGTATTTTGAGTTTTCCATCAGGTAAGTCAGATTTATCATGCAAGTAAAACTTTATATCATATTCTTTTCAATTTTCAGGTACAAGCGTGGTTAAATAATCATTTACCACCACAAGACTGGGGTTGGAATCTAAGAAATCAAGAGTTTCAGCCAATTCATTCCGACCAAAGCATTGCCCCTACATTAGTTCTAAAGAAATTTTTTTGCTATTGTTCATCAGGAGGCTGTAGAAAAGCATGTACGTGCAAACGAATGGGCCTGAAGTGCGCTATGGCATGTGGCCAATGCAACGGAATTACCTGTCTAAACCGGGCTGTAAATATGGATATAGATGAACAAGAAGATCACTTTTCCTTAATTAGACTTCTAGTAATAAAGTATTTTGGTTTATTTAATCTTTGTTATTATATTCACTGCAGATTACCCCCAGAAATTTACACCCCAAAAAACCCATTGTACTGCACTGTATTATTACATGTTACCTTAAAATGAATTTATATGTATTTGATTGAGGTAATCTAGCCAAAAATATATTATTTAGCACCTATTCGGAATATTCAGAAGAATACTCCCAATTGAAAAATTCACAGCTTCGCCACTGATAACTTTAAAAAAATTATAGTAGATATTTTCACTATCAAATTTTTAGCTCTTCAACTTTTCTCTCTTGTCATTTTTTCTTACAATGCTTCGTTTTCAAGATATAAAGAAGAAAGTAAAAAAAGACTAATTTTACCCCCTTTGGGGGGACGGGCTCAACATTTTACCGCTGGGGTCTTAGGGTATGTTTAGCACTTCAAAACAAAGCACTGTACCAAATTTCAACTTGTCTATAATTTGTTGAACATCAACCCGGATTGGACCTGGGCTATAAATAAATCCAATGTAACCACCTGTTGCTCAGCTGACATTTCAGTCACAAGCTGTTTATTGAAGATGGTTTTATATTAAAAGCTGTCCAAATATTGTTGTTACTTAATCGAGTCTTAGTTTTTAAACTGACTATTATAACAGATGAGTAACTGATTATATAAGAAATTAGTAATACCGTATGCATACTGCGAATGGAAGACTTACAGACTGGCATTATAATGTTAAGGTGATTATAAAATATATTTTGGCATTTAACACAATATTTAATTTTTAGTAAACATAGTGGGTGTGTGTTATGTTTCTTTAAAATCGGCGTACCCTCGTGACTATGGCCAATCACTCTCGCCTGAGATCAGCTTCACCTTGCAACCCTTTAAATTTTGCGAACCCCTGTTTTTTGGTAGCAGGGTGGGGATCTTTTACGTGTCCAATATCGCATGTTACACGGGACCGGCGGGCTTAAGGTAAGCATAGTCACTAAACATCTGGTTATGCAAGATCGTTTTTAGTGCCATAGTTTTAAAATACTTTGTGAGGCATCATAAAATTAGGACAAGTAAACATAAATAATCATAATGTTGATTCAATTTTGTTCAGTAGATGTTTTTCCTTTTTTTTAACTTTTCCATACAACAAGCAAACGGAATGTTAAAGATGACAATTTTTCCAAATATAAAATTTCGAAGCTTCTTGTTATTCGAAATCTTCTCCTAGCTTCTGTGTCAAATAGATATGAAGAAGCTTTCACGTCTCTAATAAATAACTTAACTTACTTTTCAGCGCGTTTTAGGGTTGTAATAATCTAGTAACAGGTTTGTATTTTATAAGAGGACATACAAAAATGTTTTACATTCCTTTTGGGGTTTTCATTTGAAATGAAATTACAATAAATTCGCTTCTGCCAGTTGAGTTTTGTATAAATAATTCGGGACGCAGCAAGTGAGTTATAGTAGTGAATTTTCATGAGAATTGTATACTATTAGTACAGCATATTACTAAAATTATTACTTTCAATTTAAACACCCCTTGATGATCGATTTAAAGAATTATTTCGAAAGTGTTCGCATTGATATATCTTTATTATCATGAAAAATATTGTTCTTCTGTTCTAGCTCATTGTGAGAAAAAAACTTTAAATGCCCAAAGCTCAATTTTCTATGAAGCTAAAAACTTAAAATTTAGTATATCTTGGTACTGTAAGTATCTTTAAAAGAAACTTGCATTAACAATTTCATTGCAGTTACAAAAGCATTCCAGAAAAAAAATTAATTCAAATTAGAAAAGGTATTCTTTATTAAACCGCCTAGATTATTTCGTGTTAGTCAACGTAATAGAATTGGTTTTTCCAACAATAAAAAACTTTTTTAAAACAAGTTATTTGTGAATTGTTAATGAAAATTCACTAAGATCGACAATAAAAACATGTGCTGAAAAATTATAATTTAAGACAAAGTTATCCAGAGGTTTTGAAGAAAAATGAGATCTTGGTCCAAACCTATAAAATCTAGACAATACTGCTTCTATCAAATGTTAAAGTTAGTGAAACAAAACAATATGTTACATGAATGGGGCGTGAATCGCACCCGGGACACCCACAGCTTTACAGAATTAATTAAATTGGGACTTGTTATATCGCCAAAGTACATTCAATTGTTTCCATCCTGGATCAAGTCTCATTTTTAAATTTGGAGATTGAAAAACAATCTGCTTTAAAATCATTTACATAAACGTGAGCCGGTTTGTTTACAATATTTATTTCATTCATTTGGATCTTCGCATATTTTTATAATATCTTTGGGCGAGTTGAATAAAAAGCCCTTTTCTTTGCAAACAAATGTTTATTCCTTGTCCCGACGCGTTTCGACCTGTTAATCGGTCATCCTCAGGGGAATCTAGAATTTACAAAAAGGCTGAGTTTTACGGTAAGCTATTTCTGCGAGGGTACAACACAAAGTATAAAAGATATAAAGGAGGTACCAATAACTGACCTCAACATTAAGTCAAAAGTTAAAAATCTATCTAACTACACAACTACCAAAAATTACAAGTTAACAATTACAGACTACAACAGGCAAATACAAGTCAAATTGAACCGTAACAAAATGTTAATTTGTCCCGAGATCACAAAGGTCACAATAAATCTAAAAACTTTTAAAAAGTCTTAAAAATCCACACTATAGAAGGGTCTTAAGTTAAGCTGAATGTAAAAATTGAAGCAACAGGACACAGCACAAACATTAGCAAGCCATGCAGCTGAGAAGAAACTTTCAAAGAACATTACAACGAATTATCGGAATGAAAGTGAAATTGGAAAGGGATTTTTTTACTTTTTATGAAAATTGAAAACGCTCGGGACAAATTAACGAAATTTAGCACATATCTCCATTTTGTTAATAGGTTGGACGAGTTCGTAAATCAGCTATCACGGGCGTTTTTTTTTTCCTAAAATATACAAAAATATTTTAGAATTCGCTATATTTTTGAAAGTGTTGTAGTAACTGGAATCACACTTCACATTTAGCTAGGAATGGTATAAATAAACCCCTGTTGTGAATTTCAGATAGTTTGGTTCACAAAATTTGAAGTTTTTTTCCAAATTAAATATAAATTTTGAAAGAGATGAATTAAAACGACTTAACTGGTTGGTTAAAGTCCAATGCCTGACAAAGACAGAGTAGTCAACTGCCATGCGTAAATTGATACATACTACAGGCATAAATCATAATTAAACGATAAACAAACAATACAAATAACACGCGTAATGCGTACTATCTGACCTGACCTGATCTGACCTAGCGATCGAGAAATCTGGGCCACCAAAATCCTGAAAACCTATTAAATCGTTTGTCAACAATTACGACGTTAGAATAACAGATGACATGAAATTTAAAAAACTTGTGATTAAGTGATTGTTTTTAAGTGGGGATTTAATAAAATATTGATAATACAAAATATTTGTAGCTTGATGAACGGCCTCAACTACAGCTTTAGACTAAAAATATAGCAAATAGTAGAAATATCAAGGTTTAAAGGAAGCAACATATCGCGTTTATAAAGAAAATATTACGCTTTGCCAAACCGTGACTACTCAATTTTTTATTCCAGAATTTGTTCAAAAACACTCGTTGTCTACAATAGATGTCAAAGAATAATTTTTCTAAATTTGGGATTCCAAATAAAAAAGTAGTTCAAACTGAAACGTAAGATGTGATATTCCTTAATTATTTAGTCAAAATGGCTGCTGAAAGTAGCGACTGTCGCAATCATTTGTAAATCAGTAATTTTCCAAGAAATAATGCTTCAAAATTTTAATTTTTTCAAACGCAATAACATTATGTATTTCATTCATGGGTAAGTGCCATATTATAACATACAAAATTATGATATATATATATATATATATATATATATATATATATATATATATATATATATATATATATATATTAAGCAAAATCTGCTCACGCTCTAGGAAAATGATTTTAAAGCAGATTGTTTTCTTAAACTTAAAAACAAGACGTCATCTAAGATCAAAATAGTCGAATGTATTTCAGCGAACTAACAAGTCACAATTCAATTAATTCTGTGATTATCTGTTTACTTGCATTTACTTTTAGAATTGAATATCAAATTTCCTGGGGAATAAGTTGCCGTTTGTATAAGTAGCACGTAAATAAAGAATTTATCAGCTCGCATCCGCGGTTCAGTGGTAGAATGGTCGCGTGACACGTGGGCGTCCCGGGTGCGATTCACGCCCCATGCATGTAACATTTTCTTTTATTTCACTGACTTTAATATTTGATAGAAACAATATTGGGCAGAGTTCATACGTGTGAACCAAGTTCTCATTTTTCTTTAAAACGCCCGGATAACATTGTCATCTTTGAGTCTAAAATAAAAATTTTCGGCCGATGTTTTCTATTGTTATTAATTAATTTTTATTAAAAAAATTCGCTAATAGAGAATGTGTTTTTAAAACCTTTTTGCTTGTTGGAAAAACCGGTTCGATTAGGTTGACTAAAACGAAATCATCCAGGCGATTGAGAAGGGAAAAAACCTGCCACGTTTATAATTTTCCTAATACCTTCCTTTTCTAATCATGAATTAAGTTTTCTACTGAAAAGCTTTTGTAACTTTAATAAAATTTGTTATTCAAATTTCTTTTAAATAAACTTACAGTACCTAGATATCCCAAAATATTGAGTTTTGGACATTTAAAGTATTTTTCTCAAAATGAGTTGGAACACAAGATTAAAATATTTTTTATGATAATCGAGAGATATCAATGATAACACTTTTGAAAAATTCTTCCAATGAGCGCTTATTGGGACCTCTAAAACCGATCTTCAAGGTCTGTTTAAAGTAAAAGTAGTGATTTTAGTAATATGCCGTACTAATAGTGTACAATTCATATGAAAATTAACTACTATAACACATTTGCTGCGTCCCGAGAGCTCTTGAATTTTCGCAGCAAAACAATTTTCATTCATTTCTGTTGGCACTTTGGTAAGATGTATTGCCAAAATCAAGCTCAACTGATATATTATTTTTAAACTAAAGCCGGTAATTACTGAGACAGTCTATAAAATGCCGAATTGGGATACCTGTACATAAATAAAAAAGTCTGGACGCAGCAAGTGCGTTATGGTAGCGAATTTTCTTTAAAATATTTTTAATAGCAATGTCTTTCTTTAATTAAAGCAGGCATCAAACTTGGTTGCCTATATAGTAGAAACAATGTACCATATTTTATCGAAATAACTTTATTGTTTGAAAATATATAAACATTTTTTAAATGTCTGGATGCAGCAAGTGTGTTATGGAAGTGAATTTCCATTAAAATGTTTTTAATAGCAAATGCGAGCAGGCATCAATCTGATTACCGGTATAGCCTATGTAGTAGAAACAATGTACTATATTTTATCAAAATTACTTATGGTTTGAAAATATACAAAAATTTTCCGAAAATAAACTTAAATGTTGACTTCCTAACCAACAATGCTTACGTTAATAGTAAATTGAGTTATTGAAATTTGAAGGATTTAATGAAAATTCGGTAAACTTGCAGATTAGCTCCTGAACGCTTTTCAAAAAATTGTTTTCAGAAACATTACTGAGACCCCACCTGGATGCACAAACCACAAGAAAAAAATCTTGTTCAGACCCCCTCAAGGAAGTTACGGGACTGGGAGTCAATAGGGGTGCTGGGCGGGGTAGGTAGTAAAAAGGAAATATCAGCAGAAAATGCGAAGAAAACTGCTTGAAAGCTGTATATTTGAAGCCATATCCCCATTAAATCCTGCCTGCCTCGCACAGCACCCCTATTTTCCCCAGGTCACGTAACTTCCTTGGGGCGTATGAACAAGAAGTTTTTCTTGTGGTTTATGCAACGAGGGTGGTTGTATGCACACACGGGGGGAAGGAAAATGCCTACGATGAAACAGACACCCCCCCCCTGTGACTAGCGCCAGATGTGGGGGGGGGTGTATGCTTCGTCGTGGGGATTTTTCTTCCCCCTCGCGTGCATACAACCACCCTCGCTTAATAAACCACAAGAAAAATGTCTTGTTCCTACCCGCCAAGGAAGTTGCGGCACCTGGGGGAATAGGGCTGCTGTGCGGGGTAGGTAGGGTTTAAGGGGGATATGGCTTCAAGATGTGAATAAGACAGCTTTCAAGCCCGTTCTATTCGCATTTACTGCTCATATTTCCTTTTTACTACCTACCCAGCCCAGCACTCCTACTCGCTCCTGGTCCCGTAACTTCCTTGGGGGGTGTGAACAAGAAATTTTTCTTGGGGTTTGTGGATCCAGGTGGGGGTGGCTAGGCAGGTTTCTGAAAACAGTTTTTTGAAAAGCGTTCGGGAGCAAAACTACAAATTTTACCGAAAATTCGCTACCAAAACGCACTTACTGCGTCCAGATTTTTTTCTTACAAACGCTTCATATTTCGATAAAAAATGCAAAAATGCATTAACGAATTTGTTCCACGAAAATTGGCTAAAAAAAATTATAAACCGTTAAACCATAAACTTCATAAACCTACAGCGAAAGCATCAACTTAACTAAACCGATAGCCAAAGCATCAGAGAAAGGGTCTATTGGAAATGAATATTCTGTAAATATTTTAGTAAAATGAAGGACAATGACGGTTGAAACTGAAACTAAACGGTTGGCACAACACTTTTTCCAACATTTTCTTTTTACAATCCGTATTTGTTGCACTTCTTTGCCTAAACATTGCCAATTTTGACGTTTCAAATCGCGACTTTGACGTTTTGAGGAAAACTCCAATTTTTTTTAACTGGCCATAACTTGTTTATCTTTAAACATAGAGACCTAAATTTTGGTACAAAGTTCGCTAGTTGAATCTGAAACTTAATGGTTTGCAGAACACTCTTCTTGCAACATTTTCTTTTCACAATTCGTATTTGTTTCACGTTCTTTGCCTAGATATTGAAAATTTTGACGTTTAAAATTGCGAATATGACGTTTTGAGGAAAACTCCAAATTTTCTTTATTTAGCTGCCCACAACTTCTTTGTCTTTAAAGCTAGAGACCTAAATTTTGATACAGAGTTCACTTTATAATAAAAACACTGTACCAAATTTGGTTGCCCTTACTTTGTTATTTCCGGAGTTATGACTTTTTTTAGAAAGGAAACACAAAATTTTTCAGGAAAACCTACTCCGATTTTTCTGGCTAACGAACTTATCCAAGCCACTTATAAAAGGAAGGTACTCACCAAATTTGATCAAGATCGGTCCATTATTTTTTGAGTTATCGGTCGGATATATATATATATATATATATATATATATATATATATATATATATATATATATATATATATATATATATATATATATATATAGAGAGAGAGAGAGAGAGAGAGAGAGAGAGAGAGATCCTAATTAGCGATTTTTTTTAATTCGCTAAAATATAGATATGATTCATAATTTATTATCAAAAAATATGATTGTGAAAAGAGAATTCCGTAAACGAGACCAAACATTTTGAACTTCCATATTAGAAACCATGTTGACCTTACATACGAATGATATTTCATAATCTAATTACATAAATTCAAAGAAGTGCGGATTAAGAACTATATCTTCAATTATGCAAATTAGGGTCAACGATGTCAAGGTTTGAAAGGTTGTTTACCTGCCTTCAGCTGAACTCATTTGACCGCTTTGTAGATATGCAAGTCGTTTGTTTTGGCTTTTGCATCACATCCGAGTTACTACACTAATTGACTTAAATGTTATAAAAGTTATAATTACACAAACGATGTATGACTTTCATCTATCTCAAATGACAAACTTCTCGCACATAACGTTGCTGTTATTATTATTATTATAGCGGCTGATTTGAGAAATCGTTAGATGATCATCTGCTATTATTTCGGAATGATTGATATGGCATTTTGGTAAATGTTACTGAAGCAATCTATTTGTGCAAAGTGAACTTTTTCGTTCAATCACTGTCAATAGTAACATGTTGCAGAGGCTGCAATAAAAAGTTATAGCCTTGCGTTCCGAAACAAGTACATATTTTGGATTGTTGTAACCGTGCATGGTTTAAACGTAAATCTTAGTTGTTCATATTCTTAGTATGTATATATGGAAAACGGTGCTTATGATATATATATATATATATATATATATATATATATATATATATATATATATATATATATATATATATATATATATATATATATATATATATATATATATATATATATAGATTTATTAATTGTTTATCTCGTAGACGTCATGTGACAGGGTGATTCAATTAACTTTCCCACCCCACTTTTCTGCGTTCTTTTAGTGAATTTTCGTAGAAAAAATTCACTAATGGGGAGATCCCGACTTTTGAATTTTGAAAAAATTTTTGCAAATGAGCGCGAACTAGGACCCCTAGAACCCATATCCGGGGTCAGTTTCAATTTTTATATGTTTATATATATATATATATATATATATATATATATATATATATATATATATATATATATATATATATATATATATATATATATATATATATATATATATATATGTATCACACCGATAACTCAAAAAATAATCAGCCGATTTTGATAAAATTTGGCATGTACCTTTCTTTTGTTAATAGCTTGGATAAGTTCGTTAGTCAGGAAAATCGGACGAGGTTTTCCGGGAAAATTTTGAGTTTTCATTCGAAAAAAATTCATATCTCAAAAAGTAATAAGCCGATTTTAATAAAATTTGGCACATACCTTCCTTTTGTAAATGGCTTTGACATGTTTGTTAGTCAGGAAAATCGGACGAGGTTTTCCGGGAAAATTTTGAGTTTTTATTCGAAAAAAATTCATATATCAAAAAGTAATAAGCCGATTTTAATAAAATTTGGAACATACCTTACTTTTGTAAATGGCTTTGACATGTTTGTTAGTCAAGAAAATCGGACGAGGTTTTCCGAGAAAACTTTGAGTTTTTATTTGAAAAATTTTTTTATCTTAAAAAATATAAAATCTATGATAACCAAATTTGGTAGGTAGGTTTACGATATAAAAAGTAAACTATACACCAAAATTTAGATTTCTATGTTACAAGAAAAAAAAGTTATAATAAAATATTTTGTGCCAGATCATTTCTATGAAAATTCACTACCATAACGCACTTGCTGCGTCCAGACTTTTTTTGAGTTAGAGAGTTTCAAATAAGGGATTGAAGGGGATTTCATAAACTTTCTAATGATGATATCTATAAATATACATGGTGTTTTATGAAAGTACATCGATTCAAACTTTAATTTTTAAATGAAACACTATATATTTTTCTATTTTTCAAAACTACACTCTATTACGTAAAATTTTTCATCATTTGTTTGGAAGATACATGATGTTAAAATATTGAAATCTGTTGAAATTATTCAGACACATATTAATAGATACGCAGTATCGAGGCTGCCATCAAATAACATTTGCCTTAAATTGTTTGATATATCCAAGGCAACAAAGTAATATTGGCACTGAGTGAGGTTAACTACTGTAAGATTTTAATTTTTCACTAGAGAAAAGAAAATTAAGCTTATACATACTGATAGCAATTAAAAGGTGAAAAATGTATTCCTATGATTTGTCGCAGAATTAATTTTTGAGCGACATCGACATACAAAAATTGAAATAACTCGAAAATGGTGTGTCTGAGAGATTTAAATCAACTACACATTTTTTGCTTACAATTGATAAGGGCTGCAATGTAGCTAATACGGTAGGTCGATATTACCGAGTGTCAAAAAATTATAGCCAATAAAATGCAAGCCATGTCTTACAGGTGGCGCCCTCTGCAAACAGTGTTATTAACAATAACATATTTAAATTTCTTGCTCTAGAAAACCCCCACGTGCCAATTTTCACGTCAAAATTTTAATTTTACTCGGACTTATTCGTGAAAAGCTGACAAAAACTAATAACTTTAACACGCTGTATTTAAAAAACGAAGCATTTGCGGACCCATGTCTATATAAAAAAATAGTCTTATTTTTTTGTTCTGAATGTGCACCTGTAACATAGACCATCAATTTTGAAACACACACTCTATATATATATATATATATATATATATATATATATATATATATATATATATATATATATATATATATATATATATATATATATATATATATATATATATATATATATATATATATATATCACACCGATAACTCAAAAAATACTGTGCCGCTTTTCATCAAATTTGGTGAGTACCTTTCTTTTGCAAATGGCTTCGACAGGTTCGTTAGCCGGAATTATCGGCCCAGGTTTTCCCGAAAAATTCTGTTTTCTTCCGGAAAAAATTATATCTCTGGAGCTAGGGTAAGGGCAACCAAATTTGGTACTCGTATTTAAATTATAAATAGTGATCCACGTACCGAAATTTAGGTCTGTAGGTTACAAGGCAAAAAAGTTATAGGCATTTAAAGAAAAAAGTTGGAGTTTTCCTCAAAGCTTCAAACTCGCGATTTGAAACGTCAAAATTGGCAACATTTAGGAAAAGAACCTAAAAGAAATACGGGTTATGTAAAGAAAATGTCGCAAGAAGAGTGTTCTGCAAACCCTTAAGTTTCAGCTTCAATCGTCATTGTCCTTCATTTTACTGAAAGGTGTAAAGAAAATTAATTTGAAATAGACCTTTTCTCTGATGCTTTGGCTGTAGGTTTAGTTAAGTCTATGGTTTAAGGGTCTATAATTTTTATCCAATTTTCGTAGAAAAAATTCGTTAATGAGGAGACAGCTACTTTTCAATTCTAAAAAGATTTCTTCAAATGAACACAAACTAGGCCCCCTAGAATCCATATCAGGGTTTACTTTCAGTTTTTATCTGTTTACATATATACAGGTGACGCATTTCTACGGCAAAGCTCAATATAATTGTTACTATACAAGATATGAAAAATAAAATATACGTTAATTATAGGGTGTTTTGAGTTACATCTTCTAAAAATATTTTGGCAATCACAAGGTGGCCCATAAGTCGTTGGTGATCCCTAGAATTTTTTTCGAATACCCTTATATTATTGAATTTTTGCATTGTTTACTGAAATATTATGCATGTTTGTAAAAAAAAATCGAGACGCAGTAAGTGCGTTTTGGTAGCGAATTTTCATTAAATGCTTCAAATTTCAATAACACAATTTGCTATTAACCTAAGGTTTGTTGGCTAGGAGACCAGTTTTCTCGGAAACATTTTAAGTTTATTTTCGGAAAATGTAATTTTCAAACAATAAGTTATTTTGATAAAATATGGCACATTATTTCTACTATATAGAGTATACTGGTAACCAGATTGATGCCTGCTTGCATTAGAGATCCATATTTGCTATTAAAACATTTTAATGAAAATTCACTTCCATAACGCACTTGCTGCGTCCAGACTTTTATTCTGTCTGTAACGGAGTAACGTCTTTATGATATTATTAGGCGATGCCATAAAGGCAAAACTTATTTTCATTGTTGTAATTTATTTATTGTTTAGAAGATTTACAATCTTTTAGCAAAGTTTATGTATTAACTCGTTAATATTAGATTGCGTATGTTTTATTTGGTAAACTAGACAGGCAAAACTGGTTGTGCAGAGAATAGATATTGTGAAAGCAGAAAAAAAGCATCCACGTCCGTACTTAGTCATTAAATTTATTTAGATTTTCTCCGCAGTGTATGCCGTATTACCTTAGCAGTAATTGTAATAGTTTCTTTTATTAAGGTAAATCTTTATAATTCATAAAGTAATATCACCTTACATTACACCATATGTCTTACAAAATGTCTAGGACCAATAATGTATATAACATAATTTAGAAACTTATATATATATATATATATATATATATATATATATATATATATATATATATATATATATATATACAGGCTGTCCCACGTAAGGCGTGAATTAGAAGTTTTTGAATTAATATTGGTATTTGGAATCTATAAATTTGCAAGTCGATGTATCACCATCCGCCCATTATAACTAAAATATGTTGGTGACTGTATCACTTCCGGTTATACCGGAAGTTGCCAAAAACTTTCTTAATTTTAATATAACACCCTATATATTATTGCATATTCGAAATGAGCATGTAATTCTGAGGAAAATGATATGCCATTTGCCTATACTGGTGTCAGTTGTTCTCAAGATATTCGATTTCCTATTGTTTTTCCGTCATAAAGTTGTAAATGTTTGAAATGGCAATTCTCGGTCATCAAGTATGCCATGATTCTGAAACGTAGAACAACTATAGTCCTAATGGTCGGAATTCTTCACATTGCGAAAAAATTACAAAATGTGTTGCTTAAGGAAGTTCAAATATCGATAATTTCAAACACGAAAAATACTTTTTTCCAAATAGAACACCCTGTATATTTTTATCGAATATCATTCGGAATGATATTTTGCTTCGATCTGTATTAGCATTCGCTATACCTATCTCTGGTGATTCCCGAGTTATGATGGGAAATATGTGAATTTTGTATTATCCGAAATAATACCCTTTTCTTTTCTTTGTATTGATAATAATAATTATAATTATTATTATTTTTTTATAATCACAATAGTAATAATAAGAATGATAATAATAATAACTCATAACTATACAACGGTATCGGGGGATGTTAATAGATACCACTAGTAAGCTTTGGGTACAGGGCAAAGAGAACCCAGAATTTTCATGTAAGTAATCCATTCATATTTTGGACGAGAATAATAAAAACCTGTATTAGGTTTTATTATATTAATGTCGCTCTTTAGATTAATTGAATAACTCTGAAGAAGTATTTTTTCCATTTCATTTTTTCATTTCTAGGTGTTCAACTACGTTTTCACCTCATACCCTTTAAAAAGAAGACATTCCGATTCGACTTGCACTGTTTTAGAAATTATAAATCCTCTACTCAATCCAGCATAGTGAGGGATGTTTATGAACCGCCCTGAAACTTAATTACTCAAAATGAAAACAAGTTATAGAACCAGCTATCAGTACGAAAATATATCAGTGAGTTTTAATACAGAAAATAATCAACGAAACAGTGATAGAATTAATTTTTTAAATGCGTATGAGTTTTAATACAAAATATGCTGTATATTACCACCATTGACTTCAAGACACTTCAATAATCTTCTTTGCAATCCATAATTAGTGGCCCTTCGGATCATTTCTGGAGTGAGATCATTAAAAGCTTGTCGCACTTAAGCCTCCAGTTCTTTTCGGAAGGTTATTTGGCCGGAACAAACTTCACTTTTAATGTGACCTCATAAGAAGTCAGGTGTAGTCAGGTCTTGTGACCTGGCAGGCCAAAGCCATGGACCGCCGGGTCCTATCCAACGATCCTCAAACATTCTTGTGAACTCCTGGTGTACAGCGGCCGTAGAATGTGCTGGAGCGCCATCTAACTGGTACCATAATTCTGCATCAGGAAAACCAGTCAACCAACAACCAGCAACAACTCCACGAAGTATTCTACGATAACTTTCTGAGGTCAACATTTCCTCGTAGATATGGGAAAAAACTCTTTCATTTCCAATAACAGCGAAAACATTGAAACTGAATTCATACTTGAAATGCGCTTCACGCATAAAGTGAGGATTTTCATCTGCCCAGAAATGACATCGCTTCCGATTGATGATACCTTTTCTTGTGAATTTTGATTCGCCCGTCCATAAAATCCTATCTAAGATATCTGGGTCTTCCTGGATCCGTACCATCAACCATTCACAAAATGCAACCCTTCTAATGTGGTCACCCTCCCGTAATTCATGCACTGTCCTTTGGGCATATGCATGCCATCCATATTTAGAAAGAATTCTTTGAATTGATGTTCGAGTTAGTCTTAAATCCTCTCCTGCCTGCCTGATGGAAGCATGTGGATAGGCCGTGAAATAACCCAACACATTGATTTCATTTGTTTCATTGTCGGTAATGTTACTGGAACGATTTCTATTAAAATTACCATTCCAGTTATTCCGAAAATTTGACTCGATTCTGTACAACTTTGTCCTATTCATAGGTGACAAATATAGAAATCTCTCATTGAACAAGCGGCACGTTCTACTCACGATTCTCCTGCATTCTCCGTGAATGTAAAATAAATTTAGAATGTTGTCAGCAGAATATTCTTCAACAATATTTTTCTTTGACATAAGTTTTCATATTATGTCCAAAGCCTACTCTCCGACGAGGTAGATTCCCAATTTTGTAGTATATTCCTGTTTTACTCATATTCCTTCTTATAACTCAGAAATAACTCAAGATGGGTATAGGGAATGCTGATACAGATCGAAGAAGAATATCATTCCAAAGGATATGCGATAAAAATATACAGGGTGTTCCATTTGGAAAAAAAACTTTTTCGTGTTTGAAATCATCGACATTTGATCTTCGTTAAACAACACCCTATATTATTTTTGTAATTTTTCTCGCAATGAGAAGAATTCTGACCACTAGGACTATAGTTGTGCCAAATTTCAGAACCATGACATACTTGCAGCCTGAGAATTGCCATTTCAAAGATTTGCAACTTTATGACGGAAAAACAATAGAAAATCGAATATCTTGAGAACGGCTGACACCGGTATAGACAAGTGTCATATCATTTGCCTCAGAATTCCATGCTCATTCCGAATGTGCAATAATATAGAGGGTATTGCATTAAAATTAAGAAAATTGTTGGCAACTTCCGGTACAACCGGAAGTGATACAGTCACCAAAATATTTTAGGTATAATGAGAGGATGGTGATACATGCAGTTGCAAATTTTCAGATTCCAAATCCCAGCATAGTTCGAAAACTTCTAATGCACGCCTTACGTGGGACAGCCTGTATATATATATATATATATATATATATATATATATATATATATATATATATATATATATATATATATATATATATATATATATATATGTGTATATATATATATATATATATATATATATATATATATATATATATATATATATATATATATATATATTTCAAATTTTGAGTCTCCAAGTGCAATTACTTTTTGATTCCATGTCTACTACCTTTGGATGTTCCACCCGCAAATCTCCATTTACAAGGCATTTTTATCTGTGCATAATAGGTACTGTTTTGACTACAATTTGTTCTTAACTATCTATATTTTTGCCAAAACTGTTAATTTTATAGGAGACGAAACATGTCAATGGTGACATTTTGATGTCAAATTTCATTTTAAAAAAATGTCTATGCGTTATTACATTCGACAGATAATAATAATAATAATAATAATAATAATAATAATAATAATAATAATAATAATAATAATAATAATAATAATAATAATAATAATATAAATAATTCGAAAAATCTGTGAGCTTGGAGTCTTTAGGTGCCCTTCGCTCTCTGAACCTAAATTAACGATTTTCTCTGTCCACCGCTGGAGCGGGGTGGTGGTACGGGTGTAAACACTTTGAGTGAACATCAGATTATGTCATAGCCTCGGAAGGTTGCCCAACATATTTTAATTTAATTTTAAAAAAATTATTAATAACAATTAAAATATTAATAATAACAATTTAATATTAATGTAACCACTTTAAGAAAAGAAGCAAACCTAAATTTATTAAATTATAGAAGGGATGTCATTGTAAGTATTAAAAAATATCATTTAGAAATTGACATACAGAGAATTTCCAATTTGGTAATTAACATAAATAATAAAATAAACCAACCTGGCACGACTGCTCGCCCCACGTCCAGGTGGTGGGCCTACGCTGCTCGCGGCACTTCTAACAGAAGATATTGGCGTCGGCGACGCCTGTGTCGAAGTCGAATGGGCATGGGCACTTCTTAATTGTGCACTGGTCTTATTCTGTGCCGCAGCAGCCGCTGCCAATTGTCCTGCACTAGTTCTTGGGAGACGCTGAGTATTAGAAACCCCCTCAACATGTCCTAAGATGGTGACACAGGCGCCAATCACCCAGAGAAGGCACCATCCGGCACCCCTCATGCCGATCCTGCACAACACTTGACACCTATTACACAAGTAACAACCCCGAACTACAATGCTCTGTTTAAAAGTGTCTTTCTAATTTTCTCGAAATGTCTGTTTATACCACACGTAATGCCGCCTTCGGAAGGACAGTAAATAATATAAAATATTTATCAAATCTTTAACTTTAACAAAAAAAATCTGGTAAATAAAATCTGTTCTGCGCTTTGCTTCGAAATATTAGTGAAGCTAAAGTGCTAAAATTAAACAAGTAAAGTCGCTATCGATGTTTTGGAAGCTGAGCTTTTAATAGATAAGCACGTGCATACGCGCACCTGTGACTTGACGATCTGAATGGGTGTTTGTGTGCTACTGACCGGCTCAAGAGATCAGTCAGGACCAGGCCAGACGCTGTTGGACCGGAGTATTGAAGAACTTTCACTTACGGGTAGGCAAAAAGATAGCGACGTTGACAAAGTGGAGAAGGTTACCCTAGATTTAGTAGTCTCCGATAGAACTTTGCAAGCAGCAATAGACTCAATGTAAAATTAAATTGTACAATAGCTACAACATACCTTAAAAACATCTGGACGCAGCAAGAAGCAAATTTTCATAAGTTTCGTAATCTAAACCGCTAGTAAAGAGAAGTATGCAAAGTACGGACAACAGCCAGTAAAAACATTTGTAAAGTAGAGGCGTTCTGAAGAAGCTGCAATTTTAACAAAATTGATAGCGAGAGTTTGAGAAAGTTTTATACACTTATTTAATTAGGCATTATCCCTCTATAAGTACACTTGGAGGACCCAAGTCAGCATAACAGATTAAAAAAACCTGACGATTGTTTCACTAACCAAGTTAGCGCCATCAGAGCATAATTCTAGAACTATTCATCCTCTGATGACGCTAACTTGGTTAGTGAAACAATCGTTAGGTTTTTTAAAATTGTATTGTGGTGATTTGGGATCTCCAAATGTATCTATAATTCTAGAACCAGTCATACCATGATCACGCTAACTTGGTTACTGAAACGATCTTTAGGTTTCTTTATGTGTTGTGGTGATTTGGGTTCTCCAAATATAATTATCAGTGCTCATCATAGGTTCCAATCTTCACTAAGTAAATTACATATGTAGCTTAATTTTGTCCCTAGCGAAAGCTTATATGTATAATACATTTTACTATCTATATACAAAATAAGTTATATCGTACTACACATAAGGCAACTTACTTTGTCTTCTGAGAATCTTCTAGACCTGCTTTAATTTATTTATCTTACATTTAAATAGCTGCTTTTTAGAAACAATTCCTATAAAACCTGGTATTTTTTTCTATCAATATAATATGTCACTCAAATGATTTAACATTCTATTGATTAGAAAAACTCTTGACGACTAATGCCCACTTTCAAAAAGCTCGATTAAATATTTAACGGCCGGTTTGTTAATCAAGGCTTCAGGCTACAATCACAGACTATGTTTAGGGTTTTTACCTTGACAGCCAAATAGTTTTAAGCCTTGATTGGTCGTCTGAAGCCTTGTTTAACTAATCGGCCGTTAAATTATTAATCGAGCTTTGTGAAACTGGGCATACGTGTTTTAATTTTAATACATCCATCTTTGTTTCTTCTATTAAACTTCGATGGTTTTTTCTTAGAACAGGGAATATATTTACGATATTATATATATATATATATATATATATATATATATATATATATATATATATATATATATATATATATATATATATATATATATATATATATATATATATATGGAATTTACTTCTTTTCAAATTTTCAAAATTCTCAGGAATAACGAAGTTATAACGATTCTTGGTATTGACAGGTTTTCAGGGTTTTTTTAAATATTTTGAGAACCGCTGATTTTTTTTTAAATTTTTTAAGACATTTTAATAGGTTTATAATAACGCAACTTCACTATAATCTAACCGACCTTGTAGGTCTTCAAATAAAAAAGATACCCATACATAGAAGGTTACTGCGTGCACCCTGTATGATTGAAATTTAAATTTATTACATTTGAAGGGCTTCTAAAGTATAAAGTTATTTTTACTTCAAAATAATTAGTCTTCGTGGCTGAGTGGTAAAAACGTGTGCCTCTGAAACCAAGCGTTGTGGGTTAGATTCCCAGTAGAAATGTTATTTCAGTTTTTCAGTACATACTGTGAAAGTAACACCAACGACGGTTTTGGCATTATATTTAAGGAAACTGAATGTCTGCACGTTCCCTTATTAATAATATATATATATATATATAATATATATATATATATATATATATATATATATATATATATATATATATATATATATATATATATATATATATATATATATATATATATATATATATATATAGGGAGCACCGCTATAATGTGTAGCTTTGTTATGTCTGAAGATACAGCTTCGGTTAAATAAGCAAATTTGGGCAGGATTTCAAGAGCAGTTTGGTGAGTTAAACAAACTCCTAATGCATGGCCTACTTGCTGAGATAAATGTAAAAAACTGAAAATTACCGATTTTTTCATTCCTGAATATCTTTGTCACGGTTAATGGTACGAAAGAGATCAAAACCTTATTTTGTAGGTATCTTTTTGTAGAATATAATGTCAGCAAAAATCCATTGCATGCTTGGTTCAAAAGAGATAACACAAAATTGCATTTTTTTAAATGGCAATCCTAGTTGGCTGTGACGTCTTTCAAAAGCTTATTTATATATATTATATACGGTTTGATATGGTTATTTCCATTAGTTTGAGATTTATTTAACAAAAACTGTTCTTTATAAATTATTTGCAAAATTAAGTACCAAATACTATGTACAAAATAAACAAACTGTCATTGTACAAGCTTTTGCCAAACACAGTTTTTAAGTTACGTAGTTCTACAGTATATTTTTTGTTCAAACGATAAGTAAAAATGTATACGAATGAAGAGGAAAATGATATGATTTTCTGTTATTATCCCAGCAACAGAAATGTTAACGAAGCTAGTGAAATATACTTCCAACGGTACATGAAAAGAAGGCAGCCCGATAACAGACTTTTTGCGAAACTGGAGATCAATCTTCAGGTTTACGGTTCATTCAACAAACCAAAAACTGAGAAGTTGAAATTTAAAGACGAAGAAGTTAACGCCCCTACAAATGTAGTATCAGTAATATATTATATTCTGGAGATTTGAGCCGACGATATCAGTTTTCTAGATGGTTGGTAATGGAAACAGAGCAAAATGATTGTCTTTCGTATGGAATTATTTTTACAGATGAAACCAAATTCACTAATAACGGGATATTTCATAGACACAATATTGTATAATGGGATCAAAGCAATCCTGATCTTACCGAAGAAAGAAGAGACCAGTACGTATTTTGAGTAAATATGTGGTGCGAAATTATGGGTACCACAATCTTAAGACGGAAACAAAAAGCAGAATCACCGCAAAAACCACAATAATAATAACAGAGAGTTATGTGCTAGATACGTATTTCGACAGCAAAGTTGCCTTCATCAGTAGCTGTCGCTAAACTGGTTTAGCGACAAAAATAATAACGTAGAGTATGCGCTGGATACGTATTTCGACAGCGAAGTTGTCTTCATCAGTAGATACTTGTCTAGTGCATAATTCTCTGTTATCATTTTTGTGGTTTTTGGGGTGATTCTGCTTTTTATTTCAGTTACCAGCCACACTGTCCAGTCTTAGTCTTTTAATCTTAGGACCATTTTTCGAAAACACGAACCTGAATTCAGAACGATAATTGCGATTTCTGCAAAGTGAACTGAAAGAAATGTTGGATAATTTACCTCTGAACATGATTCTGAACCTAACACATTTTCACCACGATGGTGCCCTTGCCGAAATTCTAGAAATCTGTCAGCATTTTCCCAGTTCGATAGGAAATGCAGGACCTATTTTGTGGCCGCCGATCTCTCCGGAACTGACGCCTCTCGATTTCTTTTTGTAAGGTACTTTAAAAAATACAGTGTATCAGAAAAATCTGAGAATACTGGAGAACCAAAAAATAATATTCAAACCCCTTTAAGGAGTATTTGCCACCAGTCGATGAAAAAAGTCCAGATACAAATAGTCCGTAGGTGCCAGAAGTGTTTAGAAGTTGATGGTAGACACTTTGAACATTTACTGTAGATAAGTTTGTTCCCACTTAATTCTCTTTTGCGTTTCTTTTTTAGGTGTTCCAAATAACGTTTATTTTTATGTTAAAACAATACGTTACTTAATTTGTTTGTTATACTTATTGTAATAAAAGATTCATCTACTCATAAAAATAGTTTTCTAACAGATGCATGACTGGCATAATTGTTACATCGAATTGAATGTATTGGTACTTAATTTTGCAAATAATTTATAATATTTTTTGTTAAATAAATCTCAAACTAATGGAAACAACAATAATAAACCTTATACTGTTGAAATCAGAAAAAAATAAGCTTTTAAGAGACGTCGCAGTCAAGTATGATTGCCTTTTAAAAAAAATGCAAGTTTGGTTTGTCTCTGTTGATCCAAGCATGCCGTGGATTTTTTGTTGACATTATTCTATTAAACAAAACAAAAAATACCCACAAAATGAGGTCTTGATCTCTTTGGTAACATTAACTGCGACGGAGGTATTCAAGAACGAGAAAATTAGTCATTTTAGTTTTTTTTAAACTATCTCAGAAAGTAGGCGATGCATTAGAAGTTGGTTCATGTCATCAAACTTCTCTTGAAACTTTGCCCAACTTTGCAAGTTTAACCGAAGCTGTATCTTCAGAAATAACAAATATACCAATTAAACCTAAGTAGATAATGGGCAGCCTGTATAAATATATATATATATATATATAATATATGAACATATAAAGTCTAAAACTGACCTCGGACATGGGTTCCAAAGGCTTTAATTCCAGATTATTAGAGAGTATTTTTAAAAAGTTTTAAATCGTTACCTCTTTATTAGCGAAATTTTTTAATGAAAATTCGCTAATACGTCTGGACGCAGAAAGTGGGTTATGGCTGCGAATTTTTGTTAAAATCTGTCAGAACACGAAAAATCAGTTGCGTAGACGAAATTTGGCACTGATATTGCCTTTATATTTCTTATCTACCAAAAATATTTTTTAGATTTAGATTATAGAAAGAGGGTGACTTTTAACGAATTTTCATAAAGAAAATTGAGCTTACAGAGAAGGAACGACTTTCGAATTTTAAAAAAAATTATTCAATTAGGGCGTCTTTGAAACCCATATCTGAGGCCAGTTTCAGACTTAATACGTCTATTTACAAAAGGAAGCTACGTTTCCAAATTTTATCAAAATCAGCCTATAAGTTTTTCAGTTATCTGTGTTAAATTTATATATATATATATATATATATATATATATATATATATATATATATATATATATATATATATATATATATATATATATATAAGCGCATAAAAATATTAATATGTGTTGTAGATGGTGCTAAAAAAATTTAAACGTCGCGATCGTCTCACTGGCGAATTGAATTCGCTAAAACCAGAATACCAGAATCCATAGATCCTCTTCTTTCAATCTACATTTTTGAAAACACATGATCTAAGTAAATTGAGATAAACGCTGGGTACAGTTGAGGTGTCCCATCCCGCTGGAAAAAGAGTTGGTTTAATGGAAAATCAGATTAGACTTTGGCTTTAATACCACATTTTAAAAACTA
This sequence comes from Tillus elongatus, assembly GCA_964006375.1. Lineage (NCBI taxonomy): Eukaryota > Metazoa > Arthropoda > Insecta > Coleoptera > Cleridae > Tillus > Tillus elongatus. The sequence continues at coordinate 179,070,237 of OZ023263.1, forward strand.
AAATTGAACTGCCTGGTATTTTCTTCTTGAATAAATAGTAACAAAGAACTAGTTATTGTCTTGCTTTCTGAAAATTATTAATTTTTTCCAGCACGGATAAAATTGCTGAATAGAAAATTAATTTACCTTTAAAGGGGGTACTATAAGCTCGTATCTTCTATTTTAAGATTCTCTTAGGGTATGTGCCCTTAGATAGGGTTATGGTTGGTAAAAATATGTTTACTTAAAACAGTGACATTTAAAAATATAATTTGAATTTCTCTTAAAAATTACACAGAAATAGAATTTTACCCTATGTTTAAAGAACGGAGGATGTTTGAGGAACAAACTTGTCGAACTAGACAAATTTAGACATAGTAACGGTTTAATATAACTTTAATAAACTCACTAAACTTAACAATACTTACGAACTAACTTAACTGAATGAATTTTAAACCCGAACTTTTTACATAGTGAATCTTAATTGAACAGTCTCGCTAATGTTTCTACATAATTAAATCTCAAGTGTCGCGTCTTTACATCTTAAGAATTTTAACTAGAAGTCGATGACGTGCCGCCACCTCGTTGCCGAACCAAGTAGTATGTTGTCACGGCACCTCCAAATAACACAGAGAGTTAAAAAACAGAGACTGTATACAACCAACTAACAATTTAGTAAATTGTCAGCCCTGGCCCATTTCTACCCTAATATTAGGATAAAGTATGTAAGGCTAGGTGCATTCTCACCACAATTAGAACCGTAGACCGGTTTCGCTCTAATTATAGCTCGTCAGTACGGCATACTAATTGCAGCGAAAATACACCTATAAAGTAATACAGCTATGGTAGCCAGCCTTCCAACACTAAGTGAGATGTAAAACACGAAGCACGTGCCACCACCTCGTTGCGGAACCAAGTGACGAACTCTACTTAGAGCGAAACCGGTCTACCGTTCTAATTGTGGTGGGAATGCATCTTGTTTTACATAGCGAGAACAACTTAGTGCCACATATTTTCGCAATACAAGATCATTTTACCGTGAAAGCACAATGCTCCCACCAATAACTACATAATAATAATAATTAATATATTTAATCAACGTGATACAAGATATGTACACAATGCACGTATGGCATGTCAAAAGCAATATACAAAAGTAAAGACGCATATAAACTGTATTCTAAAAAACAACACTTATCCGCATACAAACACAAACAAATGTATATATATATATATATATATATATATATATATATATATATATATATATATATATATATATATATATATATATATATATATAAACGTTTAGAGAAATAAATTGACATATTAAAGTATAATCTGGCGAAAAATACGTTGATCTCAGCGAGTGCACACACCAAATAAAAAGTTCGACAACAAGCAAACATCAAACATCATCTTTTAAAAATGCTTAATGTTGTAGTAACAAGTTTTCTTTAAAAATACTTGAGATTAATTTTTACAAGTAAGTTTCTTGCAATTTCTTAAAATATTTCCACTATAATGGGAACGATCTCAAATGTAGCAGTCTAATGTAAATGGAGCCTCACGTCTAAGCAATTTCTGGTAGGATAAGAATGAATATAAGGATTTCGTTCAACTGAAAAAAGATTGTTGTAAATAATCATCAAACGTTTATAAATATATAGGCATGATAGTGGCATTATATTATATTCAATAAAAAGTGGTCTAAAAGACTACGTTTGTTTTAGACCAAATATTAATCTTAGGATATAAATTCGGCATGACTGGACTGCACCACCCCAAAAAACCAGATGATATGACAGCACGGAATAAGCAAGAGCGTAATAGACACTATTACGGTTTATAAGATTCAGTGTGGGTTTTGTTGTTGTCCGCGATTTTTTGGCTGCGGATAATTATCCATTAGCCCATTGTCCGAGTTAATTTTCCGGTCAAGCGTTAGGTCATGCACTTCCGTATTTTTCTATACAATATTGCATCGTGGCTCCAACCATTACGTCGTTTTTATTTTTACTACCATTATTTTTAATATAATTAACTAGGCTGAGTACAACAATATTCTTACCATTTAACATATTCATTCTTCTTTTTCTTTTTTTCCTTTTTTTTTTCTAATTGATCTTTTTTCCTTTTTTTTCAGGTTTTTTTTTAATTTTTATTATTTTAAGTTTTTTGTTTATTTTAAGTTTTTTTTTCAGTTTTTTTTTTGTTCAGTTTTTTTTTTTCAATCAGTCGGGAATACACGGGGACACAAATCGCCTAGGGACCCTTCAAGGCTCGCAAAACACACACAGACTGGGCCACGGTTTGAATAAAGGTATAAACAAATGGGAGATACAAAGGATCTTAAAACTAATCTTTACAAATGTTTCTTTACAATATTTACTTAAATGACTAACAAATGATTAGTACACATATACTGTTCACATCGCAACCAAATTATTGTTAATTTATATAGTATTTCTTACCTCTCAACTATATATACCCATACATATATATTTACACACATACACACTTACATCTATAACCAACACAGTGTGGGTTTCAATTGTAGGATTGCATAGAACGTTAAGCTCGAACGCTTGGATACGTAGTTAATCTGAACTTCCCAACGAAGATCTTTGTCGATCTAAAGAGCAATAAATTTGGAAAAAGGTGAAAATTGAATGGTGTAATTTCCCACTTTAAATACATTATCTCCTTAGAGATCAGCTTTCGTATTAAATTGAATAGAAACTCTCTTTTCATAATTAATTATCAAGGCATTTACAAAACACCAATCAGCAAATTCAGTACATACTCTATTACGTCTAGCAGCTAATTCCTCACTTGTGTCAGCTGAAATCGCTACCTATGTGTCATCAGCATATAAAATAGTGCAAACATAGCCTATATGCTTAGGCATTAATAAAAACCAGAAATGTCAATGGCCCAAACTGATCCCTGAGGAACACCCAAATTAAACTGCATGTCTAAAGCAATCTTGTTTGCTTCTAGATATATGTTTCTATTATACATGTACGAAACGGCCTTTACATACAACGTTTGGTTTATTTATTTAAAAGCTGGTTGTTTTGTCTATTCGACAAATTGCGCGGCTAATAAGGACGAACCGATCTTTGTCTTCCATACCAGTTACGCTCACCAACATATGTTACTAAAAAATTATATTAGTAAACACAATCATACCATTCATCCTCAAACTCCCCTAGCATTGTTTTTTTTACCTACGATCTGGCATCGCCGCGATCTGCTGAAAGCAACAAGCGGGGGTCTTAGGCAAGCAGGTGCTACAAGACAGAACGTACCACTCGCTACAGCTGTAGCAATCGTAGTGAGTAGTATCGTCTGTGCAACAGGTCAACGGCTTACTCTGCCACTAGCAGTTCATTCAAGATTCACTCTCATCCTCCTAGCTCATAGTTGCATCAGTCACCATTGGTCTGCAGATATGCAGCGGATACGCTTAGCACAGACTGTCTATGATAACGGTACCACATGACGAATTGGGTGTACACATGATATTGTATTGCTGATATCCGTTCATTCGGCTTGTGAATGACAGGTAAAATGAGAAAAGTAGTCATTAGAAACAATATTTAAGTCAGTAATTGTACTTATTTTTGTTTCTTTAACGTGTAACACACGACAAGTCACTGATAGAGGGCCGTCAGGATATATATTTTTTTAAAGTAAACAAACATATTAATAGACACTTACCGCTTTAGTTGACAGCAGAGAAGGACGTGCTTGTAGTTTCTAAACCTATGCAATAAAAGATAAACCACTGTTAGTGTCCAGCTCAACCTTGTCTAATCTAAATCCCCCATTTAAATCAAGACATGTTCAGTGTCATAAATATCCCTTCAATATGGTACTATAACAACTGTCTTTATATGTCTATAATTGCAACAACTCATTAATAAAGCATATCATGTCAGTATTAATACAAAAGGGCCCTGCTTTGCCCCCGCCATTACCGTAGGCCTAAGGTAGCGCGGTCTGGGTACAGCAGACCAGGCACGCTGTTCAAACGTACCCGCAACTTTACATACCCAGAGGTTATGGCTCCTTACAGACCAATCCAGGTCTTATATTTATGTGCCCCGCCCGGGGGTCCTCCACTTGACCCCTGCCGGCCAGACAAAGCAGATCCGAGACCAGATCACTATAACTACGTTAGACAGTATAATTAATAACCATAACTACAGCACACGCGGCTTTTAATATAATTTCTAAATACCTAATCAGTAAATATTTAATCCCCCTGTATAATAACCCACCCAAGTATATTCTCATAATAATTACTGATATCTGAATTATATTATTAGCTATAATGAACCAAGACACTTAGCGAGTAGGTACTCACCTGAACTGCGAAATTCAGTTATCACATAAAGTAATATGCACTATATTAACTATGATTAATATTTACCATAAAATGCACTACGAACAAGCCCCTCCTAACTGACTATCTTTCAACTAGTAAATGGGTGAAACATCTCTAGTTTCAGATGCATTAAACGTTTCAGTTTCTTTATGTTATCTACGCATAAAGGTAGTTGATAGACGCTTAACATACTTGAGTTCCCCTGCGTTCGCAGTGTCGTTAAGTATCATACAAAATATCAGATCGTACAGTTTCTACTAAATATTATTTTTAAAACTTACGTTACAAACGTCGCGGCCATTTCCGCCACTGTGGCCCATCGCCGACGTCAGGGAGCAGTTCCACCCCCCTATCCTAGAAATTTTCCCGAACCCCTGCCTTCCTTTAAAAAGCGTAGAGATCCTTAACGTACCCAACATCCATGGTACACAAAACCTCTGCGAAGGACAAAACGTGCTAACATTCAATTTGCTCAAAAATAATTCAGCAACCTCGGTTGATGTTAATTTAACATTATCTGCTGGAAATGTGAACTGAATTGAACACAGGACCCTTCCGTTCAGAGGCACACGTTCTTACCACCGCACCACTGAGGCTGCATTTTTGTCAGTGTTTACAAAACATAGTACTGAATGACTACCAAATTACACAATGTCCTTTAAAATATAATACCTCATTTTTTTTGAAAGCAGTATCCCAATTTTCAGAATTTCTTTAAACTTGTACCCTTCGAGCCTACGTGACACAAAATTGGATTGACGCTTTAATAATTTGATTGTTTTCCAATATTTTAGGTTAGCATTTTATATATATATATATATATATATATATATATATATATATATATATATATATATATATATATATATTATAAATATAGATGTAGAAACTTCTTCTTCGGCTTAACAAATGCCTGTTTTCTTCTTTGGAATCGATTTCGCCTTTGCCAGACAAAAAAAATATATTTTATTTGTACGCAACCAATACAACTACAAGCAAAAATGCACTGCCATATAGGATATCTTGTTAAAAAAACTCATTAAAAACAAAAAAAGTCTGGACGCAGCAAGTGCGTTATGGTAACGAATTTTCGTAAAAATGCTTTTAACGGCAAATACGTCTAGTTTTTAAAAGAAGGACGTTTGGTTAGCAGTATAACCTATATATTTGTAACAATCTACGGTATTTTATTAAAATAGCTTTGTTGTTTCAAAAAGTACAAACATTTTCCGAAAATAAACCTTAAGAGTTACAGAAAGAGACTAGTCCGATTTTCCTGGCCAATGAACCTCTTTAAGCTGTTTACACACCTGCCAGGATATAATTATTCACAAACAGCTTTAGGACCACAATTGAAAAAAAAATTATGAAAATTTGCAAAAATTTCTTTTACAGAAAACACCATTTTTTTTACAGAAATTGTCTTTAGTAATGTTACACTAAATTACATTTTTCACAAAAATTCGACAACTTTTCTTTTACAATAAGTTACTAAACATTTATGATTAATTACCAACATATCACAAAAATCTTACAAAAATAAATTCCACAGAAACACTAAAAACATTTCTGCGAAAACTTTTAAAATTCAGCCACTATTTGAGCGTGCCTATATACAGCACTTCGATTTTTTCGACGAGTAATACAAACAAAAAGTTCTCTGAATGCGTCATTTCCATGGGCCTCCGCTACCTATTGATAAAAACTCCGTTTCACAATTTGTGATGTGTTTGAAATATGTGCATAAAACGTGAAAGGTTGCAAAACAATTGAAATAACTCAAAAACGATGAACGATATCAATTTTTTTTCTTACAAACATGCATTATAATTTGCTGAAAAACACAAAATGTAATAAAATAAGGAGGTGTTCTATTAAAAACAGAAATTGTGTATCACCAACGACTTATGGGCCACCCTGTGATTGTCAAAATAAATTTATAAGATGCAGCTCGAGATACCCTATAATTAACGTATATATAACGTATATACTTTTTTGTCATATCTTGTATAATAACGAATATATTGAGCGTTGCCGTAGAAAAGCGTCACCCTGTATATGTGTAAACAGACAAAAACTGTAACTTACCCCGTATATGGGTTTTTGGGGTTCTAGTTCGCGCCCATTTGAAGAAATCTTTTTAAAATTCATAAGTCGCGGTCTTCTCAATAACGAATTTTTTCCACGAAAATTTGCTAAAATATAGACTATTAAACCATGAACTCTATAGCTGAAACTACTACCGAAGCATCAGAAAGAGGGTCTATTTGAAATGGATTTTCCGAAAATATTTTATTAAAATGAAGGACAATGATGGTTGAACCTGAAACTTAAAGCTTTGTAAAACACACTTATTACTATATATCTTTGAGAGACAAAGATTGCAGTTTTTATCGGGAATAAAGCAAGTAACAGAGATCCAGCTTCCTTTAAATACAAACTATATTCTTAGCTTAAATAACATAGATGTATATAAATTAATAGATAGATTTTTCATGAACATAGATGTAGGTTTATAAGAATGTATATGTATATATGTGTATATATGTATATGTATGTGTGTATGTGTATATATGTATATATAAATTAAAATAAAATAAAATTATATCAATGTACTGAACATAAATCCTAATGTCTGTCCTTTTGTATACCCAGCCTTTCCGTGGCCCAATTCAGTATGTCTATGAGCCTTGGCGGGTCCCTAGGCGACAATGTGTCCCAGTCATTCCTTAAATTTAAGTATTTAAAAAATGAAAAAAAAAAAAATATATATACATAAAAAACCAACTTAAAAAAACAAAAACAAAAACAAAAAAACCAAACAAAAAAACAAAAAAAAAATAAAAAAACAAAAAAAAAACAAAAAAAAGGTGAATATTATTTTAAAAAAAAACAGATTATGTGCCTATATAGAAATTGAAAATAAGTTTTAAAATAAATGTATAGTAATTAAAATTATATTGTAATATTTATTTTGATGTATATATTAGGTAGGTATGTTTGGATTGTATGTGTGAAGCAGTGGGTGAAAGAAGGTATGTATGGTTTTAAGATATCATGTAGGCGTATATTGGTAACACTAATGTAGTGATTGTGTTTACGTGAGATTGTGGATATATGTATCCAGTTGGATTTCATTTATAATTCAAAGAATCTGCTAATATAGTTATCACCTGTAAGTTTGCCGCACTGGGTGTGGTTACGATTCGAAACGAAACTTTAGTATAAAAGTCTGTGGTTGATGAATAAAACATTCAAAACCATCCCATGATACAACACACACACACACACACACACACACACACACACACACACACACACACACACTATATATCTTCTATATATCTTTTTTTAATAAAAATTCACTAATACTAACAATAGTGTAGTAAGTTAATATTTATCAGTATTGTTTTTAGACAAAAGCTGTTTCTATTGTTGTAATGGTTAATTAGTTTTTTTCTTATGTTATGGTTACTGTGGTTATAAGTTGATTTAACTCCTATGTTGAATATTGACATGCATTACATAGACATTTTAAAAACGCCATCTATCATTCTTATTTTGTTTTTAAGGAGCTTTTTTAACAAGCTATCCTATATAGTAGTGCATTTTTGCTTGTAGTTGTAATGGTTAAAGTTATATATATATATATATATATATATATATATATATATATATATATATATATATATATATATATATATATATCAAACCGATAACTGAAAAAAATACCACCAACCGAAACCAAATTTGGCAATTCCCTTCATTTTGTTAATAGCTTGGACGAGTTCGTTAGACAGTTTTGACACTCACATACTTTCAGAAGAAAATGTAAAAAACTGTTTGAAAACGCAATATCTTTTAAAATACTATAAGTATGAACTTTACACGGATGTAGATATCGTATCAGTGGTCCTCCTTAGCAAATTTAAACTTAATTGGTTTACTAAATTCTGAGTTATAACCAAATAAAAAATAAATAATGTACGATATAACCTGAAATTACCTCTGAATGGGTACTTATAATGTTAGCCAAGGTCAGAGAGATATATCAGGGTTACGCTGCTATTGCAAACAAATGCTCCAAATTAAACTTCAAACGAGCAGGTTAGAAAAATATGTAACAACAAACAATCAGTGGGGTTGCCATTTGCCAAAACTGTCATCTGAATTTGAAGTTATCAGGAAAATATATAGTAATAAGTAAAAATTTTAATGAAAGTTATTCAATTTGTTTAAAGGCAATCTAGAACAACGTTTTATCATGTATACATATTAAGCTTCCCGTTCTTCAAGTTATTTAAAACCCGTCGCCCTCTCCTAGTTAAATCTGACAATGCCAGTTAGCTATTTATCATTGCCATTTGTTATTTTGCAAACTGACAGTAAGAGGGGGAAGTCGAATTCGAGGTTATCTTCTTCTTCTTTGTTTACAGACGTCATAAACAAATAATATAATAATAACAATTATAATTATTATTATAATAATAATAATAATAATAATAATAATAATAATAATAATAATAATAATAATAATAATAATAATAATAATAATAATAATAATAATAATAATAATAATAATAAGACTCAGCTAATACCTTAGAATATTGGAATATTGTTTACTTGTAGTTTTTAGTGAATTTTCCTTATTATTTACTCTTCATGTCGTATATGGAAAATTTGACGTAAATGAAACTACATAATATCATGCAGTAGTTTAAATTATACCAATAAACAGATATTTTGTAAATTATTAAAATTTTAATTTAAAAATTTTGTATTGTTTATATTTATTTATTTCATTTTCAAAAAGTATGGTTACAGCAATAGTAAATAAATGTTGAAAAGCGTTTAGGTGCCGCAAGTGCGTTATGGTAGCGAATTTTCGTAAAAATATTCCAAATGGTGATAATTAAATTTCCCATTAAACTAAAACCTATATAAAAGCAGCGTGGGTCCTGAATTTAAAAAATAACACAATGAGTTTCACAAGCAACGATAAATTTGTTTTAGAAAACCATTTTTGTTATTTTGTTTGCAGAAACTGTTTCGATTGAGTGGACTCAAACGGATCATCCAAGCGACTAATAAGGAAAAATACCTGCCATATTTATAACTTAGCAGGTACAATAGTTTTGTAAACCAAAATTAAATTTTCGGTAAATTTGCAAATTAGCACACGGGGGCTTTTTAGAAGAAAAAAAAACGAAAACATGCTTAAATATCCTTCTGGATGCACAAAGCACAAGAAATATTTCTTGCAAACAGCCCCCAAGAAAGTTACGGGACCAAGAGTGAATATGGGTGTTGAGCGGGGAAGAAGATAAAAAGTAAATGTGAGCGAAAAGTGTGAAAAACCCAGCTTAGTTAGACCTCTATAAGCTGCCCTTATCTCATTTTGCAGCTATACCTCCTTAAAATTCCGTTTATCCCGCCCAGAACCCCTATATTTACCGCAGGTCCCGTAACTTTCTTGCGGGTTGTTCCCAATAAATTTTTCTTGTTTACATTGTTCCTGTTTATGCATTGAGGGTGGTTGTATAAATGCAGAAGGGGAGAGGAACCTTTGTGACAAAGCAGCGAACCAAGATTTTCAATTTATGTTTAAATTGTTACCCCATTTCATTTGTTTAAAATATTTTTCAAAAAATGAAATTTAGGTTGCCTTGTTTGTCAGCCTTACATAGAGAGCTACAATATTTCATCATTCTCAAACAGTGGGGATACAGCAACAGTAGATAAGTGTTGAAAAAGGTCTGGGTGCAGCAAACACATTATGCTAGAGAGTTTTTGTAAAAATATTTGAAATCCGATAACTTACTTTCCCGTTAAACTAGAATCTTCAATCTTGAACCATAGCAACACCCATGTAAACGCGGCGTGGGTAGTAAATTTTAAAAAAAACAGCATAATGAGCTTCGCCGATAACTACAAGTTGGTTTTGAAAAACATGTTTGGTTGTTTTGTTTGCAAAAACTAGTTCGATTGGGTTGACTAAACTAAAACCATCCAATCAATTAAAAGGAAAAATACATGCCATATTCATGATTTGACAGATACATTCCCGTTGTAAATAATTATTTTTTTTCTAGAAAACTGTTGTGTCTTTAATGAAATTTGTTACACTTTTTTTTTAAAGAGACTTGCAGTACTTACATATATCTCTATCAAGCTATAATTTTCTAGCGCCATAGAAAATAGAAATCTATTTAAATAATCGCTAACTGTGACCTCTAAAACCGGTCTCCCAGGTCCATTTAAATTTAAAGAATTTGTTTTAATAATATACATTCCTAATAGCGTACAATTCTTATGAAAATTCACTACTATACTGCACTTGCTGCGTCCCGAACATTTTTTTTTAATACGGTTAGACGTATTCTGTTCGATATATTTAATTAAAATACAAAATTTTCCAACATAGAACAATCTTTTAAATCAGTTTGCTCATTGAAAATAAGGCAGTTTTTGTCGTGTAAGCGCTTTTTATCTCTAAAGCTCCTAAAAAGTCAAGCTGGCCATTATAAAAATGTAGTGGAAAAAAGAAATATACTTTTTAAGAAGCTTGCGATATATTCACTGCAATAAATTGTATCATAATTTGCTATATCTCAAAGTATACCTAGCCGAAAAAACTTATTTAAATTAATGGAAAATAGAAGTGTAACATGCATTGCAGGTTATATGTAACTGAGATAACAACACACAACTGAATAACACGCACTTACACACTATAAAATATTTAAAATTAAACAAGACACTTGAACAAACACATTGATAAAAAAACTAAATAAATACAAATTACGGGGCGCAGCAAAAAAGTTAATTTTTCTAAGACTTTTACACTATCATTAGTAGGGAATATTACTAAAAGTAATACTTTTAATTTAAATAGACGTCAAAGATCGGGTTTAGGGGTCCCAATACAAGCTCCCTTGAAGAATTTCTCTTTTTCTATTATCATAAAAATATTTAAATCTTGTGTTCTAGCTCCTTTTGAGAAAAAAATGTGAATGCCCAAAACTCAATTTTCTATGCCGATAGAAAATTAAAATTTGGTGAATCTAGGTACTGTAAGTCTCTTTAAAAGAAACTTGTATCATAAATTTCATTACAGTTACAAAAGCTTTCCAGAAGAAAACTTAATTGATGTTTAGAAAAGAAATGTATCTGCCAAATTATAACCGTGGCAAGTATTTTTCCTTATTAATCGCCTGGATGATTTTGTTTTAGTCAACCGAATCAAACCGGTTTTTCCAACAACAAAAAAGTTTTTTTTAGAACAAATTCTATTAATGAATTTTCTTAATAAAAATTTACGAATATTAACAATAAAAAATCTCTGCTGAAATGGTTACTTTATCTAACTTGTGTTATTTTCTGTGAGCCTCATTTTATTTAAAAATCGATTATGGTGAACTAAACCGTGATTTGTTCTGCGATTCATTTTAATAGTTTTTTAACACAGCTAGTGAAAAAAAAATGTTCCTACTCCTGAATTCATAAAAGTCAAGAACGCAATCCATTATTCGAATAACCTACCTACTTGAACAACGAATATTAACGTTAATATTTTTATTATACAATCATTTACTATTTAACCTCAAAACCTAACTGTCAAACAATGGAAAATAAATAAAACACGTTATTATTCTTTCGTTTACAATTTTAGAATCATAACATACAAGTTGTTATATCTATTTCAATGACAATCATTTACCACTTAACCTCAAAACGGAACTGTTAAATCATAATAAATAGGCAAAGCACGTATATATATTACTCCTTAGTTTCCAATTTTAAAAATCATTTACTTAACCTCAAAACATAACTGTCAAAACAGAACTGTCAAACCATAATAAATAAACAAAACACACAATCTCAAGCGGTTTTTACTGCAAGTAGCTGATATTTAACTTCCTCTCTCGGTTTCATACTGGATATTTTTGAACATTTTACAAATCGGCGCATCGCAATGTACCCGAAGGCAGCCATTAGGGTGGGATCGCCACAGTTTGGGTGTGAACGTTCGTTGCATATTAGGATGTGGCGATCCCGCCTTACGTGTTTTTTTTTTTAAATTATCACTCGTATACATACATACATACATAAAAGATTTTGAATGTTTTCTAGTGTTATTTCGTGAGCGGTAGTCTGATTTGATCTTCTACCTCTGATAAAGATTGAAGAAGGTTCTCCTAAATCAACGATGTTAAATGGCCCCAAAGGAAATTTTCCAATGGGGTGAAATTTGGTGACCACGCTGACCGTTCCATGTATACCCTTCTTCCCACCCATCTGTGCGGAAATACTTGTTAGTGAATTTTCTTTAAAAAAATCACTAATGAAGAGATCCCGACTTTTGAATTTTGAGAAAGTTTTTTCAAATGAGCGCTAATTAGGCCCCCTAGAATACATATGCGGGGTCAGTGTCAATTTTTATATATTAATATATATATATATATATATATATATATATATATATATATATATATATATATATATATATATATATATATATATATATATATATATATATATCACACCGATAACTCGAAACACTAATGGGCCGATTTTGATCAAGTTTGGTGAGTACCTTTCTTTTGCAAGTGGCTTGGATAAGTTCGTTAGCTAGGAATATCGGCCTAGGGTTTCCCAGAAAATTTTGTATTTTCTGTCGAAAAACGAATATCTCCGGAAACAACAAAGTAAGGGCAACCAGATTTAGTACGCGAGTTTATATAATAAAGGGTGAACTACGTCCCAAAATTTAGGTCTGTAGGTTTAAACACAAAAAGGTGGGGCAAGTGGGCAGTGAAAGAAAAAAAATAGAGCTCTCCTCAAAACGTCAAAGTCGCGATCTGAAACGTCAAAATTCGCAACATTTAGGAAAAGAACCTGAAACAAGTACGGATTGTGGCAAGAAAATGTCACAAAAAAGTGTTCTGCAAATTCTTAAGTTTCATCTTCAACCGCCATTGTCCTTTAGTTTACTAAAATATTTCCAGTTTCAAGTAGACCCTTTTTCTGATGCTTTGGCTGTAGGTTTAGTTAAGTTTACGATTTAATAGTCTATAATTGTCAGCCAATTTTCGTAGAAGAAATTTGTTAATAGTGAGGAGATCGCGAATTTAAATATTTTTTAAAATATATAGAAACTTTTATTTTAAACAAGTTTTAATCCAGTTGAAACTAAGACCAGAAATACGTTGTTCCCACCATTTTGCCACACCCTCTATAGTTCAAGCTTGATAACATTTTCTTATAGCGTAAGATTTTTCAGATTTTAAACCCAATGAATAATTAAAAATAATAATAATAAATGCCTAGTTGCAAAATTGCACCAAATATCTGTAAATTATCTTGATGCAATCCAATCTTGTACAAACTTACACAATCATGACAACTTGTTATCTGTAACGTATCACTGAATTAAATTTCGTCTATAATGTTTATGGATTTCATAAAAAGCGTACCCAGGTCTCCAGTCATGACTGTAATTCTAAACTAGACGCAAGACTGAAATGGACACATTGATTAAGGATAAGTGCATTGGTTTTTTATTAAACACAGAGCGTAACGTTTTACTTTTGCTTTCGAGCTCGTGGTCTATATATCAGCAACTGGCCACTACAATGCGCTTTTAATTATACAATCTAAAACGAACCTGATTCAATATCCATTATCAGTACAGGAATAAGAAAAATTCAGTCCCTTTGGTTTTTAACCCATATCTAACACTAGTTCATTGATTCAGTTCATCGCCGTCATCACAGTCTGAAGGGGACGTGGTCCTATCGTCGCAACCATGACTGCGTCTGTCAGACTACTGCTTTGGCAAGGAATGAATGCGGTGTTCGCCCTGGCCTTCCGTGTAGTTCGAATCACACCGTGCGAAGTTTTTTATGTTTCCGGTGATAGGATTAGAATCCCCGAATCGTCGTGTCGAAATTCGAAAATATGACGGCTTAAAGGTTTAAGATAACTATTCACAGAACTGATGACGGGTCACAGTCAAATAAACAAACACTTCTGTACATTGGGGATTGAATTAGATCCAATGTACAGAGGATGTGGAGAAGAGGAAGAAACTCCACTACGTATAATGTGCTACTGTAACACATTTATAGAAGCATGGAGCAGGTTACTAGGGAACGAAAAGGTAAACTTAGAAACTCTAAGGACTACTCAGCATAGGACAATACGGGACTTTGTCAAAGAAACAGACATCCTAAAGGTGTACCACCCCTATATAATAACAATAATAACAAAGTGCTAAGCTACAACCAGTTGAGTTAAAAGCCTATTGAAACATACTCAATACAGACGTAGAGGCATTTCCTTTGATTTCACAACAGCTTCTTTTCTTAGGCGGTTTCGGTTTTTCGGCAATTTCAGGTAGAAGCACATTGAAACTATTCATAACAACTATAGAGAAAAATATGTGTGCTACTACCTTGTTGTATTCTGTATTAAGTTCTTTGAAACCTTACAATTACAGTCTGACTGTCGTTAATGTATATCAAAAACGATAGTGAATCAAGATATGAGTTGCACATTTGAAAACACCTATATAATTTACAATGCTTACACACTGCTTATGACCCATTAATGTGTCGGAGTTCATCATTTCTGCATTTGAAGCCAATGTTCTCAATATTTTCCAGGGGGTCAAATGCGTTAGCAAAATATTCAAAGAAGCATATAGCAAGTTTACACTTAGACATTGCTTTATATATGCAGGACGTCGAATTCGCCAGTGCATCATCTGTTGATCTTACCTCCGTAAAGCCACACTATCAGAAAGCAATTTAAATCCTGGTAAATATGACATCATTCTCTCTTCTAGGATTTTTTCCAGAATCTTGGCAATATTAGATAACAATGATATCGAGAGAAAATTTACCATTAACCATTCATCTCCAGATTTTAAAACATATATAATGCCTCGCTTTAGGCATCTAGGAAATATCCTCTCCTTCAAATATTTTGTCTTCAGATGACCGTGAATTTGGGACCCTAGAACCCAAAACCAAAGTCCGTTAAAATTTGTTATGCTTATATATATATATATATATATATATATATATATATATATATATATATATATATATATATATATATATATATATATATATATATATATATATATATATATATATATATATATATACGTATCCGAGCGATAACTCAAAAAAATACTAACCTGAATTCAATCAAACTTGGAAAGAATCTTGCTTGGGCGAAAACCGATGTCGAGTTTGTTAATCAGCTCAAGTTTTTCCGGTGGAAAATCGGGGAAAACTTTTTTTAAACGCTATATCTAGCTATAAATAGTGCAAATGAACCTATATTGTGAATTTTAAGTAATTTGGTACACAATATTGAGAGTTTTTTCGAAATTAAAAATAAAATCTTAAAGACATGCAAGACTAGATGCATTCTCGCAACAATTAGAACCGTAGACCGGTTTCGCTCTCATTAGAGCTCTTCAGTACGGCATACTAATTGTAGCAAAAATGCACCAAAAATAACACGGCTATCGTATAGCCAGTCTTAAAACACTAAGTGAGTGGTGAACGTGTCGCCAGCTAGTTCGGAACCAAGTACTATGTTGTCACGCCCGCTCCAAATAACACAGAGTGTTAAAAATAGAGACAGTATACAACTAACTAACAATTTAAAAAATTGTTAGCCCTGGCCCATTTCTACCCCAATATAGGGACAAAGTATGTAAGACTAGATGCATTCTCGCAACAATTAGAACCGTAGACCGGTTTCGCTCTCATTAGAGCTCTTCAGTACGGCATACTAATTGTAGCAAAAATGCACCAAAAATAACACGGCTATCGTATAGCCAGTCTTAAAACACTAAGTGAGTGGTGAACGTGTCGCCACCTAGTTCGGAACCAAGTACTATGTTGTCACGCCCGCTCCAAATAACACAGAGTGTTAAAAATAGAGACAGTATACAACTAACTAACAATTTAAGAAATTGTTAGCCCTGGCCCATTTCTACCCCAATATAGGGTGACAATGCGTTAAAACGACTTAGTGGTTAAAATCCAATGCTCGACAGATGGAGTAGTTATAACTGCCACGCGTAAATTTATTCATACAACAGGTATAAACCACACATCAACGGTCACCAAACTAAACATATACCAGGTATAATGAATGTTTGGTTTTTTTTGTGTTTTATTTTGACATTTGGACAGATTTCACACGTTTTGAACAAAATCTCATTTTGGTTTTAGACGCCTAAATAAGTTTGTCACCTTTGGGTCTAGAATTATAATTTTGTTATTGTTGATATTGAAAAAACCGGTTTTTTAGGTTGACTAAAACGAAATCATACTTAGAATTAATAAGGAAAAATAACTGCTACGTTTATCATTTGGCAAATACTTTCCTTTTCTAAATATGAATTAAGTTACCTTCTGGAAATCTTCTGCATAAGTTTAATGAAGTTTGTAATACAAGTTTCTTTTAAAGACACTTACACTATCGACAGATATAGCAAAATTTAGTTCCTTAACTTCATAGAAAATTGAGTTTTGGGCATTTTTCTCAAAAGGAGTTAGAACGCAAGATTTTTTTGATAATGGAGAGACATCAATAGTAACACTTTCGAAAGAATTCTTCAAATGTGCGCGTACTAGAACCTCTAAAATCGATCTTCAAGGTCTGTGTACGTTTAAAGTATTCACTTCACTAATATGCCGTATAATAATAATGTACAATTCTTATGAAAATTCGGTACTATAACGCGCTTGCTGCGTTCCGAATTTATTTTTTTATCTTTCGGCCCCCATACCATATATTTCGGGCGATACACCAGTCTCAAGCCCTCCATAATATTTACCTTTTTTATCATCAATTTTATTGTTATAGGTTTTGTATAATTGTATCAACAGCATGTTATCAGAATTTCTTATTGCCCTTCTGCACAACGTATATTTGTGTTCAATAGATCTGATCAGTCTCGTAGTGTGGAAATCCCTGATCGCGAGGCATGGCGGGAGGAGACGCCGGGCATGCCACGGGACGCGCTCGTCTGGTTCACGGACGGATCTGGCGGGGAGCGTGGGACGGGGGTAGGTGTTTACTCGGAAGGACCGAGGGTAAGTCATAGTATTTCCCTCGGAGCCCATGCAACGGTGTTTCAGGCCGAGATGTACGCCATCCTGCACTGTGTGCGGGAGAACAAGAGGAGGGGCTACACCAACAAGCGGATCCTCATAGCCACAGACAGCCAGGCAGCCCTTAAGGCACTAAGTAGCCCACGGGTAAATTCCTGGCTGGTGAGTGAGTGCCGAGACGAGACGAGCGACCTGGCTGGGCAGAATGAGGTGACCCTCATCTGGGTGCCGGGTCACTCGGGGGTTAAAGACAATGAAGAATCTGACAGTCTCGCGAAGAGAGGGTCAGCAGAACCATTTATGGGACCAGAACCGGCTCTGGGCGTGTCAAAGAGCACTGCAAGGGGAGCCATTAAGTCCTGGGTCAGAAACCAACACAAGGTGTACTGGGCGGACTGTCCAGGGCTCAGACATGGGAAGTCAATAATTGACGGACCCAGTTCAAAGAGAGCTGTGGAGCTGCTACACCTTAGCAGGGGACAGCTCAGAAACACAACAGGTCTCTTGACGGGACACATGGCCGTCAAGAAACACCTGCATAAAATGGGGCGGTTCAAAGGGGACCTCGCATGCAGACTCTGCGGCGAGGGGGAGGATTCAGCCCAGCACATCTTGTGTGAGTGTATAGCTCTGGACCGGAAAAGACAACTGATCTACGGTCACTCTAGACCGGAGACAGAGCAATATAAAACTTCACCCTACCAATCGCTGTGCAGACTAGTTCAAGGCACAGTGATCTTGGAATGGGTGGAGTAGGACTAAGAGTATGCACAATCAACCAACGGTTGCGGTGCTATCGGGGCGGCAAGGCCGCGGACGAGCCCTGAGGGAACAAAAAAATCCACTCTTCCGCTTTTCTCGTACCGTCTTTTAATTTAATAGTTGTTGTTTATATAACCAATGTGCTGTTGAGCTTGCCGCGCCACTTAAAAATATTATAAATGTATGTATATGTTTTGGACATTTTCCTGACATATTAACGCCTGCGATAGTTGTTGGTATATTAAAGGCGGACACAGTAACAAGCTTGAAAACTCTCGTCCTATCTCGATATTAAGTGTTTTTCTGATAATTATAGAAAAAATCAGTACATAAAATGATAGTTCAATTTTTAAACTCTACTATTATAATATCGACATCATAGCACGGTTTTGAAACTGAATAATCCACCGAAACTGCCAGATTAGGTAAACAAATCAATGGACCTTAACCATATTGTAGTTACCCTATTTTACTTCCACATCGTCAATATGGCATCTGCGACAAAAATTTACAAATGTTTTTTTTCGCCTGAACGTCGTAAAAACTGTCAAAACATATAGAAAGCACGATGTCGGTCTGTCGATCTATCGGTCTGTATGTCTGTCTGTTTGTAGCCACGATAACTTTATAACGAATTGAGATATCGTATTACAGAACACGTGATTTGGGAACAAAAATTGTTTGTGTCTGTCGGTCTGTATGTTTGTAGCCACGATAACTTTAGAACGAATTGAGATATCGTCTTCTAGAAAACATGATTTTGGAACGAAAGTTTTTTATATCTGTCTGTCTGTTCGTCTGTCTGTCGGTCTGTATGTCTGTCTATTTTTAGCCACGATAACGTTAGAACGAATTGAGATATCGTCTTTAAATTTGGCACACAGTTGGCACCCGACAAACAAATGTGTGAGACCCTAAATTCATTTCATAAGAATGTCTTTCTGAGGAGAGTAGATTATCACAGCCAGTGGATGTTATTACTCAATTTGCAGCACTATTTTGAGCTGTGTCGAGCCTTTGACACAGTAAATCCCATTTTTGTTAAGAGGAAAATGTGGACGCTGAGTATAAGAGTAACCTGCAACGACCTTTTACTTTCATGTCTCACCAACAGGCAATTATTTGTAAAAACTAATAATATTAAAGGTCAAAAATGTAATATTAGTATAGGCACGCCACAGCGAAGTGCCATTGGATCAATTTTGTTTACATAGTATTACCACAATTTATACAAGACGGAAAAGTATTAATATACACCGATGATATTTCTCTTTTAATTTACGGCAAGGTGGTGAAGGAAATCGAAATAAAATTTAAATCAGTAGCGGAGTCTTTTGACAAATGGTGTTATATAAACCGATTAATTATGAACTATGACAATATTTCTCTTAAGAGTTATAACTGCCACCGAATAGAGAAAATGTGCGACAGCGCTATTCCGCCAACGAAAATGCAGTTCAATTCAAAAAGATAACAAGATTCTTGGGTCTTAGCATTAATAGTAACTTCTTATTCATAGATTAGATCGATTACGTTTGCAAAAAATAAATTCGGCGGTTTATGTAATTTTGATGCTTAAGCTTAAATTGCATCATCTGCTAAAGGTCTACGCGACTGTCTATTCACATCCTAAAAAAGAGTCAGTATAATATAATATAAGGATGGTATATTGGATATATCAAACTGTAGTTAAATCCATGGTCACATATGCCTCTATATAGTATGCTGGCCAAAAACGGAACAAGCCTAAACACAAAGCAAATTGCAAATGCTGATCCCTCTTTGAATAATGTGAGCTATGGCATAATGGAATAGAAGCAATGCTTAATGTGACTTCACTGCAGATATGCTTAAAAGGGAAGCAGCACTAGGTGCCTCAAGACTATTTTAAGCAGACGAATTCAAACCAGGAGGCTTGGCTGGCCACTTGAAGGTCCTTGAAATTTCTCCATTGGACTCACTTCCCAAACCAACAAATCGAATACCAGCTAAACTGGAATTCATAGTTCCATTTGACGTGGTCATAAGTTGTTACACTCGCCTTTTCAAGTTGGTTTATATTTCAAATAATCTTACCACCTGTTTGAAAATTTTCAATGGCTACTATATTTTTTTCGATTGAAATTGAGCGAACAAAATATCGTCACACAAAGTTATGAAAATTAGCTACTTGGTAAACACCGTTCTGCCTTCTTGTTAAAGAGTTTTAAGAGGAATATTATCAACCGACAGTAAGAATATTAAACTGCTAACAAAGAACCATTGATTGAGGTAAAAAATCACATCCTAAAATATTTTAGTTCCTTGAAAAATAAATAAACGAGGCCAATGGATTTCTTTCCAACGCATTTAATACAAAGAGCTTATTCATTTAAGAAATATCGGAATAGGAAAAACACTATTTTGCTCCTCTAAATACAATTCTCAACTGCGTAGATATTAAGATTCCCGGAACTCGATAAATACATACACAAAGTTGCTTCAACCAAGAGGAAATAATAGTGAGCTGCAAACCTTGATGACAAGAGACAGGCGCAAGAATGATGCTCAAACAAGCAAAGAAACGTTTCATTGGGTTAACGACCACTGCGTGTAACATTAGTTCCCTGGGCTCACTGATTTTAAACTCCTATCTGGTTAAATATTAACCGTGATTGCATTTTACTGGTGTTTTAATTAAAGTTGATGAATTTGTGTAAAATCTGTGGTGAATGATCTACAAGTTCGTGCCATCCCGAGTGTTTGAGTGTTTACACTTACTCACTCAAACTCAACTCAACTGGATCTTTGTCTGCAAACTTGGTAGTAGGCCTCATCGAGTTGATGGCAAGATAAAGGCTTCATTTTTATAAGTTTCAAAGATTTCAGAGTATTTTTTTATTAAATTACAGAGGTGTGCGGATAGAGCTACCGAATAAAAAATTGTAGCGCATTAACTATCGCTTCGCTCAGGCGAAACTCTCCCCACTCGTTTGAAAAAAGATGCGTTTACCTCTAGGTGGATACTATTATCTGAATGTGACCACATCAAAGAATGATTCTTTTTCAATTATTTTGAGTAGTGAAGTATTTTTAAACTTCCCTTCATTCATGCTTTATCGGGGTGTAGAAACAATTGTGGGTCTGTTTCAAGGCAAACGCGTCAACATAACAAAAACGTGTGTATAATTCAAAAATATGTAATATTAACGTTAAGCAAACACAAGAACAGTAACAAACAGAAAAACTCACTAAAAATAAAACAAGTCCGAACAACTACGCTCGTATTTTAACTTTTCACCTTCTACCCCTACTTCAATTTCATCACAGAATACCACATAGGTGATGAAATCGAAAATTTTCTAATAAACAAACTGTGAACTGTTATATTATTAGAGTTTTCACGAAAAAATGTAAATTTTCACCCTTTATTTATTCCCTACCCACTGGGGAAGTTTTACCCAAAAATAATCCAAGCTGTTCGTTTGACAGGTACTAATTTTATACCAAATTTGAAAACGATAGCTCTATTTGTTCGAAAGTTATCGTGCCTACTAACAGACATACACACGCACATACCAACAGACCGATAGAAATACAGACCGAGAGACACAAAAAAAGGTCGTTCCCAAATCGCGTTTTCTGTATGTTTTGACGCCTTTTATGCCGTTTTAGCGAAAAAAAATTTCAAAATATGAAATATCTGTCACCGATACCATATGTCCTCACGAATTGACGATGTGGAAGTAATAATCCACATTGATAACGATTTTTTTCAGTCATAAAAACAAAAATTGTATGTGTGTGTTTTGTTTATTTAACGTTGGCCTATTTCCGCGACTATGGCCAATCACCGACGCCAGGGAGCAGTTTCACCCCACTATACTGGAAATTTTGCCGAACCCCTGCCCTTCTGTAAGGAGGGTAGGGATCTTTAACGTCCCCAACATCGGATGGATACGGGACCGACGGCTTTACGCCCCCTCCGAAAGGAGGAACGTGCAGACTTAACTTGCTCAAATACAATTCCAGGACCTCGGTTGATGTTAATGTTACATTTTGTACTGAAAAAGTGAAAGGAGTACCCTGTGATCTAACCCAGTACCCTTCAGTTCAGAGGCACATGTACTTACCCCTGAACCACAGAGGCTCTAACAAAAATTAAATCTATCGAACGCCTACCTGTTGTAGTACTAGATTTTTGTCAACTTCGCCAATTCTACCACCATACTGTTTTTTTGGTTTTCCAAATGAACCATGTTTTTTTAGATTACGATCCAGTTCACTACAGTAATAACAGTGTGGTTGCCGCCGATCTTCATTTAAATAGATTTCACTAGAGCTCTAGCGTTTATATTATTTTGGTAATACATTTGTAACATGTCTCTCTTTTCTTCATTTGTAAAACTCATTATTTTCGAATAAATTCCACAGAGACAATGTACAGAAATACTATAAACATCAAAGTTTGGCTGAACTGTCAATATTTAGATCGTTGAACAAATTTTTTGGCCTCCCTTCCAAAGCACTCTTCGAAGGAATGATGCATTCCAAATTTTGAGATCAGGTAAGACGTGATCGTATCGTGTCATATATCGCTGTGATTAGAAAAAAAGAAAGAATCTTAAAAAATGAAAAATCCAATACGGCGCCCATAAGAAAAAACTCTAGACGCAGCAAGTGCGTTATGGTAGTGATTTTTTATTAAATGTTTCAAATTTGAATAACTACGTTTTCTATAAACTTAGAAAGTTTAATTTTGGTACGTAGTAAGGTCTTTCCTAGGACAAGATGTCCACAAAATTTCATTAAAATAACTTTGTAATTTTTAGAGAAAAAATTTTTTCAAAAAAAAATATTTAAATTTTAATAACTCAATTTTCTATAAACTGAGAAAGTTGAATTTTGGCGCTTAGCAATATCTCTCCCAAGGCAATATGTGTAATAAATTTCATTAAAACAGCTTTGTTATTTTCGGAGAAAAAAATTTTTTTTGAAAGAAAACTCAAAATTTTCTCGGAAAAACCCGTCCGATTTTCCTGGCTAACGAACTCATCCAAGCCATTAATAAAAGAAAGGCACTTGCCGAGTTTAATCGAAATAGGTTAATTATTATTTGAGTTATCAGACGGATACATATATATATATATATATATATATATATATATATATATATATATATATATATATATATATATATATATATATACCGGGTGGTCCTCCGGGAGGTCCCACAATCGATTGCGGGAACACTGTCAATAGGAAAAACCTGAAAATTGGACATTACACTAAAGTCGTTGGGGGACACAGGTTAAAAATATTTACAAGATGGAGGCACTTCCGGTTATACCGGAAGTAGATGTCAATTCGCTTATTTTAAATGGAACACCCTATATTTTATTGCAGTTTCAGATGCTACAATAAATTCTGAACACTTTTTATAAATAATGTTCTATACCTATCATCAACTGCCCAGAAGATATTTAGACTTTAAGATAAAATTTGACATTTACGGCCAGTCATATAGATACCGATATTTTTATAATAAGAACATATTTCGTTATGATTTTTAGAATTATTTTCGAAGATATTTCACTCCATCTATTTCCATATCGTGACTAATGATAGAGTATACAGAGTGTCCAAAAAAAATTCTTGAAGTTTGCAATGAGAAATTGCGAATATCTCGCGATTTTCAAATTGGAACCCCCTTTTTTATAACACTATCGTGTTAAACTCAAAAAATCACTAACACTTTGTATGTAATTACCTATACCTAAATTGAACGGTTTTCATTTTATTTTGAAAAAACTCATTTCATAGCCAGATATTCTGATAAATTTCTTACCATAAGCGTTAGACATGGAAAATAAATTGTCGAATGTGTTTCTATCGAAACTCTGACAGTTTGTTGATTAACTAGCTAATAACGGCATGGTTAAATTACACACACGAAGATTATTTAAATTTTATTTACTATTTATGGACAATGTAATAAAGTAATTTCACGAACGTGTGATACATTTGCTGATAGATATCCAGATAAACAGAAACCGTCACATGAAACCATCAAACGAATAGTAGACAATTTCAAAAACTGCGGATCTGTCAAGAAAAAGGTGCATAAACCCGTTGTTAACAACGAACAATATATATATATATATATATATATATATATATATATATATATATATATATATATATATATATATATATATATATATATATATATATATATATATATATATATATATATATATATATATATAGAGGTCTAAATCGCGCTCATTTGAACAAATTTTTGCAAAGTCTCACCATCGATACCTCTCTATTAGTGAATTTTTGTTACTAAAAATTCACTAAAAAATCAAAGTTAAGTATTGTAACTTTTGCATCAAGAACGCCTTATAAAATATGATGACAGATTTAGATTGCCCATCGAAAGTGTCCCAACAATGTCATAGTTAAAAGAGTCTACTTCTTTCAGTATTCGCTTGAAAACAAAAGTCTGGACGCAGCAAGTGCGTTATGGTAGTGAATTTTCATAAAACTGCTTGTAATAGCAAATATGTCTTTTTTAATGAAAGCAGGCATCAAATTTGGTTACCAGAAACAATGTACCGTATTCACATGAATTTTATTGTTTGAAAAAGTACAACATTTCTTCGAAAATGAACTTGAAATGTTCCCGAAAAACTGGTCTGATTTGCCTGGTCAACAAACCACTGTAAACTATTTACCCACCTACCAAGATATAATTATTCACACAAAAAGCTATTCAATGAAGCTTCGAAAAAAAGTTTCATGAAAATTTGCAAACAATTTTTTCACTTAATTCCGAAAACATTTTTGTTTCACAATAACTTATTAAACATTTATTATTAATTACCAAAATTTCACAAACATTTTACAAACAATGATTTCCATGGACAAAAAATTTGATACGGCAACTAGATTTTTTTTCACGAATAATATAGAGGAAAACCTCTCTGAATGCGTAATTTTCATGTAACTTTGCTATATACTGGTAAAAACCCCGCATCATAATTTTTAATATGTGCCAAAAATGTGAAACAGTTGAAATAACTCGAAAACAATGAACGCTATCAATTTTTTTGACAAACATGCATTATAATTTGAAAATTCAAAAATTCAATAATATAATTTCGATTTAAAAAAAAAGTCTGGACGCAGCAAGTGCGTTATGGTAGTGAATTTTTATAGAAATGATCTGGCACGAAATATTTTTTTATAACTTTTTTTTCTTTTAACGTATAAATATAGATTTTGTTATATAGTTTCCTTTTAATGTCGTAAACTTACGTACAAAATTTGGTTTCTATAGCTTTCCTATTTTTTCAGATAAAAATTTTTTTCGAAAGAAAACCCAAAATTTTCCTGGAGAACCTGGTCTGATTTTCCTGGATAACGAACTTGTCCAAGCCACTTACAAAAGGAAGGCACATGCTAAATTTTATCAAAATCGGTCCATAATTTTTTGAGTTATCGGTGTAATACACACACACATATATATATATATATATATATATATATATATATATATATATATATATATATATATATATATATATATATATATATATATATATAAACATATAAAGATTGAAACTGACCCCGGATATGGGTTCTAGGGGTCCTAGATCGCGCTCATTTGAAGAAATTTTTTCAAAATTCAAAAGTCGACATCTCCTCATTAGTGAATTTTTTCTAAGAAAATTCACTAAAAGAAAATTTGTATCACCAACAATGTACGAGCTGTGATTGACGAAACAACGTTATTAGATGTAGCTCAAGACAACCTATAATTAATGTATACAATTTTTTTCTAAGAAAATTCACAAAAAGAAAATTTGTATCACCAACAATGTACGAGCTGTGATTGTCAAAACAACGTTATTAGATGTAGCTCAAGACAACCTATAATTAATGTATACAATTTTTTCTCGTATCTTGCATAACAACGACAATATTGAGCTTTACCGTAGAAATGCGATTTTTTTTTCTACGAAATTCGATAAAAATTATAGAGTATTAAACTATAAACCCTATAACTAAAACTATTGCCAAAGCATCAGAGA
The DNA here is from genome assembly GCA_964006375.1 of Tillus elongatus. Classification (NCBI taxonomy): domain Eukaryota; kingdom Metazoa; phylum Arthropoda; class Insecta; order Coleoptera; family Cleridae; genus Tillus; species Tillus elongatus. The sequence continues at coordinate 179,096,594 of OZ023263.1, forward strand.
AAGGTTTTATTTGAAATTAATTTTCTAGAAATATTTTAGTAAAATGAAGGACAATGACGGTTGAAGCTAAAACTTAACATTTTGTAAAACACACTTTTTGCAACATTTTCTCTACATAATCCGTATTCATTTCAGGTTCTTTGCCTAAAAGCTGCAAATTTTTAAATTTTAAGAGGAAAGACTATAAAATTCTCAAAGTAATTTTTCTGTTATTTCTTGGCCCTTTTGTGCACAAAAACTTGATCTATGTCTATAATATGCAATAAATTTTTTATCCACACAAAATATTTTGTTTTTGTGCGTTTTTCTCGTCATCAGTTGCACCCAATTTTTTTTCTTTAAGTGACTATAACGTTTTTCCTTTCCAATTACGGATCTAAATTTTTATACGTAGTTGACGTTTTATGGTGTAAACTTACGTGTCAAATTTGATAGGCCTAAATTTGCTGTTGCCGGAGGTACATAAATTTTTTGGAAAAGAAATACAAAATTTTCCGGGAAAACGGGGCTGATTTTCCTGGCTAACGAACTTATCCAAGCCATTTGCAAAAAGAAGGTACTCATCAAATTTGATCTAAATCGCTCTATAATTCTTTGAGTTATCGGTGTGAAATATATATATATATATATATATATATATATATATATATATATATATATATATATATATATATATATATATATATATATTATATATATACCCTTGGTTCATTTTTTTCGTGATGAGTTGTCCTATATTTACACACACAAAAAATCAAAACATTTGTGGGTTTAGATAAACGACATTTCGCCGCCCTATGCGCGGCTTCCTCGAGTTTTTATCTTTTTTTTTTCTATTTTTTATTATTAAAAACAAAGTGTACAAAACAATACATTCCACATATCAAACTGACCCCGGAGATGGGTTCTAGGGGTCCTGGTTTGCGCTCGTTTAAAGATATTTATTCAAAAGTCGCGATCTCCTTATCCGTTAATTTTTTTAATAAAATTCACTAAAAACGAAAATTGCAAATTTCTGTTTTTTTTTTCGAATAATTAAAAAAATCACACCTTAAATTTTCTTCCAGAAAATTTATCATCATAGAAACGCGCAACGTTGCCCAAATTTAACCTTCTCTTACGGTTTACAAGATCCCAATGGTGAGGCTCGAATTTGACTACTATATATATATATATATATATATATATATATATATATATATATATATATATATATATATATATATATATATATATATATATTTAGGAATATTGCACTACACTGTAATCACTTTTAAATATACACTTTATTTGTTTGCTGTACGTTTGTGATTGCTTATTGGTTTGCGCGGACTGCAGTTTCGAACGGTCCCGGTTCATCATCGGCACGCTACTGACTGTTATCGCTCTTGTCTGGTCTACGTCTGAGATTGTACGTGGCGCATGCGCCGTAAACTTCTATTGGTCGGTTTCCTGTTCTATGATTGGTTGTCCCTTCTGACTGTGTCGTGTGTATCGGTCTCCTGTTTTGATCACTGTGGTTTGATAATTTGTCTATTTGTACACAACCCACATGAATTAAATGGAATATATCAAATAGAATGTAACACATGCAATAAAAAATATATAGGAATGACAAAAAAATCAATAGAAACAAGATTCAAGGAACATATAACAGCATTAGATAAAATCCACATACCTAGCTACAAATCAAACGTATCTACACACATTCACAACACAAAACACCAAAAAGCAGACATCACCCAATTACAACTAATGAAACATGTTAAAGACCACACAAAAATAGAAATCTGGGAACAATACTACATTCAACAAACAAACAATAGGAAACAATTAATGCCCGAACAAATCCAAGTACAAACATTTAAACAAAACTTAATAAGGGCCATACAAATAGATAAATGATCAAACCGCAGTGATCAAAACAGGAGACCGATACACACGACACAGTCCGAAGGGACAACCAATCAGAGAACAGGAAACCGACCAATAGAAGCTCACGGCGCATGCGCCACGTAAAATCTCAGACTTAGACCAGACAAGAGCCATAACAGTCAGTAGCGTGCTGATGATGAACCGGCACAGTTCGAAACTGCAGTCCGCGCAAACCAATAAGAAATCACAAACGTACAGCAAACAAATTATATATATATATATATATATATATATATATATATATATATATATATATATATATATATATATATATATATTATACTATACGTTATAAATTTTGGAAGCGACGCCCCTGTTTATTTATGAGATTTTCTGCACCAGTCTAACAAAACATACACATTTTCCTGTAAAATATTCACATATTCCGTAAAATCCTGAAAGTTTAGGCGTACTATCGCTGATTATTGATTTTTATTAAGCAACTGTTTATAGTTTTCCGCATACTGAATTGCAAATCCGACACTGATCGTTATTTCTTATTTAAAATTACAGCTCTAGAGAGATAATACCTCCGGCGTTTGTTACACTTACTCGATACAAAACGTGTAGCCGGTATCCACATCTAAATATATTTTTGTTTAATTTATTACAGGTGTATTACGTAAGAACTATAGTCGTAACTGTATCTCCTGTATCCATACAGAGAAAACGACATTCAAGAACAGAGCAGAGAATGTTGTCCTTTGTGTTAGCAGCTCATAATTGTTAAGATACGGTCACATATCGCATGGAATTCGTTTGCTAAAACCAATGGGTTTCGCCATCTTTTAGCGTGTTGCCATACACCTGTAGACAAGGTTTTAAAAGCGTAATAATGACTATGATAAAAGGACACAGAAACATTGCTTAAGGGTAAATTAAAAGGTGTTTTGTTTAGACAAACTAATCAAATAGGTGAACAAAATATTTTTGAAGGCTGAGTGTGCAATTAACAAAATAAAATAGAACTTTGGAGATAAGGTTGTTTTAGCAAAGACACGCAATATTCGAAATGACATGTTAATAAACCTATTGAGTTGTTTGTCCTTAAAATCAAATATCGTACTTTTCTTAGATATTATCTTCTTCTTCTTGTACCATTTCTATCGGAGATTGTAAATCATCATAGTCAATATTATCTTATTTGCTACACGTCTAAAAACTTCAATTGAGCTGCATCCGTACCATCCGCGTGGATTGCGCCGCCACGACGTTTTTCTTCTACCTATACTCCTTTTAGTTTTGATTTTTCCCTGCATGATATTTCTAAGTAACGCATACTTCGCTCCTCTCATGATATGACCCAAGTACTCCAGCTTTCTATTTTTGATAGTTTTTAGTAGTTCTTGTTGTTTGTTTAGTCTTTGCAGTGCGCTTGCATTCGTCAGACGATCCACCCACGAGATTTTGAGAATTCTCCGGTAGCACTAGATTTCAAAAGCTTCTATGTTTTTGATATTGCCGATCTTCAATGTCCAAGCTTTCACTCAGTAAAGGTGAGTGGAGAAAACGTAGCATATCAGCATATGGATGCGCATACTAATGCTGATGTCCCGGTAGCAGAATATCCTTCTCACTTTATGAATACTGTTCTGGCAATTTGGATGCGGCTTTTAATCTCCTTCATTTAATCGGTATGTGTCTGTGATCCGTGCACCCAAGTATTTATAAGACGATATTTTTTCAGTTTCTGTTTCGTCGATTAGCTCCAAAGTTCTGGTTCTTTGTTATTACCATGAATTTTGTTTTCATTTGGTTTTTGAGATTCATTAGGCCGCAATTATTGCATGTAATATTAAGTATTGGTACTAGATATTGCAATTCTTCTATTGTGCCTGCCCATACGACTGTGTCATCTGCATATCTAATATTATTGAGAGTTTCTCCATTTATCACCAGGCCCTCGGACATTTCTCATAGTGATTTTTGACAAAGGTTGAGCTATACAGATTTAACAGAAGAGGCGAGGGGAGGCAACCCTGATGCACTCCTCAAAATATTTCAATTTCTTGTGTTAAGTTGTTTTCAACTTTCACCTTCGCTAGTTACTTCCAGTACAAATTACAGATTATTCTTTTATCGTGTCCAGTAGCCTTCCAATATTTGGCCTGTTTGAGTGCATATTCTATTTTTTCTATCATTATTTCAGGTCCTGTGTCTTCTGTGTTCCTGGTTGTCTCCTATGTTCTTACCCTCGAAACGTTCTGTTACGTAATCTGCCCATCCACTTTCTGTATCACATCTGTTAATAGTGTACTATTGGCGTCTCTTAGCTTTCTTGATTTTCCAGACTTTCTCATTTCTCCCATCGCTTTAATCTTTTGATGCAAGTTGAAAGTGTCAAATTTTTTTGTCTTGTTCTTCAACTTCCTGGCATTTCTCACTCAACCAGTTCTCTTTGGCTTCCTTAATTTTTCTCTTTATCAATATATTTGTGGACTTGTAGTTGGTTACATATCGTGTTTGAGTGACCTTCTTAGTTGCATTAGTAAAAGTATCTCCTCTGTAATCCATTCTTTATGTTTTGATCTTGTTGGTGTTAAGTTTCCTTTTCCTGCTTTTGCAATTGCCTGTTTTATATTTGCCCACTTTTGGTTGATACTGTTTGTTGCTTCACTTGCTATTCTAATCTCTTGCAGTCTCAGATTGATGTCTCTTGTTGTGTTTCTCTTATTTGTGGTTCTTTTAGTCTCATTATGTAGAGTTGTTTCATGTTTTCTTTTTTACTTTCTTAAATTTGGTTTTCAGTGTGGCCACTACAGGGTTATAATCTGAACCGATATCTAGTCCAGGGTAGGTCTTAGCTGAGAGAATGGAGTTTCAAAATCTATGTTTGACAAGAATGAGATCGATTTGTTTCCTGGCTGTTCTTCCAGGCCCGTCCATGGGAGACTTCCCTGTATATAGTCTTCGTTTGGGTCTTCTAAAAAATGTGTTAGCCACGCACATATCCCCCGTTTGGCAAAACTCCACTAGTCGATCTCCACGTTCATTGCGCTTACCCAAATCATATTCACTCACGTAATTATCCACCGGTCCCTGACCGATCATTGCATTAAAATCACCCATAACTACAGTTGCATGGTGTTTCGTAGTAAAATCTCGTAATCATCCTTATCCGCTGTGGGCGCATATATCTGAACAATGTTTGATATCCCTTCACTTCATTGTTGTTGTACCACCATAATTCTTTCCGGGTATGGAGTGAAACCTACTACGGACTTATATATTTTTTTGCTAACTAGAATGGCGACACCATATCTATGAGTTGATTGGTTCCTACCTAAGTAGTACAAAATTCCATATTTTTTTTGTTGGCAATTTTCTCGCATCTAGCCATTGTACGTCACTTATTCCCATGATGTAAATTTTCAGGTGTCCATTTCCAGGAATAAGTTATCTAATTTTCGGGGAGATTCTGAACACCTTCTGATCATTTAAGATCTGCCTCGGACTGAGCGCCGTGTTATTCGTATTATCAGTCATGATAATTCTACTAGAGATATCCAATTGGATCTTTGATACAGTGGTTTCTCCTTGCCTTCTATATTTTAATGCCGTTGATCAGTAACTGATTCCTCCGCCTTTGGGGCTAATTTCGCAACCCTTGCACTTTCGAGTTCTTCCACTTGAAGCTGTTGACTAGAGAGTGGGGACTGCTTATCCCGGCAGTCACTCGATTTGGCTGATTGCGAGATCTATTAAAATCCCGGACGGTGAGGTCGCCACATCTCTAGTGTCTAAATCTAGAGTGCGTTTTAAAAGTAACCCAACCCCCTTTGAAAAGTAGTTATTAGTGTCCCAGTAAAAGAAATTTAAAACCAAAACGACTGTAAAAGAGGGTTAGAGAGAATAGACACAATAATACAAAGATAAATAATTATAACAAATTTATTACTTTAGTTTGAAGTCAAAACACAGGTAATAGGTGCCGGCAGAGAAAGGCATACGTATGACAGATTATGTCAGTTCCTAAATCACTAGCGACTTTGAGTTAATTATGAAGCATTAGCAGGTTACAAGAATTTACTATAGTTAAACGTTACTAAACCTTAAAAACCCAGCTTTACTGGCATGTCAAATTCTGAAAAGTTAAGTTGAAAATTTAAAATAACACAAAATTAAATCATTTATAGATATTACTTACTTATTTATTTAGAACATGAATGGTTATAATTTAGAAAATCGTGGATAGCTATCTCGTATGTCATAATATTACTATTCAAATTCCAAGATGAATTAGTTACTAAAACAAAACATACGTCATACTATTTCATAGGCTCAGAAATTTAAATACAAATAATGTCTACAATTTACATGCTAGATCTAGGTAACCGTTAGTCAAACCAAACACATACCTATTATTTGATTAATTAAACTGATGGATTAAAATGTTAAGGAACATAACATACGTGTGTTTTCCAAACTTGAAAAGGCCTTTACAGGCTGGTGTCGATGGAGAGTCGCCTGGGTAAGGTGGTCTGCCTTTTTCCTAGTGAAAAGCCTTACATGCATGCCTGTCTATGCAGACAGCCGAAAAGCGGACTCAGGTGTAGCTACGACAGCTAAGAAAACTCAAGCTGCAAGACACAGTGAATGTTCTCACATACAAGGCCTGCAGAACAAAAGGTGGAGGACTTTAACATCAGATATCTGCTAAAAAGATGTAAATCTCCGCGACAATATCAGGACAGTAACTCCTGTTGAACAATAGCTTGCAGGCAGAACCTAGAATGACAGCAGCCCTAACCTGGAATTTAAACAGCCTTAACCTCGGACTGGAATGATAACAGCCCGGAAACGGCAAGAAATAGCCTGCAGCTGGAATACGAGCAGCCTGGAAACGGAATGACAGCAGTCCGGAACCGGAACTGGAAACCGGAGCCCAGAACCGAAGCTCTGTTGCAACAAAAGAACAAAAAACGAGCACAGCACACCGGCTACATGTTAGAAAATGGTTTTAAAATAACTCATCCTTCACGGGGAAAGATCCGACACTTAGCGCACAGATACCTGAACAATAGGCATTTCACAAATGTATTACACAACTGATCACTTAAAAATGCAACACATCTATATTTAATTTACTAGCTTCACTACCACTACCCTGGGAAGGGCGGAACGTGCAGATTACCTTGCTCAATCACAATGGCACAACCTCTGTTGATGGTACTGATGTACTTAAAAAGGGAGGAGAAGGGGAAATCTGGGATCGAACCAGTACCGTTGGGTCCAGAGGCCCACGTTTTTTCCCCTGCACCACCATGCGGTTGAAAATTAACTTTTTACATTTCCGTTTTCCTACTGCTTTCCGCAAAATATGTCAAATATCGATTTATGTAGATGACGCCTATTATAATTTATTTACATTATAAAAACATTTGTTCATCCCTTGATTTTCTTCTATATTTAAAATGACCCTTGGTAATACTCATCTGACAACAGTCCACATCGTCCAGCGTCCACTTCTGCTTTCCGATTCCAGCCGAATTGTTTCTTTACCACTGAGGTGTCTACAATTCAGGATTACCAGCCTAGAAATCCAACTGCCAGTGTACGTCAAATTAGCAGGCAACTTGGAGTAGCACGAGTGACGGTTTGGGGACTTTTAAAACGTGAAGGCCTACATCCAGATAGGAAGGTGCGGGGTTGCTTGAAGCAGACTTTGATTATCGTCTAATTTATTCTGCCTGAATTCTACGAGAGACAAGGGTAAATTTTAATTCATGCAGATTAGTTCTTTGCACATTTATCTGAATCGCCAATCTGAGAAACCTGTATTGGTAGGAACTAGAAAATTGCAAAGCAATGCGTGCGTCTAGCTTCCAGCAAGAATGTTCCGTAAACGTTTGGGCTGACTTAATCGATGATTTGCTAGTTGGCCCTAGTTGGAAGAATGTAACTTCCTATAAGATTAAATAAATGTAGCCAACTACCTGCAGTCCCTTATGAAAAAATTGCCACCACTTTCAGAAAATGTTTGCAAATGCTTGTATAAAAAGTTATTGTAAATAAAATATTGCGAATTCACGTGAAAAAATGTCTCGTGAAAAAAAATTGTTTAACAAATTTTCCTGTTAATTTTTTAGGTGATTTTTGTGTATTTTTTGTGCAAAATTACTTAGCCATACTTTGCAAAAACTGGGCGTATTTTCGTGAAACCAATTGTTTGTAAATATTTTTTTAATTCTGTCGAAAAGTTTTCTGTCAGTAATTGTATCTTGTCTGGTGTAGTTTTTGTGTAACTTACGTGGATAGGTTCGTTCGCCAGGAAAGTCTACTTTTTTGGGAAAATTTTAAGCATTATCTTCAAAAAAGATTTGTACTGTTTCAAACAAAAAATTAGTTTGAAGAAATACATTGTTTTCACTATAAAGGTTACACTATATACTAACGTTTATGACCGGACTTTTATTATTAGCGAATTTAAAAAATAAATTCGCAAAGAGGAGATCTGTGTTTATTTATATATATATATATATATATATATATATATATATATATATATATATATATATATATATATATATATATATATATATATATATATGTATATATGTATATATATATATATATATATATATATATATATATATATATATATATATATATATATATATGTATGTATGTATGTATGTATGTATGTATCACACCGATAACTCACCGATTTAAATTAAATTTGGCAAATACCTTTCTTTTGCAAGTGGCTTGGGTAAGTTCGTTATCCAGGAAAATCGGACCAGGTTTTCCCGGAAAATTTTGTGTTTTTTTTCTAAAAACTCATATCTCCGTAAATAACAAAGTAAGGGCAACCAAATTTGGTACCCGTGTTTGTATTATAAAGAGTGAACTCTGTACCAAAATTTAGGTCCCTATATTTAAACACAAAGAAGTTATGGGCAATTAAAGAAACAAATTTTGGAGTTTTCCTCAAAACGTCAAACTTGCAATTTTAAACGTCAAAATTGGCAATGTTTAGGCAAATGTGAAACAAATACCGATTGTGAAAAGAAAATGTTGCAAGAAGGGTGTTCTGCAAACCCTTAAGTTTCAGATTCAACCGTCATTTCCCTACATTTTACTAAAATATTTACAGAATATTCATTTCAAATAGACCCTTTCTCTGATGCCTTGGCTGTCAGTTTACTTGATGCTTTTTAGTGAATTTTTATTTTAAAAAATTCACTAATAGAGAGCTATCGATGGTGAGACTTTGCAAAAAATTTTTCAAATGAGCGCGAACTAGGACCCCTAGAACCCATATCCGGGGTCAGTTTCATTTTTTATATGTTTATTTAAATATATATATATATATATATATATATATATATATATATATATATATATATATATATATATATATATATATATATATATATATATATATATATGTGTGTGTGTGTGTGTGTGTGTGTGTGTGTGTGTGTGTGTGTGTGTATCCGTTTAATAACTCAAAAAATAATTAACCAATTTCAATGAAACTTTTCTTTTATTAGTGGCTTGGATGAGTTCGTTAGCCAGGAAAATTGGACAAGGTTTTCCGGGAAAGTTTTGAGTATTCTTTCAAAAAAAAATTTTTAACCGAAAATAACAAAGCTGCTTTAATGAAATTTACTACATATGTTGCCTTGGGAGAGACCTTACTACGTACCAACATTCAACTTTCTAAGTTTATAGAAAATTAAGGTACTCAAATTTTTAATTTTCTTTCGAAAGAATTTTTTTTCTCCGAAAATTACAAAGTGATTTTAATGAAACTTGGTAAGAAAGGCCTTACTACATACCAAAATTTAACGTTCTAAGTTTATAGAAAATTGAGTTATTCAAATTTGAAGCATTTAATAAAAATTCACTGCCATAACGCACTTGCTGCGTCCCGAGCTTTTTTGGATATTTATTTGCAGGTTTAGTGAAGTTAATGGTTTACCGGTCTATAATTTTTGTAGGTAATTTTCGTGGAACAAATTTGTTAATGCATTTTTGCATTTTTTATCGAAATATGATGCGTTTATAATAAAAAATCTGGACGCAGTAAGTGCGTTTTGGTAGAGAATTTTCGGTAAATTTGCAGATTAGCTCCCGAACGCTTTTCAAAAAACTGTTTTCAGAAACCTGCCTAGGCCCCCCCTGGATCCACAAAACCCAAGAAAAATTTCTTGTTCACACCCCTCAAGGATGTTACGGGACCAGTAGTGAATAAGGGTGCTGGGCGGGGTAGGTAGTAAAAAGGAAATATGAGCAGAAAATGCGAATAAAACGGGCTTGAAAGTTCGATTTTTCACATCCCCCTTAAACCCTGCCTACCCCGTACAGCACCCCTTGGTGGCTTTGAACAAGAAATTTTTCTTGTGGTTTATGCAACGAGGGTGGATGTGCGCACGCGAGGGGGGAAGGAAAATTCCCACGACGAAGCAGCCACCCCCAACCCTAACGCAAGTCAAAGCAGGGGGGGGGGGGTCCTGCGTCGTAGGCATTTTCCTTCCCCCTCGTGTGCATACAACCACCCTCGTTGCATAAACCACAAGAAAAACTTCTTGTTGATACCCCACAAGGATGTTACGTGACCTGGGGGCGAATAGGGGTGCTGTGCAAGGTAGGCGGGGTTTAATGGGGATATGGCTTCAAATAGACAGTTTTTAAGCAGTTTTCTTTGCTTTTTCTGCTCATATTTCCTTTTTACTACCTACCCCGCCCAGCACCCCTATTCACTCCCAGTCCCGTAACTTCCTTGAAGGGATGTGAACAAGAAATTTTTCTTGTGGTTTGTGCATCCATGTGGGGTCCTAGTAATATTTCTGAAATAAGTTTTTTTAAGCGTTCGGGAGCTAATCTTCTAATTTACCGAATTTTCATTAAATCCTTCGAATTTCAATAACTCAATTTGCTATTAACGTAAGCTTTGTTAATTTTCAAACCATAAGTAATTTTGATAAAATATAGTACATTGTTTCTACTACATAGGCTATACCGATAATCAGATTGATGCCTGCTCGCATTTGCTATTAAAAACATTTTTATGGAAATTCACTTCCATAACACATTTGCTGCATCCAGACTTGTGAATTTCTTTAAATATATTTTCAAGCAATAAATTTATTTGGATGAAATATGGCACATTTTTTCTACTATATAGGCAACCAAGTTTGATGCCTGCTTTCATCAAAGAAAGACATTTGCTATTAAAAATATTTTAAAGAAAATTCGCTACCATAACCTAGAAAGTATAAATGAACTATAAGTTATTGACAACTGTAACAAAGGGCAGCTAACATCATTGTGTTGTTGGTGCATCCTACTTCTGTTGGTTTTAAATTAAAAAGTGTCAGCACCATTTATAAAAGTATACAAATTTAAGATCTCTAATTGATTATGGTGACTGAATTTAATTGAAACTTAAACTGGTGTTAAATTACTTCCCGGTAATTAATCAAAATATACAGTTTTACATTTGGTGAAGATATTATTACCGGTATGATATATGGCTTTATATCAGCACTTGTATTTAATTAGAAGTAACATAAATCGTAAATCTCACAAAATTTATTATAAACCTTATGATATTTCGACAATTTAAATAAGCATAGCGACTACTTTTACATCTATAATTTATATTTTTGAGAAATATATAAAAGCGTTATTTGTCCTGTATGTTCATATGTAATATTTCATTTATGTCTTACTTTCGTTCCTTTCACTACATGAGCATTAATGTTATTTATATCTGTAAATGATTTAAAAACATTAGCAAAAATGTAAAAATTAACGCATTCGGTGAACAATCCACGACACACATTAATAAAACCTCCTCGGGTATAAAAATTTCTTGAAATGATGTTTTAATTGAATTAAAAGTTTTATGTAATTCTTACAGCCGATACCCCAAGGTACGCTAAACTTAATAAAGGTAAAATAAAACATTTATATAATCTTATGAGTTAGAGAAACTATATTTGCTACAAGCAGAGAAATGTATTAATTGAAATAATATCTGTTGCTCTCCTTTTGTTTACATCATTCTGTAACATGCAATCTGTGTTGTGTATACACTGTGTGTATAAAATATCGCATAAATGTACTTCAAGTTGTTGGCTTTTTGGCCTTCGCCACAAAATTCTATACTAATTGTCCTGTTATAGTTGCATAGTCGTCTTTGACTCGAAACTCTCATTCGTGGAGAACTGTGAACATGCTATTACTAGGGCATCGAAGACACTCGGATTTCTTATTCGCAATTCCGGTTCGTTTCATAATGCGGACACCTTGAAGCTCCTGTTCTGTGCCTATGTGCGGCCGCATCTGGAATATGCCTGTGTGGTCTGGTCTCCTCTGTATGACGTCCATATAGGGGCTCTTGAGGGTGTCCAACGGAGATTTGTTAAGTTCCTTGCATACAGAGCGGATCGGGTGTATCCCGCTACCGGTACACCACAGGCCGATTTACTGTCGAGGTTCTCATTGGAATCTCTGCAGGCTAGGCGTGTTTACTCTGCTCTCTCCCTGATACATAATTTACTGCACAGTAGGATTGTCTGTCCTGAACTGTTGCGCACTCTGCTTTTTCACACCCCTAGAGTCAACTCCAGAAGACACGACTTCTTTTATCTACCGCCACCTAGGACCAATGTTAGGCTTAACTCACCGATTTACAGATCGTGCTCCATTTATAACAGCGTGCATCAGTCAATAGACATTTTGTGTTGTGGTGAGTCTGAGATGAGACACGTTGCATCGCTGCTTGGTAATTAGTAGAACTTTACTATGTTAATTTTCATAGTGCATGATATGTATTGTATTCATAATCTTAATTTGGGATAATTCCCGTTGAGTATTTATAGTAAATAATAGTAGATAGAAGGTAATTAGTAGAACTTTACTATGTTAATTTTTATAGTGTATGATATGTATTGTATTCATACTCTTAATTTGGGATAATTCCCGTTGAGTGTTTGTAGTAAATAATAGTAGATAGAAGGTAATTAGTAGAACTTTACTATGTTAATTTTTATAGTGTATGATATGTATTGTATTCATACTCTTAATTTGGGATAATTCCCGTTGAGTATTTGTAGTAAATAAATAAATATTCGCGAGATAGCTTAGTCAACAACAATAGACTTTTATACATACATTGTAGCTACCGAGGACTGCAGACAGCCCAGTAAGCGATATAGAAATACTCATCAAATATAGCAATCGCTGGCATACTAAGCCAAGGAGAACAAAATGTCGACCAACCTATAGCATATCTGCCGTGCAAAAGTAAAACCTAGTAATTTAAATTACTTGATTTTACTTCTGTTTCAATATGCCGATTGCCTGTAACGACCTCTATCTTAAGCTATTTTACGTTTGTAAATAGACCTTTTCTTTACGAAGATGTAAGTGTTGCTTTATAGTAACCCGACTTATATTTAAATCTCTTCTGCACTAAGGCGACTTGCTTGGCAATTTTTGTTTCTTGTTTGTATCGCAATAAAAATTACCACAGTATAAAGAAGTAAGTCTAGTGTACAATAGTTAGTTCAATAATTTCCTTAGGTGAAATGCGTAACTAGTGTAAATTAAAAAAAAAAGAAATTAAATTACCAAAGTAAAACCAAGTAACTCGTGTTTCCGTATAATATAAGGAGAAAAATTAACTATTGATATAAAGTAAGTAGATTTCGCAGTTGCGTTTTGGTGGGGTTAAATTATAGCAAGTCTGTTTACACGCCTGCCGGCGGCTCTGGGGTCTTCACAGCATTACTTCTAAATACTTTGAACCCGGTCAAAGTTTCATGAAAGCGGATTCCATGCATGGTTAAATAGCTAAAGAATTAAAAGAAAAACTAAAGAAGTTTAAGATTATGAAGATTTAGAGACTTTGATTAAGACGTCAAACAAGAATACCCTATTATAAATTTAAGAGCTGAAGATTTCCATGAATTTGAAAATGGATGTGTTCAAAGAAAAAAATAGAACGCGAAATGGTCTGGTTCTCAACACGCGGAAGACTGTAATAGTTCTTTTTTCTCCGGTGGGTGGCATCCGAATCTGAGCCTATATGTAAGATCTGGTAACGGTTCAATAAGACAGGGCACGTCTATAAAGTTTTTGGGGATCCATCTGGATTTTAACTTATGATGGGACGTCCATGTTGGCCATTGTGGTGGCCTCTCTTGCATCTAGGAATTACGCGTTGCTGCAGCTGAGGGATTCCTTGAGTACTCAGGCGTTGTTGACATGCTACTATGGTAGTGTCAACTGTCTCCTGGCATATGGTTTGCTGTGTTGGGGCGGCTGTGTGCATATGGGGAGGGTTCTGTTGATGCAGAAGAGAATTGTCCGCACCATGTTTGTCCTGCCGTCTTCCACATTTTGTAAACCATTATTTATGCGGTATGGCATTTTAACAGTGACGTGCCTATATATGCTTGAGGCGCTTTGCTATGTTAGAAAAAATATTGTAATTTTTAGTACCTGCGGTAATATTACAGCGTATGAAACAAGATAGGCTAAAGATTTGTATGTTCCCTCTTATAGGATCGAACAGATTAATCGGGCACCTCGAAACAATGCAATACGCTTATATAATCCTTTATCTGGCAGCGTCAAAAAAATTTGAGCAGCCTCAGGCAATTTAAGCTTGCTTTGAAATCGTTTTTTAGAGGGCATTATTTTTATACTGTGGACGAATATTTTAATTTTAAATTTAAGCGTTGATAAGCTGTTTTTGTGTTTGACTATTTCCGATATCTTGTAAAGATCTATGGATCAGTTCTAATAAATAAATAAGTAAACTAAATCAGATGAAGTGCGTCCAATTTAGAAAGAGGTCAAAAAAGATACATTATAAATGTGATTTTGAAAATGAATGTTGTGAGATTGGATTTGCCACATCCTGAAAATATACAGTGAAATAGAGGGATAAACTCTAAAAAAAGTACCATAATAAAACTTCCCCATATGCCACGTAGAAAGCACCTTTATTGGAAAAACCTGGCTTCTGCAGAAGACATATAAGATTTCGGAAAGTGTCAGCTACTACTGAATAATGACAAAATATATAACAATTCTTCTATCGTATGCATTTTTTTTTAAATTTAACATATATGTATTTTTGGTAAGTATACTTTTGCAACTATCTGCCTCATATTTCGCTTAAAAATTATAATAAAATGACAAACAATTGAATAGTTGCTATTTCTTAATATAACCATCCACAACCCCTTGCTTGTAAACATTTTCAATTAATGTATTATTATATTTTTTTTATGAATTGTATGGCGCTTGTCTAACTGGTAAACCGACAAGCTATGCGTTTTAAAAATAGACGTTCTTATATCTTGAGCCATTATCATTGCACTATTTTAAGAGATCCTTACAGACAATGATTAGCATCGAACTTATCCAGGTTTGTCTTTTATAATTATTTATATTTTATAAGTGTTAATATTGAAAGGTTAGTGGTACCCATTAGTGTAAAGATGGCGATGTTTAAGACCCGTGTTTTAATAGGTAAGCTAATTGGATAATATCATATAAGCATATATGTTACTGATGGAAAATAAACATTGCATCATTGAAGAAAATATTATGAGGTTATATAAAGCAACTCAAGTTAAATGATTTTACCTATGGATAAATATGTTTTTAATTAGCACAATCCCTACATACTTAAATCAAGAATTGATTATATAGATTTAAAAAACTCGAGACGCAGCAAGTGCGTTATGGTAGTGAATTTTTATTAAATGCTTCAAATTTAAATAACTCAAATTTCTATAAACCTAGAGAGTTTAATTTTAATACGTAGTAAGGTCTTTCCTAAAGCAAGATATTCACAAAATTTCATTAAAATAGCTTTGTAATTTTCGGAGAAAAAATTTTTTTTCGTAAGAAAATTTAAAATTTGAATAACTCAATTTTTTCTAAATTTAGAAAGTTGAATTTTGGTACGTAGTAAGATCTCTGCTGGGGCAACATATGTTGTAAATTTAATTAAAAAAGCTTTGTTTCTTTCAGAGAAAAAAACAAATTCAAAAGAAAACTCAACATTTTTCCGGGAAACCCCGTCCGATTTTTCTGGATAACGAACTCATCCAAGCCATTAATAAAGGAAAGGCATTTGACAAGTTTCATCAAAATCGGTTAATTATTTTTTGAGTTTGTGAGACGGATATATATATATATATATATATATATATATATATATATATATATATATATATATATATATATATATATATATATATATATATATATATATATATATATATATAAACATATAAAAATTAACCCTATTTACAAATGAACTTTAATAAGATATTATGCTGTGACAATACCTCTCTCAAGCAGTGGCGATTTCTCCTAGTGAACTAGGTGTGCCCCGCACACCCTAAAATATAATCAAAAATGTGCACAGTTATATATGTTTTATTTCTTTTTCCCTTAGTCTTAGTCTATATATTTTATGACAATCGATTTAATTTACTTATTTGATTTCATAAATAGTCGGTTAATAGTGACTTGGAATGAAGTAGATACCACGTTTCTAACATATTCAGAGAATATGAGTAGATCAATAGCAACTGGGAATGAATTCGGTCAGTCCCTGACCTACGTGTTTAAAATAGTGAGGAAAATACCATTGATTTTAACACTGCAGTGAGTTATAAAATTTTGATTAACTCAGTTTTCTATAATCTTAGAAAGTTTAATTTTGGTAGGTAGTAAGTTATTTCCTATGACAAGATATCCACCAAATTTCATTAAAATAACTTTGTAATTTTAGGAGAAAAAAAATTGTTTCAAAAGAAAATTTAAAATTTGAATAACTCAATTTTCTATAAACTGAGAAAGTTTAATTTTGGTACTTAGTAAGTCCTCTCCCAAGGCAACATATATAGTAAATTTCATTAAAACAGCTTTGTTATTTTCGAAGAAAAAAATTTTTTTTTGAATGAAAACTCACTTTTCCCGGAAAAACCCGTCCGATTTTCCTGCCTAACGAACTTATCCAAGCCATTAATAAAATAAAGGCACTTGCCGAGTTTCATTGAAATCGGTTAATTATTTTTTGAGTTATCAGACGGATACATATATATATATATATATATATATATATATATATATATATATATATATATATATATATATATATATATATATATATATATATATATATATATATATATATATATATATATATATATATATATATATATATATATATATATATATATATATATATATATATATATATATATATATATATATATATATATATACATACATATATATATATAT
Organism: Tillus elongatus; assembly: GCA_964006375.1. Classification (NCBI taxonomy): domain Eukaryota; kingdom Metazoa; phylum Arthropoda; class Insecta; order Coleoptera; family Cleridae; genus Tillus; species Tillus elongatus. The sequence continues at coordinate 179,113,817 of OZ023263.1, forward strand.
ATATATATATATATATATATATATATATATATATATATATATATATATATATATAAACATATAAAAATTGAAACTGACCCCGGAAAATTTTTGCAAAGTCTCACCATCGATACCTCTCTATTAGTGAATTTTTTTAAATAAAAATTCACTAAAAATTGGAAGTCGCCTTGCTTGCTTTACTGGTTTTCACTATTGTAATATGGTGAAGTTTGAATTACCAAGTAACTTTAAATTTGTTAATAAACGTTTTAATTGAAAAATTTTATAAGTACCCAATATTCATAAAGAGCAGTGAAAACTTTATCTGATCTGCGGGATCAGAAAAATTAATTGTGGTTAATGAAAAAACTATCTTCAGTCGAAATATAAAAACTTTGGACTTCCCTACTGAAAAGTTACAAATTAAGAGTTACTAGGTTTTACTATTGTACGGCAGATATGCAAGTAGGACGTTAAATGATACGGAATCCAGGTATAGTACTATTGAAAAGGAACTATTAGCTATAGTATGGGCGACAGCTTACCTTAGACCCTACTTGTACGGCAGGAAATTTACGATATACACGGACCACAAACCATTTAAATGGCTATTATCCCTAAAACAACCAAATTAGAAATGATGGAGATTAAAGTTGGAGGAATATAAATAGAAAATAGAATAGAAAAAAAGATAGTTAAACTGTGCAGGAGACGTATTATGAAGAATTGAAATAAATCCGATAGATATAAAAAACAAATCAATGATATATAATATAGACGAACAGAAATAAATTATAATTGTAGACAATGAGGATACAGAAAACTGAAACGCAGATTCGTACTCGGCCCAGGCATGCCTATATTGGAAAAAGAAATAATTAACAGTAAAACAAAGCATACACTTTTCAGAAATTCAGAAACACCAGAAATAGTCTCAGTCAGGAAAGACAAGAGAATTTTCCTTCATGTTATCATAAATTTAGATGACCCAACTCAAATAGAAAACTTTATAAAATAATATTGCCTACCCCAAAAGAAATATTATTTTGTCTTTATAAACGAACGGGATTATGAAACAGTGAAATCGGCGACTAGTCAAAATTTTAATAATGTAGAATCGCCTAAATTCTACACATGTTTAAAAGCTAGAAAACAAATAAACGAGGAGGAACTCAAAGACGAAATTGTTCTTTATCATTAAGGAAAGAGCAACCACAGAGGCGTTGATGAAACATAAATGAGAATGAAAAAAAAAGGTATTGGTTTCCAAATATAAAGAAACAGATCGACGAATTCATGAAGAACTGCGAACTATGTGAAACATGCAAATATAACATATGTCCGGTACAAATCTTGTTAGAACACACACCATCTAGACCTTTGGAGATATTACACTTCGACACTTTCAAAATCTAAACCGCCTAATTCATCACAGTATTTGACCCCTTTAATAAATTCGGCCAAGCATTTCCAATAAGAAGTAAAAATGCGACAGAGATTTCAAAAAATCTAATTAAATACTTTTCTCAATATGGCAGCTGTAGAACCGTGATCTCTGATGCAGGGGCCGAGTTCTCAAACATAGTAGTGAAAGAGCTACTAGTAGCATACCAAATCGATTTACATGTGACAACACCGCAAAATCATATGTCAAGTGGTCCGATAAAAATATTTCAAAGCACAATTATTGAACATTATAGATTATTAAAAACAAAATGCAAAGATCTGAAACCTATAGACCTAATACCTTATTTTATATTTGCTTATAATTAACCAATACACTCGCAAACGTTAAAAGCACTCTCCAAGTTAATATTCGGATATACCCCGAGTTATTTAACTACGATCCTGAAGTAATCACTACACAAGGGTACAATACAAAACACAAGACACTAATGAAAAGTATTTATGACGTAATAGAGGACAGTATCGAAATATCAAAACTTTACACCTTATAACGAACGAACAAAAACAGCAATCAGCACTTTAAAGAAGGGGGCGTGGTATACAAAGATAATCCACCGGGTTTCCACAAAAAACACAAGAATCCCTTTTCGGGGCCTTACTCAATAATCTCGTTATTAGGGCATAGCAAAGCAATAATTAGAAGCCATAAAACTGACGAAGAATCAATTGCCCACCTAAGAAATCTCCGTATTTCAGGTTCTTCATCCTAGACCGAGATAAACCACAATTACAAGACTTGACGAACAATCCAGGCATAGTACCAAGAAGCATAGTAACGGCATACTCAGAAAGCATTAAATGTAAAGTGAAACACCTACATGACTTGAAGCAATTATACGTTGACTATAACAAAATAAAGAGCTAATACGTTGACACAATACAAATCTTAAATGAGGATTATAAACTGGAACATCATAACTCTATTGTAACCATTAACTTTACGACAACTAATAGACAGAGCTAAACCACAATTACAAAACTTGACGAACAATCCAGGAATAGTACCAAGAAGGATAGTAACGGCATACTCAGAAAACAGTAAATCGAAAATGAAACAGCTACATGACTTGAAGCAATAATACGTTGACTATAACAAAATAAAGAGCTAATACGCTGACACAATACAAATCTTAAATGAGAATTATAAACTAGAACATCATAACCTTATTCTGACCATTAACTTTACAATAACTAATATAGACGTCTTACTTTATAGGATTTTTCCGAATAATAATAATAATCACAGTAATAGGAAAAAAAAATTATCAACGGTTTAGGTTCAATATTCAAATGAATCGCCGTTAATTTAGACGCTGAAAACGACGAAATATTTTATCAAGCTTTGGACATATTAAATAAAGATCAAAACAAAATGCCCGAATTAACAAAAGCAAGTAGAATTTAACCAGACTGAAAAAAAACTGAATCATAACCAACAAGCAATTGTTACTAGAATTAACAAATTTCATACAATAGATAGCTTAAAAAGAGAACAATTAACTACTTTTCATAGAGTTAAACAATCAAAATTGTTGACGCAAATGGGTTACCTACTAAATAATACACAATAAATAATTATAACAACTGAAAATGCAATTACATTCTCAAAACTAGGCACCTATCATACATCAATATTTAAACCAAAATTTATAATTAAAGAAGTAAGTAAAATCCAAAATCAAATAACAAATTCAAGATTAATAACTACGGATTATCTACCCCTTTACGAAAAGGTGTTTAAAATCAAAACAGTCCAAATAGATTTCAAAATTATTTTCCAACTAGATATACCACTAATCGATAATTCAGATTATACGTATTATCAATTATACACCTTACCTGTACCCAAAAATCAGAACACATTCACAATGATCATCCCAAGAGCCAAATAACTTATCCTTAGTAGCAAACAATATGCCTACAGGGAAGAAAAATGTAAAAATATAAAGAATCAGTTATATTTCTGCGAAGACGACAACCCAGCAACACTTAATCAAAACAATCCATGCGAAATTAATTTAATCAACTTTCAAAAGCAATCAATAACTGTAGACAAGAAGTAGTCAAAATTAACAAAACAACGATTTCAAAATATGATAACACACATCATTATAGCACCAGAAGAGACGAAAACGAGAGTGACCTGTGAAGAACAAGAAAAGACCAAAATTATCAAAGGAACAAAATTAGAATCTCTTAAACCAAAATGTCAATTACAAATAGGAAACCAAATTTACAAATCCAATTAGTTAATATCAGAGACCCAACAAATATTCAATCTTCCAAAAATAGAGTTTCAAACAGAAGAAGCACCAAAAAGTCAACTTACAAGAACTAAAATTAGAAAACGTTCAGCTACACAGAATCAACAACATCCAAAATTAACTCCAATCCATAAGAAACAGAATTTCAAACAAAGTCAATCTACCAATCTACCACCCAAGTATTTGGACCATTCTACTATATATTATTTTCGTAATAGCAGCATTAAAGGAGGCATAAAATTCGGCATAAAGAAATTAATTAATTAACTGGTAAGCAAATTTGATGCCTGCTTTCTTAAAAAAAACATATTTGCTATTAAAAATATTTTTATGAAAAATTCACTAGCATAACGCACTTGCTGCGTCCAGACCTTATTTATTCTCATAATTGTTGTGGTTATTATTATTATTATATGTTGATTCTATTTTCATGTTTATGTACGACATACATTACATAGACATTTTTTAATCAAAACACAGCAACAGATTTTTATGTGTAGTTGTCATGGATGCGTACAATTAAATTCAATTTCATCCTGTTTGATGATGTCGTGAAACGGCGTAACTGGTTACAGAGAAGAAAATAGACACTTGTGAAGCTGGAAAAGTAGTCCCATCTGTATTTAGTATGGAACAGTTTCACCAAGTAAAGGCAATCAAGGAAATTAATGGCTTGCATTGTGAACTTATATGAGCGGGTGTACATTTACCAATTAATCAGAAGCATTTACTGAGTTTAAATATACAAAATTATATATATATATATATATATATATATATATATATATATATATATATATATATATATATATATATATATATATATATATAGATAGATAGATACGTGTTGATTAGATTTGTTATACAGAACAAAACACTAGTAGTAGGATTATTGGGATAACAGTAAAATAATTATTTGCATAGGAACCATCTATTAACAATTTAAATGTTTTATGCCGGAGATGCAAATTCCTTGGCAAACTAGTTCCACTGGGCAACATACTTTTACAAGCGACTAATAAGAGGAGGATTCATACTAATTACTTCCAAGTCCGACCGTTACTTTTAGTGAATTTTCTTTAAAAAATTCACAAATAGGAGATCCCGACTTTTGAATTTTGAAAAAATGTCTTCAAAGGAGTGCTAATTAGGCCCGCTAAAACACATATCTGGGGTCAGTTTCAATTTTTATATGTTAGTTTTATATGTTTATATATATATATATATATATATATATATATATATATATATATATATATATATATATATATATATATATATATATGTATGTATGTATGTATGTATGTATCACACCGATAACTCAAAAAAGAATTGGCCGATTTTGATTCCTTTTGCAATGGGCTTGGATAAGTTCGTCAACCAGGAAAATCGGCCCATGTTTTCCTGAAATGTTTTGTGTTTTCCTTCGAAAAAAAGTTATATCTCGGGAAATAACAAAGTGAGGGCAACCAAATTCGGTACGCGAGTTTACATCGTTATAGGTAAATTGCGTGCCAAAATTTAGCTCTGCAACTTAAAATTCAAAAAAGTTATAGGCATTTAATGAAAAATAAATTGGGGTTTTCCTCAAAACGTCAAAATCGCGATTTAAAATGTCAAAATTGGCAACATTTAGGCAAAGAACCTGAATCTAATACGGGCTATGGAAAGAAAATGTTTAAAGTATGTTTTATAAACCCTGAAGTCTTAGTTTCAACCGTCATTGTCCTTCATTTTACTAAAATATTTTCAGAAAATTCATTTTAAATAGACCCTTTCTCTGAGGCTTGGCAGTAGTCTTAGCTATAGAGTTTATCGTTTAATGGTATATAATTTTTGTCGAATTTTAGTGAAAAATCAATAAAGTTCAATATATCCGTTATTATAGAAGATATGAAAAAAATTTGTGAATATTAATTATAGGGTGTCTTGAGCTACATCTTAAAAATTATTTCTACAATCACAGGCTGGCCCATAACTCGTTGGTGATACAAATTTTCTTTTTCTTTTTTTAGTCGATCACGCCTTATGTTATTGCATTTTAGCATTTTCCATCGAAATATAATGCATGTTTGTAAGAAAAGAAATTCGGGACGCAGCAAGTGTGTTATGGTAGCGAATTTTTATTAAATGCTCCACATTTTAATAGCTTAATTTGCTATTTATCTATAAGGTTGACCAAGAAACAAGTGTTTTCGGGAACACTCTAAATTTACTTTCGAAAATTTTTGTACATTGTTAAACAATAAAGATATTTTGATGAAACAGGGCACATTGTTTTTACTATATACGTTATACTGGTAACCAAATTTGATGCCTGCTTTCTTAAAAAAAAATACACATATTTGCTATAAAAACATTTAAATGAAAATTCACTACCATAACGTACTTGCTGCATCCAGGATTTTTTAAAATTTATACTGAGTTTCTAAAAAATCTGAACACCCAGCAAGAGTCGACAAAGTGCAATGAAATTTTCTATACAACTCTGGTTTGTCTCTGGTAGGAAATTCAAAGAGGTCTGGACGCAGCAAGTGCGTTATGGAAGTGAATCTTTATAAAAATGTTTTTAATAGCAAATATGTCTCTCTAATGCAAGCAGGCATCACTCTGGTTACCGGTGTAACCTATATAGTAAAAACAATGTGCCATGCTTCATCAAAATAACTTATTGTTTGAATATGTACCAAAATTTTTCGAAAGAAAACTTTAAATGTTTCCGAGAAAACTCGTTTCCTAGCCGACGAACCTTAGGTTAATAGCAAATTGAGTTATTGAATTTTGAAGCATTTAATTAAAATTCGCTACCAAAACGTACTTACTGCGCCTCGATTTTTTTACAAACATGCATACATATATACATATACACACACACACACACACACACACACACACACACACATATATATATATATATATATATATATATATATATATATATATATATATATATATATATATATATATATATATATATATATATATATATATATATATATATATATATATATATATATATCTGAAGCTGATCTTGTTTATAGGTCCTAAGAGTTCTTTTTGGGGCTTCCTTAAAGAACATTCGAAAATTTGGAAGCCGTTAGCTCCTTTAAGCGACTCTTCTGTGGAAATTCGCTAGAAGGAAGGTGGTGTTGAAGTTTATATAGACACACTGTACGCAAGTTCAGATAGAGAGTTTCATCATTAATCTTTAAGTCTTAATTAAATTAAGTAACTGAAGTTTTTGTCGACGTTTTTTCTTTAAACATTATTGTCGTTTCTAATTGCGTATGTGGCACATGCATTTCAAGGCAATGCTGATGAAATGTGACTAAATTCTAAAACAAATATTTTAATACTTATCAAGATAAAGTACAGGATTGTAAACAAAAGGTATAGAGTGACGCATTGTGTAAACAACCATGCCGTCTTAGCTATGAAATATTTGTTATATTATCTATTCAACTCATGTCTATTATAACATAATCCACCTGGGTAGCCCAGTGGTAAAAGTATGTAGTTCTGAAACCAAGGATCGTGTGTTCGATTTCCAGTAGAAACATCATTTTCATTATTCAGTACTCTCTGTAAAATTAACATCTATAGGGGGTGTGGCATTGTATCTGAGCAAGTTAAATGTCTGCAAATTCCGCCCCTAGTCGCGAGTTTCCTTACCATGAGATGTTGAGCACATCCCTACAGAAATGGATAGATATACAGAGAATCCTTATTATTCAGAAGCGGAGTTTAAAGCAATAATTTACCCTACAACCAGTCTGGGCGTGAGGTATTTAAAAAGAATGACATTCTGACTCTGACATCTATATATTTGCTACGTTTACTAACGCATATCCATACAAACAGAGACTCATATATAAAACAATATAATGTGCATTCCTGTGACACTAGAAAATAAGGGGGCTTTCACTTAGGACTTCCTAGGCATCAATTTTACAAGAAGTCACCAGATTACTCTGGCTGTTAGCTTTATAACAGATTACCAGATGATGTTAAAGAAGACTAGTTGAATTTTTTTTAATGTTTTTAAGTGCTATCTACTGAAAGACAACATTTGTGGTTTCCAAAGCTATCAGTAAGTATTATAAATTATGTTGTCTTGTAATGAAAACATAAGTATATGGTTTGTTTAAGCGCAAAAAGTTCTGCGGTAAATATTAATGTTAATTCTGGCAGCGAAAATTAATTATGAATGTTGATATTTGGACAATAGATTGCAGCACCCGCTTTTCCTTCCATTGTTTAACCTCTTGTGTAAATTTGCTGATAGCATTTTTCTCTAAGGTCTTTCTGCAAAATACGGTTTCGCAACTTTTTTCTAATATTTCTATATTCACTTAAAATGTGTACACAAACTTTGCAGTTTACTATTTTTAATTCAGTACTAAAACTAACACTGCTTTATTTTGTAAATATTTTTTTGCTTTGATAAATATAATTTAAGACTTTTTACCAAGAGGTATAATTTTTTGTGAAGCCAATAATTTGACGTATCAGTAAGACTCTCAATATGCAGATGGATTAGGAAAAGAGGCCTGAAAGATCGCCAGATTTAAACTCCTGAGATTTTTTTGGGGTCCACCTGAAAGATAAGACTTGCGCTACACTGACATAATGCGTAGATGATTTACGCCAGCGCATCATCGCCGAATGTCAACAGATTTCAACCGAAATGCTCGCAAGGTTGGAAACTGCTTTCTGGAGGTCAACATTTCGAAAATTTTATACATTAGTATACAAAGGTTAAGGTAATACAAAAAAATGTTAAGAAACTTGTTTATATTGCTTGGAAGACAAAATTTTGAAATGCGTTTTCTCAAAAACCACTAAACCGATTTTTAAAAACTGATACTTTTCAAAAAGGAATCTGATTTGGTTCAAAATTAGGTGTCACTCAATATCCTTTTCCGTTCCAAAATTCAGGGGAAAACTTCACTTTCGATAAAGGGATGAGCTGACAGAGTAAATATACCGGCAAAGCGTTTCCCCTCAAAATAAAAATTGATGTGTACGAGCGATTTTTTAAAATAATACGAAATATGCAAAATAAGGTCTGTTTCGTTTTCGCTGCGCCACTCTATATGTAATACACACACACACACACACACACACACACACACACACACACACACACACACACACACACACACACACACATATATATATATATATATATATATATATATATATATATATATATATATATATATATATATATATATTCAGTTTCATATTTTAACCAAATCGCATCAATTACAGCCACAAGTTTGTAACTTCTATGTAAGATGCACTGTATAATTTTAATGCCTATAAATAAAATTAAATATATATATATATATATATATATATATATATATATATATATATATATATATATATATATATATATATATATATATATTCAGGGTAGTTCAAGTTCGAGCCTCACCATTGGGACCTTCTAAACTGTAAGAGATGCGAGGATGGTTAAATTGGGGCAAAGTTACGCGTTTCTATGCGATCAATTATCTGAAAGAAAATTGGAGGCGACATTTTAAATTTTTTAGTTATTTGAAAAATCAATCAATTTTAGTTTTTTCGTTTTCCAGCGAATACAGAAAGCACTAGACTTTGTTAAGTATGACATTGTTAGAACAGTTTTTTATGGACAATCTAAATATGTCATCATGTTTTCCAAAGCGTTGTTGATGCAAGAGTTACAATACTATACTTAACTTTAATTTTTATTATAGGCGCCACATTGGATTTTTGCATTTTTAAAAAGTATTTTTTAGTTCTAATTACAATGGTATATCACACGATATGATAAAAATCTTAACTGCTATCAACATTCGGAAAAAAATCGTTTTTGCGAAGAGTGCTTTGGAAGGGACGTCATTAATTTGTTTAACGATCTAAATATTGACAGTTCAGCCCAACCTTGATGATTATAGCATTTCTGTACACTGTGTCTGTGGAATTTATTCAAAAATCATGAGTTTTACAAATGAGGAAAAGAGAAACATCATAAAAATATGTTACCTCCCTAAATAACAGAAACGCAAAAGTTACTACTGAAAACTATTAAATGAATATGCGGAAAGGCGGCAAACACACTATTTTTATTTTAACGGACTAGATCGTAATATAAAAGAATATGGTTCACTTGGAAAATTCAAAAACAAGTGTGGTAGTAGAATAAGCGACGTTGACGAAAATCTAACACTACAATCTAGTTTTCACTCTGGTCAATATAGCGTTTCTATTATTTTGGTAATACATTTTTATCATGTCCCTCTTTTCTTTAATTGTAAGATTCATGATTTTTGAGCAAATGCCACAGGGACAATGTACAGAAATACTATAAACATCCGAGTTTGGCTGAACTGCCATTCAATACTTAGATCGTTAAACAAAACCCGAGGTCACATAGTCCTCATACCCACGTATCGGTTGGCACTACAACTCCGCGAACTTGGACGAAATGCGGGATTACTTTTCTTCATTTCCATGGGCGTCTGTCTGCTTCTCTCATCCTGACCTCTCTGATATCTCACAAAACGTCAGCGGAATTATCGAAGCTGGCATGGAATTATTCCACGTACACAGAAAACCTCTTCAGCCAGTCAAAAGCCCTGGTTCTCTAAATCCTGTGACAACGCCAGATTTGAAAAGGTCAAAGCTCACAAAATGCTTCTACACAATCACAGTCAAGAAAACCGTCAAGCATTTAACGACGCAAGAAACCGCTATGTCCGCATTCTTTCTGAGGCAAAAAAAACTCATTTAATAACCACATCAAAAACAAAATCCTCTTAAGCTCCAGCGGCAGCAAACCCTTCTGGACTCTTGCTAAATCTATTGGGAATAATTTTTGCAAGAGCACGTTCCCACCTCTTGTCTCAGGGGATGAAATTGTTTCTACCGCCCTGGGCAAGGCTGAACTTTTTGCATCGTTGTTCGCCAGCAATTCTACTATCAACCCACCTCCAAATGTTCAACCACCAACAGTCCCCAATGTCGCGCATAAAATGACTGATATCATTTATAAAACTAAAAAGGTACGAAAGATGCTCTCTTCGCTTAATACCAGGAAAGCCTCTGGCCTTGACGAGATCCCAGCAATTGTCCTCAAAAAATGCGTACCAGAACTTGCTCCTCTCCTGACTCGTCTGTTTCAGACATCTTACAATAGAGGCATATTCCCTAGTAACTGGAAAACTGCTTGAGTACAACCCGTCCCCAAGAAATGTTCCAAAGCGCTTCCTTGCAACTACAAGCCTATTTCTCTCCTTGCAGTCGTCACTAAGGTGATGGAAAAGTATATAAACACCGAATTACTAAAATTTCTTGAAAAACACAGTCTAATCCACGACAGGCAGTATGGATTCCGTCAGCGTAGATCAACTGCCGACCTCCTTTTCTTTGTCACCCATTCTTGGAACAAGTCTATGGAAATACACGGTGAATCCCAGATTGTCGCTCTAGACATATTCAAAGCATTCGACCAGGTCTGGCATGCAGCGCTGCTTAATAAACTTCCGGCCTATGGCCTACCACCAAAACTCTGTACCTGGACAGCAAATTTCCTCTCCCACCGAAGCACTTCTGTTGTCGTGGATGGCCATTCCTCTAAACTGTATCTAATTAATGCAGGAGTTCCCCAAAGTTCATCTTTAGCCCCTACTTTGTTTTTACTCCACATCAATGATCTCCTCTCTAGCACATCCAACCCATTTCACAGTTACACGGACGACAGCACCCTCCACTCAAATATACAATATTCTAAGCCTGTCTCTGTAGCCCAATTAGATGAGGATGGCAGACTCATGGAGGGTTCTGTCTCCGTGGATCTCCAAAAAATATTAGACTGGGGAAGTAGAAATCTTGTACAATTCAATCCCACCAAATCTCAATCTTGCTTTCTTTCTCATAAGAGATACACCAGCCCTAGACACATCACAATGAACAACCAAGTTATTCAAAGTAATGAGTCCTTTTCACTTGTTGGCATTTTTGTGGATCGAAATCTCAATTAGCACCAACATGTCACATCAATTGCAGAAGCGACTGCTAAGAAATTAGGTTTCCTCTTCCGGGCTCGCAAATACATTTCACCAGCTAATCTCTATACCTTATATACTTCACAAATAAGGCCAAACCTTGAATACTGCTCCCACATCTGGGGTGCCGCTGCCACTTCTACACTCGCTATCCTGGACTCCATTCAGAAGAGAGCTATACGTCTCATCGGTGACCCTACCTTCACCCAAAGACTGCAATCCCTTTCGCACCGACGTGCCGTTGGTGACCTCTCTCTCTCTCTCTCTCTTATAGATATCTGCACGGGCACTGCTCAACGGAGAGTTCCTCCACCTGCTGCCCCCAACAGATCTAGCAGGGGAACAGAGCGAATGCACCCTTTTACTGTCCAGGTCACCAGACATAGAACATCTTGTTATGCCCGCTCTTTTGTCCCGAGGACATCCAAGTTGAGGAATTCCTTGCCGGTACATGTTTTTCCTTCTCCTCCGAACCTCCAAACCTTCAAGTCCAGAATTAGCAAGTTGCCTCTTTCCTCCTTGTCGACACCGACGGTACTATAGTATTTAAGCTGTAAGCTGTAAGTGGTGTGTTGTTGAAATAATAAAAATAAAAAAAATTACGAGTTGCATAGATAATATTTTTGTAAAGCATCCGCAAACTCACTGGTTAAGATGACGCCTGTGATACTCCAAAACTGCACTACTGAGCTTTTTGTTACTATATTAAAGATGCATGTCTACAAACAAAAACAAAAAGGACAGTTGTTAGAGATGTAAATATTTTAAACACATGTGGTTTAAGAGCACCACTTTTAGGTGTAACTTGAATGAATATTTATGCTCCTGGAAATGTCGATTCAGCCACTAAGGTGTTTATTGGAAGGCTGGAAACTGGCATAACAAATAACACGTTTAGTATAAAAGCCCAGAGCAGAGAACCTAAGAGAAAGCCGGGATCACACAAAGAGTTATCAAGGCGTACAACATGAAGCATGATTTATAGAGACAACTTCAACATCACCCAAATAATAATGCCCTAGGAGTTTTAATATGTGTCGGAAAATGATATAATCAGGACCAGAAAAAAATATTAGTATCCTTAAATATTAGAGAGGAACCAAGGAGACTCACGGAGTATATGAAAATGTGTCAACGTAATGAACAGAAGGGAGAAGACAACCATAAGTAAAATTAGGTGCGATAACTTGATAATTAAAGAGACTATAGTCACCAGATTCAATGACTGTTTTGTTAAGGTTGGAAAAAAACTGGCAGAGAAGATAGGAAAAATTAGATCAAAGTGTCCTGGAGGAAACCCACCGAAATACTTAGGATTATGCTTTTTTGAAAAACACATTAGTGGCGGAAGCCGAAAAGGTTATGGATTCACTGAAATCGGGAAAAGCCGCTGAGCTAGATAGAATTGGAAGTGATGCGTTAAAGACTATATCAGATATAATTTCAAAGCCGCTAGCATACCTGATTAACTTGTCATCTGATAGTGGATGTTGTCCCTAGGCGCTGAAAGTTGTTACTTGCTGTTACTCCCGTACACAAAAATGGTGACGTACTGCTAAATGTAACCAAAATCTTTGAAAAAATAATTAAATTTAGAATTACTTAGAGTTATTTAGGAAGGTTCAAATTGTTATCAGGAAATCAATACGGCTTCTGCGAGGGCAAATCAGCTGACGACGCCATAAGATACATAACAGAGAGCAGAGATGGGCACTAGGTGACCACGTATGTGTATTTTTATAGACCTCGCACAGGCCTTTGACACAGTTGATCATGGGAAGCTGCTGAATGTCTTGAAAAATGTTGTATTTAGGTGAAATACACATAAATTATTAAAGAGTTACATTTTGGTACGAAGACAGTGTGTACGAATTGAAGATCACATAAGTGAATGTAAACCAGTTGAATATGGCGTTCCACAAGGCACTGTGATCGGACCCATTTTATTTATTATTTACGTAAACAAATGGTTTACATAGTCGTCTCGAAAAAATGTCTTTGGTTTTGCAGATAATACGGTATTTTTTTTTATAAGGCAGAAACGTGGGAGAAGTTAAGTAAGAAACAGAAGAGGATTTTAAGGATATTTTAAATTCGTTATACCTACCCAACCGATTGTCTTTATGCAAAGATGCAAGTCTCTGATCTGTATCAGATTTACATTTCGTCCGTAGGTATATGTGTTTCAATATGATAAGGGTCACATAAAAAACTTCTCTGAAATGGTTAATAACTCTTCTTTATTAGTGAAATTTGATATATATCTATCAGTGGCGAACTTATTTTTTCCCTATAAATGGCCCTAACCATTTTTCTTATTTTTTGACAAAGAAAAACTGTATTAGTAGGCATTGGTCAAGTGACAGAGAGAGCAATTTTCACAACATTTATAGAGTTTTTCATCTTTTAATCTTTTGTTCATCAAATCAAATTATAAATATATATATATATATATATATATATATATATATATATATATATATATATATATATATATATATATATATATATATATATATTGAATAAATATATCGAACGCAACCCTTCGATGACACAAGATTACAAACCTCTTAGTAGCGAAGCCTTAATGTACGGCGTACTGAGTTGGGCGAGCGGGTGCCAAAAGTGTCCAGTAACAACATAACTAGTCTGTAATTAAAAATATACCTAAACACATCATCGTCCAACTAAAACACAACCTAATATATACGAGGGGCATTCAATTATTAGTTCATCAAACAATTACCAAGCTCCACTAAGCGACTCAACATCAATGACTATTTATACTCAAACTCCACTGAGCAAGCTAACATTAAGAAAAGTTTTGACATAACGCTCCACTGAGCAACTTCCACATTAACAGCAGTTCCTACTCAATGCTCCACTGAGCAACATTATAAACTCTTAACAACGCACATCAATGCCTCAGTACTGCTTCTCAACAATGTATCTAAGTGCTCAAATCATATCTTTTCAAACAACAATTACTCAATTAGTTAAACAATAGTTACTCAGATAATATTTACACAATGGTTACTCAAATAATAGTTTCTCAGACAATAGTTTAACCTGTGTGTTTAGTTGGTTGCTGTACCCGGCACTGGGTCCGCGCCGGATTCCAGGAGTGCAATGAGGCAGCAATTGCCTCACCTAGAGTGCTTGCCTACAGCCAGAGCGAATACCGAGAGGTGCAATGAACACAAAGGGCACAACCAAACAATGTGCCCCTCCCCAATATCCACTCCTACACTGGTCCTGACTGTGCAATGAGACAACGATGCCTCGGTTCAGCCACCAGACCGTATCTCAAACGCAACCACTGTGTTGCCTCCGTGAATACTGAGAACTGCAATTGACACAACGTTGAAGCTACGCTATGTCCCTCTCCAATATCCATGCCTAAACTGGTCCTGACTGTGCAATGAGGCAACGACATCGGCCTAGCTACCATGTCGGCTACCAACGCAACAATCGTGGTGCTGTTACGTAACCTGAGTATAAGCCCACACCCACCAGCATGATACCCTACTGAGTGAACAAACAGCGAAAGTGCCCTGCACACTTTACAAAATATCATCAGGTTACTTACAAACAGACTTTACTTTACTTACTGCAAACTGACATACTCACTTAATTTTTTAATGTTGACTTAACCTCGTATAAATAACAAGCTGAATTTAAACTTGGTTAATTACCAAATTATCTCATAAAGCCCCTTTATTTAAATCAGATAATTACTTCTCAATTTATAACTTAGCCTCGTATAAATAATAAACTGACTTTGAGCTCTAGCTAGAATTTAATTTCATAAGAGCTATTTATTAAATGATTTCCAAAAACCACCCTTATAATCATATACTTATTGTAATTACTCTTCAATTTATAACTTAAACAAATGAGAACATGTACAATAGACAACAATATGTGTTCAGTGAGAATTCACTCACCCTTTACTCCAGAAAACACTGGCCACAACACTGGACTTACTGAACACAAGCACGTTAAACGGTACAATGGTTAATGTATTCTATATTAAACTAGACGCCCTCGTGGCGCAGGTTGCTAGGTGCCAGCCTGCTAAGCGAGAGGTCCCGGGTTCGATTCCTGGGCGAGCCAAGTTGACTTTGTCTGGAAAATTTGTAAAAATATTGAATGATGGGAAATGAATGTGCTAATGGCCTGAGATGCCGCAGCCAATAATAATAATAATAATATATATATATATATATATATATATATATATATATATATATATATATATATATATATATATATATATATATATATATATATATATATATTAAACTAGATGGATGACAAAAACGTTCCCGAGAAGGGGTCTTCGAACTAGTTCTCAAGTGTTTAGATAACTGCAGCATGAATAGAGCGAGGGCCTGCAATCTAAGAAATATATATTTTAACTCAACACTTCCCTCACGTCTATCTTTAAGTAAACACTTTAAACGTGATTCGACCGGCCAGACACCTAAATTTTAATGGGACCAGTCCCTTAATGTGAAACTTATTTACATAACGAGGTGTCTATTTATTACATACAGAGAAATTAATAATAAAACAGCGTTGTGAGCAGGGTGAGAAAATACATTCCTTACTATATATATATATATATATATATATATATATATATATATATATATATATATATATATATATATATATATATATATATATATATATATATATATATATATATATATATATATATATATATATATATATATAAGCATGTCTAAAGCTGAGTTCGGGAATAGATTCTAGGGACTCAATTATTCGCAAATTCGAATGTCGTTACCTCGCTAATAGACAAGTTTTCTTTATGAAAATTTGCTAAAACTTTCAAACCAACTTTTATTAATTTAACTAGTTTTAACATGTCTAGTCGTCTGCCTTATCCTATCATGTTGTATTTAAATAGTTTAATCCAAAAATGGTTGGATGTAAATATCTGTTTACGGATAATATATTCCCAAGAACTTGCTTTATATTGAGTGTTATATTAATCGACGTTTTAATTTTAAAAGCGACAATAAATAATAAATTTCAAATCTATTTAAATGTCATACAGATTCTATCAATCAACAATAATTTTTCCAACATTTGCGGCAACATTGTGAAACTTTCGCTCCAAGTTTGCAGTTAATAAAATGTTTCATATCAAGTGTATAACGTTATTACATAACAGCTGTATTGCAGTAACAAGCTTTGATCATGCAAAACACATGTTAAAATCATAGCATTTTAACGACGCGAGCTCACCAACGTATGAATGTTGATAATGACAAAATGTTACAAGTGACACTGGAATCGTAAATTATATTGGTCCATTTCCAATGTGAATTAATATTTCAGTAGTCAATGGACAAATGGGTTTAAGAAACTCATTTGTGCACGCACAGTGAGTGGGCTAATTACGAAATTGTGGGTATTGTTAATTGAGTGTCTGAATAGTATGTGAATGTATGCTGTGTTAAGTGTAATTAGAATTGGAATTTCAGACACACTTAGTTATGCTTAAACAGTTAGAATTCATGGTTAAATCATTTTTACACTTAAATATATAGCCATTTTTATGGCTCATACATAATGTTTTTCATAACGTATATTACTGTAGTTTTTACTTAAGAATATTCATGAAATATACAACGTCTGGCAACTCTCCATTCCTTCCACGTATTAGTGGTGTGGAAGACAGTGGCTAAACTATGCAGAGACAGATTTGAGTGAGCCACGGTGGTTAGTAGTGTAGCTAATATAATGTTGTTTTCTTTTGTTAATTTGTTAATAAAGTGTTGAAAAAAGTCACTTATTACAAGTAAAATTATATGACAAGTGTCCCAAGAACTGTTGTTTGTCGGTACCTTGACATTTGTATGGTCCTTC
This sequence comes from Tillus elongatus, assembly GCA_964006375.1. Lineage (NCBI taxonomy): Eukaryota > Metazoa > Arthropoda > Insecta > Coleoptera > Cleridae > Tillus > Tillus elongatus. The sequence goes on from OZ023263.1 coordinate 179,131,485, forward strand.
GAGCCGGATAATTGTTGACCCATTTTTGTCTAGATTGTAGCTCATGTATGTACCCCTTTGACCATATAATCAAAAAATGTTGTTGCAGGACTTGAAGACGTTGATAAATGGACAAATGATTCTTGTTGTAAACAGTATACTCTGATTCTCAAGTTGAGGTCAATGTTTTCGCAATCAGGAGGTGGAACGGTGTAACGACGTATAGGTCGGTTGGATCAGCAAACATGGGATATAGGGGTCTAGAGTTTACCACTGCCTCTATTTCTTTCAAAAGTGTGTAGAGTTATTCAAAGGTAAAGAATTCATTTACCATCACTCTGTGAAGTTGATGTTTTACTGTCTTAAAACAAAACTTTAGATCAATCTTTGTTCTTAAGGTCTTAACTTTGGAACTACTGGGTGTTAAAGTTTAAAGAAATTTTACTTCTTTTTATAATAAATTTGACACAGGATATCCTTGTAAAATTTGGTGTACGCCTTGTATAGCTTAAGGAGCATTTTCAGATGCTCAGCGATTTTTACCAGTGCCGTACGTTTTAAATTTGTACTTAATACGTCCGGAAAAAAATGTTTGCCAGTGCTTTTACATCCATATTATTTCTACTCGTCGTTCCCTTCCTATCGGAGATTGAAAATCATCAGAGCCAATATTATATTATTTGTGCGCGCGTAAAAAGTTCAATTGAGCTTCATCCGTACCATTCGAGTAGATGGCGCAACCACTACGTTTTTCTTCTACCTACACTCCTTTTACCTTTGATTTTTCCCTGCATGATATTTCTAAGAAACGCATACTTCGCTGCTCTCATGATATGACCTAAGTATTTCAGCTTTAACTTTTTGGTAGTTTTTAGTAGTTCTTATTGTTTGTTTAGCCTTTGCAGTACCCTTGCATTCGTCACACGATCCACCGACGAGATTTTGAGAATTCGCTGGTAGCACCACATTTCAAAAGCTTCTATATTTTTGATATGTCTGCTCTTTAATGTTCAAGCTCCCATTCCGTAAAGGAGAGTGGAGAAAACATAGCATCTCACCATACGTATCCGCAGACTAATGCTGATGTCCCGCTGCAGAATATCTTTCTCGTTTTGTTGAATACTCTTCTGGCAATTTCAATGCGGTTTTTGATCTCCTTCGTTTGATCGGTATTGTCTGTAATCCATGCACCCAAATATTTATAGAACGATATTTTTTCAATTCGTGTATCGTCGATAACAAGATTAGCTCTAATGTTTTGGTTCTTTGTTATTACCATGAATTGGTTTTTTTTATATTAATTTTTAAGCCGCAATTATTTCATTCAATATTAAGTCTTTGTAATATATTAATATATATATATATATATATATATATATATATATATATATATATATATATATATATATATATATATATATATATATATATATATATTGTGGTTCTTCTGTTGTATCTGCTAATACGACTGTGTTATCTGCATATCTAATATTACTAAAAGTTTCTTCATTTATCACTTCGGATATTTCTGATAGTGATTTTTGACAAATGGTTTAGCTATACAGATTGAACAGAACAGGCGAGAGTACACAATCCTGATGCACTCCTCAACATATTTTAATTTCTGGTGTTAAGTTGTTTTTAACTTCCCCTTTCGCTAGTTGATTCCAGCAAAAATTACATATTATTCTTATATCCCCAGTACCTATATTCTTACTCAGTAGAATTTGTCTTAAGCGGTCTTGCTGTACCCTGTAGAATGCCTTCTCAAAATTAATGAAGCAAAGCTACACTTCCTGATTCATAACAATACATCTCGGGGACAAGACGTTCATTCCAAACAAGGCTTATCGAGTACTCATCCCTTTTTCAATCCCATTTGAGTATCATCAATGTCCTTATCTAATTTCTTGAAAACTGTGTTGTATATTATCTTCAAAAAAAGCTTAGCGTGTGGCTCATCAGAGGTACGATGTTCGTTGCATTCTTTTGCACTGGCTTTCTTCGGAATTATATTAAAAGTTATAAAACACTACTTTATTTACTTTATAAATTATAATAAATCAAAAATATTTATACAGAAATTTGGATACAAAACTCAAACAAACAAATTGACAAACAGGATATATACTTAACAAAAAATACACTAGAGCTGAACATAAAACATTTTCTGTGGTTCATGTATTGAGGGTGATTGTATGTGCATGCAGGAAGGGAAGAAGAACCCCCAGGAGGAAGAGGGTGGTTTCTGCTCCCTCACCCAAAAACACGGAGGGTTTTCTGGAATGGAGCCAATCTTCTGGTAATATTCCAGTTTATACTGGTAACCAAATTTGGTGCCTGCTTTCTTAAAAAAACATATTTGCTATTAGAAACATTTTAATGAAAATTCACTACCATAACGCACTTGCTGCGTCCAGACTTTTTTTTATCATGATTAGCAGAATTCTTGCCATGTGACTTTGTACATTTATTGTCCTGTGCTCGTTGCATTATCGCACGTTCACTGTTAGTGAATTTTCTTTAAAAAAAACCCACTCGTGACGAGATCTCAACTTTTGAATTTCAAAAAAATTTCATCAAATGACCGCGAACTAGTCCCCCTAGAACCCATATCCAGGGTCAGTCTGAATTTACATATATATATATATATATATATATATATATATATATATATATATATATATATATATATATATATATATATATATATATATATTGTTGTTGCCCGGTGAAACTGGTCCATACTACATACAGACTTGGAGACTACTTCTCTGGCTTCACTGTTGGGTTTCGTTTCTGTGGGTGAATGACGTAGCCAGCGCGTAAGCTTTCTGGAGCAAGCGGCCCTTTTGAATTCTAGATATTCCAGGATGTTCCTCAACGTTTCTGTGACTAGTTTCACTGCTTGGCAGCATCCTCAGGCAGATAAAAATTATATTAATACGAAATGATGACAACTATAAACAAAGATCTGTTGCTCTGTTATAATGTTTTGATCAAAAAATTCTTCAATAATTAAAAATAAAATAAAACACAAATGGCGGATGAGGCTTTCAAAATGTGACCTGACCTGACGTGATGTATTTCAATATTTAACATAAAAAAAGAACTAACCTATAACAATAATAACTATAATAACAGCTACAACAATAAAATAACTAAACAAAAGCAGACTCTATACAATGAAAGTATCAACATACATTAACTCATTATCTTATTACAACTTTTTGGAAAAAATAGTTTTTATTTTCTTTGAGTCATTCATCAAATCAGTTTGCTCATTTAAAACAAGGCAGCTATTGTGGTGTGTGTGCTTTTTGACTTCTAAAGCTTCAAAAAAGGCTAATTTACGGTTGTCATTACAAAAATGTAGTGATTGTATGCGGTTATTTACTGTAGGTCTATATTCTTGTTTTAAACACTGTAAATACGACAAATTCAATAGGTTACACCCAAGCCCATGGAAACGAAAACAACTTAAATGCGAAAAGAGACTTAGATGACGACAGTCTCGGAAAGCATGCATGCATAATATGTCTTAACTATCTCTATCGAGCAACTATAGTTTATACTACCAGAGTTGTAGATGTGGAGCACCTGCGCAATCGAATTATCGCTTTGCGCGGAACTATCAGAACTAGGCCTGGGATGATTGAACGGATCGAGGCTCAATACAACGAAGTTTGAAGTCATGTATCATGGTTATGATTTGATAATGTTTTATTCATTTTATCAATTTATAAACGTTATATGTAGAATGGAACGGTTTCACAGACTATTTTTGTAAATCCATCTCTTTCCAAAATCCAGCTTTCTGCTTAAAACCACCAGGTAAAGTAAGATTTTATATTTGATGTAAAAATGTTGCATGGGACGAAGGAAAATCACATAAACCAAGTGAAAAAATTATTTTTATTTCAATGAAAAACAGTGGTGTACAATTTTTTTCACATTCCGGACGTACGGCCCGGTAGAAAGTTTATGTGTGTGTGTGTTTTGTTTTTTTAACTTCGGCCTATTTCCGCAACTATGGCTAATCACCGACGCCAGGGAGCAGTTTCACCTCATTATACTGAAAATTTTGCTGAACCCCTGTCTTTCTGTAAGGAGGGTAGGGATCTTTAACGTGCCCAACATCGCATGAACACGGGATCGACGGCTTTACGACCCCTTCGACGGACGCAACGTGCAGACATTCAACTTGCTCAAATACAATGCCAGAACCTCGGTTGATGTTAATGTTACAGTTTGTACTGAAAAAGTAAAAGGAGTAACTTATCATCGAACCCAGTACCCTTCGGTTCAGAGGCACACGTTCTTATCCCTGAATCACCGAGGTTCTGGTAGTAAGTTTAAAAAATCAATTTAGTTTTAAAAAAACCTCTTAATGCATTGAAGACGTACACCAATTTTTACAAATCTATCGGGCTTTTTATTAAAGCTATTATAAAAAGAAGCATTATTTGTTAAAACTTTAACATTCTGTAGTTTAAAAGTTAATACGTTTCAGACATAAATTCATACAGGGTATTTTTATTATCTCAGCTATCACTCGCTGAAGTTTTCTGCATCATTTTAAAAACATCCTGTATAATAATATGCCGAACGGACCCTAGAAAGCAAGCACTGGATAAATTCCAGGAAAGAGTTCTTTTATATTTTTTAATATATGTAATGAAAATAACGGGACACAATTAAACCAAGTGGTCTGTCATGGCCATTTCTAGGCACACAAGACGAACCACACATTTGCAGGTATTACCACAGTGGGGTAGACAGGAGTTAAATATATTATTTTCAAGCTGTATATATCATCTATTATTATTAGTGAATTTTCTTTAAAAAATTCACTAATGAGGAGATCCCGACTTTTGAATTTTGAAAAAAATTCTAAATCCTTTTGTTAAGTCTATTAATATTTTGTATATGTTTAAGTTTCTTCCCTATAGTAAATGCATTGAATTGAGTGGTAGTTGCAGTATATTCATTTTATTGTTTTTTATTGGAGCGTACTCCGTTAACATAATTATTGTCTTAAAAGGTTGTCCCGTGAACAGAAAATTAAGAAAAAACATATTTCACTACTTACAATCTCAAAAAAAATTAATGCTTGTATGAACTTCCGCCCGGGACAAGATTTAAGACTATTAACTTAACATAAAAAGATAGTGTTGCAAATTGAATCATCTTGTTATGCCCGCTCTTTTGTCCCAAGGACTTCAAAGTTGTGGAATTCCTTGCCGGCACATGTTTTTCCTTCTCCTCCGAACCTCCAAACCCTCAAGTCCAGAATTAACAAGTAGCCTCTTTCCTCCTTGTCAACACCCACCGTACGATAGTATTTAGGCTGTAAGCCATCGTGGTGTGTTGTTGAAATATTAAAAAAAAGAACTTCCACATAGCCGTAACAATATACTCTCCACAAAAAGAGATTCTCATAAAATAAATTTAGAATCCATGACTTGACTACAAAGAAACTATTCTGTGCCCATCAACTACTGAAATGTTATATTACTTGAGTTTTAAAGAAGAAATGTCCATTTTCACCAAATCACCCCTCATATATCCCCTACCTCCTAAAGCGATCTTACCCAAAAACATCTCGAAGCATTCCTTTGTCGGGTGCTAACTGGACACCAAATTTTGAAAGATGATATCTCAATGCGTTCGAAAGTGATTGCTCCTACTAACAGACAAACGTTTAGTTTGACAACCCGACCGACAGACAACTTTTTTTTTGTTCCAGCATGAAGTTTTCTACATGTTTTAAGACTTTTTACATCATTTGAATTTCGAGATATCCTTCACCGATACTCCACCTCCACACATTCAACATCCAATTTAATTTCAGCACGGACTACCAGATGTTTGACGAAATTGAAAGTTTTCTAATAAACGAACCCTAAAACGTTATATTACTCGAGTTTTAACGAGAGATGTCAATTTTAACCAAATCATCCCCTACCCTCTGATGTGATTTTAGCCAAAAAGAATCCGAACCGTTTGTTTGTCAAGCGTTAACTGTATACCAAAATTTAAGACGATATATCAATTCATTCTAAAGTTATCGTGGCTACAAACAAACAGATATACATACCGACAGACCTACAGACCGACAAACCGACAGACTGACAGACCGACACAGACCGACAGATATAAAAAAATCGTTTCCGACTCATGTTTTCTTACGTATTGACGATGCTATTATATATATATATATATATATATATATATATATATATATATATATATATATATATATATATATATATATATATATATATATATATATATATATATATATATAACTGTGTCCAGAAAGACTTCCGCGGTCTTTAATGTGAGACATACTTGGTTCTCGGGTTAACCCGTGTCAAGAATTTATGAAAACTCGACGTTTCGGCTCCTGTTTTGGAGCCATTTTCAAGACGTAAAGGAAATATGTAAGGACACTCTAAGTCCTCAATCTGCCTATTCCTTAGAGCGGTAAACAAAGGTGGGTTGAGTTGTTGTAGCTCGATTACGGGGCCTCAATCTGCCTACTCCCCAAATCTCGCCGGAGATCGTCTGTGAGGTCTCAGTGTGTTCAACCCTAGGCCTCAGAGAGATCTGGCAGTTCGTTGCAAGTCTTGTCTTATATATGTCGTTCCATCTACCTGCTTCGTTATCAGTGAAATTAGTAGGGTCACCGTCAATTAGGTGGGGGCTTTGGTCACGGTAATTAGAGGATGAGGAGGATTTAAAGGGTCACCGGCATTTGTTGAGGCAGATAATGGGGAAATAAAATTGTCTGTGGAATTTATTTTCTTTTTGTGTATTTGTAAAGAAGACATTAGAGGTCTCCAAGTAGTCGGAAGACGAAGAACATCATCTCTCTTATCTAAACAATTGGGACGTTTTTCAATCTCGATTGCTTCGCGGATAATTCTGGTTTTGAAGTTGTAAACCGGGGCTATTGTTTTGGGATTATCGAAGCTATTTTGTGCCCTGTATGAAACAAATAGACGCATCCACAATAGAATATATGAACACACGCTCGCAGTTAGAAAATCCGACCCCTCATCGGCGCTGGCCATGCATCATATTTATACAGGGCACAAAATAGACTTCGATAATGCCAAAACAATAGCACCGGTTTACAACTTCAAAACGAGAATTATCCGCGTAGCAATCGTGATTGAAAAACGTCCCAATTGTTTAAATAAGAGAAATGATGGTCTTCGTCTTCCGACTACTTGGAGATGTATTATATCTTCTTTACAAATACACAAAATGAAAATAAATTCCACAGACAATTTTATTGCCCCATTATCTGCCTCAAAAAATGCCGGTGACCCTTTTAATCCTCCTTATCCTCTAAGTACCATGACCAAAGTCCCCACCTAATTGACGGTGACCCCACTAATTTCACTGACAACGAAGCAGGTAGACGGAACGACATATATAAGACAAGACTTGCAACGAACTGCCAGATCTCTCTGAGGCCTAAGGTGGAACACAGTGAGACCTCACAGACGATCTCCGGCGAGATTTGGGGAGTAGGCAGATTGAGGCCCCGTAATCGAGCTACAACAACCCAACCCACCTTTGTCCACCGCTCTAAGGAATAGGCAGATTGAGGCCTTAGAGTGTCATTACATATTTCCTTTACCCATATTTGTCCACCACTCTAAGGAGTAGGCAGATTGAGGCTTTAGAGTGTCCCTACATATTTCCTTTACCCACCTTTGTCCACCACTCTAAGGAGTAGGCAGACTGAGGCCTTAGAATGTCCTTACATATTTCCTTTACCTCTTGAAAATGGCTCCAACACAGGAGCCGAACCGTCGAGTTTTCATAAATTCTGGACGCGGTTTAACCCGAGAACCAAGTATGTCTCATATATATATATATATATATATATATATATATATATATATATATATATATATATATATATATATATATATATATAACAATAAACTATTACTCCCACATCGTCAATACGTGTGCAAATATTGCATCGGTGACAAAAATTTCAATTTGTTTTTCGCTTAAATGGCGTAAGCTGTATCAAAACATACAGAAAACACGATTTGGGAACAAAAAATTGTTATGACTGTCGGTCTGTATGTCTATCTGTTTGTAGCCACGATAATTTTAGAATGAATTGAGATGTCGTCTTCATATTTGGTCTAGAGTTAGCACCTGACAAACGAAGGTTTCATATTGCTTTTGGGTAAAATCGCTCCAGGGGGTAGGGGATGAATATGGAATGATTCGGCGAAGATTGACATTTTTTTCGTCAAAACTCTAGTAATATAACGTTTTAGGGTTTGTTTATCAGAAAATTTTCAATTTCATCAAACATCTGGTATAATGTGCTAAAATTAAATTAGGGTTGAATGCGTGGGTTAGAATACCGGTAACAGAACGGAGTAAAAATTCTCAAAATATATAGAAACTTGATTGTGGAAAGAAAATGTTTTGTCTGTGGGTCGGTTGGTCTGTTGGCCTGTACGTCTGTCTGTCAGTAGACGCAATAACTTTTGAACGAATAGAGATATCTTCAAATTGAGGAATACAAATATTTTCTTTGTGGTCAAGTCATGGACCCTAAATTCATTTCATGAGAATGTCTTTCTCAGGAGTAGATTATTATAGTTATGTGGAAGTCATGATTCAATTTGCAGCACTATTTTTTCGTTTTAGTATACCTAAATAAAAGGTTTTTTTTGCATATTTTTTTTTATTTAATGTTACATATCTTCTTAAAGAAATAACTAGTACATATGTTGCAGTATTTAACCAATGAATTAAACATATATTATTCGGTATTATTTAATTAAAAGTGTTGCTTATTGAGAGCAATAAGGTGAACAAACTGGAAGTATTAGACTGATATAAATTACAACTATTAGTATTATGCAATACATAGCGAACAGAAACTAGTGCAAAATTTAAATGGTTATAATTTTTACTATGAATGTGGTTTAAATTAACTAGGTATGTACATTTCTCGTAGAACAGAAGTTACCTATTCAGTAATCTGATTTCAAGGAATAGAAAGCATTTGCACGATTTTTATTTCGGTTGAATTAGTTAAACTGTGGTAAAGAAGTATTACGCGCGAATTATCAACAGGCATGTTAATAGATAACCGTTTTAAACTAACAAACCAATATTATAATAATACGTGAGCGGGCAATGAATTATTATTGTGTGACATCAGTAATGGATCAAACACGATATTGTGAAATATGAACTTATTGATATATGGATATATGCTCTACGTGTTTTATAGTGTGCTAATAGAGGTTTGACTCAAAACTAAAGAACACAAGAACAGCCTTCAAGTCATAGCTTTAATTACATTTGTGTAGCATAGCCGCTATTTGTATTGAGTTTGCTCTTATTTCCCCACAATACCAAAAAAAGTTGCCATTTCCTTTAAAAGTCTTAAGCAGCTTGTACACAGAGAGAGAGAGAGAGAGAGAGAGAGAGTTACGTAAGAAGACAACGAAAACATACCTAGCAATAGTGATACAAGGTATCACCGCCGGAAATAGTCTGGCTGCACCATATCAACGCCGGCACATAATACAAAGCAAATAATTCAGAAATTGTCAGAGAAAACGCATAAAAAGATTACAAAACCCCAACAGAATATTAGTGATTTGATCTCCTATCAGAAAATTGACTACTGAAGAGATTGCGACTTTTGAATTTTTCAAATGAGCGCGAACTAGTGAATTTAGATTTGGTTAGAATCTTTAAATTTGCTGGTAATGGATTATATAACTTTGGACCACAAAATAAAACCGATCTGTAATAAACGTTCCTATTTACAGGTGGATATGTCAAATTTTTACAAATTCCACAATTTTTGTCATATGTGTGTGTGGTCCACTACATTATTTGATACACATATTTTAATACATTTAAAATAACATTTCCTCTTACATCGACTAGCTTAGTATAGTCGTTATCATAAAAAATTACTACTAAACCTAGAATCCCTATGAAGAATAACTTTTAGTATATTATTTTGAGTAACCTGAAGGGCAGTTAATGCATTTTCGTAGCACGAAACCCAGAAAATAATACCATATCTTATAAAAGACTCAACGAGGAAACTGTATATTAGTATTACAGTTTTGGTTGTTAAAATATTTCGTAGGGTATAGAATCTATAGACAATCTTACACAGACTAGACCCAGACTGGTTTCGTCCTTCTTAGGACTCTTCAATATGCCATACCTGCACCACAACAAGTTCGCCTTTGGGAAATTGTATGATGATATATACGGTGGCGCATTGAAAACGAAACAGACTGATTTGCGTCCAGAGAATTTTTTTTAAGAAACGCTGAAACACGTCAATTTTAATATTTAGGAGGACATGTTTTGACATAAAACTCAACTTTGTCACATCAACCCCTTAAGGGTGGTGATAAGAATCCTTATATTTTAAATAGGGAACATGGGTCGGGTGTTACATAATTTGAAAGCTCTTTCTTTTCTTAATTCAGCACACAAATTTTTTTGGAAGTTTTATCAACTCGTTTAAAAATTATTCACAGTTGGAGTTGCAAGAACGCATTTCATTCATTGTGATAAGAAATGCACTAATTAGTCAATTTTTCGTTAAAAAACTAAAAAACTAAACCAAAAGTTCAAAAATGTTTATTCGGTTAACTAAGTGTTAACTGTTCAAAAACTCAGTTGTTGTACAAGATGAATTTTATACGGGTGAAATTTATGATGTTTCAATATTCGCTGAATAGTTCTTCTTTTGGTGTTTGAAACAGTGGCGAATTTTTTCGTGCTCAAAGTTGGGTCTGCAGCAATTTGTCATAAAACTTCGATCTCAGTAGTCTCATTTCTAACCGGAAATTCACTTCAGGATCACGTTTTTTGTTGACTACTGAACCAATTTGTCGAAACTTTGCAACTAACTCCAAAATATATATGTCTGTTCGGATGTCGTTCATTAAACAAATTTGCGGTACGGTTGGCACAGCCATCGTTTTTGAAAAAAAGAGTAATTATTTCAACTCTTTCTTCTACAGAATTCACCATTGTGAAATTAATTTTCGGTAGTACTATCAAGTATCAAACGATAAACTGAAATAGTAAACTGCATTTCTCTCATTCCTCTAAAAAATGTACTGATAGTCAATTTTTAGTTTAAAAACCAACAAAACATTGACTAACAGCACATTTCTTATCGGAATGAGTGAAATGCGTTTTTGCATCTTCAACTGTGAATAATTTTTAAACGAATTGGCAAAACTTCCAAAAGGATTTGTGTGCTGAATTCAAAAAAGAAAGAACTTTCAAATGATGTAACACTCGACCCATGTTCCCTATTTAAAATATAAGGGTTGTTATTACCACCCTTAAGGGGTTGATGTGACAAAGTTAAGTTTTATGTCAAAACATGTCCCCCTCAATATTAAAATTGACGTGTTTCAGCGTTTCTTAAAAAAATATCTCTGGACGCAAATCGGTCTGTTTCGTTTTCAATGCGCCACCCTATATGATATATTCTTATAAAAATCAGCTACTATTTGGAATCAAAGTGGATGTAAATTTAGTTTAACTGGTTTTCCTATTTGTGTAAATTGAACTTTGCAAGATCTCATTATTACTTTTGGCATATTTCCAAATAAGAAGGCAAGCAGACTATTGGAGTATCTTGTGCAGACCTTCTCCGGCATAATTTGTACTGATCAATTTTCGTTTCTGCAAAAAGCGTTTTTAGATAGTTTTCTTGTTCATTAATAATGTAACCATGTTTTTAAATGGCTAATTAATTGATTGACCATTATTTATATGTTCTGTAGTGATCAAACTCACTTAGTTACCAAACGTTTCGCCAACCATATTATCTGGCTTCTTCAGTAGCTGGACTAAAACTCAGCAGACATCGCTCGGGTAACACTTATTTTACCTGTGGATGATGCAATCGCCTGCATTAATCGATTGGCGCGGAATGAGGCATGCTTACGTTTTAGATGACGTCACTGCCATTATTATTATTTTTTTCAATGTAATGTATAATGTCATGCTGTCAGAGCCAGCGGAATGCTTTCTGTTGCTAATTGCGGGAAGCTAGGGTTCGACTTTACTTAAATCCGCCACTTTGGTCGGTATTATTAGAATGTCTTTGTATTTCAAGCGCATCCCTCCTTATTTCCTGGTGATATCGTTTTACTCTCGCAGAAACATCTTTCCTGTCAAATAGGACTCTGTTATTTTCCGAAATAGCATACTTAGTCAACGCCAACTTTTCGTATTGCAGTAACGGCAGATTTCGTTGATTCCTCTCCTGTTTTCACAGGTTCAGTTGTTTGCCCTATGTATACCTTTCCTCATTAGCATGGTATTTTATATATTTCTGGCGTCTGGAAAGGATTCGTTTGTATCTTAATTTATCGAAGCATGGTGTCGATCTTCCTTGTGTGCATAGAGACACAGAGAACTACAATATAAAGATAGTGGAATTACTTTCACAGGAAACATATAGTGACAAAAAACGTGACCCAACATTAACTATTGGAAGGAAAACAACGTTGCTCATTAAGCGTACCAACTGGGATGGGAAAAGCATTCAGATATTGGACATTCAGAGATCTGCATCCTCTCAGGCAGTCAGACAATACTAAATACTCTGAAATTTTTCACAACCGAGTCTGAACTGACCTGTAATTGCAAAAAATTGTTGAAGCAACTGGTTACGAACAACAAAGTAACTTTGATGTGCATATCTGAGTATCAAGGTTTTGAAGGAAATGAGGAAACAGCCTTACAAAAAGGTCAGCAGTAACATTTCTGTGGTCCAGAGCTCTATTGTGGATTAACAAAAAGCCATGTAACAAATGAACTTGATACTTGGGAGAGGAACTATCATACTGGATGTAAAGCCAGGCTTAAGGCAGACAAAACGGTTCATCACCATATCAAAAGAAAAATCTGAACTGTTTCTTTAGCTGAACAGAAACCACCAAAGGATAATCACAGGATATTCCGCAGTAAGGTATCACCATATTAATATGAGTAAGGCAGACAGTGGAAACTGCAAATACTGTACTGAAGCACCAAAAACGAAGAACATCTGCTATGCGACTGCATGGCTCGGTGCTCCAAAGGGCTCAAATACCTCAAAGGGGTGACCTTAGCACCACAGTAAATATGTAGAAGAGCTTATAAAAGATGGTAGACTACATAAAAGATCTGAACTTTCCGGGAAATCATTAGAAAAAAGTATGCACAAGACAGATATTAGGGTTGCAGCGTTGAGAAGTCAAAAGCCTATGCGACTGATTAAACCATCTACAATCTTGTGTACCATCTCCCTTACGGTCCTCTAAAACTTTTGGTTGTTTTCGTGAATCGGCTGTTGAAAATTTGGCCATCAAAATCACATCAGCCTCCTGGCAGGAATGTTTCTGAAAAATCGAATAATTTCTAGCTATTCAGGAAGCGAGTAAGTACCCATCTTGTGGCACAACAATCAAGTTTATGATGTACCAGAGGCGTAGAAACTTTGCCTTCTATTAGCAATTTAATAACAAAATCTTCGTCCTGCAAAACGGAAGAGATTATCGTTTAATATTTACCACGTTTGAACATGTGTACATAATTATGTACCCATACGAATAATCTACATGGTCATATTACCTATTTCCTTCAATTAAAATTATTGACATTGCCAGATAAAGGCAAGATTTTCAGTTAACTTAATTAGTAACAACAATTACTGTTATAAATATTGCAAAGCATATTTCATGTAAATAAAGATATCTGTAGTCGGACAAGACAACATTCACCTATCAAAGTACGTTGAACTAGAAGCACATTGATTGACAATATCAGTATTGCATAATTTCATCTGATAGTTTAATTGTTTATAACGGAAAGCATTGCTAAAATTTAATTACTTCTGTGCCATTATCATAATTATATTCAGTCGATATATTATATCAGTCTAAACACCATAATAACTATATACACCAACGTTTATGGCAATATATAATTATAAAGTAGACTTACCAATATGTTTGCGAAGGTTATTTACTGTATAATATCTGTGGAAATACGGGACTTTGCAATTTAATTTATCAAAAAAGTATGTTAGTCGCAATAAAACTTAATCGAGCTAAAATTTCATCATGTTGTAATGTGTGCAAAAGCTAATACTTTTTAAAACGAAATCCTAAAATGTATTGAAGCAGGGCAGTGTTTTGTATCATGTTACATTTTAATTTATTAACAGCATATACGGTCATTGCGAGATGTTTTACAAGGCTATTGTAATTTGAATCTTATAGGCAGGGGCGGCTCCTCAATAAGTGCACCAGTACGCGCGCACTGCTGCTTGCCGGGTAAAATTAATGTTTTTGCTATGCTATATTTTAATAATATTAATTTTTTTTACCTCCTGCATTCTACGCAAACAAAATTGGTATATCGAGGATCTCAGAGTCGCCAGCCATTAATACAGAATCAGAAGAAGTATAGTGTGTTAATGGTTGCCGATGTTATATACATCCATATACACAGTCCTGCGTCGGTGTGTATTCTTCGGCGCTCTACCTAAATGGGAAACTTCAATACGAAATGATCGGCTATCTTCGTCAAAAGCGACCGAATAAGCAATCCCGTTGTGCGATTTAAAATTCCACACTTTCAGCACAGCATAATAAGACCCAGCACTGAATCTTGTAGGGCGGCCCTTTGATGTTGTGAGAATAGAATTTTTGACCTTGCCTACATCGCTTCAGCTTAACGGACCAGGGTGGGACTCGGCACACAGTTATGGTGTTCCCAAATCAAAGGCGTAATCGCTCATTTTATCGCCAGGACCGTATTATCCTTCTTAAAGCAATGGTATTATTGATTTGTATACAGCAAAATATTACGTAAATGAAACAACGATAATTAAATATAGTCTAAAATATAGTGTTAGTAGAAGGAATATAACTACGATAGATTAGATCCTCGTGAATAGCATCTCACATTTAGACATTTTAAAGTATATTAAATTATTTAGTCAAAATTTATAATAAGTCTATTGAGTCTATCAAGTACGGCATTCTACGAGTAAATGAACATATAAATAAATATAATAAAATTGAAAAGATACGTAAAGTATAAAATGACAAAGATCACATATTGTCATGTTTTAATATCAAACAACACATTTAAAATTATATAGTTAGTAATTATCAAAGGAAAGGACTTTTTAACTACTATAACCTATAACTAACTAGAGGAAAACTTGGTAAGTAGTTAATAATTATTAAGTTTAGTAAGTAGGTTTTTTTATAATACATTTTTGGGGAAAAAAGAGAGGAACCCTTCATTTTTTTTTCTTGCGCACCCCCAATGCATTAAGGCACGAGCCGCTACTGCTTATAAGCCAGGAAATGAAGTTCATTTTTCAACGAATAGGGGAAAAAATAGAAAAGTTTTGAAATTTGGCAGAGATATTTATTAGACTTTATTGCTCATTGTGTAAAAAGCCCCCAACAATTGAGCATGAGGAAACGCCGCCATCTTGAAAAAGTTCGGGACGCAGCAAATTCGTTATAGTAGTGAATTTTCATAAGAATAATATAGGTATAATATATTAGTGATTTAGCCTTATATTAAAAGTTATAAAAAATTACTTTATTTAATTAGTAACAGTCAAAAATACGGTAAAGGAAGGCAAGCAAAAACGTGATCTCTAGCACCAATATTTATACAGTAATTTGGATAAAAAACACAAACACAGAAATTGATAAACAGGAAAGATACTTAACAAAAAATACAGTAGAAATCTGAACATAAAAAAATCCGCTGGTTCATGCATTGAGGGTGATTGTGTACATGCAGAAGGGGAAGAAAAACCCGCAGGACGAAGAGGGTATCTGCCCACTCACCCAAAAACACGGGGGGTTGTCCTTCCACTTGCGCATGCATACAACCACCTTCAAAGCATAAAACACAAGAAAAATTTCCTGAGAGCAACCCCTAAGAAAGTTACGGGACCTGGAGGAATATGAGTGTTGTGCGGGGTAAACAGGCTTTAAAGGACGTATTGCTGCAAAATGTGAAAAACGCCCCTGTTCAAAGTTCGACTAAGTGTTTTTTTACCATTTTTCGCCGATATTTCCTCCCCGCCCAGCACCCTTATTCATTCTTGGTCCCTTAACTTTCTAGGAGGTTGTTTGCAACAAACTAGTCTTGTGGCTTTTGCAACCAAGCATGTTTCTGAAAAAAATATCCTAAAAACCCTCCGTGCAGTAAACTCCAAATTTACGGAAATTACATTCCACTTCGTTGTCTATGTCTTTTTCAGATCATATAGAATACAGCACTAAATTAAACAGGTTAATTTTGTATATTGCATATACAAGCACAAGACAAGTATAAAACTCTGGACGCAGCAAGTGCGTTATGGTAGTGAATTTTCATAAAAATGTTTTTAATAACAAATATGTGTGTTTTTTTAAGAAATAATAATCAAATTTGGTTACCAGTATAACCTATATAGTAAAAACAATGTGCCATGTTTCATCAAAATAACTTTATTGTGTGAAAATGTACAAAAATTTCCAAAAGTAAACTTAAAGTGTTCCCGAAAAAACACGTTTCTTGGTCAACCTTATAGGTTAATAGCAAATTGAGCTGTTCAAATATGAAACATTTGATCAAAATTCGCTACCATAACGCACTTGCTGCGTCCAGAATTTCTTTTCTTACAAACATGCATTATATTTCGATGGAAAATACAAAAATGCAATAACATAAGGCGCGTTTGATTTAAAAAAAAAGGAAATTTGTATCACCAGCGACTTATGGGCCACCCTATGATTGTAGAAATATTATTTTAAGATGTAGCTCAAGACACCCTATAATTAATATATACAAATTTTTTTCATATCTTATATAATAACGGATATATTGATTTTTTACGAAAATTCGACAAAAATTATATACCATTAAACGATAAACTCTATAGCTAAGGCTACTGCCAAGCATCAGAGAAAGGGTCTATTTGAAATGAATTTTCTGCAAATATTTTAGTAAAATGAAGGACAATGACGGTTGAAACTAGGACTTTAGGGTTTGTAAAACATCCTTCTTGAGACATTTTCTTTCCATAGCCCGTATTAGATTCAAGTTATTTGCCTAAATGTGCCAATTTTGACATTTTAATCGCCACTTTGACGTTTTGAGGAAAACCCCAATTTATTTTTTTTCTTTAAATGCCTATAACTTTTTTGTCTTTTGACCTACATAGCTAAATTTTGGTAGGTGACTTACCTATAAGGATATACCAAATTTGGTTGCCCTTACTTTGTTAATTCCGGAGATATAATTTTTTTTCGAAATAAAATACAAAATTTTCCGGGAAAACCTAAGCAGATTTTCCTGGCTAACGAACTCATCCAAGCCATTTGCAAAAGGAATTTTTTCACCAAATTTAATCAAAATCGGCCCATTATTTTTTGAGTTATCGGTGTGATACATATATATATATATATATATATATATATATATATATATATATATATATATATATATATATAAATATATATATATATATATATATATATATATATATATATATATATATATATATATATATATATAAACATATAAAAATTGAAACTGACCCCGGATATGTTTTCTGGGGGGCCTAATTAGCGCTCATTTGAAGAAATTTTTTCAAAATTCAAAAGTCGGGATCTCCTCATTAGTGAATTTTTTTAAAGAAAATTCACTAATAAGGGGGGAGGGGGCTAAATTAACATTGTGGCAACAACTGAAAAGTGGAAAAGTTATTTAGAGCGCGTTAACAGTCATTAATTTAATTTCATCATCAGGTCACAGTAGTGTTCTGATCATAAAAAAATACTTCTAACTGTATGGACGTAAAAATTAGTAAAATACATTTATAAAATCTAATAAAAGCAACAGTTTACCAATTTGTGATAAAGTTTTGAGATGTGATGAAACGTCAACTCACTGTACCGCAACATTAACATAATATTATTATGTTGCGACTATACTACCTTTATCTTGACATTTGTATTCAAAATTGTATTATGTGCATGCACAAGCCTTGGTTTTATGTATAATACGATGTATAATTTATTTGCAAATAATACATTACTATAGTACACACCCCATGTCGCATGCGCGCGACTATGCAAAAATAGGTAGCCGCATTATATCTCTCTAGTAATTGTATCATATCTAAAACCTAAATGTTAGGCTGAATTTCTAATTTATTCTTCTTCTTCTTCTTTGTTTATGACGTCTGTTTCTACTAACCTAAATTTACAATTTGATATTGACAATTGACAAATTGGAAATTTAGGTCAGTAGAAACAAACGCCATAAACAAAGAAGAAGAATAACAACGTCGTCAGGTAGAATAAATTAGGATTGGAGCGATAAGTTAAAAATCATGAGAAATGGGTAATTCCAAATTTGCAGATATTAAATACAGCTATGGATTACGGTATTTTCTAACTAAGTGATAAAATTAAGTTTTTATAATATGTTCACATGAAATATTTAACAACATGAAATTTCTGTAGATCTGGCAACCCCGGTAAGAAACAACGAGATTTTGATATCTTGCAATGATTGTAACCTCCATTGTTTAGATTTTTATCTACGATTTATTTAAATACTATAGCAGTACATGTAATGTCATCTGTATTTGTCCAACATTGTGGATATTGCATTACAGAATTTGAAGTGATGTCGAGAAATATTTTAATATTAATTTCGAGCAGCTTTATTTCCCTTTGATCAAAAGACTTGAAAATTGGTACGCGACCACGCCTATATATGTTCTTTTAACTTGTAAATTTTCATTTCAATCGCTTAGATAATTTGAAAGATATTGCGACTTAAAAAATATTTTATAATTTTTTAAGAAAAATTGGGCGTTAAGCTCTCATGAACGAACTTATTCAAGCCAGTAACAAAATAAGGGTAATTCCCAAATTTTGTCCACCAGTAGAGTATTTTTTGAGTTATCGGTTGGATACACACACAGATATATATATATATATATATATATATATATATATATATATATATATATATATATATATATATATATATATAAACACTTATTAACTGACCCTGGATATGGGTTCCAGGGTCCCTAATTCGCGCTCATTTGAAGAAAGTTTCCGAAAGTTTTACCATCGATACCTCTCTTTTATTGAATTTTCTTAATTAAAGGTCACTAAAAATGGTGCACTTTTTTGACATTTTTATAATTTATAAAAAAATCGCTAACTAATGCAAAATATGAAAGGTACCGCAGGTCTTACACGTGTAGGAGCGACTGCTGCTCACAATGTTCGTACCTCACTGTAAGAATTTAGTGACATTGAGACTGTTGAGCAACACGTTGATTTTCAGGAATTGCGCAAAACATAAATTGCATATGAGGAGAAAAAGTTTCAGATTGATTCCATAACCACTCCCCTTTCACAATAAAAAACATAATGTCACTAGCAGCTGGGGTAGTGGGAGATTCTACTATAAGCTGCTACAAAGCTGTTGAAGTCGGAAAATAAGCGATGCAAAAATGATCGGCAGTAATTTCCAACCAGTAAAATTGCCGCGAGAAGACAAAGCTCTTCCTTTAGCTACTGTGAATTGTTCCCTGAAAGTTTATGGAGAAATTGTACCGATTGATCCATTACTTCTATTCCAAAGAATAGTAATTTCCAAGGAAACATAAAGGGAATCACCACCTGGGCTATCCCAGCCTTAAGGTATTCGTTCGGAATACTGAATTGGTCACAAACAGATCTGGACGACCTCAACAAATTAGTTCGAACAACCATGACTAAATACAGGATGCATCATCCTAAGGCGGCAACAGAACGCCTATATTTACTACGAAAAGAAGAAGGAAGAGGGTTAATAGATATAAAGAACATATGCAACAAGCAGGTGGCTGCGTTAAAAGCATATTCCATTGAGAAAGCACAACAGACTCTACTACACAATGCCATGGTAAAAATAGACCTATCGTACACACCACTCAACTTATCAAGAGCTGAAGTCATACCGAACATCACATCGATTAAAGACCGAGTTGCAGCGTAGAGATTCAAAGCACTCCATGGAAGATTTCCCCAATCTCTGGATAATGCCGACAAGGAAGCGTCACTACGCTGACTTAGGGTTGAGTCTGTTTTTGGAGAAACTGAGGGCTTCATACAGGCTATTCTTCAAGAGCAAGTAATGGCAACGAACAATTATAAAAAATATATTAAAAAGCTAGACGTGATCGACCGGTGCAGAAGATGTAAAAAAGAATCCGAAACAATAGATCACCTTATATCAGGCTGCCCAAACCTGAAATATGCAGAGTACATTCATAGACACAATCTTACCGCTAATATTCTACATCAAGCTCTAGCTCAGAAATACAACCTTCATCCCAAAAATAAAATGGTACCCTACTAGGACTATTATAAAGCAAGACCAGTGTTAGAAAACGAAACACATAAACTGTATTACGACCTTCCGATTCATACAGATAAAACCATTACTGCAACTAAACCAGACCTTGTGCTACACAACATACAAGAGAAGACAACAATCTTCATAGAATCACGCATCCCAACGATCACAATATAAACAGAGCAGGGGAAGAAAAGGTTAAAAAGTATAGCTCACTATCAATAGAATATAAAGAAATACATAAATTAAAATCAGTGCAAATCATTCCCGTAGTCAACAGCAACAAGTCTGATCAACAAAAATCTATCACAATCACTAGTAAAACTGCAATTGGACCCTACAACGCCTATTCCAAAAATGCAGAGGAATGTTATCCTGGAGACCTGTCGCAACGTAAGAACGGTGTTAAATATTCCAATGCAGGAAATATAGTAAGGTTTGCTAACAGGTCCCTTATTACTGCAACCAGATGTTAAACTAACTCTGAGAATAAAACAACGTAATAATAATAATAATAATAATAATAATAACAACAATAATAATAATAAGGCTTTATTTATTTCATACATATATGCATTAAACGTAGTGGGTGTGAAACTTGTCAAAAGAGTAACAGATTAACACACAAAACAAAAGAATACATAAATGAAAATAAAATAAAACAGATTAAATTAAAATGGACTAAAATTTGAGTGTGTCCCAAATTTTTCCCCTTGTATTATTTTATCAGTTAAGTAAGTACTCATCAATGGTATAGTAAGCCTTCTTACTTATCTGTTTCTCAGTTTTGTTTTGAGTGTCAAATGATTGAATTTTTTTATTTCATTAGGTATATAGTTATATATTTCTATGATAACAGGATGTATATTTTTTAGTAAATATGTGAAGTTTTGTCTTTGGCTGTTCGGATCTTCTTTATTTCTAGTATTATGCTCGTGTGTACGTATACACTCCTTAAACAGTTCAGTGTGTTTTTTATAAACATTACTGCATTCAAAATGTATATCCAAGTTACTGTAAGTATTTTTCCTTATAAGATAGAGTTTGCAGCTTGCTGTTTGTTCTACTTTCAGTATACTTCTGATACATCTCTTTTGAAGTATAAAAATTATATTTCCTCAAAAATATGTGGCCATATTGTGTGTGGCCACTTTTTATATAGGCATGATAAGCCATTATAGTTACATTGTTATTTGTTATCGTAGCCAGTGTTCTCAGTGCAAATGTATATCCTGACATGTTATTGGCGATGCAGTTATACTATATTTCTTCCAGTCAATTTCTGTTCCGAGGAAGTTTGCAGTCTCTGCTGATTTTTATATATTTGACTTACAGGTGGGTGTTAACTCTTAGTTTATTTTCTTAAAGTTAAAATGTAATAATTTGGTTTTTTCAATGTTCATTAATAAATTGTTATTTGAAAACCATGACTTTAGTGTATTAATAAATTATTCAATTAGTGAATTTTCGTAGAAAAAATTCAATAATGGGGAGATCCCGACTTTTGAATTTTCAAAAAAAAATTTGCAAATGAGCGCGAACTAGGACCCCTAGAACTCATATCCGGGGTCAGTTTCAATTTTTATATGTTTATATACATATATATATATATATATATATATATATATATATATATATATATATATATATATGGGTGAAGCATTAGATTGAAGAAATAAAAGTGAAGAAACTTTTTTACCTGCTTTGTCAAAATTTGAAGTTTGCTGAATTTGATATATAATTGTCACATTGCTTTAGATATAACTTTTAAAATTATGCAAATGTACACCACAAGTCTTAGACTTATTGTATAGGCATACTGTATAATTTTTATCAATGAATAAATAATATATATATATATATATATATATATATATATATATATATATATATATATATATATATATATCACACCGATAACTCAAAAAATAATAGGCCAATTTTGATAAAATTTGGCTCGTACCTTCCTTTTGTAAATGGCTTGGATAAGTTCGTTAGTCAGGAAAATCGGACGAGGTTTTCCGGAAAAATTTTCAGTTTTCATTCGAAAAAAAAAATTAACTGAAATAATAAAAAGATATGATAACCAAATTTGGTATGTAGATTTACAATATAAAAAGTAAACTACACATCAAAATTTATATTTATATTTTACAAGAAAAAAAAGTTATAATAAAATATTTTGTGCCAGATCATTTCTATGAAAATTCACTACCATAACGCACTTGCTGCGTCCAGGCTTTTTTCTTTCTTTTCAGTTCATCTGAAGTGTTACTTCTGTAGATATTAGACGTATCGTCTGCAAACAATATGAACTTTCCATCTGTTAATTCTGTTAAGTGATTTGTACATATATAATGTATAAAAGTGGTCCTAATATCGACCCTGATGGGATACCTTTAATTATTATCTGTTCCTTTTGTGATCTATATATGTTGTTGTTATATTTCTCAATGATGCTTTGCGTTCAATTTTTCAAGTATGATTTTATCAGTGTTAGTGCTCACAGCCATATAGTGCGAGAAGAAAATATTCTCCCGGTTCTGCGATTTCCTAGTATGTAGCGTTCGGTTGATTGAAGAGAGACATTTTATCTCATAAACAAACGTAATTTTGGAGCATGTTGAAAGAATACTTTTTACCCTTTCTGAATTTCTGCATGAAAAAACCGGAGGTGGTCACAGAGGTCTCCAAGGGCGGCGAACCACTTCTCAATGCTAAAGAACCAGGGTTCTGCATTTATTTTTCTTGAACTTGCACACGAAAACGACCAACCCTTACACTGAACGTAGTTACTAGCCTAAAATCCACCACGACACACGCCGTCCTTGCAGACGAAAGAGTACAACGCACTGCGCACGGTGTCTTGAAGCGGCGAATTTGAATCCCGTGCATTTGCGTTGTGTGTTATTTCTAGCCTGAAGAATGCACTGGATATTTATAAATAACAAAGACGTTTTAAATATTTTTTTCGCCTTTTCATTATGCAAAAACTAATTAAATGAATATCATTAATGTCTGTCAAAACAAAAGACTTGTACTGTTTGGCTCTTTTTTTTCCTTTATTTTTGAAACTACACTTTAACCTAGTGTAGCCTATCACTCCCGCTGTCTTTGTCATGTAAGTAGTTATTATGATAATGTGG
Organism: Tillus elongatus; assembly: GCA_964006375.1. Taxonomy (NCBI): domain Eukaryota; kingdom Metazoa; phylum Arthropoda; class Insecta; order Coleoptera; family Cleridae; genus Tillus; species Tillus elongatus. The sequence continues at coordinate 179,155,091 of OZ023263.1, forward strand.
GGCAGAAAAACAATTTTACGTACAGACGAAGACAATCGAACGCTTGATTCGGTTGCTAAGCTCAGAACTCCAAATATACAGAATGGCAGCGATTTTTTCAAGATGGCGGATTTTCTCCAAATGTGATTGTTGAGACTTTTGCGATTCGAACTAGGACATCATCCTCAACATTTGTATCAATTTTCAGCTTTGTGTTTCAAATGTCCAGGTTAGGCGATTTTTTGTCTAATTTGACTGGACTAATTTGAGCAAAATGTATCTTGTGCTCCATATTTTAATTACATATATAAATAAATATATATAAAATATAAATATATATATTACCGTCCCGTAAAACGTTATGTTGTTTCCCTGAATTGGCTGCTGGAAATTTGGCCGCCAAAATAATATCGGTCTCCCGGCAGATATATTTCTGAAACGTGTAGTCTCCAACTATCCAAGAATCAATTAATCATCCATCTTATGACACAACAATCAAGTTTTTGATGTCCTAGAGACACATATAGGCATTGCCTTTCATGAACTACTTCATAAAAAACCTGCGTCCTGCAAAACGGAAGAGATGATTGTTTATTATGCACCAGGTTTTAATATGGCTATATAATTATGAATCCATACGAATAGTCTACATGGCCATATTACCTGTTTCCTTCAATTAAAATTATTGACGCTACCAAATAAAGACATGATTTTCAGTTAACTTAATTAGAAACAACAATTATTATCATAAATATCGCAAAGGATATTTCAAGTAAATAAAGATATCTGTAGTTGGACAAGACAACATTCACCTATTAAAGGTCTTTGAACTAAAAACACATTGATTGACAATATCAGTATTACATAATTTCATCCGATAGTGTAATTATTCAAAGCTAAATGGTAAATTAATTATTAAAAAATATAATGTGTCTACCCCATAGTGCTGTAGGCATGCTATTTCCTAACAATATTTATCCACTAAATACAGCCAAAGAGACTATTTCTCTAACTTAATGGAAATTCGTTTTCTCTTCTCTAATCGGTTTTGATGTTTGATAGCCTTATCAGACAGGAGAAAATGGAATTAACTTATACGCATTTATTTTAACTACAAATGTTGTTGTTGATGACGATGTGTGGCATCGGATCGTTAAATCCATTAGCCAGAGACTTTTATTATTTGTAAGGTTAGCGGTAATTGTATGCGTGCTATACGAAGTATAAATGCATCAAGATATTATACCCCCCCCCCCATTTTCTAAAAAAAATCACAAATGACGAGATCTCGACTTTTAAAAAAATGTCTTTAAATGAACGCGAACTAGGCCTCCTAGAACACATATCCGGGGTCAGTTTCAAGTTTTATATGTATACATACATATATATATATATATATATATATATATATATATATATATATATATATATATATATATATATATATATATATATATATATATATATATATAGGGTGGCGCATTGAAAAGGAAACAGACCGATTTGCGTCCAGACAAATTTTTAATTTAAGAAACGCTGAAACACGGCAATTTTAATATTAAGGGGGACATGTTTTGACATAAAACTCAACTTTGTTACATCAACCCTTTAAGGGTGGTGATAGCAACCCTTATATTTTAAATAGGGAACATGGGTCGAGTGTTACATCATTTGACATCTCTTTCTTTTCTGAATTCAGCACACTAATTTTTTTGGAAATTTTATAAACTCTTTTAAAAATTATTCCCAGTTGAAGATGCAAAAACGCACTTCACTCATTCCGATAAGAAATGTGCTGATAGTCAATGTTTTGTTGGTTTGTAAACAAAAAACTGACTATCATCATTCTTATCGGAATGTGAGAAATGCGGTTTACTATTTCAGTTTATCGGTCGGTTTGATACTTGATAGTACTACCGAAAATTAATTTTACAATGGTGTATTCTGTAGAAGAAAGAGTTGAAATAATTAATCTTTTTTTCAAAAACGATGACTGTGCCAACCGTACCGCAAATTTGTTTAATGAACGACATCAGAACAGACATGTTAACAGAAAATACATTTTGGAGTTAGTTGCAAAGTTTCGACAAAGTGGTTCAGTAGCCAACAAAAAACGGGATCCTGAACGTGAATTTCCGGTTAGAAATGAGACTACTGAGATTTGAGTTTTAGAATAAATTGCTGCAGACCCAACTTTGAGCACGAGAAAATTGGCCACTGTTTCAAACATCAAAAGAAGAACTACTCAGCGAATATTGAAGCATCATAAATTTCACCCGTATAAAATTCATCTTGTACAACAACTGAATGAAGATGATTTTGATCGGTGGCTGGAGTTTTGTGAAGTTATGACTGCACGAATAGCTGATAACGGGAACTTTCTGTTCAATATCTGTTTTTCAGGCGAGTGTACGTTTTTATTAAACTCTACAGTCAATCGTCATAATTGTCGTTATTGGGCAGATAATAATCCTAGAAATTTTCACGAAGTCCACACTCAAACTCCACAGAAATTTAATGTTTGGACTGGCATTTTTGGAGACCGTTTAATCGGACCATTTTTTTCTTGATGGCAATTTGAGTGGCGAAACGTATTTGGAGTTACTAGAAGATATCGTTTACCCTCTACTAATTGACATTGTTGAAAATGAGTATCGCTATCAAGAAAATCAATTAGTGTTTCCACAATATGGTGCTCCTCCGCATTTTTCACAACGTGTTAGGGAGTTTTTGAACAGAGAGTTTCCAGAGCAATGGATTGAGCGTAGAGGTGCTATTAAGTGCCCCCCTAGATCACCGGATTTAACTCCTTTAGACTTCTTTCTATGGGACCATTTAAAGAGTAGAATTTACGTAACAGAACCGGAGTCTCTGGAAGAATTACGACGACGCGTTCTTGAAGAATGCCGTTTAATAACTCCACAAATGCTCCAGAATGTCCGAGCTCGTTTTGAACAAAATTTGTAATTTTGTATGGAAGCTGGTGGTCAACAATTTGAACACTTACTTAACTTAATAAACATTTTTGAACGTTTGGTTTTGTTTTTTAGTTTTTTTAACGAAAAATTGACTAATTAGTGCATTTCTTATCACAATGAATGAAATACGTTCTTGCAACTCCAAATGTGAATAATTTCTAAACGTGTTGATAAAACTCCCAAAAAAATTTGTGTGCTGAATTCATAAAAGAAAGAGCCTTCAAATAATGTAACACTCAACCCATGTTCCCTACTTAAAATATAAGGGTTGTTTTCACCACCCTTAGAGGGTTAAGGTGACAAAGTTTAGTTTTATGTCAAAACATGTCCCCCTCAATATTAAAATTGACGTGTTTCAGCGTTTCTTAAATAAAATTCTCTGGACGCAAACCGGTCTGTTTAGTTTTCAATGTGCCACCCTCTATATATAAATATACACAGATAACTCAAAAAATAAGGGACTATTTTGAATGAATTTGTTAAATTTGGTGAGTGCGTTCCTTTCGCAAGTGGCCTGGATAGGTTCGTTAGCCCGGAAAATCGCACCCGTTTTTCCTGGAAAATTTTGAGTTTTCTTTAAAAAAAATCGTTTATCCGCAAATAACGAAGCTCTGGCAACCAAACTTGTTACGCACATCTATATTATAAAAGGTATACTACATGCCAAAACTTAGATCTCTAAGTTATAATAAAAACAAGTTATAAGCATTTAAAGAAATTAATTTTGGGTGCCACTGATGACCAGACAAACGCATAAAATCATAATATTTTGTATGGATCACAAAATCTATTGTATATTATAGACCATGATCAGGTTTTTTAGCACAAAAAGTCGAGAAATGCCAGAAAAAAGACTGAAAATTTTGTAGTTTTTCTTCTTAAAACGTCAAAGTCTCGATTTAAAGCGTCAAAATTGGCAACATTAGGCAAAGAACCTGAAACGAATACAGATTATGTAGAGAAAATGTCACAAGAAACTTGTTTTACAAGGCCTTAGGTTTCACCTTCATCCGTCATTGTCCTTCATTTTACTACATATATGCAGAAAAATCATTTCAAATAAACCCTTTCTCTGATACTGTGGCAGTTTAGTTATAGAGTGTATGGTTTAATAGTATGTAATTCTTAGCAAATTTTCGTAGAAAAAATTCGCTATGGGGGCGACTGCGACTTTTGAATTGTGAGAAGATTTCTTGAAATGAGCGCAAACTTGGCCCCCTAGAACTCACATATACAGAGTGACCTATTTCTAGGGCAAAGTTCAGTACATCCGTTATTATACAAGAAACGATAAAAAGTTATATACATTAATTATAGGGTGTCTTGAACTGCATCTTATAAAATTATTTTAGTAAGGCTGTCCCATAAGTCGGTGGTGACCCAAATTGTCTTTTTTTTTTAATTGCGTTTTTGCATTTTCCATCGAATTATAATGCATGTTTATAAGGGAAAAGATGTATAGTGTTTATCTCAGTAGCGGCTCGTGCCTTAATGCATTGGGGGTGCGCAAGAAAAAAAAATGAAGGGCTCCCCTCTTTTTCCCCGAAAATGTATTATAAAAAAACCTACTTAATAAACTTAATAATTATTAACTACTTACCAAGTTTTCCTCTAGTTAGTTATAGGTTATAGTGGTTAAAAAGTCATTTCCTTTGATAATTACTAACTAACTATATAATTTTAAATGTGCTGTTTGATATAAAGACATGACAATATGTGATCTTCGTCATTTTATACCTCACGTATCTTTTCAATTTTATTATATTTATTTATATGTTCATTTACTCGTCTATTAATTTATATATTTATAAACGGCTAAGCCTATGTAGGTTAGCATTATATAATTTCAAATGTTTTGTTTGACAAAAAAACATGACATATGTGATCTTTGTCGTTTTATACTGCACGTATCTTTTCAATATAACTATATATATATATATATATATATATATATATATATATATATATATATATATATATATATATATATATATATATATATATATATATATATATATATATACTTTTTTAACTTGAATTTTAAGATTGAATGAATTTTATGAAAATACGCCAGAATGCCGTACTTGATAGACGCAAACTTATTATAAATTTTGACCAAATAATTTAATATACTTTAAAATATCTAAATGTGAGATTCTATTCACGAAGATCTAATCTATCGTAGTTATATTCCTTCTACTAACACTATATTTTAGATTATATTTAATTATCGTTGTTCCAATTACGTAATATTTTGCTGTATACAAATATAATAATAATAATAATAGTTTATTGAACAATATACACATTTTTTTTTACTACAAATAACTTATAAAATACATTAGAGCTAATTGTTCAATAAGATAATAATCACCTAAGGCAGAGACTTGTTGGTGATACTAGCAATATAATTTCTTTCTCAAAAATACCTAGTGCACATAATCCAAAACAATTGCGAACAATTCAACTGAAAAAAAAAACCAAGCCACATATTATTAAAACCGATTTCCAGCATATGTGCCCAACAATTTAGATCACTAAAATACCACACATTTTTTCCCTCCTTCCCTTCTCTCTTCCACACCAACATCTACACAGCATGCCTCCATAGAAGCAAAATAGCTTGTCAATGAGGACACCCCAGACACAATGCGCACACAAGAGAGAAAGAAAAAAACAATTGCATCCGACAACAACAGTCACATTCCTCCCTCTCATCCTTTTCTCCCACCAACACAAAACCACCCCCCAATACAGTACTCCCCAAACAACACCAAAATTCCAAAACCATGTACAGCTGTACTAAAAACAAGCGAGAATATATAAAAACAACAAAAATAATGCTATAAAACACCATACGAATGCGCTCACGAAATATATGCAGAGGTAAAACAATAGTCAAAACCATAAAAAATCTCTGTAAGTTAAGCAGCCAATATATAATACAAGTAAAACACAAACACACATTAAAAAAAACTACATCCGATTTTAAAACACAGGATTGGATTCACTACATCTCTAAAATCTTAACCTAAATTAACCAGTCTGTAGATAACATCTCTCGGAGTTTCAAGTATCCAGGACTGTACCCTGTTCCTAAACAATCTATATGAATGCACTTGTCTTATATCCAGTGGCAACACATCGTATGCTTTCAAACCAATACAAACAAAGTTTTTTCGGCCAATCCTTTTATTCGCTCTCTGTTTTACGGTTACCACATTTTTAAACCGTGTTTGGTAGGTGTGCTCCAGGAAACTTATGGTGTTCTTCTCTCTGTGTGTGTACAATAAAATTGCACGGCAGTACAACTTATGGATATACATTACTTTGTTCTCAGAATAGAGCAGATCGCTAGGGTAAGTCATATTTTTTCCACATATAATCTTTAGTATCCATCTCTGTGTGGTTCCCACCTTTCTCAAATATATTTCTGAAGCGCTGCCCCAAGCGAGCAATCCATACATCAGTTGGGATTGAATGAGGGCAAGGTATACAGTTCTGAGGTGAGTTTCCTCCATGAATTGTTTCAGTTTCCTAAATCTAAACAGAAAGCTTCTCAACTTCCTAACAATTTGACTCGTATGTATATCCCATCTCAGATGACAGTCTATGTTTAATCCCAGATATAACATATTCTTTGCTTCAGCTACTGGACTGCTGCCGATGTTTAAATTACCCAGATTTGGCAAACCACTGGCATACGATGTAAATGGTACATACTTTGTTTTGTTCCAGTTTATTGTCAACATATTGTGGTCAAACCAAGCCTTCAAGAATTTGAGGCTCTCCTCTGCTCTTTGTTTCAGGGATTTCCAGTCTGATGCAGTGTATATAATAGCTGTGTCGTCAGCATAACTGACAATATCCCCTGCCGTAGGCAAGTGTAATAAGTCATTCATATATATGTTAAACAGTATGGGACCCAACACTGTACCCTGCGGAATCCCACACTTAACACTTTCGTAGCTGCTCAAATAACCATTCACCTTTACGCACTGTTTTCGATCGCTAACCTAACTCTTGAGTAAGCTGTATACGCTTCACCGAAAGCCGCTTTTATATAATTTTTCCAGTAATTTCTGATGGGATACCGTATCGAATGCTTTTTCAAGGTCCAGGAACACACATAAGGTTGGTTGGTTCTTATCTAGACTTTCATAAAGTTTTTTCGTAAGAAAAGCTATAGCATCCTCCGTAGAACAACCCTCACAGAAACCAAACTGGCGACTGGATAGCACCCCATACGTTTTAATAAAAGACGTCATTCTGGATTTCAAGATTTTTTCAAATATTTTGGCGATATTAGAAATTGTTGTTATAGGTCTGTAATTCATAATTTCCATTGGATTACCTTTCTTAAAGATAGGAAAAATAACACCCACCTTAAACACCCTTGGAAACGTCCCCTCAAGTAAGCACCTATTAAACAAATACGTAAGAGCTCCGGATATTTCATTACAAATTGTTTTCAATGTCTTGGCCTCCACTCCATCATTACCTGGCGATTTATTATCTTTTAATTCTAATATTTTTTGTTTCACTTCACTTTCTTCGATTTCGTCGAGGTACATACTGTTTCTAATGGTGGGGCCACTCTCCAAAATGTCTTGTTTGGGGATATTCGCTGCAAGATTCTCTCCAACATCTCTGTAATACCTATTAAAAGCTCTAGCCATAGTGTCTGGATCGTCACATTCTTGATCATCAACTACAATCCTTTCTATTCTCCCCTGTGACTTCTCTTTATATGGGCAAATTCTGTCCACGGTTTTCCAGATAACCTTAGAATTATTTTTATTATCCTCTATTACACGACCAAAATACGACGATTTTGCACTCCTGATAAGCCCTGTCAATGAATTTTTGTACGCCTTATAACAATTTAATGCATCCATGTCAAGTGGGCGTTTCCTTGTTATCCCATATAGCTGGCTTTTTGTCTGTATTGATTTCAGTAAAGCTTTCGTTATCCATGGCTTATTCGAACTATCTATTCGGTTAAGCCGCTTGACCACCGTATTTCTAGCTATGTGTGTCTGCAGACATTCAACAAATACTTTGGCTGCATCATCAGAATTATTCTGCTGATACATGCATGTCCACCTTTCTCTAGACAGGTCGGCGCATAGTTTATTATAATCCACCATCTTCAGGCTTTTTTCCTGATGGTTCTGTAAATTGTTTGCCACTTTGATCGTTCGAAATTTCAAGAAGCACAGTATAGGGTAATGATCAGTAACTAAATTTCTAAATATAATCGGGGATATATCACATTCCATCCCCTGGCATCTAATAAACATGTGATATATGCAAGACGCTGAGCTTCCCCGAATTCTAGTGAAATTATTCACGTAAGAGATGTAGCCAAACTCATACAGGGTATTCAGGTACACATTAGACATTTCACTGTTATCCAATATGTCAATATTTATGTCCCCACAAACAAACTTACGCAGTGCTTGGTCGCACAACTGAGAAACTCCCAAAGTTTGGAAATAAAGGTGGCCGTATCTGAGGCTGGTGATCTGTAGCAGCTGATAAAATATACATCATTCAGGTCACCCGCGCCTATATCTATGTCCAACAATTTACTGAGCTTAGCTGCAACCCACTTAGCCAAATCTATACCCTTTTTTTCTTTTCTTTCAAGTCCAAAAATAACAATATTGTTTTTTAATACTTTCCTTTCTAGTTGCTCGACTCTTTCAGTCAAGATACTATTCTGCGTTTTAAGATACTCAAAAGTCTTTGTAATATTCTTCAATTCAGCTACAAAATCAATTTTAACCGCCTCTATTTTACACTTTAATTCTTTTTTGCTTGCCTCTATTAGATTCTTTAGTTCATTAAAATGTACTTCAAAGTCTATCTCAGCTCCGCTTGTCATTTTCTTCGGAGAGCAGCGACATACACACAACCAGGGCGTAAAATAAACAAACCACAAATGAAAAGCGGCTGTATATGTCCAGCCTTAGCTTTATCTTCGCCTTGACCTGTTATCTGATAAGTTTTGTCTACCAAAATGTGGACCGAATTTCAGAACCTTTTACGGTATTTTTACCTTTTGCAATTCAGCGACTCAATCTATGCAGAAATTGTTACGTCCCACAACTAGACCACCACATAAAGAAGGCGCTAGTACTACGTTCTCGTATTTTTTCTTGCTGGGTTGCCCACAATTCTTCAAAACACTCACACAACTGTTATCCGACTATTCACACACTAAAGCTTCCATACATTATATATAATAATAACAATAATAACATTGCTTTAAGAATGATAATACGGTCCTGGCGATAAAATGAGCGATTACGCCTGTGATTCGAGAACAGATAACTGTATGCCGAGTCCCACCCTGGTCCGTTAAACTGGAGCGATGTGGGCAAGATCAAATATTCTATTCTCACAACATCAAAGGGCTGCCCTACAAGATTCTGTGCTGGGTCTTATTATGCTGTGCTGCAAGTGTGGAATTTTAAATCGCAGAACGGGGTTGCTTATTCGATCGTTTTTGACGAAGATAGTCGATCATTTCGTATTGAAGTTTCCTATTTAGGTAGAGCGCCGAAGAATACATACCGACGCAGGACTGTGTATATGAATGTATATAACGCCGGCAACCATTAGCACACTATACTTCTTCTGATTCTGTATTAATGGCTGCGACTCTGCGATCCTCGATATACTAATTTTGTTTGTATAGAATTCAGGAGGTAAAAATATAAAAATTTATTAAAATGTAGCATAGCAAAAATATTATTTTTCGCCGGCAGGCAGCACTGCGCGCGCACGGCGCACATATTGAGAAGCCGCCCCTGGTTTATCCCGTTTCAAGTTACCTATTTTAATTGTTTTCATGGCTGCGTTATGGTTTTGATTTAAAAAGCCTTTTAAAGAAAATTGAAATTAAAATGACAGACGACGTCTTCAAAATGTCTACGTGATATATGTCAATATGTAACATGAAAATAGAATCAATCTATCACAATAATAACTATAGCAATTACAATAATAAATAAAGCAGACTCTATACAACAGAAATATCGACACACTCATTGCGTTATTACAACTATTTTAATATAGTTAGATGTATTTTGTATGATGTATTTAATTAGAAAGAAGAATGTCGTATACGTGCATATAATTTTTTACTTCTAAAGCTTCAAATAAGTCAAGTTTACGCTTGTCATTACAAAAACCTTATAGTGGCTCTATGCGCAAACTTGACTTTTGTGAAGTTATAGTAACGAATTTTCATAAGTTGTGTAATAATATACCGAAAATGAAGAGAAGTGTGCAAAAATAAAAGCCGTGCAAACAAGAGCCAGTAGAATCGTTTGTGAAGTAGGTAGATCCTAAAGAAGCCGCAATTATAACAAAATTGATAGTGACACACCCAGAAAGTTTTATTTGATTGGGGCATTACATCTGTAGCTTAAGTGTGTATCTTGTGTACATGCACAAGCGAAAGCTTTAACTTTGTCTCCTAGGAATATCCAGGACCTGGTGCAACTTGTTTATCTTACATTTAAATATCTGCTCTTTATAAACAATTCCTCCATGCATGTTATCTTTTTCAGTCAATATAATATGTCATTCAGATGATTTAACGTTTTGTCGATTACAAAAACTATTGACGACTAAATGATTTAATATATCCCTCTTTGCTCATTCTATTAAGCTTTAATGTTTTTTTTTCTAGCAACAGAGAATATATTTTGCGGCATTTTTTAAATTCATTTAAATTAAATTCCGGAAGAACTTGGATTAGAATTATTTAACTAAAATTAATTTTGGAACATTGTATTTTTTTAAATTTTTTTTCAACAACACACCACGAGGGCTTACAGCCTAAATACTATCGTACCGTGGGTGTCGACAAGGAGGAAAGAGGCAACTTGTTAATTATGGACTTGAAGGTTTGGAGGTTCGGGGGAGAAGGAAAAACATGTGCCGGCAAGGAATTCCACAACTTGGAAGTCCTCAAGACAAAAGAGCGGGCATAACAAGATGTTCTATGTCTGGTGACCTGGATAGTAAAAGGGTGCATTCGCTCTGTTTCCCTGGTAGATCTGTTGTGGGCAGCAGGTGGAGGAACTATGGAAGAAAGCTCCTCTGAGCAGTGCCCGTGCAGATATCTATAAAAGAGACGGCACGTCGGTGGGCAAGGGATGGCAGCCTTTGGGTGAGGGTAGGGTCACCGATGAGACGTATAGCTCTCTTCTGAATGGAGTCCAGGATAGCGAGTGTAGAAGCAGCAGCGGCACCCCAGATGTGGGAGCAGTATTCGAGGTTTGGTCTTATTTGTGAAGTATATAAGGTATAGAGATTAGCTGGTGAAAAGTATTTGCGAGCCCGGAAGAGGAAAACTATTTTCTTAGCAGCCGCTTCGGCAATTGATGTGACACGTTGGTGCCAATTGAGATTTCGATCCACAGAAATGCCAACAAGTGAAAAGGACTCATTACTTTAAATAACTTGGTTGTTTATTGTGATGGGTCTAGGGCTACTGTATCTCTTATGAGAAAGAAAGCAAGATTGTGATTTGGTGGGGTTGAATTGTACAAGATTTCTACTTCCCCAGTCTAATATTTTTTGGAGATCCACGGAGACAGAACCCTCCATGAGTCTGCGATCATCATCTAATTGAGCTAAAGAGACAGGCTTAGAATATTGTATATTTGAGTGGAGGGTGCTGTCTTCCGCGTAACTGTGAACTGGGTTGAATGTGGTATAGAGGAGGTCATTGATGTGGAGAAGAAACAAGTAGGGGCTAAAGCTGAACCTTGAGGAGCTCCTGCATTAATTGGATACCGTTTAGAGGAATGGCCATCCACGACAACAGAAATCCTCCGGTTGGAGAGGAAATTTGCTGGCCGCGTACAGAGTTTTGGTGGTAGCCCATAGGCCGTAGTGTGATGGCAATTTACGAGTTAAATTTTGTAAAACTTAATTGAGCAGTTTCAAAGTTATATCATTTTTGAGAAGAAAATTTGAAATTTTCCATGGAAAAACTTGACCCAGAGAACTGGCCAACAAACTGAGCCTCCGGAAAGAATTTTACAGTGCAATGAAAAATGGCGAAATCTCTAGGTGACGTAGAAGCTTTTCAAACCATGTTGTAAATATGTACACACATACAGAGTGGCGCAGCGAAAATGAACAGACTCGATTTTTCATATTTCCTGTTATTTAAAAAAATCGTTTGGACAAGTTAATGTTTACTTCGAGGGGGAAACCTTATGGAGATATTTTCAACCCTGTTCATCCTTTTAGTGGGGGTGAATTTCACCGCTGAAATTTTAAACGGGAAACCATATTGAGTGACACCTCATTTTGAAGCTAATTAAACGATATTTTTGAAAAGCAGCATCGGTTTAGTAGTTTTTGAAAAACCTTATTGCCAAATGTTGTTTTTCAAACAAAACAAACAAGTTTCTTAATTTTACTTCCACATAGTGACAACGTGTGGAGGTATCGCATCGGCGACGAAAATTTCAATTTTTTTTTCGCTTAAACGTAATAAAAAGTGTCAAAACATATAGAAAACATGATTTGGAAACAAAATTTTTTTCATATGTCGGTCTGTATGTCTATCTGCTTGTAGCCGCGATAACTCTAGAACGAATTGTGATATCATCTTCAAATTTGCTTTACAGTTAGCACACGGCAAACGAGCTGTTCGGATTGTTTTGAGATAAAATCGCTCCCGGGTGTAGGGGGGGGGAGTGATTTGGTGGCAATTGACTTTTTTTTTGTTAAAACTTGAGTGCTATATCGTTTTGGGTTTGTTTAGAAAACTTTCAATTTCATCGAACATCTGGTTTTCTGTGCTGAAATTAAATTAGGAGTTGACGGTATGGGGGGGGGGGGGAATATCGGTGATAGAAATTTATTCGTTGAGTGATATATCGTTTTAGGGTTTGTTTATTAGAAAACTTTCAATTTCATCAAACATCTGGTATTCTGTGCTGAGATTAAATTAGGAGTTGACAGTGTGGGGGTGGAATATCGGTGATAGAAATTTATAATTTTTTTTTGCTAAAACGGCACAAGAAGTCTCAAAACATATAGAAAGATTGATTATGGAACGATTTTGTTTTTGGTCTCTCGACCTGATGGTCGGTCTGTCGGCCTGTAGGTCTGTCTATTAGGAGGCGCAATAACTTTCGAAAAAATTGAGATATCATCTTAAAATTTGGTGCCCAAATATCACCCGACAAAGAAACGCTTCGAGTAGTTTTGGGTAAGATCACTTCAGGGGGTAGGTTATAACTGAGGAGTTATTTGGTGAAGATAGACATTTTTCGTTTAAACACGAGTAATAAGGTTTCAGATGTTTATGGGTACAGAGATACAAATGTTTTCTTTGTGGTCAAGTCATGGACCCTAGATTCATTTCATGAGAATGTCTTTCTGCGGGGAGAGTAGACTGTCATAGTTATGTAGAAGTTATGATTTAATTTGCAGCACTAGTTTGAATTTCTTCGAAAAGCTTTTTGTGAATAATTATATCTTGGCAGGTAGGTAAATAGCTCGATGTGGTCGTTGGCCAGGAGAGTCGGACCAGTTTTTTCGGGAACATTTAATGTTTATTTTACGAAAATATTTGTACTTTTTCAAAGTATAACGTTATTTTGTTAAAATATGGTACATTGTTTCTACCATATAGGTTATATTAGTAAGACTGTCAAAATTTTTGTTACAGAATAATGTTTTTTGGGAAGTTTTCATTTGAAAGAAGGAATGGTTTTTGTATTAAATGGATTCTAAATATCCAAGGTTGTAGCAGGAATGTTGGTGGGAATGGAAACCGCAGCTGAAGAAAACTTAAGTTGAAAATTAAAAAGTGACAGAGCAAAATAATTTGACATTTAGACGTTTCAGAAGAGGCTGTTCAAAATCGTGTCCCAGTACAAGCACAAGCATAGCTTTTTTGTACGACCTGATATATAATTTGAATTAATAATAATAATAAATTATATATATATATATATATATATATTTATATTTATATATATATATATATATATATATATATATATATATATATATATATATATTATATATATATATATATATATATATATATATATATATATATATATATATATATATATATATATATATATATAATAAATAAGACACATTTGCTATTAAAAATATTTTTATGAAAATTCACTACCATAACGCACTTTCTGCGTCCAGACTTTTTAAATCATGTCACACCCAGACCTACTGATGTTTAAAAAAGTTTATATCTTCATGTAATTACTTCCACATCGTCACAACGTGTGTGTGTATCGGAGACAAAAATTTCAATTTTTTTTTTCGCTGAAACATCGCAAAAAGTATCAAAACATATATACAGGCCGAATAGCTCAGTTCACGAGGTGAGTAATCTCTAGAATCGGACTAGGAGGTCGCGGGTTCGAGTACCGTATTCAGACAGTCGGGCTTTTTCACTCGAATGTGGAAAGGCCGACTTCTGATGAGTTATGGGCCTATCTGTGTATGTAAGCTCCCCCCGCACAAGTCTAAGACTTCTGGGTGCCGAAATTGTCTATTGTGGTGTTATGATTATTGTTATTATTATTATTATTATATATAAAACATGATTTGGGAATGAACTTTTTTTTGTCTGTCGGTCTGTATGTCTGTCTGTTTGTAGCCACTATAACTTTAGAAAGAATTGGGATATCTTCTTCAAATTTGGTATATAATTAGCACTCGACAAACAAACGGTTCGAATTGTTTTTGGGTAAAATCGGTTTAGGGGGTAGGGAATGAATGGGGGGTGATTTGGTGAAACTTAAAAATTTTTCGTTAAAACTGGAGTAATATAACGTTCTAGGGTTTGTTAATTAGAAAACTTTAATTTCGTCAAACATCTGGTATTCCGTGCTGAAATTAAATTAGGTGTTGAATGTGTGGGGGTGGAATATTGTTGACAAAAATTTCGAAATTTTGTTTTGCTAATACGGCGTAAAAGTCTCAAAACATATAGAAAACTTTATTCTGGAACGAAAATGTTTTTGTCTGTCGGTCAGTCGGTCTGTCGGTCTGCCGGCATATACGTCTGTCTGTTAATAGGCGCAATAACTTTCGAACGAATTGAGATATCATCTTCAAATTTGGTATCCAGTTAGCACCCGACAAAGGAACGCTTCGAATTGTTTTTGGGTAAGACCGCTTCAGCGGGTAGGGTATAAATAAGGGGTGATATGGTAAAAAAAATTCATTTTTGCAACAAAACTTGAGTAAGATAACTTTTCAGAAAAGTTGATGGATACAGAAATACTAATATTTTCTTTATGGTGAAGTCATGGGCCCTACATTTATTCCGTGAGAATGTTTTTCTGAAGAGAATAAATTATCGCAGCTATGTGGAAGTTATGATTCAATTTGCAGCACTATTTTTTTTGTCACAAAGCTTTTAAGGAATAATAACATCTCGATAGGTGTGGTTTTTGTGTAAATTGCTTAAATATATTTATTGGCCAGGAAACTTGTACCTGTTTTTTAAGTTTATTTCCCAAAAACTTTGTACGTTCTCAAACAATAAAATTATTTTGATGAATATAGTTTTCATTAAGGACTTTTTATGAAAATTCACTACCATAACGCAATTGCTGCATCCAGACAGTTTTTTAACACTAAGTAATAAACAGTTATTAAATGAGAAAGTTAGTTATACTGTATTTAATTAGGTTCCTTTCGTAAAGTGTTATAATTATTTTCCCTTAACTAATAATTAGCCCTATTACATATAACTATTTTAAATTCCTTAAGGCACAAATCTGAAAAGTTATATAATCATATTAAATTTCACACGCACGTAATATTTTCCACCGCCTTTATGTATTAACCACTGTCTATTTGTTTCTGAAATTTGCATTCACTCTTCAGAACTGGCCTGATTTCTTCACGTCAGGAATGTGTTAATAATGAGACGGTTAAAAATAATTTACCGCCTGATTACAACCTGTAGGGATACATTACTCTTGTTTAAATATAAATCATATCTAATGATTATAATAAGCGTTAAGTTTCACTAAGATCACCGATAACCGGACATTTCGCAATCTATCCAATCTTAATTACTTGTATGAAATCAATTATGGTGACTTTGTGGTTTTTTGCTTTGGTATTTGATGATGATTTAGTCAAAGACCACTTTGTCCGAAATATATCAGCAATTAGTTATGGGGAATACTTATATAATTTATAAAAGAAAAGGTAAGCACCGCATGCACCGATTTCTTCCTGATTTTTAATTAAGAAAATTATTTTTTTTTTCAATTTGTATAGCACTTAACTTTTCGACACCATTAGATATGTTTAAGTGACATGGTGGGAAAGTTTCACAAAATATAATGACTTGTTGGGAGCATCTTTAGTTTCTAATATCGCGATAGGTTAAAGAAATTTAATTGCCACTTAGCGTGAAATATCTTTAAAGATGTGTAAGTTGAATATGTTTTAGCACTGATTACTGTAATATAAAATTCAATGAAAAGCTTTAAAAAACAACCACTTGGCATTACAAAGTAAATTACATATTTACAGCTTTAACAATTTTCGTAGAACAATTTGGCTCCAAGAGGATCACGACTTTTAACTATGAACAAGTTACTTCAAATGAGCGCGAACAAGGAACCCTAGCATCCATGCATCAATATATATATATATATATATATATATATATATATATATATATATATATATATATATATATATATATATATATATATATATATATATATATATATATGGGTGTGTGTGTGTGTGTGTACGTATCGCACCGGTAATTAAAAAATAAGCAGGGGAAACAAAACCAGAGTATTGGTGTGTGGTGAATAAAGTTTATTGAATAGTACAACGACTAACTTCTCTTTGCGAAAAGAGTACAAGAGAAATTACTTTGAAAATTGTATAGATTTTATTTTGAAAATGTTAAAGTGATAATTTGAAACGTCAAAATTGGTGATTTTTAAACAAATAATCTATGAGTCGCAAATATTGCACGAAATGTCTTAAACATGGTCCTATCTTTATGTTTCAACTGTTGCTCTCCTTCAATTGATTAAAATATTAGCAAAAAAAATAATTTGAGGTAGACCTTACTTATACCTGGCATTATACTGCACTGTTCTTATGCCCAAAAGATAAAGGTGACTTGTATATGAGCAAATAATTATCTTCTCACGTGGGTTCAAATCTTAGTGGTAACTGTGATACATTATATATATATATATATATATATATATATATATATATATATATATATATATATATATATATATATATATATATTGAATTTGCGAAAAATTCAGTCCAATTGCAATAAAAGTTTCTATTCTACTCTGCTTTGTCTCTGATAAGAAAGGATAACAATATGGACAAAAATCTTTAACAGGTGTACACTTTTTAGTGAATTTTCTTTAAAAAAAATCACTAATGAGGCTTTTGAATTTTGAAAAAATTTCTTCAAATGAGCGCTATTTAGGACCCCTGGAACCAAAATCCGAGGTCGGTTTCAGACTTTATATGTATATATATATATATATATATATATATATATATATATATATATATATATATATATATATATATATATATATATATATATATATATATATATAAAACATGGTGAGTACCTTCCTTTCGCAAGTCGCTTGGACAAGTTCGTTAGCCAGGAAAATCCGCCGAGGTTTTCCCGGAAATTTTTGTGTTTTCTTTCGAAAAAAATCGAAAAAAATTTATATCTCTGGAATTAACAAAATAAGGGCAACCAAATTTCATACGCGCGTTTAAGTCATTATAAGTAAGTTACCTCCCAAAATTTAGCTCTGTAAAGAAAATAAATTTGGGGTTTCCTCAAAACGTCAAAGTCGCGATTTTAAACGTCAAAATTGGTAATATTTAGGCAATGAACCTCAAACTAATATGAGCTATGGAAGTAAAATGTCTTAAGAAGAATGTTTTACAAAGCCCGAAGTCTTAGTCATGGTCTAAAATTATACTAAAATATTCCCAGAAAATTCATTTCAAATAGACCCTTTCTCTGATGATTTGGCAGTAGTGTTGGCTATAGAGTTTATCGGTCGAGTTTTCGTAAAAAATCTTTAAAGTTCAATATATCCGTTATTATGCACGATACGAAAAAAATATGTATACATTAATTATAGTATATCTTGAGCTACATCTTAAAAAAATATTTGTACAATTACAGGCTGGCCCATAAGTCGTTGGTGATTCAAGTTTTCTTTTTTAGTGAGGAGATCCGTGTTTATATATATATATATATATATATATATATATATATATATATATATATATATATATATCGTACCGATAACTCAAAAAATAATGGACCGACCTTGATCAAATTTGGTGAGTACCTTCCTTTTGCAAGTGGCTTGAAATAAGTTCGTTGGCCAGGAAAATCGGACCAGGTTTTCGTGGAAAATTTTGTGTTTTCTTTCTAAAAAAAACATATTTCCGAAAATAACAAAGTGAGGGCAACCAAATTTGGTACGCGTATTTGTATTATAAAGAGTAAACCATGTACCAAAATTTAGGTCTCTAAATTTAAGGACAAAAAGTTACGTGCAGGTAAAGAAACAAATCTTGGAGTTTTCCTCAAAACGTCAAACTCGCAATTTAAAACGTCAAAATTGGCAATGTTTAGGCAAAGAACGTGAAACAAAAACGGATTGTGAAAAGAAATGTTGCAAGAAGAGTGTTCTGTGAACCCTTAAGTTTCAGATTCAACCGTCATTGACCTTCATTTTACTAAAATATTTACAGAAAATTCATTTCAAATAGACCTTTTATCTGGTGCTTTGGCTGTCGGTTTAGTTAAGTTGATGCTTTCGCTGTAGGTTTAGTGAAGTTTATGGTTTAACGGTCTATAATGTTTAGCTTTTTTTCGTAGAACAAATTCGTTACTGCATTTTAGCATTTTTTATCGAAATATGATACATGTTTGTAAGAAATAAATCTGGACGCAGTAAGTGCGTTTTGGTGGCAAATTTTCATTAAATCCTTCAAATTTCGGTAACTCAATTTGCTATTAACGTAAGTTTTGTTGTTTAGGAAACCAACATTTAACTTTATTTTCGGAAAATTTTATAAACGCGACAAGGGCGTTTTGGTAGCGAATTTTCATTAAATGTTTCAAATTTCAATAACTCAATTTGCTATTAACCTAAGGTTCATTGGCTAGGAGACCAGTTTTCTCAGAAACATTTAAAGTTAGATTTAGGAACATTTTTGTACATTTTCAAATAATTATTTTGATAAAATATGGTACATTGTTCCTACTATATAGCTTATACCGGTAACCAAATTGATGCCTTCTCGCATTAGAGCGATATATTTGTAATTAAAAATATTTTTATGAAAATTTACTTCCATAACACACTTGCTGCGTCTAGAGTTTTTATTTTTGTTTTATCATAAGATTATCTCTTTAAATTTGCGTTTCCTTCAGTTTGAAGCAATATATCGTGTCGATTTGTGCTCATGTAATTAAGATTTATGCCTAGGTGCCGTTTACGGAACAACTACAATCATTTGAGTGAATTAAGAACCTCGGTGGTTCAGGGGTAAGAACGTGTGCCTCTGAACCGAAGGGTACTGGGTTCGATCCCAGGGTACTCCTTTCACTTTTTCAGTACAAACTGTAAAATTAACATCAACCGAGGTTCTGGCATTGTATTTGAGCAAGTTGAATGTCTGCACGGTCCGCTCTTCGGAGGGGGCGTAAAGCCGAAGGTCCCGTGTCCATGCGATGTTGGGCACGTTAAAGATCCCTACCCTGCTTACAGAAAGGCAGGGGTTCTGCAAAATTTCCAGGATAGTTAGGTGAAACTGCTCCCTGGCGTCAGTGATTGGCCATAGTCGCGGAAATAGACCGACGTAAAAAAAACAAAAACACATTTGAGTGAATTAGATAGGGACGGGGTTGATATTTTAGAAACCGATTTGTCAATCAGACAAATTTCCGACCGCATAGGACGCTGTGTATGAACAGTGCTACAGTGTCGATCCAGGTGGTCTAAATAAGGAATCCATAACCGTCGGCATGGGTCCGGACGACCTCGAACAACTTCGCCACGGGAAGATCATCATTTGAGGATTGCGAGTTTATAAGACAAAGTTTCCACAACACACTCGATTATAAGTGCTTTGCTGGGAGTTTTACAATTAAGAGATACGTCTCGGTCACGGCTCCGACATCCACGTCGATGGTGACAGCGGTAGAGAGAGGCGAAAAGAGGGAGGGTTTTAAAAAAAGGAAGAGTTTTTGGAGACAGGTTACGGAGAACAGATGAAGTTGGCGGAATTTTGGTATAATTTAAGTGTTAATTCTAACACCTGATTGAAAGAGAGGTTTCATTCACCCTAAGAGTTAGGGATTCGTCTACACTTACCTTAAAATTGCGCGTGTCCTGGAGAAGTGGTTGGGGAAATCGCAATACCCGTGAAGAAAAGGGATTTAATACGGCATTTTGGTTGGAAGTGTGAGAGGAAATATTTCTAGAATTTCAAAGCCTAGAGAAAGTGATGCAGTGGTAATCTGCGAATTAATTGTATATTTCCACCCCGAAGTACTTTAATTGCCCTCAGATAGGAGGTAAAGGGTAACTATACATTTTGTTTTATCGCTAGCTATATTCGTTTTTTGTGTGTGTTATAGGGTGCTAGTGTCAGGCAAAAATCGTGCTCGTATCGGGCAGAAACTCTTATTGGGCAGGTTTATTTTACTGGTATATGTATGTACTGGTTACTGACTTTTTATCTTCAGCTGGTTCTATACAAAGTTATCATCACTTTTAAGCCCCTAAGTAGTATGGTTGCTACTAATGGACTTGAGCTTCCGAGGCCATCCAATTTCATAACTAACTAACTAACTAACTAACTAACTAGTATGGTTGTTGAGGTTAGGGTCCAAGTGGAAGGATTTTATGGGTGATTGGGTCGTCCACGTAGTTGCAGTCCCTTCGAAGTAGCAATACATTGCTAGTAGCAATCCAGTCGTAGTAGCAGGTTCCCACACTGTATATAGGTGTCCCGAGAGAGCGTATGATTAGTCATGAATTAGAGAGGAGGTCCCGGAAGATAGAACATGGAGTGATATTGGTTCAGAAAAGTGATAGGAGATAGGAGTGATATAAAGACCTTTTGATAATTGAAATTTTACCAGCTTTAATTGATACAGTAATTTTATTAACTGCTTTCATTAATGTGAGTTGTCAATTTTTATTGGGAACAAATAGATAAGTAAAGCTCTTTAGTAGGTTGATAAATGCTTCGCATTGGAATAATTGCTTTGCAGTTGAGTAAGCTGTGGTGCTGTTTAAGGTTTTACCACTATAATTTTGAACTTTTAGAGCTTTTTTACTGGCTCAGAATATAATCTTGTTAATATTTTAAGTTGTCATTTACTTACTCTGAGTATATTTATATTAAATGTGTGAACTAAACGTCGACACGTCTGGTAAAGCTTAATGTGGAGTTTAATGAATGAGATCGTATGCTACTTAACTACTATAAAATTAATAAATAAACTGTTTGAAATTTTAGAGAGCCAGATTTATGAGTTTATGTTAAGATGTTCATGCTTTTCAGGCCATGACATTTGTTGCTGAATGTATATTGTAACTTGTGTTAGTTAGTCAGATTTATTTGAAGGTAGTCTCACTCCTGAAATTTTTCAAGTGATTTGATTAGTTATATTTGCTCATTTATATAGGTGCCTTACGACTGTGTGAACAGAGATGCATATGAGGGCATCTATGTGTTTGTCTCTCTTGCAGTGATTATCAGGTATAGCTACCAGTGTGGTCCAGCGTGTTCTTGTTGGATCACTGGTGTTTGATTAGGGTAATAGCATACTAACAAGTTATTTGAATATCCGGGGATAGGTGTAACAATTAAGTGGCGCCCCGTATAACATCTTATTTGGAAACCCCGCCCGCCTCCACTGTTTGAAAGCTGGCGGCCACCTAACTTACCGATAACGTTGCTTATATCAATGAATGCTTGACTTTGCGGTTAAGTTGGGAGTTGTTGTCATTGGCATAAAAGAGTAGGGGCATTATTATTATATATATATATATATATATATATATATATATATATATATATATATATATATATATATATAAATATATATATATATATATATATATATATATATATATATATATATATATATATATATATATCTTTAGGAATATTGCACTACACTGTAATCACTTTTAAATATACACTTTATTTGTTTGCTGTACGTTTGTGATTTCTTATTGGTTTGCGTAAACCAATAAGAAATCACAAACGTACAGCAAACAAATAAAGTGTATATATATATATATATATATATATATATATATATATATATATATATATATATATATATATATATATATATATATATATATATGTAAATTCAGACTGACCCTGGATATGGGTTCTAGGGGGACTAGTTCGCGGTCATTTGATGAAATTTTTTTGAAATTCAAAAGTTGAGATCTCGTCACGAGTGGGTTTTTTTTTAAGAAAATTCACTAACAGTGAACGTGCGATAATGCAACGAGCACAGGACAATAAATGTACAAAGTCACATGGCAAGAATTCTGCTAATCATGATAAAAAAAAGTCTGGACGCAGCAAGTGCGTTATGGTAGTGAATTTTCATTAAAATGTTTCTAATAGCAAATATGTTTTTTTAAGAAAGCAGGCACCAAATTTGGTTACCAGTATAATCTATATATTAGAAACAATGTGCCATGTTTCATCCAAATAACTTTATTGTTTGAAAATGTACAAAAATTTCCGAAAGTAAACTTAAATTGTTCCCGAAAAAACTGGTTTTCTGGTCAACCTTATAGGTTAATAGCAAATTGATTCAAAATTTGAAGCATTTAATGAAAATTCGCTACCATAACGCACTTGCTGCGTCCAGAATTTCTTTTCTTACGAAGATGTATTATATTTCGATGGAAAATACAAAACTGCAATAACATAGGGCGTGTTCGATTAAAAAAATTCACTAAAAAAAAAAGAAAATTTGAATCACCAACGACTTATGGGCCACCTGTAATTGTGGAAATATTTTTTAAGACGTAGCTTAAGACACCCTACAATTAATGTATACAACTTTTTTTCGTAACTTGCATAATAACGGATATATTGTGCTTTAATGATTTTTTACGATAATTCGACAAAAATGATATACCATTAGACGATAAACTCTATAGCAAACACTACTGCTAAAGCATCAGAAAAAGGGTCTATTTGAAATGAATTTTCTGGGAACATTTTAGTAAAATGAAGGACAATGACGATTGAAACTAAGAGTTCAGGCTTTGTAAAACATTATTCTTGTGACATTTTCCTTCCATAGATCATATTAATTTCAGGTTCACTGCCTAAATATTAACAATTTTGACGTTTAAAATCGCGACTTTGACGTTTTGAGGAAAACCCAAATTTATTTTTCTTCAAATGCCTGTAACTTTTTTGTCTTTTGATCTACAGAGCTAAATTTTGGTAAGTAACTTGCCTATAATGATATAAACCCGCGTATAAAATTTGGTTGCCCTTACTTTGTTAATTTTGGAGATATAATTTTTTTTCGAAAGAAAACACAAAATTTTCCGGGAAAACCTCGGCGGAACTTATCCAAGCCACTTGCAAAAGGAAGGGACTCACCAATTTTGACATTTAAAATCGCGATTTTGACGTTTTGAGGAGAACCCAAATTTATTTTTCTTTGAATGCGTGTAACTTTTTTGTCCTTTACCCTACACAGCTAAATTTTGGTAGCTAACTTGCCTATAATGATATAAATCCGCGCATCAAATTTGGTTGCCCTTACTTTGTTAATTCCGGAGATATAATTTTTTTTCGATTTTTTTCGAAAAAAAAACACAAAATTTTCCGAGAAAATCTCGGCGGATTTTCCTGGCTAACGAACTTATCCAAGCCACTCGCGAAAGGAAGGTATTTACCAAATTTTATCAAAATCGGTCCATTATTTTTTTAGTTATAGGTGTGACACATAAATATATAAACATATATATATATATATATATATATATATATATATATATATATATATATATATATATATATATATATATATATATATATATATATATAAACATATAAAGTCTGAAACCGACCTCGGATTTGGGTTCCAGGGGTCCTAAATAGCGCTCATTTGAAGATTTTAATTTTTTTCAAAATTCAAAAGTCGAGATCTCCTCATTAGTGAATTTTTTTAAAGAAAATTCACTAAAATAGAGTAGGAAGCGATATCAGGCGATTCTTGGATGAAGATGAGTTCCGGTTTTGACCTGAACGGTAAACCAGAGAAGCAGCACTATCACTTACAACAACAGGAGAAAGGAGACTTGAGATAAGTGCAGACATATTTATGGTTTTATAGACCTGAAAAAAGGATTCCATAATATGGAATATATTATTTCATATATTTAAAAAATAGCTGTATTTCATTGTAAGGATATGTGCATTATTCTCAATCTGTACAAAAATCAAAGTACCATAACATATATGTATTAACGGATAAGAAACTAAAGCTAAAATAAGGAAGGTGTACAGCAAGCAGACCCATTATCACCATATTGTTTAATTGATTTATAGAAGATTCAATAACAAAAAGACACTTAGTATCAAAATAGCGCTATGGCAGTGAATTTTCATGAAAATATTTTTAATAACTACGTAACAGGTTTTTTTCAAGGAAAGCAGGCATCAAATCTGGTTACCAGTATAACTTATATAGTAAAAACAATGTACTATATTTCATCGAAATAATTGGATTGTTTGCAAAAGTACAAAAATTAACTAACAATATAAAAAAAGAATTTCTGAATGCGTCATTTTCATGGAATCCGCTATCTATTGGTATCCGTTCATATTTTTCATCATAATTTTTGGTGTGCGACCAAAATGTGAAAAGTTGCAAAACAATTAAGTGGTAGTTATGGTGGTGGTCAAAAAAGCTGGTATGGCCTAGACAGAACTGTCATTAGCCACAGATTTTTTTGTCTTTATTTCTCGTTTGAGGTTTCAGGTTTTTTTTATTATTTATTACTTTTAATTAATGTAAATATAATCTCTACATATCATACATACAGGGTGTGGCGCCAAGACTTTTAGTTAGCCGTTGCTCAATAACTACTCCGATTTTAAATTTGAAAATCTACACCCATACGTTTGAGACAAATTTCAGTTCAGTGAAAATAGTTCACTTTATGCCAGACTTCCGGTTTTACCGAAAGTGACCATCAACTTGCTTATTTTAAATACGACATGGTGACTTTCATTATATTTTTTAATTCTACATTGAATTTGAGATAATTTTTTACTAATATACCATATGTGAAAAATCAACCGTTTTCGAAATTTTTCGATTTTTTTGAAAATTATCGCGAAAACTAAGGTGAACGTTGCACGCTATCTCTCTGTGGAAATACAACTGAAAAGGCTCAGTTTTTGTACAGATAACCCTCAGATTGGCACTAAACTACACGTTTCATAGCGTTTCTTTTAAATATACAGGGTGATGAGAATTAGCTGTGCCATTTGGTAAAACTGAAATCACAATTACTCGCTTATTTCAAATAGAACACCCTATATTTTATGAGCTATTTCGGTTTGCATCCGGTTTTCCTTTCAACACGTGTTAGCATTCCCTATACCCAAATTCCACAGTTTCCCGAATATTTCAATTTTATTGGATTCACTTGATTCAAATTGTCACAATAGATTTAGAGCAGGCTTTGGAACTTGATAATAGGCTTGTTGACGTATACATGTCAAAAGAGCGTCAAGCGAAGCTTATTGTCATAAAAATCGAGATACTATCAGTCAACGCGATACAAAAATGACAAATTTGCAGTACACAAACGACGATTTTTTGGAGCTTCTAATTATTTATGGTGAGTGCGAACGATTGTGGGCCGAACATGTCGTGCATTTTCAGAAAAGTACCCTAATAAACCGAATGTGGGCCGGACATATCGTGCATTTGCAGAAAAGTACCCGAATAAACCGTAACCCAGCCATGACATGATAAAGAGGTTGCTGCAAAATTGTTCACAGCATGGAAGTTTTCGCCCAAAAGTACAGAAGCGTAAGCCACTAGTCGATAACGAGGTAAACGAAGTGAACGTATTGGCATTTTTTGTTGCTGATCCCAAGGCATCCATCAGGGATTGCGAAAAAGAATTACGCTTGTCAACGAGAACAATTCACAGAATTTTGAAAAAGCATCATTGGAGACCCTTCTCTTACCACCCAAAACATGGTTTGTAACCAAACGATCTTCCCAGGCGTGTTTAGTTCTGTGAATGATTCCTATTGAAAACACAAGAAGATGGGAATTTCTGCAAGAGAATTATTTAGTGCGATGAGACGAAGTTCTCCAAAAATGGCATGCACAATCGCCACAATAGTCACTTCTGATCAGATGAGAATCCCCATGTTACCAGAATCAACTATTTCCAAGACAGGTGGTCATTCAATGTGTTTTGTGCAATTAAGAACGATAAGATTTTTGGTATTTAAATATACGATGAAAATCTCACTGGTGTGAGGTTTGATGATATTTTGCAACGAAGTTATTCTAGTTTCTCTCAACACATTAAGTTTAGAAGAAGCTAGACCAAGCTGGTATCAGCAAGACGGAGCACCGCCCCACAGTTTCCATTTAGCTCATAATTTTTTGCACCAACATTTTGAAGACAGGCGGATTACCAATAACGGCCCACATAGATGGCCGCCACGGTTCCCTGACTTAACACCTCTGGATGCAAGCACCTGGGGCCACATCAAAAATAAAGTTTACCACGAACCTGCCACCACCAAAGAAGACATGGTAGGTAGAGTTTTACGTACCTTCAATTCACTGAATTCGAGACAAATGAGAAAGGCTACGATCCATAACATTATGAGACGAATAACAAAATGTTTCCATGTCACTGGGAGTAACTTTGAGCATTTGTTATAAGATTCACAATTTTTTTATTTGTTTTTGTGTTTTAGTTTTCCACTAGCTATTAGTTAAGTTCTTTACTCATTTATTATAAATAACTATCTACCTTGTTGAGTTATATTTTGGTTTTACAAGTCAGTTGACAACACATTGATTTTACAGAACTAAACAAGGGGAATGGAGCGATTTGGATGCAAATACAAAGTGTTCTTTTTTTACGCGAGAAGGCCCAACATATGTTGTATGAGGTGGGACTTGACATGTAGACGTCAACAAGCATATTATCAAGTTCCAAAGCCTGCTGTAAATCTATTGTGACAATTTGAATTAAGTGAATCCAATAAAATTGAAATATTCGGGAAACGGTGAAGTTTGAGTATAAACAATGCTAACACACGTTGAAACCAGGAAACCAGATGCGAACCGAAATAGCTTATAAAATATAGGATGTTCCATTTGAAATAAGCGAGCAATTGTGATTTGAATTTTACAAAATGGCACGGCGAATTGTTCTCACCTTGTATATTTAAAAGAAACACTATCAAACGTGTCGTTTAGGTGCTAATCTGAGGGTCATCTGTGCAAAAACTGAGTCTTCTCAGTTGTATTTCCACAGAGAGATAGCGTGCAACGTTCACCTTGGTTTTCGCGATAATTTTCAAAAAAATCGAAAAATTTCGAAAACGGTTGATTTTTCACATATGGTATATTAGTAATAATTTATCTCAAATTCAATGTTAAATCCAAAAATATAATGAAAATCAACATGTATTTAAAATAAGCAAGTTGATTGTCACTTCTGGTTAAACCGGAAGTCTGACATAAAGTTAACTATCTTCGCTCAACTATAATTTGTCTCAAACGTATGCGTGTAAATTTTAAAATTTCAAATCGGAGTAGTTATTGAGAAACGGCTAACTAAAAGTCTTGGCGCCACACCCTGTATACGCACATAATTACGCATACCTACACACAACTACACGTATATCTTTTTACACTATTTAGCCGTTTTCCTTATTTTTTTCCTCCAAATTGATATAAGGATTAACAGGGACACTTTAACGCATAGTGTCCCATCAAAGCATCATAGACATACAGACTGGACCTCGGAGAGGAGGTATCCACTTAAAGGAAAGACAGTAGAACTCTTAATCTAATTAACAGTTTTGTTATGAACGTATGCATGCTGTTCTATTATAACAATAAATCTATTTGTCTAAAGAATCTATAGAACAATAGGAATACATTTTTAGCTTGAAAACTTAGAAGGTATGATACATTTGCGAAAATTTGATATTTACTGTTGTTTTTAATAAATTTAGAAGGTCAGTTAGTTGCGTATTGAATCAGTAACATAAAAATACTAGGCGGTCCAAGTCGCAGATAGATGTTCCATCGCAGTTGCAATATGGAAAGTCGTCGGTGCCAATTCGATGCAGATGTGATTTATATCTACCGTGGTTAAATCTCATTCTAATTATCGTGGCTAAAATTTGTCTTGGGAAATTAAGATCTTTTATTTGATTTCCTAAAGGCAATTGCGGGTAGACCAAGCTATATCTGTTATTTGATTTTTGGACATAAAGCTTCTATTCCCATAAAGTTCTTAAATATTGTCTAATTTCTGGATTGAAGTCGGTAAACGGGGTCTCTATTTCTTGGGACGATGTTTTAATTATTGCCTCTTTAGCCATTTTGTCCACCAATTCATTTCAAGTTATGTTGGACTGTCCTTTGCACCACAATGATTTTATTGTACAATGTTTTCTATCTTTATGGCAGAGCTGTCTAATTTTTTCAATAATGATGTTACTATTATACCTTTCATGACTGTTTTCAAATACTATTAATGCTGACTGTGAATCACTGATGATTACTACATTTTCTATCTAATTTTCTATTGCCCAATCGATTGCTCTCTCGATCCCAATCAGTTCAGCTATTAAAAGGGAAGCTTTCCCGTATATGTTACATTTTCTGGTTTCGTTGAATTGTGTTAAAAAATCTGCACCAGAACCATCTTGGTTCTCTGATACATCTGTATACAAAAAAATATAATTAAACTACTTAAAAACAAGAACACCATATTTTTTTCCTTACAAACACGTATTATAATTCAATGTAAAATTCAAGAATATAATAAAATATGGGGTCCGTGATTAAAAAAATTGTAACACGACCTATGGGCCAGCCTGTGATTATTCAAATAATTTTGTAATATGCAGCTTAAGACACCCTAAAATTAACGTATACAATTTATTCTCGTATCTTGTATAATAACGGATATTGTGAATCTGTCCATTGGTCGAAATTCGACCGTAATTCATTAAATTCTTAAGTTTGAACGTTACTGATGTTTTTTTGTCGTAGAGTATACCTCAGTAATCTCAGTGCACTGTTTGACCACAGACTTTTATGTGTTTGACATGGAGTATGAACGCATTTATATACATCTGTTTGACCATTGAGTAATATGTGTTTGACATGTACAGATGAGATATTAACGGTAGGCTCAGAACTAAGACGGACCGGGGGAATCCGACTATCTAATTAAAACAAAGCATTGTTCAATCTGTTGGTACATAAATTTTATCTTTCTGCACTCCTTCTCCATATAAACTTTAACTCTTTCATTCGCGCAATGTGCTTAAAAAGGGCACAAAGTTTTTTCTTCACGTTTTAATGTATAGATATTACGCTGTATCATAGAAATGCTTCGCCCTGTTATGTGGGTTCTAAGGAGGCCAAGTTCGTGCTTATTTGAAGAAATCTTCTCACCATTCAAAAGTCGAAGTCTCCGCCATAGCGAATTTCTTCTATGTAAATTCGTTAAAAATTATACACCATTAACGATATAACTAAAACTACTGCCAAAATATCAGAGAATGGCTTTATTTGTAATAATTTTTTGCAAAGATTTTAGAAAAATGAACGACAATGGCGGTTGAAGCCGAAATTCACGGCTTTGTAAAATACGTTGCTTGCGACATTTTCTCTACATAACCCGTATTTGCTTCGGGTTCTTTGTTTAAATGTTGCACAGTTTTAACGTTCTAAATCTCGACTTTAACGTGTTAATAAGATAAACTATAAAATTATCAAAGTAATTTTTCTGGTGTTTCTGGGCCCTTTTGCGCCAAAAAACTTAATCTTTGCTTGTAATATACAATAGATTTTGTTATCCACATAAAATATTTTGGTTTTATGCGTTTCGCTGATCATTAGTGATACCCTTTTTTTTAATGCGTAGATTTAGTATACTTTTTATTACGTAAACCTATGTATCAAGTTTGGTGGCCATAGTTCAGAGAGATCTCTCTGAGGCCTAGGGTTGAAAACACTGAGACCTCACAGACGATCTCCGGCGAGATTTGGGGAGTAGGCAGATTGAGGCCCCGTAATCGAGTTACAACAACCCAACCCACATTTGTCCACCGCTCTAAGGAGTAGGCAGATTGAGGCCTTAGAGTGTCCTTACATATTTCCTTTACCTCTTGAAAATGGCTCCAAAACAGGAGCCGAAACGTCGAGTTTTAATAAATTCTGGACGCGGTTCAACCAGAGAACCAAGTATGTCTCACATTAAAGACCGCGGAATTGAAACTGATGTGTTCTAGGGGGCCTAGTTGGCGCTCCTTTGAAGCATTTTTTTTAATTCAAAAGTCGGGATCTCTTCATTAGTACATCTTTTCAAAAAAAAATCACTAAAAGTGAGAAAAGTAATCTTTAAGATATTTTATAACGTCTAAATGAACGATCGTATTGTTGCTCTTCCTACAAAATAGTACGTAAGAACCAATTAAATGCGTAAATGTATACATACTAAGCACTTTTAAAGTTATTGTGCTGTTTCCCTTCCTAGAAAATTGTACTGTTTCTCTTCCTTGAAAATAAGTCTTGGGGGGCGCAAAATTCAAATCATGCCAGGGGCGCCAATAACTCCAGCTACGACATTGACACCTAAATATTTCCTCTAAATCCATTCAGTGGTTAATAAAATATCTAAAGAGATTAATACTTTTCCAATACCTGTATATGTGATTACGCAGCTTGTAAGAGAGACAATGCAAATCAAGATTGACATATACTAGCAATGTAGGAGGTTTCGATGATTACTTTTCTTTTCGACATTGATCCATTTCAGTCAGAACCAGTTGAGGTAACCTTCTCGAGACGGTTCCATACAATTAGTCATAATAAAGTCGCCACTTGGAGGTAATATAATTATGTTGTCGGCATTGTCAAGATTTATGATTGATATTCTCTGCAGGATTTGTAAAGTCTCTGTGGATAATTTCATTAGTTCTTGTAATAAACTGGAACGGGAAACGTATTGATTATAAAAATTACGAAATAATTAATAGGGACACCCGTTCGCTGTTACAATGGTTATTATAGGCATATTAGTTGCTGACAATTATCTAAACACGACACGAATTTATTATCAACACTGTTACTATCTGTCAATGACATGTTTTAAATTAATTGTTTGTTTTAATAGCTATCCAGCTGTTAGCTACAAGTTTGTCTGTAGAAATTTTTCAACTGTTGGGTACCATGTATGGATAATCATCTCACAGATTTTTCAAAAAATCTACGGTCTGGTATTAGAAAGTAAACTACAGTATCGTAAATATTAATGTGAACACAGGCATAGTTGCGCTAAATTTCGTTTATTAAAAGAAAAAAATGCTCAAAGCAAGTGCGCTATAGAAGTGAATTTTCATAAAAATTATCCCGAAAAAATTGGTTCCCTAGCCAACGAACCTTAGGTTAGCAGCAAATTGAGTTATTAAAATTTAAAACATTAAATGAAAATTCGCTACCAGAACGCACTTTCAGCGTCCCAAATTTTTTTTCAATAACATGTATTATATTTCGATAAAAAATTCAAAAATACATAAGGGGTGTTCGATTTAAAAAAAGAAAATTTGGATCACCAACAACTTGTGGACAACCCTGTGAATGTAAAAATCATTTTATGAGATAGAGCACAAGACAACCTATAATTAACATGTACAATTTTTTCTCGTATCTTGTATATTAACGGATATATTGAGCTTTTTTCTAAAATAGTATGTTAAAAAATTATGGACTATTAACCCATAAGCTCTATAACTGAAACTACTGCCAAAGTATCAGAAAAGGGGTCTATTTCAAATGAATTGTCTAGAAACATTTTAGTAAAATAGAGGAGAATGACGGTTGAAGCTGAAACTTAAGGCTTTGCAAAACACACTTCTTGCGACATTTTCTTTACGTAAGCCGTATTCGCTTCAGGTCCTTTGCCTTAAAGTTGCCAATTTTGATGTTGCAAATCACGACTTTGGCGTTTTAAGAGGAAAAACTATAAAATTTTCGAAAGTAATTTTGCTGGCATTTCTTGATTTTTTGGGCAATTAGATTAAACTTTGTCTGTTGTACACAATACATTTTGTTATCGACACAAAATATTTTTCCAGTGTTTTGGATAAACACGTTTCTAACATCTCTTTATGTTTTTCACTATTCTTCATACCTTCTATAGACATAAGTTTCCGTGTTCCCATATATGAAAAACAGCCCCAAAACATGGTTTTTACTGGCTACATCACTGTCTGGACCAGGTGAGCTGCAGTTAACTTTTCGTCCACACCTTATCGCGCGAAATTTGATCGGTACACCAAAAACTGTGTCTCATCTGAGAACATTTCTTAAGTGGTCTCCTGTCTAATGAGTATATTTTTTTCTTTTTGCGAATTGTAGAGTTGTGAATTTTCCCTCCAACCTTTTCTAAGTGTTGCTGAATTTCATAGTTTGTCTTTCTGGGAATCAGCTTGCCATTTCTCAAAAGAAACGATTCATCTCGGTTGTTGTCTTTTCTTTTCTTCCACAATTCTCCTTCCGCTGAACTTCAGCTGATCCAGTCTCCCTCTTTTAGTGAATTTTCCTTTAAAAAATCCACTGATAAGGAGATCACTACTTTTGAATTTTGAAAAAATTACTTCAAATGAGCGCGAACTAGGCCCCCTGGAACACATATCCAGGGTCAGTTAAAATTTTTATATGTTATATATATATATATATATATATATATATATATATATATATATATATATATATATATATATATATATAGGCTGTCCTAAAAGTCGTAAATCAAACGTCACATGAAGATAGGCTAGCTCAAGCCCATTCATAAAAACCCAATATGAGCTTATCACAAAGTTTACGGTTTTCAAGATATTGACAATTTTATGAAAAAAATGAAAATTGTCTAATTTTAAGGTATGCCTGGGTATGTCTGTTTCAAGTCTTGCCTTACTGCCTTACTTCTAAGGAAGAGTGGGCTGCGCATCCATGATTTTGAAGTCACATTGTTCTTCGAAGTTCTAATGGGGTGTCTTCCAGCAGTTCTGGCAAATTGTTTTGTAAAAACGCCAAGTATCTTTGGCCATTTACCGTAACGTAACAGAAATAATAACGTGACATTTACAATCCGTCAAACAATGTCAAGCTGACATCTTGCCCATTTGATTAATTCATATGAGAGCCTATTTAAAAGATGTTCGGAGACATTTTGGACAAATTATTTCAAAAGCTTGAGAAACACGTCAACATTCAACTGCAAATTACTCGAAAACGGTCAGTTTTATAACATTTTCACAAGAATACCTTTTTTATGTAAAATAAATGGAGCTTTGAGATTCTCGATAAATGTATAAGATAAAAACATGGACAAAAAAGATATGGAAATTAAACCACTCCAGCCCCCTTGTAAGTTAGGTCGCTGAATGAAGTATTACGATTCTAACAGATTATTAATATTTTTCATA
Organism: Tillus elongatus; assembly: GCA_964006375.1. Taxonomy (NCBI): domain Eukaryota; kingdom Metazoa; phylum Arthropoda; class Insecta; order Coleoptera; family Cleridae; genus Tillus; species Tillus elongatus. The sequence continues at coordinate 179,188,900 of OZ023263.1, forward strand.
AAAACTACGCTCCTGTGTCCAATTTCATTATGTTACCTGTTGTAGTTTGAAAAAAATGCCAAAAAAACATTTTCAGGGTCTTCTTCTAGGAGCTGTAGCTCCTTACGGGTGCATTTTAGGAAATAGTTTGAAAGAATAAACTATACTTTTTTTGGTGCACTAGACGTCCTAGAAATGTTGGCAGATATTTTTAAACACCTTGATTATATATATATATATATATATATATATATATATATATATATATATATATATATATATATATATATATATATATATAGATTCGAGTCTCACCATGAGTATCTTCTAAACCATAAGAGATACAGGGTGCGTTAAATTGAGGCAAATATGCGCAATTAATGGCCTTGTAGCATGCCATCTTAAAATTTGCTAATTTCCGAATAGATATACGAAAGAAACCGAAAAATATAAAAGCCGTTCTTTTTTTCTGAAGTTATTTGAAACGATATAAAAAAAAACGAAAGGCACTTCTTAATTGCCACTTTTTCTACTCTACAATATGTAATGAACATATTCTCAGTACAACGTTTCGTTTCGAAGAAAACATCATCAATTTTGTTTTTTCATATGGCTGTTACAATAAATACACGCTATATTAGAAAGTATATTTCATTGCAAATTCAATGATGTATAGCACGATAGGTTCATTATGTTGTTTTTGCATTATTTAAATTTAGAACAATTTTCGATGGGTAGTAGGCGATGGAGACGCAAAAGTTACGATGATTGTCAAGTCAGACATAATCAACACCATGATAAACAGTTAAGAGAACATGGTTCAAAGATACAGCCCTTTACTGGTAGGACGGACGAACGGATGGCGTACCTACTCTTATTAGTAATGGGTTTCCGTTTCTGTATGAAACCCTAAAAATACGGTGAATTAATCTAATCTGCGCTTTATTTAAATTTGATAATTTACAATGGGTGGGCTTTGGACATGAAACACTAGTACAGCTGTCAAAATTCAAAATGCATAGAAATGCTGGAAAAAAATTAAAAGTTGTGATTTCATCAAAGCAAATGTCAACAGTAGAAAACTCAATATCATAGCATATAATAGAAACAGGCTTTAATTCAAACATTTTTTTACTATATATGTATACATGCCGACCCATCTAGTCAAAATATAACAGGAAAATATTTGTTTTAATCTGTTTTATAAAAAAAAAGATTTTCCAAAACATGTTTTAAATGAAATACTGTCGGCAATTTTTAAATATTTACTTATAACCTCATGGAAAATCGCTTTATTAGTAACATCCAAACTATATAGTAGAGACAAATGTTAAAGATTTAAATACCAATCAATATAATGGGCTAAGACAATCGATAGAAGAGATATCCAGCCTTTCAAACTGAATGACTAATTAAATTGATTTATGTGCACCTGCTGATTGCAATTTGAACTAATTTATGTATCCATCATCCATTAAACATTTTAGAACCGTACAACAGTGATTTCTATCGATCATTATATGATTTATAAACTATAATAAACAATCAATAAAAACATATTTTTATCTGGCCAGTTAGCGTCTATTTAAAGTTTTGTAGATGGCAATATTATATACGAGTGCATACGAAACAAAAAAAATTCCGAAGTAAACTTCGATTAACTTAATATACATCTTCTTTAATTTTTATTGTTAAGAAATACTATTTTCTTTCTGTCATTTAAACGAAAGCAAACAAACTTTGAAAAAATTAAACTGACTTTAAAATAATAATAATAATAATAATAATAATAATAATAATAATAATAATAATAATAATAATAATAATAATAATAATAATAATAATAATAATAATAATAATAATAATAATAATAATAATAATAATAATAATAATAGGTATTTATTAGGGCGAAGTTAATTTTACAATTTTCTTCCACTTAACCCTTAAAAGATAACTTGAAATGTAGGAATTACAAAATTAACAAATTATAAATGCCTTAGTATCCAAAACAGCAAAACAATGTAACAACAAAACATTGACAATTGTGCGCCTTAAATTTAGCTGAAAGAAAGGAATTCCTAAATATGAATATGATTTATTATAATTACACTACGCAAACTGACTATTTATATAAAAATCTGTAACATATCTCCGAAACCCTAGCAGAGAACATAAAGTATGTTCAAAAGGTATTTTATTATACAGATGTGATGCAACATAGGAAAAAGAGCCCCGATATTGGCTCGTATAATATTTAGGCATGGCAAACAAGATCGAGTCTTGTATTGAGCGAATGTATTTGTCTCCGAAAACAGAGCTTCTGATGTAGGTAATCAGGCCCCGCCCTGAGGACAATCTTGTGAGTTAAGCAAAGAAGATGTACTTTCCAGCGATTCTTCATATTCAGCCAATCTAATTCTTTTAACTTATAAGAAACACGATCTGGTCTTTTTAGATTAAAGATGAACCGTCAACATGACTTCTGAACATTTTCTATTCTTTACCGATTCCAACTGTCAAGGGCAGGTCCATACACAACATCAGCATGGTTAAAGCGCGAGAGAATTATCGAGTTTACCAAGAGAGCTTTTACTTTCATTGGAAGGCAATTTCGGTGGCTATAAAAAGATTTCAATTTTAAATTGTTATCTATTATGAGACCAAGATTCTTTGCAGACTGTTTTGCTTCCAAGCGACTCCCATCTATAAAAATATCAATATTTTGAGAACAAACCCTATTCCTACTGACCTTCCTGCCAAAATAAAGTATGCAACACTTATTGACATTTATCGCTAGATCATGCTTCTTTCCTGTCGTGACTAACCTATCAAGGTCAACTTGCTATAGCGTCTAAGGCATTTTCGACAGGAAAGCTGGGTATCATCAGCATAGAAGTGTACTTTGCTCGAGATTATTTGTTCTTGAAAATCAAACGTATAAATATTGAATAAAAGGGGGCCCAAGATAGAGCCCTTGTGGAACTCCTTTTAATAAATAGGCACTAAAAAGCGATAAATAACTGGATTACAGGTGTAATTAAAAAAACACAAATTAATTTAAATGAAATATTATTGTATGCGCTACCTACTTGTGTTTGAAGTCGGTGCCAAGCCAATTAGGTCATTGATAGATAGACTAAGTCCCCTCCCGACACATCGCAAGTTTCTCTGCGCACGCGACGGAATGCGTGAGCGTGGGTTTGTCTTTGATCATTCGCAACATATATAGGAATTTCATAGAATTATAATCCGTTTTTAATTAAGCTGTTTATATCGCTAAGTATTATTGTGTTTCGGACTCGACACAGACTTCAAACAGATAAGCAGTTAGCGCATATAATAATATTTCATTTAAATTAATTTGTGTCTTTTAAATTAAGTTTGTATGTTTTTCCATTTTTAGTATAAATATACGTACGCAGTGAGTACGGTATTATAAAACTGCTATAATATTATCAAAGTGCCGTATTACAGTAAAACTTTAAGTTACAGAGATTATAAGAGGATTTTCCTCGATTTCCCTGGTCATCAGATCCTGACTTGGTGAAAACGGCACCACCTCAGGATTATACCCCTTCAAACAAACAAAAATATTTTATTAAATTGGTCTTCAATTGACAAAAATATCGCTGAACATATATAAAAGAAATAATTTTTGATGATTTCCCTCGATTTCCCTGAGATACTATCATCAGATCCTGACTTGGTGAAAATGGGACCACCTCAGGAGTAGACCCTTTTAAACAAAAAATAATTTTTTAAAAATTGATCCGCAATTAATGAAAATATCGGTGAACATCCGTTAAAAAATACATGCAAATGAACATAGAACCTGCTCCTTTTTTTAAGTCAGTTTGTAAAGTCATTTTTATCATTGAATAGGCAATTGCCCAGTTTCACAAAGCTCGATTAAATATTTAACGGCCGGTTAGTTAATCAAGGCTTCAGGCGACCAATCACAGCTTTAAAATATTTGGCTGTCATGGTAAAAACCGGAATCGTAGTCTGTGATTGGTCATCTGAAGCCTTGATCAACTAGCCTGCCGTTAAATGTTTCATCAAGCTTTGTGAAACTGGGCGTAATTCATTAAATGGGCTCAAAAATACATTCCCTATAAAAAACACTTTATTCCACGAGTTTAGCTTAGCACATCCTGTGCGGTGGTTTTTACCTCTTGTGGTATAACCATGCCCAACTGCTTTGCCTGTGTATTTGATATTGTTTGAAAAAACATAACTAGCGCTTCCAGGGTGTAGATGCTGGGGAGTGTGAGGATACCTTGCTCCTCAACGATGTTTTTGCAAGTGCCTCTATGTGCAATATTGAATATGATCCTCACCACTTGTTTTTGTTGTTTAAAAACTCGATTTTCTTCACTTGTTTATCACCAGTGTTATAACACCATACCATATTAGTTGTGAGTAGAAACACGCATAATACAGTCATAAGAGGTACTGCATCTTTGAGGCAGTATTCTTATTGCACACGAAATCGATGAAACTTGCGAGGAGTTCATCGCTGTGGACATTCCATTTTAACTCACTATTGATATGAAGTCCCAGTAATTTCGTAGAGGTCTGCAAAGTTACGGTCTGGCCACCAAGTTCTACATCTTGTCCAATCTTTTTTTATTTTGAGGACTTGCAAAGCACGCATGCTGTCTTATTTAGTGGCTGCAACTTTATTTTTATCAACCCAGTTATGAAGCCTTTTGAAAGTTTTATCAACATCAATTACAATGTCCTCAACGTTAGGTTCACCCATCAGAAAGTTGGTATGATCAGCATATGAGGTGGCCGTTCTTTTGTTATCTGGATTGATGTTTCTAGATTGGTGCGCTAGGTATCTACTACTGAAGTAGGCTATTATAATAAGTAATTAACAATAGCATCAAAAGAAGCAGATGTTGTATACGAAAATATCGACATACTTACTATATTATTACAACTGTTTTTACGGTTAGATGTATTCTGTTTGATGTATTTAATTGAAAAGAAGGGTTTCCAAGAAAAGAGACCCCATCAAAACATTTTGCTTATTTAGAACAAGGCAATTGTCGCCGTGCATGTGCTTTTTAGCGAATTTTCATTAAGAAATTTTCATAATGAAAATTCGCTAATAGAAAGTTAACGATGGTAAGACTCTCCGAAATTTTTTTTCAAAGAGCACTAATTAGGGTCTTTAGAACCCATATGAAAGGTCCGTTAAAACCTATATATATATATATATATATATATATATATATATATATATATATATATATATATATATATATATATATATATATATATATATATATATATATATATATATATATATATATATAATATATAATTCTTAGAAAAATTCACAAAAAATGTTTTTTAAAAAAATTCGTCAACAGAGAATTTGTTTTTAAAAAACATTAGTTGTTGGAAAAACCGGTTCCATTAGGTTGGCTAAAACTAAATCATCCAGGCGATTAAAAAGGAAAAATATCTGCCACGTTTATAACTTGGCAGATACTTTCCTTTTCAGAGTACCTAGATATATCAAATTTTACTTTTCTAGCTTTAAAGGAAATTGACTTTGTTTATTGTTGAACACAAGATTAAAATGTTTTTTGATAATAGAAAGATATCGATGGTAAAACTTGCGAAAAATTCTTTAAAACGGTCTAAAATCGATCATCAAGGTCTGTTTAAATTTAAAGTATTAATTTTAGTAATGTGCCGTACTAATACTGTAAAATTCTTATGAAAATTCACCTATAACGCACTAGCTGCGTCCCGAAATTTTTATTTCTAAAGCTTGAAAAAGTCAACTTTGTGCTGGTTATTACAAAAGTGTAGCGTCTCTATGTGGTGATTATTTTCTATTATATCTGTAGAAGCTAATTTATAACTTTCAGCTTTTGTCAAAGAACACGATTTTTCTTTTACATCAAATAAAGAACATGATTTTTCTTTTCCGTCAATTGTTCATCCCAAACCACGGCGTTAGATCGGAAAGCAAATCCACAACATCTATGCTATTTGAGTCAGGAAAAGCAACCAAATGTGTTTAATAATGCATCCATTATTTATTCGCAGGCTATCCTGCCTAGGTTGCTTTTCATACCTACTATGAAAATATCAAAACTTTTAAATATATTTAACTAGCTGACCTTACAGACGCTGTCCTGTCCAAATTTTAATCTGTCAAACGACATTTACGCACGTAACGAAATAAATCGGAGAAGAAAAAACACTTTCAGTTTTTCCCGAATTCTCCAACTTTCGGGGCAACTTTTATAATCTTTATTTCCTCAAGAATTTTATTCGGACTATTACGAACATTTTTAAAATAAAGTTACCCAAATCGGTCCAGTCGTTGTCAAGTGATGCGCTTACCAACGAACAGTATTGAATTTTTATTTATATAGATAGTATGTTTAGATTACTATGATTTTATTAATGTTTGACTATTTATACAAAGTTTAGTTCAGTGCCTCGGTGGTTTAGGGGCAAGAACGTATGCCTCTGAACCGAAGGGTACTAGGTTCAATCCTAGGGTTCTCCTTTCACTTTTTAAGTACAAACTGTAGCCTAAAGATCAACCGAGGTTCTAACAAGTTGAATGTCTGCACGTTCCGCCCTTCGAAGTGGTCGTAAAGCCGTCGGTCCCGTGTCCATGCGATGTTGGACACGTTGAAGATCCCTACCCTCCTTACAGAAAGGCAGAAGTTCAGCAAAATTTCCAAGATAGTGACGTGAAACTGCTTCCTGGTGTCGGTGATTGGCCATAGTCGCGGAAATAGGCCGACGCTAAAGAAACGAAACACACACACAGAAAGTTTAGTTGACAGTATAATTACTTGAATTTTTTATGGTATAGTTCATGAAATGGCAAAGCGTGTGGTCTCTAAGACATCATGAACTTGATTGTTGCGCTACAAGATGGCACTCGCTTCTTGAATAGTTGAAGATTTTGTGTCTTCGGAAGTATATCTGCCAGGAGGGCATTCCAAAGCTTAGATGCTCTACGAAAGAATAGCGATTCGTAACGATCCGTTCGACAAGTTGGTAATTTGACACTAAAATCGTATGCTTTTCGACAAAAATGGTTTGGCCGATTAAAAGTTGCCAGCGGAGGTAATAACGAAGCAATTTCTAAGAAACAATTAGATAGTAATATCGATAGAAAAGTCAAATATCTCGAACCTTTCGTCCGTGTTCGGGAGAAGTGAGATTGGCTGTGATAGATGAATCGCCTATAAGGCTAACAGCTCGTTTCTAAATAGAATCTAGGAGGCGGAAGGTTGTCTTAGAGACAGCACCCAGCCATGAGATAAAAATTTCCACTGTGAATGTATATGTGCTTTATGCAACGTCAAAATCTGCCGTGATGGAAACAAACTTTCGACCCAAAACAGAAACGCAAGCTTCTCTGCTGATGTTTTACTGGAAACACGTAAGTGCCAGCATAGATATTCTGAAACAATTATGCCCGATGAGGAAATTGTGAATTTTTGGGCAGTATCTTACTACTTGGGCCCTGCATTTCACTCTTCCTAGAAATACTTGATTTTTGGGTTGAACCTTATGCAAGCTCAAGATCTATCTGGGTCTTTATCGGTGTCAACTCGAGAATCATGTATTTCCCATTTATAAATGTGAATGAACATCGGAAATGCGTTCTTCTTCTTCAAATGCCATCTCCTCTTAGAAAGTTGTCTACCATCATGGCTATTCTCACTTTTGATGCTGCAGCTCTGAACAACTTAACGGAACTACAGTTGTACCATTTTCTCAGGTTATTTAAGCAGGAAATGCGTCTTTTTCCTTTGCTTCTTTTTCTCTGTATCTTTCCCTGTATAGTATTCTGCAAGAATACATATTTCTCTCCACTCATCACGTGGCCCAGATATTGCAGCTTCCTTATTTTAATTGTGTTCAATATTTCCTTTTCTTTTCTCATTCTTTCCAGTACCTCCTCATTTGTTACCATGTCTACCCAACTTATCCTTAAGATCCTTATGTATGACCACATTTCAAATGCTTCCAGTCGATCACTTATATCTTTCTTTAACGTCCAGGATTCCATCCCATACAGCAGCACCGAGAAAACGTAGCACCTCAATATTCTGACTCTAGTTGTAAGTTAAGATATCTACTGCATAACACGCTCCTCATTCTGAAATGGGTTCCAAGTCTCTAATTAGCGCTCATTAAAAAAAATTGAAGTCGTTACTTGTATGTAAGCGCAATATTCTTTATAAGGATTCTCTAAAAACATCAGTTCGTTAGAGATCAACTAGCTTTTCAATCCAATGCGTTTGTGTTGTTTATTCCATATATTATGGCGGTTACATTAAATAAACACTTACATTTTATATCACCCTCGTATTCAGATACTTAACAAAACAACACATTTTCAAGTTCATGCATGATTAACTTAACGAGATAATCGACATCCTTTCGATTTCGGAACTAAATATTAAATGCCAATTGTTTCAGGTAGACGAGTTTTCTCTCGAAAAATACTTTCTACGATTTTCTAACCACGCAGTCATTATGCTTTTTAATAGACTATTCATAAGCTTTTTATTGGCGTTGGGCAATGTAGTTTCCGCAGCAGGAATGCAAATACATTGTTCTAAATTGCAGAATATTTTATACGGAACATATGACATTATTTTAGCTTAATGCGACGAAAATTTATAATTAATGCATTAAAAGAAAATAGTAAATTCATCAATAGTTTTACGTTTATGCAAGCTCAGGCATGTTTGTGATTCGACAGCACTGGTATATGTGATCTACATAGTGGCGTGCGGTCCATGGAAGCAAGGGAAGTATTGCTTCCCTTAAAATAACGACTACATACCTAAACCGCATTATTTAAAATCCCTTTTTTATTTTAAATATTAAATTTCAAAATCTGAAACTAATTCAATTATTGAAATTTTTATTTCGCAAGCTCACACACATAATTATTTATTATGCATCATACTGTATTTGTATATACGCTCCTAGCAAGGACGTCGTCGCAGTAAATGCGACCGCATGCGGACACCATGAACCTGATCTGATACTAGGAGTGGATGCAATGACTTCACTTAAATACACGTAGTCAACAGGCAACTTTATAAAAGAAACCCCGGCTCGGCGCGATGTACGCGTGTTTTTAGAACGTGTTGTACTACGAAGACCCGATGCGAGTACAACGTGAATGTGCCTGATTATTTCGTAGATATAAGCAGTCGACTAAGTTAAATACATTGGCATTTTATGATTATTAATATGGCTGCAAGTAGATCAACTTTTAACAGCGGTGACGGTGGGGATGGGGATTTACAAACTTTACAAACAAGTGGTAATTATAACTGTAATTGTATTGTGTTTTTTGATAACTTAAGGATTTTCAGCTTTACAGTTTGCTGAAAAACTTGCTATTATTAATAAAGGTAGGCCGAAACCTACTCTAAAAAACTTAAATACAAGAATTAAAACATGTACCTATTCGACATTTCAACGCGGAAAAAACTTATAAACAATATGAATGGTTAACGGGTTATGAAAACAGAAATAAACTGTTTTGTTGGTCTTGTAGTCTATTTGTGACTGAAAAGGGGGTGTGGAATAAAAGTGCGTTTTCCGACTTGAATAATCTACATAAACTAGTACAAAGACATGTTATGTCTAAAGCGCATTTACAGACCATTTTAAAATCAAGTGTCTTTGGAAAAACGCGAATTGAATACGCCGTTGACAAGCAGATAGAAATTAGTCATCGCCAACACAATGAACTGGTTGATAAAAACAAAACATATTAAAAAGACTTATTGATGCTGTGTGTTTTCTTGGTCAGCATGAATTGAGCTTCGGGGGTCGATGACGAAACAACTACATCTGCAAATAGAAGAAACTTTCAAGACCTAGTTTGTTTAATATCCAAATACGGCATCTGTTTAAAAAATCACTTGAAACAGCCTAACGTTTTTCGCGGGACATAAAATAGCATTCAGAATGACTTAATTTCGGCTGCTGCCACTATTATTTTGAACAGAATTGAATCTGAAATTAAACAGATTCGTTTAATTGCTATTGTTCTAGATGAAACAACCGATGTAACTAATTTAAGCAAACTATCTGTAGTAATACGCTACGTAAAAAGGGATGGGAGTGTACAAGAAAGATTTTTAGGCTTTAAAAATGTGACAGAAGGTCGTACCGCAAACGCTCTATATAAAATTGTGCTTAATATTATGAAAGATATTGAGGAGGCTGATAATAAATTAATTGCCCAAAGCTATGATAGGGCTGCTGTTATGGCCGGACATTTAGGAGGTCTTCAAGCTAAAGTGCGGGAAACGTTCTCCATTGCTCTATTTGTACACTGTTATGCTCATAAATTAAATTTAATTTTATCCCAATCTGTAAATCATATTAAAGGATGCAAAGTGTTAAATGGCTGATTTTTTTTCCAAATCTACGAAGCGCACACAAGCCTTAGACTCAATTGTTAAAAAACGTTTACCCAAAGTAGCTGCAACCCGATGGAACTACAACGGCAGACTTGTGTTAACTATATTTGAACACCATGAATCGTTAATTTAACTTTTTGAAAACATAATGGAAAATAGCAAAAATTGGGACGCAGAAACAATAAATAGTTCTAGAGGATTTTTGGATGGTTTGAAAGGTGACTTTAATTTTAATTTTTTACTTAATATATTTTCGGAAATATTTACGTTTTCAGATAATGTATTTAACATATTGCAATGTAAAATAAATTACATTGGTTTTTGCCTAAAAAAAATATTGAATTTAAATCCATTATGATTCAAAAAAGGAATGAATTTGATAAGTTCTGGGAAAAAACAATTCAATTAGGAGAAACGGAGCCACGAAGAAGGGGTGTGCACACTGATAATGTGGAAGACCTTCAAACTTCTTACCGCCGCCTTTTCTACGAAATTATAGATCAAATTCAGCAGCAAATTAACTGCAGATTTTATCATCTCAGTGACCTGAAATTTCTTGAATTGTGTAATTTTGGAGGATTTAAAGGGATACCTTTCCCAGAAGATTCATTTAAATAATTATTCCACCACTATGGACATTATTTTGACAAAGCCTTATAACGATCAGAACTTACATTAATTTATAAACCCGATGTTATGAACACAAAAACTAACGCGAGTGAACTTTTAACTTTCTTAAAACAAACAAAATTGGAAAATGCATATTCTGAAGTGTTCAATTTATGTGAATTAGTATTAACAATTTCTGCTACTAGTGCATCTTTCGAACGAAATTTTTCTATATTGAAACGTATCAAGAGTTTTGTTAGAAATTCAACAGGACATGAAAGACTTTCCCAAATTTCAATTTTGTCAGTTGAAAATAAACTCGTCTAGGAAGTGTCCCAGAATCCACAGTTACATGACGACATTATTAACGAATTTTCCAAAAACGACAGAAGAATCGAGTTACACTACAAATAGGTAAGTTTCTAAGAATTGCTTCGCTTATTTGAAATGTCACCGCACGCCCCTGGATCTACATAGGTTTGAACGCCCATTCGCTTTTTTTAGTTTATTAACAAATTGTAAAGAGAATTTAGGATTTATTGTTAATAAATTTTCTCTATAAAAATTCGCCAAAAATGCATTGCAATTTCATAATCTGATCATATAACGTTAAAAAAAGAATACAGAATTAAAGTAAGAAACTTCAAACTTTTTTAGTATTTGAACCAGCGTCATTTCTGAGTTTAATATCATACGCGCGCTCTTAGAACCTCGGCTATGTAGCACATGACAGGTTTATTGTAATGAACGAGTTATGAGCTCGTATGTAAATGCTTTAGCATAGCAAATAATTTCTATTTCAAATGGATTTTTTGCCAATATTCTGTCAAATGGAGAAGAGTAACACTTAAAACAGAAATCTAAGACTTTGTTAAAGAGACTTCATTTAATATTTTCCAAGCGTCATGACCATAAGCTTTCTTAAAACTCATCAATTTTGACGTTTTAAATCGTCACTTTGACATTTTCCGCAGAAAATCTATAAAATTTTCAAAGTATTTTTTCTGGTACTTATTGACCTTTTTGAGCCAAAAAGGATAGTCTTAGATGTTATATTCAGCAGATTTGGTTTAAACCACAATATTTTGGTCTTATGCGTTTCTCTGATCACCAGTGGCACCTATATTTTTTCTTTGCATGCAATTTCTAAACGTCACAACGTCTGGGTTAGACATATTTCCAAGGTAAAAAAGAACAGAACAAGGCTATACTCCAGACTGAATTTATTAAGCAAAAGCCCTAAGCGTTTCGGCCCATATCTCTGGTCATCTTCAGGGGCTCCTGAAACATTACAAAAGGTGGTTGTGTCAGAAACAAAGTTTCTGATAGGTCGGCAAGTATCACACGACACAAGCCGTTACAAAATTCTAAACAGTCTTACAAGCAAAGTCTGAACAGAAACTAAAGTCAACGCTAACATGCTCTACAACAGTTACATTAATAAAATCAAAGCTAAAAGTTGAGAAATTAAAAACATCAAAATATCCAAAGCTTGGTCGAGGCACCTCCATGCAACAAAACACCAATGCAAAAGCAGTAAAATTGCAAAAAACAGGTAGAAACCCGCAACATTCTTAATTTCACAAGTAAATGTCACCTCCCCATTTTCAATCAAGAACTCAGTTGATCTAGTCGAGAGACTTAGAGATATCCCAATAAATGACACATCGGTGTTGGTTTCGTTCGATGTTTCCAATCTTTTCACCAGTGTTCCGGTAAAACAGACACTACTCATACTTAAAAATCTGCTTGCATCTTCTTCAATTAGTATAGATATGCAGAGGCCTTTGAATGCTCTGGTCAAGGTTTGTCTTGAGCAGAACTTCTTCTTCAATAACCAAATTATCCTACAGAAAGATGGCCTTTCCATGGGTAACCCTTTGTCCCCCCGCTGTGCAGAGGTCTTCATGACCTTCTTTGAGAAGGATCTTATTTTCAAGGATTATAAAACGTTTAAAGACTTTATCTCGTCCTGGACACGTTACGTGGATGACATACTTGTTGTCTGGTCGGGTCCCACAGAGGAACTACATCATTTCTTGACTTGGCTAAACAGCTTACATGTCAACATGAACTTTACTATGGAGTTGGAAGAAAATGGTTCCATTAGTTTTCTGGACCTGAAATTGACGAGATCCATCAACAACATTGAGTTTGAAATTTACAGAAAACCGACCCAAACAGACCACTTAATTCCATTCAGATCATGTCATTACATCTCTCATAAACTGACGTCCTTGAGGTTTTTGATAGACAGGCTTTTTAGAATCCCTATGTCACAGATAAAGTTTGATAATGAGCTAAATATTATCAAGCAATTAGCCACTAACAATGATTATCCTATCAGCATTGTCGATAGACTGATCAGGAAAAAAACTCGCCAAATTATAAGAGAAGACACTTCAGTCATCCCAGCATCTCAGGCTGACAACACTTGTTACTTTACGTTGACATATTGTGGGCCCATTACTAGTTCCATCACAAAAGTTTTGAAGGGAGACAATGTAAAATTTGCTTTCAAATCTAGGAACACCCTGAACAAGATGTTAGTTCACAAAAAGACGACATCCCCCTCTTGAAAAAGTCAGGAGTTTATTTCCTTAGCTGTGGAGATCCTGATTGCAACACTGTGTATATTGGTAGAACTGGGAGAGCTCTAAACACGAGAATTTCCGAACATCTCAGGAGCAGAAACAATGCTGATAACGTCACTTCAGCTTTTGTTTGCCATCTCAGAGAGGCTGGTCATGTCTTTGATAAAGAAAACAATGTTAAAATCCTTCACCGATCCACTTTTGGAACTGAACAGTTCGTCCTCGAAGAGATGGAAATCTACAGATACACCTACCACTCCAACAACACTGTTCTAAATGCTTCTAATATCAGTGAGATTAACTTTCCACCAATTTATAGAAATATACTGAACTAGTGCCATCTACAGTGAAAAACCTAAGTATGTGGAGTCAAGTAGCCCGGAAATGTTACGTGTTCTGTGCTGCTCGGCACGGCCGGGTAGATGTCGATGTCGCTTGTCTGTCACTTGTCACTTGTAGCTAAAAGTCGTAGTTCATTTGTTTGTCCCCTTCCCGTTCACTTCAGCTATTCGGCTTTTAACGGTCCTCCATTTCAAATACGAAAATTTATTTGTATTGCCCTTTGTTCATTGCTGTGATTTGAGGTTTTAATGCTTCTAATTCTGCCTTCACCCGTATAGTGCAAGGAAACAAAACCGACAGTCGATGAAAACAGCCACTATGATAGATTTCTTGTAAAGTTCAGTTCCTGTTATAAAAAACAGCACGTAAGTATGTTTGGCCATTTTGGTTTCATTCTTTATAGGTATCATAGGTTTAACTCAGTGTTTTTCTCTGAAAGTTCTGCTCTGGTTGTGCAGCCTGCCTTGGCAGCTTCTTTATCTATTTGTTTAAAGACCTTAGATTGTGGTGTGTCAGTGCACTTTTAAACTTAATTTACACGGGGTTCTACCCGTTTTTTGCAATTTTACTGCTTGTGCATTGTTGTTTTGCTGCATGGAGGTGCCTTGACCAAGCTTTGGACATTTTGTGGTTTTTAATTTCTTAACTTTTAGCTTTTAGCTTTGATTTTATTAATGTAACTGTTGTAGAGCATGTTAGCGTTGACTTTACTTTCTGTTTAGAATTTGCTTGTAAGGCTGTTTAGAATTTTGTAACGGCTTGTGTCGTGTGATACTTGCCGACCTACCAAAAATTTTGTTTCTGACACAATCACCTTTTGTAATCTTTCAGGAAGCCCCTGAAGATGGCCAGAGATATGGGCCGAAACGCGTAGGGCTTTTGCTAAATAAATTCAGCCTGGAGTATAGCCTTGTTCTGTTCTTTTTTACCTTGGAAATATTTTCTTTACATGCTTATACTTTTTTTCTTTTAACGTATGGATATATATATATATATATATATATATATATATATATATATATATATATATATATATATATATATATAGAAACCAGTAAAAATTGAAACTGACTTCGGCTATGTGTTTTAGTGGGCCTTTTTCGCGCTAATATAAAGAATAATTTTCTACGAAACTTCACTAAAATAAAAATCAAGCAACAACCCAGCGGTCCATATCACACATTTTGGGGTAACTAAAATTGCAGTTATCATGCTTATGACAATAATAACGATTTTAAAAAGGAAAATAAAAAGTCCATCAGAAGCCAGCAAAATATAAGGACCAACCCTACACTTTTAAAATTTCCTGAAACGGTATCGCTTTTGGGATTTTGACATTTTCTGTTTTATTTTTAATAAAAGAATTCACATACGAACGAAAAAGTAAAGGGATATGTTTCATGTAATATTAATGGTTTTCTTAACAATCGTTAAAGAAACAATTCCAAGTCATAAAATCAGTCACTTAATAAAATGTCCAAAAGATATGCTGATAGATAAAAAAAAGCTCGGGACGCAGCAAGTGCGTTATGGTAGTGAATTTTCATAGAAATGATCTGGCACAAAATATTTTATTATAACTTTTTTTTCTTGTAACATAGAAATCTAAATTTTGGTGTATAGTTTACTTTTTATATCGTAAACCTACCTACCAAATTTGGTTATCATAGATTTTATATTTTTTAAGATAAAAAAAATTTTCAAATGAAAACTCAAAATTTTTCCGGAAAACCTCGTCCAATTTTTCTAAAAAACGAACTTGTCAAAGCCATTTACAAAAGGAAGGTACATGCCAAATTTTATTAAAATCGGCTTATTACTTTTTGAGATATGAATTTTTTTCAAATGAAAACTCAAAATTTTCCCGGAAAACCTCGTCCGATTTTCTTGACTAACAAACATGTCAAAGCCATTGACAAAAGTAAGGTATGTGCCAAATTTTATTAAAATCGGCTTATTACTTTTTGAGATATGAATTTTTTTCGAATGAAAACTTAAAATTTTCCCGGAAAACCTCGTCCGATTTTCCTGACTAACAAACATGTCAAACCCATTTTCAAAAGGAAGGTATGTGCCAAATTTTATTAAAATCGGCTTATTACTTTTTGAGATATGAATTTTTTTCGAATAAAAACTCAAAATTTTCACGGAAAACCTCGCCCGATTTTCCTGACTAACGAACTTATCCAAGCTATTAACAAAAGAAAGGTACATGCCAAATTTTATCAAAATCGGCCTATTATTTTTTGAGTTATCGGTGTGATACATATATATATATATATATATATATATATATATATATATATATATATATATATATATATATATATATATATATATATATATATATATATATATATATATAGATATATATATATATATATATATATATATATATATATATATAAACATATAAAAATTGAAACTGACCCCGGATATGGGTTCTAGGGGTCCTAGTTCGCGCTCATTTGCAAAAATTTTTTCAAAATTCAAAAGTCGGGATCTCCCCATTAGTGAATTTTTTCTACGAAAATTCACTAAAAAGAGGAAAACTTTATAATCACTATATCAATTACAAACAGCTACAACTTATCAGCTAAAAAATCCTAAAAATTATTATAAGCCTTCGGGGCCAGAATATTACTTAGTGTTTTCCTCAGCTTTGCAGGGGGAAGCTCCTTCATATGCACCGTCAGTTTATTGTACACCTTTATGTGCTTTAAGTGAATTTCAATCCAGAAAGTAGTAGAGTAACTGGAATAACACTACATATAGCTGTAAATGGTGTAAATAGACCTATGTTCTGAATTTTAAGTAATTTGGTTCACAAAATGTGAAGCTTTTTTACATAAAAAATAAAATCTGAAAACGATGAATTCAAACGACCTAAGTAGTCAAAGTTAAATGCCTAACAAAGAGAGAGTAGTTCGCTGCCATTCGTAGATTATACATACTGCAGGCATAAATCATAACTCTACGATAATCAAATAATACAAATAACACGCGCAAGACATACTATCTGAAGTAGCGATCGAGAAAGCTCGGCCACTAAAACCTAGAAAACCGATTTAATCGTCAACAACTAGGATGTTACAATGACAGATGACAAAATTAAAAATTTATAAATTGATTGTTTTTTAAGTAGGTGATTTAGTTATATGTTCAAAATATATTACTATGTACTATATCTGTAGCTTGATGAACGGCCCTAAGTTTGAAAATAAAAATATAGTGGAAAGATCAAGGCTTAGGGAAGACAATTAAGAATTATTTAGGGAACAATTCTTTTGTAAAGAAAATATGACGTTTTTGCCAAACCATGATTTGACAATTTTCTGTCGCATAATTTGATCAGAAACACTCGTAGCCCAGTATAGATCCAAGAATAAGCTTCCTAAATTTCTGGCCATTTTGATCTTAAATAAAACGTAGTTCAAACTGAAACGTAATGTATGACATTCCTTAATAATTCTTTAGTCAGAATTGCTGCTCAGAGTAGAGACTGTCGCAATCATTTGTAAATCAGTCGTTTTTTTAAGAGATGACTCACTAAAACTTTAATTTTTGCAAATGTAATGACGTTAATCTATATCATTCATAAGTAAGTGTCATATTATAAAGAATATAAGAAGATACGAAGGATTGAAAGAAAACGGCACACGTCTGTAAGAAAATTATTTTGAAGCAGTTTGTTTTTTTATCGTTAAACTTAAACATAGGGCGTCATCTAAGATCGAAACAGTCAAATTTGATTCAACGACTAGCAAACTAGTCATAATTAAATTAATTCTGTAATTATCTGTTTACTTTCATTTGCTTTTAGGATATAGTATAATATTTCCAGGCGCAGCAAGTTGGCGTGTCTATAACTACGAAGTAAGCAACTAATTTATTAGCTGGGATTTTTCGTTCAGTGGAAGAATGCTCGCGGGACACGCGGGCGACCATGGTTCGATTCCCGCCTGATGCATGTAACATTTTTCTTTAGAGTTTTGACTTTGAGAACTGGCTCATTCAGTCACTGTCAATCTTGAAAATAAACAAAGATGCATTTGACCTTGCTTTTCACAATGGCACAACCTGTCTTAAGAATGCTAATCTAACAAGCTCTTCTAAGTTATTTCTTTTATTTCCCTGTAAACTGACTGTTTACTAAAAATAGATATTAAAATTAAAACTTAGGTACATATCCACTCACACACATACGCGAGCGCAAATGCACTCATGTATACGCACTCACGTCAACAGAACATGTAACATTTTGTTTTGTTTCACCAGATTTAATATTTAGGAGAAAGAATAGTGTCCAGATTTCATACATTTTGACCAAGATCTCAATTTTATATCAAACGTCTGGATAACTCTGTCACCGTTGGGTCTAAAATTATAACTTTCAGCACACACTTTTTTGTTGTTGATAGTAGTGAATTTTCACTCAGAAAATTAACTAATGGAGAATCTGTTTTTCAAAAACTTTTTCGGTTGTTGGAAAAACCGGTTTGATTAGGTTGACTAAAACAAAATCATCCAGGCGATTAAGAAGGAAAATACATGAGACGCTTATAATTTGGCAGAAACATTATTTTTCTAAATATAAACTAAGTTTTCTTCTGGATTTATTTTGTAACTTGAATGAAATTTGTAATTTTTGAAGAGACTTACAGCGATTTTTAAAGAAACCAATAGTACCTATATATATATATATATATATATATATATATATATATATATATATATATATATATATATATATATATATATATATATATATATATACTAAATTTTAATTTTCTAGCTTCATGGAAAATTGAGTTTTAGGCATTTAACGTTTTTTACGATAATAGAGAGATACTGATTGTAAAGCTTTCGAAAAAAATTCAAACAAGCGCATAATCGTTTCTCTAAAACCAGTCATCAAGGTTTGTTTAGGTCTTAAGTAATAATTTTAGTAATATTCCGTACTAATAGTGTACAATTCTTATGAAAAATTACTACTGTAACGCACTTGCTGCGACCTGAATTAATATGAATCCCTCCACAATTGTTATTGACAAAATATTAATAAGCAAATAAAAAATTCGGGACGCAGCAAGTACGTTATGGTAGTGATTTTTTATTAAATGCTTCAAATTTGAATAACTGAATTTTCTGTTAACTTAAAAAGTTTGATTTCGGTATGTAGTAAGGACTTTCATAAGGCAATATAACCACCAAATTTAATTAAAATAACTTTGTAATTTTCGGAGAAAAAAATTTTTTTCGAAAGAAATTTCAAAATTTGAATAACTCAATTTCTATAAACTTAGAAAGTTTAATTTTGGTAGGTACTAAGGTCCCTCTCAAGGCAACATATCCATAAATTTCATTAAAGCAGCTTTGTAATTTTCGGAGAAAAAAATTTCTTTTGAAAGAAAACTCAAAATTTTCCTGGAAAACCGTGCCCGATTTTCCTGGCTAACGAACTCATTCAAGACATTGATAAAAGAAAGGTAATTGCCGAGTTTAATCGAAATCGGTTTTTATTTTTTGAGTTATCAGATGGATACCTACATATATATATATATATATATATATATATATATATATATATATATATATATATATATATATATATATATATATAAACATATAAAAATCGAAACTGACCCCGGATATGGGTTCTAGGGGTCCTAGTTCGCGCTCATTTGAAAAAAATTTTGCAATCACCATCGATACCTCTCTATTAGTGAATTTTTTAAAATAAAAACTCACTAAAATTGAACATCTTTGAATTATTAAAGGGCAGGCTGCCAGCTGTTCAGGGGCGGCTTGTCCATACATGCTACAGTGCTGCAGAACAACCAAAAATTCTAACAATATTATTCCTAATTGAATGAAACCTTTAAAATCCTAATTTATTGTCGCGAAATAGATACGTTGTTGTTTAAAAGCTCGCGGTTCTCTGTCGTTGAATATTTTAGCAGGCGATCAAGCGCCAGACGCCAGCCAGTCAATTGGGTATTGAAATATGGCAAGTCTTCTAGGCCGGTCAAAGAAGTCGCTGACTAACATCGTTGTTCTGCGAGCTCGATTACGAGCGGTTCGACGGGCACCGCTGGCCATCGGACGGCTTCGGAACCGCCGAATGTACGCTAGAAAAGAGCTGCATTTAGCTTTCATTTAGCAAGCATGCATCTGTATATGTATAGTGTATATTATATATTATATGCATCTTATCGTATTATTCGTAGGAGTTTCCTGTTTGTCATTCGTGTTAAAATGGACGTAATGTTTGAGTTAGGTAAGACAAGGTTTTGTAAACTTAGTTACCAGGAACAATTAGCAAGAAAACTTCACGTAGCTATACAGGATGCTCCTTAATAATATGTGAACATTTAAAGGTGTGAATATACATTAAAAATTAATGATAGTTTGCTTTATAATCTATGATCCAAAAATTTTTTGTTACGAAAATACGGGGTGTTAAAGTTTGAAGGAAAAAAATGGAAATTAGTTAATATTTTCAAAACCGCTTGATATATTCCAGTAATATATAGTACGGAGAGACTGATAATAAAAATGCATTTTTTTCAATAGAAACATAATTTTCAGCATCAACAGTGGCGTGTGTACGGGCACCGATTTCGATAATTTTGAATAAAAAAAAATAGTATGCCAATGATTTTTCCTAACTAAAAATGATTTTTGATATCCTCGTTCTATTGGAAACATAAGAGTTCTCCTGAGTTGTTTTCCGGCAATGCGCTATTTTTGAGTAAAAAAATAAAACCTCTTGTATTGTCCGAGAAAATCAATGTAGGCAATTATAGTGCCATAAAATTATGAGTTTTCTTAAACCAATATTTTACACCAGCCCCCACTGCAGCTGTTCCTAGATTAAATTGCTAACTATAGAAAAAAGAGCTGACAGTGGCAGCCTTGGCCATCTTTGCCTTTCAGATATCTTCAATTATATTGTTCCTAAACGTCAAAATGTTTGGGGTTGACATCTTAGGGTGATGAATAAAAAGGCCTTTTATTTCCAAAGAAATATTTTATTCCTTGTCCCGACGCGTTTCGACCCTCTTTAACAGGTTTTCCTCAGGGGAGTCTAGAATTTACAAAAGGCTTGTCAGAAAAACTGAGTTTTCTGGTAGGCTACTTCTGCGAGGGTACAACACAGGAATATAAGATAAAATGAGGTAACAACAGTTAACTCCAACACTAAGTCAAAAGTTAAAATGTCAAGCTACAAAGCTATAAAAGATTACAGGTATACAGTCATAAACTACTACATGCAATAAAATGAAACAACTACAAGTCAAATTGAACTACAAGAAAAGCTAATTTGTCTTGAGATTTTAAAAATTACAATAAGTCTAATTCTAAAACGTACTTAATGTTTCCAATACAGACGTCACAAGTTTCTCAACTCTATATAGTCAACTAGCAGATCACCAACCCACATACCATCCAAGTAGACTATGAGATAACTCTGTAAGATGGTCTGCTCCGTGGTTTCCAGATCTGCCATTTTGATTTTCATGTCCGTACATTTTCGAGTCGATTTGTCGCGTCTGTCAGTTATCAGTTGTCGTTTTTCGTTCTCGGTTTTGGGACCGATATTACGTCTGGCCATTTTGGTCTACTCCGGACCTGTCCTTCGTTTTTAGCGTCTTGACATTTCCTGGTCGATATGTCACTTCTTTCAGCTGTCACTTGTCATTTCCGTTTTCAGTGTAAGAACCGATCCTGCGCCTGGATGTTTTGTCAGCTCGTGTTCGTCGTCACGTGAAACGCACGTTAAATCTCAACTTTTGCATTTAAAACAAAAATTCATTCTTAATTTCAACAAAAGTTGCTACTTTCCGAGTTATTAACACTTCTGATACAAAGGATCTATCCTATAACAACAGATTAAGCATGTTCCTTGGACATTCAACTGTATAGTTTTTCAGTCCTGTTTAACAAGACAAGTAAGTAAATTCGCCATCTTGGCGTTTTTCATGTTTCATAAAACAGTAAAAATTCGCTTCTGTTTCAATTCCCATTCATTTGATAAGTTTGATGTTCTCTAAAAGTTTCTTCTCAGCTGCATGGCTTGCTGGTGTTTGTGCTGTTTGTTTTCGCTCCTGTTGTTGTCTTCAGCTTGAACTTGAATTTTGGAGAATTTTTAAGCTTTTATGAGTTTTAGAATTAGACTTATTGTAATTTTTAAAATCTCAAGACAAATTAGCTTTTCTTGCAGTTCAATTTGACTTGTAGTTGTTTCATTTTATTGAATGTAGTAATTTATGACTGTATACCTGTAATCTTGTATAGCTTTGTCGCTTGACATTTTAACTTTTGACTTAGTGTTGGGGTTAGCTGTTGTTACCTCATTTTATCTTATATTCCTGTGTTGTACCCTCGCAGAAGTAGCCTACCGGAAAACTCAGCTTTTCTTACAAGCCTTTTGTAAATTCTAGATTCCCCTGAGGATGACCTGTTAAAAAGGATCGAAACGCGTCGGGACAAGGAATAAAATATTTGTTTGGAAAGAAAAGGCCTTTTTATTCATCACCCAAAGATCTCAATTATCTCCAATTATGTAGTACATCAATCTGAGTGCACTACAACTTGGTAAATACTCTGGCTGGTAGCTCAGTTACTTATTGTAATGACGAACGAATTTTGACACCCTCTGTAAATAATTTTAGGATTAAAAAAAGTCTAGTTAATTTTATTAGGGTATTTTTTTTATGTCAACAACACACCACGAGGGCTTACAGCCTAATTACTATCGTACCGTGGGTGTTGACAAGGAGGAAAGAGGCAGCTTGTTAATTCTGGACTTGAAGGTTTGGAGGTTAGGAGGAGAAGGAAAAACATGTGCCGGCAAGGAATTCCACAACTTGGAAGTCCTCGGGACAAAAGAGCGGGCATAACAAGATGTTCTATGTCTAGTGACCTGGACATTGAAAGGGTGCATTCGCTCTGTTCCCCTGGTAGATCTGCTGGGGGCAGCAGGTGGGGGAATTATGGAGGAAAGCTCCTCTGAGCAGTGCCCGTGCAGATATCTATAAAAGAGAGAGAGGTCACCAACGGCACGTCGGTGGGCAAGGGATGGAAGCCTTTGGGTGAGGGTAGGGTCACCGATGAGACGTATAGCTCTCTTTTGAATGGAGTCCAGGATAGCGAGTGTAGAAGCGGCAGCTGCACCCCAGATGTGGAAGCAGTATTCGAGGTTTGGCCTTATTTGTGAAGTGTATAAGGTATAGAGATTAGTTGGTGAAAAGTATTTGCGAGCCCGGAAGAGGAAACCCAATTTCTTAGCAGCCGCTTCTGCAATTGATGTAACATGTTGGTGCCAATTAAGATTTCGATCCACAGAAATGCCAACAAAAGAGAAGGACTCATTACTTTGGATAACTTGGTTGTTCATTGTGATGGGTCTAGCGCTGCTGTATCTCTTGTGAGAAAGAAAGCAAGACTTAGTTTTGGTGGGGTTGAATTGTACAAGATTTCTACTTCCCCAGTCTAATATTTTTTGGAGGTCCACGGAGACAGAACCCTCCATGAGTCTGCGATCCTCATCTAATTGGGCTAAAGAGACAGGCTTAGAATATTGTATATTTGAGTGGAGGGTGCTGTCGTCCGCGTAACTGTGAACTGGGTTGGATGTGCTAGAGAGGAGGTCATTGATGTGGAGAAGAAACAAAGTAGGGGCTAAAGCTGAACCTTTAGGAACTCCTGCATTAATTGGATACAGTTTAGAGGAATGGCCATCCACAACAACAGATATGCTCCTGTTGGAGAGGAAATTTGCTGTCCAGGTACAAAGTTTTGATGGTAGGCCATATGCCGGAAGTTTATTAAGCAGCGCTGCGTGCCAGACCTGGTCGAATGCTTTGGATATGTCTAGAGCAACAATCTGGGATTCACCGTGTTGTTCCATAGACTTGTTCCAAGAATGGGTGACAAAGGATAGGAGGTCGGCAGTCGATCTGCGCTGACGGAATCCATACTGCCTGTCGTGGATTAGACTGTGTTTTTCAAGGAATTTTAGTAGTTCGGTGTTTATATACTTTTCCATCACTTTAGAGATGACTGAAAGGAGAGAAATAGGCCTGTAGTTGCTAGGAAGCGCTTTGGATCCTTTTTTGGGGATGGGTTGTACTCGAGCAGTTTTCCAGTTACTAGGGAAGATGCCTTTATTGTAAGATATCTGAAACAGACGAGTCAGGACAGGAGCAAGTTCTGGTGCGCATTTTTTGAGAACAATTGCTGGGATCTCGTCAAGGCCAGATGCTTTCCTGGTATTAAGAGAAGAGAGCATCTTTCGTACCTTTTTAGTTTTGAAAATGATATCAGGCATTTTATGCGCGACAATGGGGACTGTTGGTGGTTGAACATTTGGAGGTGGGTTGAGAGTAGAATTTCCGGCGAACAACGAAGCAAAAAGTTCAGCCTTGCCCAGGGCGGTAGAAACAATTTCATCCCCTGAGACAAGAGGTGGGAACGTGCTCTTGCAGAAATTATTCCCAATAGACTTAGCAAGAGTCCATAAGGGTTTGCCGCCGTTGGAGCTTGAGAGGACTTTGTTTTTGATGTGGTTATTAAACGAGTTTTTTGCCTCAGAAAGAATGCGGACATAGCGGTTTCTTGCGTCGTTGAATGCTTGACGATTTTCTTGACTGGGATTGTGTAGAAGCGTTTTGTGAGCTTTGACCTTTTCAAGTCTGGCCTTGTCACATGATTTAGAGAACCAGGGCTTTTGAGTGGCTGAAGAGGTTTTCTGTGTACGTGGAATAAATAATTCCATGCCAGCTTGGATAATTTCGGTGACGTTTTGTGAGATATCAGAGGGGTCAGGATGAGAGAAGCAGCCAGACGCCCATGGAAATGAGGAAAAGTAATCCCGCATTTCGTCCCAGTTTGCGGAGTTGTAGTGCCAAACGATACGTGGGTGTGATGACTGTGTGACCTCGGGTTGCATTGCACAGGAAGCAGTGACCATGCCGTGGTCTGAGCGACCAAGGGGGGCGGTGACTGATATCTTATAGCATTCAGGGTTTGTAGTAAGAAGGAGATCCAAGGGATTTGAGCTGTGTGTTGGGATACGAGGAAAGTAAGTAGGTTGCCGAACCATATTGGCCAAAGAATTGCTGACTGCAAAGGCCTCCGCTGCTCTCCCTTGTGGATCGGTTTTTGAAGATCCTAGCCATTCCTTATTATGGACATTGAAGTCGCCAAGAATAGTGACCTCGGAGGAAGGATATTCAGAAATCAGATAGTCGGTTTTTTCAGAAAGGTAGTCAAAGAGCTGGACAAAGTTGTTGTCAGAAGGTGACCGGTAAATGCAACAGATGAATTTAGTTGCAGCCCTGAGAGAGAGTTTTATCCATAGTATGTCTTTTCTTCCAGCTTCTAAATTGGGAAGTCTGGTGCAGGGTAGATTGCTACGGACGTAAGCGCACACGCCTCCATGCAATCTAAAGGCAGTAAGGAGCTCATACCCCGGGAAATTAAGGTGATTAGTGGCTGTTTTGGCACTGATTTGGGTTTCGGTGAGGAAGAGGAGTTGGGGCCTGTTAGCCTGGAGAAAATGGTGGACGGAGTTCAGGTTAGAATTTAGGCCACATATATTCGAAAAGGATATGTTAAATCTTGATGTTGGCGCCCCCTGTACACCCCTCTCCCGGAGATCCGAATGGAGGGGTATTTTGCCTCCGGAATATTTTATACAAGGAGGAGCCATCATCATTTTTGCTTATAAGGGAAACCGACTCATACACCAGAACCGGAAACGTCCGTTGGGACTTCACCGGCCCCTTGATGTATGGGGTGGTACCTCCTCGGGCGTGAAAAAATCCTTTACTATTACATAAAGGAAAATTTCACTACCACCTGCTATGGATTGGATTGGATCAATGTCTACCCCTTTAAAAATAAGATTAATAAAGAGACTATCAATTGTCCAGTAGT
This sequence comes from Tillus elongatus, assembly GCA_964006375.1. Classification (NCBI taxonomy): domain Eukaryota; kingdom Metazoa; phylum Arthropoda; class Insecta; order Coleoptera; family Cleridae; genus Tillus; species Tillus elongatus. Next base: position 179,214,818 of record OZ023263.1, read on the forward strand.
TATGATTTTCGACATAGTAGGAGGATACAAAACATATAATGTTTATAAAAACTTTTATTCTGCATTCTTTCGGAAACTCAAAGGAAATGGTACACACGCGATATTAGCTGCAGACAGGAAATTATTGTGACCTCAGATGTTTGCTACATTATTATCATTCTGATGTAATAACTCATAAAAAATGATCTACTTTTATAATTATTATGTCCGATTGAATGATTGATATATATCTGATTGAGTGCTCCAGTTACATAATGAACGTTAGAAAAAGAAAACAATTGTACCTTTAAATATACAGGGTGTAAAAAAAGTGTGAAATATCGCAATATGAATATATGCCAATATTTCGAAAACCACTAAAAATATTTATTGACACTTTCTATATTAACGTACTTAAATTTACTACACTGTTGACAAGTAAAAGTATGTGTAACTATACGGGTGGCTCAGAACTAATACCAAAATTTTTATTTCAAAAAGAACACTGTCTGTTTTTGTGTTTTCGAAATTTACATCTAATTTAAGGTCTAACTGTATTTGAAGTTTTTTCCCTATCTTGATTCACTACTGAAGAAAATGGTTGTTAAAAACAATTTCTAAAAATGGTTAATATTTCGAAAACGACAGGACATATGTTTTGACACTTGGCATATTGATGTATTTAGGTTCAATACACTTTTCACAGGTAAAAAAGTATGTGTAACTATACAGGATAGCTAAGAAATAAAACCAACTTTGTTATTTTAAATAGAACACTTTGTATATTTTGCCGATTCTAACCAGCATTTAAGAGATAAATTCAGTGCTTTAAGTTTTAAGTTATTTATTCGTCACAAACATTCATGTACTCAAACTGAATTCACTCAAATGAATACACTGAAACTATGAAGATAAGTCGTCTCATTTGTAATGTTGCTAGGTACCGAATCTGCAATGATAAATTTAACAGTTTTTGTCAAATGTTCTTCAGAACTCCGATAGGCATACACCTCAGTTAACAGAAATTAACATCGTAGCTCTAATTGAAAAAAGAAAAAATGTAAGTGTTAATGATGGTTGGATATTGTGACCGCAAGAGAACACAAGCGGGAGTTGTCGATTTATTTAATCACACTTACCCTAATCAGCCTGCCATTACCCAATCTTGTGTAAGCAAACTTCTAAAGAACGTAAATGAAACAGGAAGTTTTACAACATAGATCAAAAACAGGCAGACCGAAAAACGCTACTAGTGGTGATGTGGCTATAAATGCTTTAGTTGATTTACAGGACAATCCCAATAATCGCTTCGACACATGGGCCAACAATACAATTTACTTTATATGTCAGTTGAAAACTTATTGAAAAGTGAAAAAATACGTCCCTTTAAGTCTAGTTTAAGAACTTAAAGAGGATGACTTTGATAGAAATACGGAGTTTTGTGAAAATATGATTGAAAGGTGCAATGTTGATCCCAATTTTGTAAATAGTATTCTCTTTTCAGATGAGGCTACATTTATGGTTAATGGCACCGTCAATAGGCATAATTGTAGATATCCGCGATGAATGAGTGAAACACACACGCAAAGACCACAAAATGTCAACGTTTGAATAGGTATTATAGGCCATAATATCATTGAACCACTTTTCACTAACTAAAACTTTACGTCGGAACTTTATTTGCAGTTGTTATGTGAACAGATTATGCCACAATTATAAATCCTTTACCCAAACCGAAGAGACATTTGGTTTCAGCAGAACGGTGCTCCTGTGCATTTTCGTTTAAAAGTTCGTCAATTTTTGAACCAGACATTTCCAAATCGATGGACGACAGAAAGAAAAAATACAGTTAAGTGACCCGCAAGATCTCCAGACCTCACACCTCTGGACTTTTATTTGTGGGGTGATCTAAAAACTAAAGTTTACAAATATGGGCCGGATGATATTGAACGTTTCAAGATTATAATTGGGAATGAACTTCATGAAATTCATTGGAATATCTTTGGGTGATGAATAAAAGGCATTTTCTTTCAAACAAATACTTTATTCCTTGTCCCGACGCGTTTCGACCTTACCTAACAGGCCATCCTCAGGGGAATCTATAATTTATAAAAGGCTTGTCAGAAAAACTGAGTTTTCCGGTAGGCTACTTCTGCGAAGGTACAACGCAGGAATATAAGATAAAATGAGGTAACAACAGCTAACCCCAACACTAAGTCAAAAAGGTTAATGGTTAACATGTCAAGCTACAAAGCTATAAGAACACAAGTATACAGTCACTAAGTACTACATGCAATAAAAATGAAAAACAACTACAAGTCAAAATTGAAACACAATAAAAACTAATCCGTCTCTAGATCTTCAAAAAATTACAATACGTCTAATACTAAAACTCATAAAGCTTAAAAATTCTCCAAAATTTAAATTTTAGCTGAAGACAACAACAGGAGTAAGAGCAGACAGCACAAACATCAGCAAGCCATGCAGCCGAGAAGAAACTTTCAGAGAAAATCAAACCTATCAAGTGAATGGGAATTGAAACAGAAGCGAGTTTTTTACCGTTGTTCGAAACATGAAAAAAGCACCAAAATGGCGAACTTACTTACTTGTCTTGTTAAACAGGACTAAAAACTATACAGTTGAATGCCCAAGGAACATGCTTCATCTGTTGGCACAGGATTGATCCATTTGGTATCAGAAGTGCTAACAACTTGGAAAATAACAACTCTGTTGAAATCAAGAAATAATTTTTGTTTTAAATTTAAAAGGTGAGATATAACGTGCATAACACGTGATGGAGAACACAAGCCGGCAGAACATCTCAGCGCAAGGTCGATTCTTAAACTGAAAAGGGAAAATGACAAGTGACATTTGACAGAAGTGACGTATCGACCACGGAAAGCAAAGACGCTAAAAACGAAGGGCAGGTCCGGAGTGGGTCAAAATGACCTGACGTAAGGTCGGCTTCTTAATCGAGAATGAAAATGGCAACCAACAACTGACAGACGTGAAAAATCGACTTTAGGAACAGTATTCATTGAAATACTTTTGATAACGTCTTGCGGGAATTTAGACACATACTTGGCTATTGTTTAGCAACTAATGGTCAACTCAGATCTCAGAGTAATTATCGTTAGTTTGTTTTTTGTGTTATGTGATATTATGTACACACTTTGAAATTGTAATATAAATACCATAATTCCGTTTATGTAGACGAATAAACAACTTAAAACGTACATCACTGACTATATCTCTTAAATGCTAATTAGAATCTGTAAAATATACAGGCTGTTCTATTTAAAATAACAAAGTTGGTAATATTTCTCAGCCGGCCTGTATAGTTACACATATATGTTTTCTTGTCAAAAGTGTATTGAACTTAAATATATCAACATACCAAGAGTCAAAAAAATATGTTCCGTAATTTTCGAAATATTAACAATTTTTGAAAATTGTTTGTAACAAGCATTTTTCAGTAGTGAATGAAGATACGAAAAAAGCTTCAAATACAATTGGACCTTAAATTAAATGTAAATTCAGAGAACGCAAAACATATGGGGTCCATTTGAAATAAAAATGTTGGTATTATTTCTCAGTCACCCTGTATAGTTAGACATACATTTTTACTTCTCAACAGAGTATTAAATTCGAGTACATCAACATACCAAGCGTCAAAAAAATATGTTTAGTAGTTTTCGAAATATTGGCAATATTGTACACTTTTTTACACCCTCTATCTCCATACAATATCAAACAAAACATTTATACTTAAGGTATAAGCTTTCAAAAACAAACTAATATTAAAATTAATCTGTAACGAATCCATTTAGCATCACTTGTGAATATCTTTCACAAAATAAAAGATCCGAGTTGCATTCGACATTGCTGAATGCTGAATACCTTTTTAAAGTGAGAAATGTTACTACAACCATATCAAATTCCGTTTGTCCCAAAAGTTTCATCTTGCCCCATCCCCTCCACACATTCTGCCATTTCCAATTCATTGTAAATGAGTATACTACCAGTGTTAATGCATCGTTAGTGCTAAGGGCACAGAGATGTTCGTTAGTGCTTTAATACAAACTGAGATCAAGGTTGATAGATTAGATAGGTTGTCTCGTAACTCTGAGAGGGGAGAGAGGAGGGTACCACGTCATGTGTGTTCCAGATGCGGATAACCCCTATAGTTTAGGATTGTTTGGTGTTTAGGTAACATTTATTAGAAATTTGTGTGGCTTTTAATGTGCTTGATAAAAAAATATTGAAAACGATCAGTTACAGATTTATTTTAATGTTAGATAGGTTGTCTAGTAACTCTGAGAGGGAAGATAGGCGAGAGGAGGGTACCACGTCATGTGTGTTCCAGATACGGATAACTCCTATAGTTTCAGATTACATTTTGGTGTTTTAGGTAACATTTATTAAAAATTTGTGGAGCTTTTAATGTCTTTGATAAAAGAAATTTAAAACAATTACAGATTTATTTTAATGTTTATCTCGTACGAACTAGCAGTTCAGTCGAAACTGCTGTCTTTTTGAGGTGCTGTGTTGCACAGTGAATCAAGGGTATTACGAATTGAACGTTATTTATTCAAGATTATTTTTATATTCAACAATTAAATCGGTGAATCGTCATAAAGGTATAGATGTGCTTAATGTAAAAAATTAGGTTTATATAAACTTCAAAACAAGAAGTGAATATATAACCTAACCCAACTATATATTTAGATGCCTGGTAGAGTTGTTTGTAGTGTATTAATGAGCAAAAATATGCCTAAGAAGACAATAAAAAGTGGAGATCAACTTTCGTTCTTTTCTTTTCCAAAAGGGGTAAACATAAAAGTATTAGGTAAATTTGCAGATGAGCTCACGAAGGGTTTTTTTTAGAAAAAATTCAGAAATATGCTTAGAAACCACGTTGGATGCATAAACCACAAGAAAAATTTGGTTCAAACAACCCCAAGTACCAGAAGTGAATAGGAGTGATGGCGGGGAAGATTATAAAAAGAAAGTTTAAATGAAAAATTCGGACAAAACAGCTTAGCCCCTTTTTACTGCTACGCCTCCTTAAAATCCGGTTTATCTCGCGCGGAACCCCTATTCGCCTCAGGTCCTGTCACTTTCTTGGGGTATGTTCCCAAGAAATTTGTTGTGGTTTGTGCATTGAAGGTGGCATGCAGAAGGGAAACGGCTCGGCTAGCATGGGAGGGGGGGTGTGCTTTGTCCGTCCCCTTTAACAATCACCCTCAATGCATAAACCACAAGAAATTTTTTGGGAACAACCCCGTAAGAAGGCTACGGGAGGTAAGGCGAATGGGGGTTATGTGCAGGGGAATCAGGATTTTAAAGTGTGGCTGCAAAATGGAATAAAAGCAGTTTAGCATTTTTCGTTTGTTCTTTTCCGCTCAGCGCTCCTATTCACTCCTGGCCCCGTAATTTTTTTCACTTCCATTTTCCAAATTCGTTTCAAATCTACCCATGAAAAGGTTTTCAATGAATGGAAACAGGGCATTGCCCATTGCCGTGCTTGGGTTTGTTAAAAAAATTCATTGTTCAATTGAACGATATTTTGTTTTATAGAAAGGTTTGTTGGAGTTGAATATTATTTGCAAACCTCTTCATTTATGTTGTTCAACTTCAAAAATTGTTCTAAATGCATTAGCGTTTGTATCGTGGGCACGCTAGGAAATAAAGACGCTACATCAAATGATATCAAAACCTCGCTTTCAACCAATTTAACATTTTTAACGTTATTAATAAAATCAAGTGAATTTGGCACCGATAAACGTTATTGTTTAACAGGCAAGCTTTTAAACTCGAGTAGCGAAGTGGCTGGCAAATTGGTCAAGGGGTCTCGACAGCATTTTTAAGAAAGCTGATTTTCAGCTAACTTTTTCGACAAGAAAATTATTTGAAAAATTTGTTAGGTAAGACGAAAGATAAAGATAAATCCACTGAAATGTTGGGTATCTATGAGATGCGTTCTAAAGATTGTAATCTCAAATACATTGGCCAGACTAAAAGAACCATTGAAACCAGATTCGAAGAGCATCTGGCACAGCTGAGATAGGGCATCTGGCACAGCTGAGATAGGGTAGTGTAGACAAGTCATGCGCGGCACAAGATATTTGCGATAATAATCACCACATAGATAAAGAGAATCTAAAATTCATCAAAAATTTTAGACAACCGGCGAAGCTAGATGAGTACGAAAGTATTTATTTTTCTAAGGCAATAAAAAATAAAAGTTCCTTAAACCGAGCGCCGTCATTGATTTCTAGCCCTTTGTTTGCCGCTCTCTTTGACATAGAAGATATTTCGAAACTCAGCAGGTAAAGTCATAACGGGAGTTCAAAAACCTCGCCCGGCAATTAAAATACAATACACAGAAATTTGGCCTGGAATTTCGTCGCTCTCTTAGTGTACCTAGTGTAAAAGGTAATGTTTAGTTGTAAGTAGTTTAGAATTTTTCATCCTCTGATGACGCTAAGTTTGTTGGTGAAACGATCGTTAGGTCTTTAAAAAGAGATATTGTGGTGATTTGGGTTCTCCAAGTGTACCTATCAGCGCCCATCACAAGTTACAATGTTCACTCGGTGAATTGAAAGTTATTTAGTATTACTAAAAAAATTATATGATAATCATTAATTTAGTTTATTAGACAAGCTCAGTTAGTAGTTTATTTACTTACTTATTTTGTAAATATTTTATTAAAATTATTTCATATAATTTAAATAAAAAAATATAGGGTGGCGCATTGAAAACGAAACAGACGGATTTGCGTCCAGATATTTTTTTTATGAAACGCTGAAACACATCAATTTTAATATTGAGGGGGGCATGTTTTGACATGAAACTCAACTTTGTCACATTAACCCGTTAAGGGTGGTGATAAAAACCCTTATATTTTAAATGGGGAACATGGGTCGAGTGTTACATCATTTGAAAGCTCTTTCTTTTCTGAATTCAGCACATTAATTTTTTTGGAAGTTTTATCAACTCGTTTAAAAATTATTCACAGTTGAAGATGCAAAAACGCATTTCACTCATTCCGATAATAAATGTGCTGATAGTCAATGTTTTGTTGGTTTGTAAACAAAAAATGGACTATCAGAACATTTCTTATCGGAATGAAAGGAATGCGATTTATTATTTCAGTTTACCGGTCGGTTTGATACTTGATAGTACTACCGAAAATTAATTTCACAATGGTGTATTCTGTAGAAGAAAGATTTGAAATAATTTCTCTTTTTTTTTCAAAAACGTTGACTGTGCCAACCGCACCGCAAATTTGTTTAATGAACGACATCCGAACAGGTATGTTAACAGAAAATACATTTTGGAGTTAGTTGCAAAGTTTCGACAAAGTGGTTCAGTAGCCAACAAAAAAAGGGGATGCTGAACGTGAATTTCCGGTTAGAAATGAGACTACTGAGATTGAAGTTTTGGGTCAAACTGCTGCAGACCCAACTTTGAGCACGAGAAAATTTACCACTGTTTCAAACATCAAAAGCAGAACTATACTATACAACAACTGAATGAAGATGATTTTGATCGGCGGCTGGAATTTTGTGAAGTTATGTCTGCACGAATAGCTGATAACGGGAACTTTATGCTCAATATCTGTTTTTCAGACGAGCGTACGTTTTTATTAAACTCTACAGTCAATCGTCATAAGTGTCGTTATTGGGTAGATAACAATCCAAGAAATTTTCACGAAGTCCACACTCAAACTCCACAGAAATTAAATGTCTGGACTGGCATTTTTGGAGACCGTGTAATCGGACCAATTTTTCTTGATGGCAATTTGAGTGGCGAAACGTATTTGGAGTGACTAGAAGATATCGTTTACCCTCTACTAATTGACATTGTTGAAAATGATGATCGTTATCAAGAAAATAAATCAGTGTTTCAATAAGATGGAGCTCCTCCGCATTTTTCACAACGTGTTAGGGAGTTTTTGAACAGAGAGTTTCCAGTGCAATGGATTGGACGTAGAGGTGCTATTGAGTGGCCCCATAGATCACCGCATTTAACTCCTTTAGACTTCTTTCTATGGGACCATTTAAAGAGTAGAATTTTTGCAACAGAACCCGAGTCTCTGGAAAAATTACGACGACGAATTGTTGAAGAATGCCGTCTAATAACTCCGCAAATACTCCAGAATGTCAGAGCTCGTTTTGAATAAAATTTGTACTTTTGTATGAAAGCTGGTGGTCAACAATTTGAACACTTTCTTAACTGAATAAACATTTTTGAACGCTTGGTTTTGTTTTTTATTTTTTTAACGAAAAATTGACTAATTAGTGCATTTCTTATCACAATGAATGAAACACGTTCTTGCAACTCCAACTGTTAATAATTTTTAAACGAGTCAATAAAACTTCCAAAAAGATTTGTGTGCTGAATTCAGAAAAGAAAGAGCTTTCAAATGATGTAACACTCGACCCATGCTCCCTATTTAAAATATAATGGATGTTATCGCCACCCCTAAGGAGTTGATGTGACAAAGTTGAGTTTTATGTCAAAACATGTTTCCCTCAATATTAAAATTGATTTGTTTCAGCGTTTCTTAAAAAAACTTTTCTCTGGACACAAATCGGCCTGTTTCGTTTTCAATGCGCCAGCCTGTATGACGAAATTGTCCGCGATAATTTTAACAAAAATTTACTACATAGGACGCTAGCATAAATTCCTTGTTATATTTCAGCAAACATCCATATCTTTTTAGCGAATTTTTATCATGACACCTTTATTACGAAACATTTAACAAAACAATGGAAACCTTTTAAGAAATGACCAATAATTAAGCACGAATAATAACTCTTTTATGAAATATGTTCTCAGATTATTATCACCTTAACTTATTACTTCTATCTTTGCATGTGTTTTGTTTTATATCTTATGTTGAGATAACATATGAGAATGTACTTGGTTTACATCTTAGTTATCTGAACTTGGCAACTCCTGCATCTATGTAGGTTACACTAACTGGCTCTAGGCTCTAATAATTATGATATACACGTTAAAACTCAGTCTTCTATTGTTTTTAGAATCAGAATTTACCACTGTTGAAAGTTCTGAGAAATGTTTAATAATTATACAAAACTAACAACGGTAAGTCACAAAGTTGAGATTGCGCTTGAAAATTCTTACAGGTTGTGTAGACGTACTGTTTTCTGAAATTATTTCAGGGTCTTCTTTTGACATAATGTTACAGGGTTTTAAATTTAATGAAACACATACAACATTTTTCTTAATCATCACAATCTAAAAAGTATGTCGCTTTGTTGTCGTAATCCCTGTCTGAGTATTCTGTATGTTAGTAATTGAGGTATAGTGTAAGTAAAAAATGCTGGACGCAGTAAGTGCGCTAGGGTATCTAATTCTCATAAAAATATGTCAAATAGAAAAATCCGGTAAAAGTAGCAAAAACTGTATCTCCGGAAACAATGAATTTGGTTTTATGAAATTCCGTACACATGTGCTTTATATTTTATTACTTACCAAAGTTGGATTCTATATTCATTGAGAGAAAATTAGTTTATGAAAACTTGAAAAAGTTGATGAAAATGCGCTACCAAAATGCGGTGGGTGTGGTCCCTTAGCCTGGTCGTTCTCTTGATTGATCCAGGCGTGATTTAGCTACTGGACTCCTAGAGGCTGGCTCCTCGTGCCACCCCTGGCGTGACTGTCGGCAATAGGAATAACGCCCAGGGCTGATGGTCTACTAAAGTCTCGCTCCATTTCTTCGCAGGTGGAATTTTCCTTTATGTAATAGTAAAGGTTTTTCACGCCCGAGGAGGTACCACCCCATGCAACAAGGGGCCGGTGAAGTCCCAACGGACGTTTCCGATTCTGGTGTATGAGTCGGTTTCCCTTATAAACAAAAATGATGATGGCTCCTCCTTGTGCAAAACATTCCGGAGGTAAAATACCCCACCATTCGTATCCTCGGGAGAGGGGTGTACAGGGGGCGCCAACATCAAAATTCAACATATCCTTCTCGAATATATGTGGCCTAAATTCTAACCTGAACTCCATTCACCATTTCCTCCAGGCTAATACGCCCCAACTCCTGTTCCTCACCGAAATCCAAATCAGTGCCAAAACAGCCACTAATCGCCTTAAATTCTCGGGGTATGAGCTGATTACTTCCTTTTGATTGCATGGAGGCGTGTACGCATACGTCCGTAGCAATCTACCCTACACCAGACTCCCCAATTTAAAAGCTGGAAGAAAAGAGATACTATGGATAAATAAATTCATCTGTTGCATTCACCGGTCACCTTCTGACAACAACTTTGTACAGCTCTTTGACTACCTTTCTGAGAAAAAACCGACTATCTGATTTTTGAATACCCTTCCTCCGAAGTCACTATTCTTGGCGACTTCAATGTCCATAATAAGGAATGGCTAGGATCTTCAAAAACCGATCCACAAGGGAGAGCAGTCAGCAATTCTTTAGCCAATATGGTTCAGCAACCTACTTTTTTTCCTCGTATCCCAAGACACAGCTCAAATCCCTTGGATCTCCTTCTTACTACAAAACCTGAATGCTATAAGATATCAGTCACCGCCCCCCTTGGCCGCTCAGACCATTGCATGGTCACTGCTTCCTGCGCAATGCAATCCGAGGTCACACAGTCATCACACCCACTTATCGTTTGGCACTACAACTCCGCAAACTGGGACGAAATGCGGGATTACTTTTCCTCATTTCCATGGGCGTCTGTCTGCTTCTCTCATTCTGACCCCTCTGATATCTCACAAAACGTCACCGAAATTATCCAATCTGGCATGGAACTATTTATTCCACATACACAGAAAACCTCTTCAGCCACTCAAAAGCCCTGGTTCTCTAAATCTTGTGACAAGGCCAGACTTGAAAAGGTCAAAGCTCACAAAACACTTCTACACAATCCCAGCCAAGAAAACCATCAAGCATTTAACGACGCAAGAAACCACTGTGTCCGCAGTCTTTCTGAGGCTAAAAACTCGTTTAATAACTACATCAAAAACAAAGTCCTTTTAAGCTCCAAGGGCAGCAAACCCTTTTGGACTCTTGCTAAATCTATTGGGAATAATTTCTGCAAGAGCACGTTCCCACCTCTTATCTCAGGGGATGAAATTGTTTCTACCGCCCTGGGCAAGGCTGAACTTTTTGCCTCGTTGTTCCCAGGCAATTCTACTCTCAACCCACCTCCAAATGTTCAACCGCCAACAATCCCAAATGTTGCGCATAAAATAGCGGATATCATTTTCAAAACTAAAAAGGTACGAAAGATGCTCTTTTCTCTTAATACCTGGAAAGCCTCTGGCCTTGACGAGATCTCAGAAATTGTTTTCAAAAAATGCGCACCATAACTTGCTCCTGTCCTGACTCGTCTCTTTCAGACATCTTACAATAAAGGCATATTCCCTAGTAACTGGAAAACTGCTCGAGTACAACCCGTCCCCAAGAAAGGATCCAAAGCGCTTCCTAGCAACTACAGGCCTATATCTCTCCTTTTGGTCATCTCTAAAGTGATGGAAAAGTATATAAACACCGAATTACTAAAATTTCTGGAAAAACACAGTCTAATCCACGACAGGCAGTATGGATTCCGTCAGCGCAGATCAACTGCCGACCTCTTTTCCTTTGTCACCCATTCTTGGAACAAGTCTATGGAACTACACGGTGAATCTCAGATTGTCGCTCTAGACATATCCAAAGCCTTCGACCAGGTCTGGCACGCAGCGCTGCTTAATAAACTTCCGGCCTATGGCCTACCACCAAAACTATCTACCTGGACAGCAAATTTCCTCTCCAACCGGAGCATTTCTGTTGTTGTGGATGGCCATTCCTCTAAACTATACCCAATTAATGCAGGAGTTCCTCAAGGTTCAGCTTTAGCCCCTACTTTGTTTATTCTCCACATCAATTAGCTCCTCTCTAGCATATCCAACCTAGTTCACAGTTACGCGGACAGTTGGCCCAACTATATGAGGATCGCAGACACATGGAGGGTTCTGTCTCCGTGGATCTCCAAAAAATATTAGACTGTGGAAGTAGAAGTCTTGTACAATTCAACCCCACTAAATCTCAGTCTGGCTTTCTTTCTCATAAAAGATACATCAGCCCTAGAACTATCACAATGAACAACAAAGTTATTATATTATATATTATATTCAAAGTAATGAGTCCTTTTCACTTGCTGGCATTTCTGTGGATTGAAATCTTAATTGGCACCAACATGTCACATCAATTGCAGAAGCGGCTGCTAAAAAATTAGGTTTCCTCTTCCGGGCTCGCAAATACTTTTCACCAGCTAATCTCTATACCTTATATACTTCACAAATAAGGCCAAGCCTCGAATACTGCTCCCACATCTGGGGTGCTGCTTCCGCTTCTACACTCGCTATCCTGGACTCCATTCAGAAGAGAGCTATACGTCTCATTATTGACCCTACCCTCACCCTAAGGCTGCCATCACTTGCCCACCGACGTGCCGTTGGTGACCTCTTTCTCTCTCTCTCTCTCTCTCTTTTTTATAGATATCTTCTCCCCCGAACCTCCAAAGCTTCAAATCCAGAATTAACAAGTTGCCTCTTTGCTCCTTGTCGACACCCACGGTACGATAGTATTTAGGCTGTAAGCCCTTGTGGTGTGTTAATGAAGAAAAAAAACACCACTTTCTGCACCCGAACTATTAGTAACTGTTGTATATCGTTTGTCCGTTTATTGACTCAAGAGAGAAGTTGTTTCAAATTTATGTTGCTAAATAAATAATTATACCATATTTAAATCGCTCTTTCATTTTAACTATCGCTATAAAATCGCAGAAACGGCCTATTTCAAATATTTTTTCTACAAACATTTTAGTCAAATAAAGAGCAACCGCTATTGAAACAGAAATGTAAGACCCTGCTAGGTGTACACTTTCTCTAATGTTTATTTTTCACACGTCTTCATTTTGCGATGTTTGTTTAAAAATCAGCAATTGTGACGTTTCCAATCACAATTTTGACGTTTCTAGAAGAAAAATCATGAAATATTGAGAGAATTTTTTTATACTTCTTGGCCTTTTGCACCTAAGAAACTAAATCTTCGTCTGCCATATGCAATATACTTTGTTACTCACATATATTATTTTAGTATTTTGAGAACCACTGTGAGCGATGTTTGTTCTCTTTAAATGTTTATAACCCTTTTCTCTTTATAGCTAGAGAGCTGAATTTCGGTACACGGTATACACTGTATGTGAGCAACTTGTAAACTACATTTGCTACAGTTCATCCATTGCGTAAGTCTTTTGTTGTTGGTTCAAATGTTTTTTTTGTTTTAATTTTTGAATTCAGCAGAAAAAATACATGGAATTGATTGTTTTAAAAATACATGGAAGGTCAAAAATAAGCCCCTGTGCAGTCCTCGTTGAAACACCCTGTACATATTGCACTGTCATTTTGAAAACTCAATCTGTACCAGTTTTTAAGTAAGTTTTATTTATAGGACTGGTTTGTAAATTATCAGAGTTAAGCAAAGTAACTTGAACTTAAAACAAATGTTCATAAATGAAACATTCCTAGAAAAAAAGCCACCTCTTTCTAAAAACGTAGGATATCCAGCTAAATTAATAATGTTTGTATACATGTGGCAAAAAACAAATCTCGGTCAAAATGTCCTGATGTACTAGGGGCCGATTGATCTTGTGTAATTGAATTTAAATCAACTCATAAGCACACCACTAAAGTGCCGCAGTACTTACGAAAAGACCTAGAAGTGAAGAAAATAAGGGAGAGATAATTGAATATTATGAAAGGGGACACTCGGTACCTTCTGCTTACCACTGTGATTGTTTAGAAAAGATTGAAGAGCTTGGCGAAAGATATGATCTTTTGGCTTCAAATCGTCACTTTTTCTCCTAAAAAATCAGATTTTCAGAACATATGGAAACAGCACTTCAAATAACATTATGGTGAAAACGTTGGACAAAACATGTTTTCTAAGTTAGAAGGGAATTTCAGTAAAAGAAAAGATGTATCTTACGGGATTAGTCAAACAGAGAATAATTATGCAGTGACATTCACTACAGCAATAATGAAGAGCGCAGCTACGAAAATCTGCCAATCAAATGTGGTCATGTTTGTCGATGTAATCAGTCCAGAACCACAAACTTTCGCCACTCATTCAGTAGCTAAAGGAATACCCTTGGGATGTATTGCTTTAACCAGTCAAAAGGACGAAGCATTTGACATCGCCGTTACTAAATTTCTATAACTTTTCTGAAATAAAAGTTACCCCAAAAGTTATTATCACAGATGACAATATGACTGAACGGAAGGTACTTCAAAAATATTTACCTTCTTCAAAAATGATCATGTGCATATTCCATCTTCTTAAGAGTGTCTGAAAATGTCTGAATATGTCAAAAAAGTCTTGACGCAGCAAGTTTGTTATGGTAGTGATTTTCATAAAAATGTTTTTAACAACAAATATGTATTTTTTTAAGAAAGCATGCATGGAATTTGGTTACCAGTATAACCTATATAGTAAAAACAATGTCCCATATTTGTTTGAAAATCTACAAAAATTTTCCGAAAATAAACTTTAAATCTTTCCGAAAAAACTGGTTCCTGTGCAACGAACGTTAGGTTAATAGCAAATTGAGCTATTGAAATTTGAAACTTTAATAAAAATTCGCTACCATAACGCACTTGCTGCGTCCAGTAAAAATTTAAGTCAGGTGCCAAAAGAAACAAGCACTTGTGAAGCCACGGGAAAAGTCTACGGCTGTATTAAGTATGGAACGATTGCACTAAGTTAGGGCAATAACAAACGACCAGATATGCTATTCAAATTGAATTAAGTCTTAAAAGTTTTCATCTCGTCCTAATTGAATTTGTCATACAAAAATTCGCTGGAAAATTCATCGGAAGTACACAATCTGATCAGATAACGGTAAAACTCACAAAGCGCTACCGCGTACTAGTACGACTACCAGAAATATCAGTTTTGTCGTTTCAACTTTTTTTAATCAGAGGCTAGTATTTTTTTTTTGTCTTTTAACCTAAGATCTGAATTTGGGTAGAAACCGGAACCGCTGCACTTGGGTATAAGGAACTCTAGTATCGTATGAAAGGGAATTATTTTCTCTATGAAATGCAACAAAAAATATAGGGTATTCCATTTGAAATAAATAAAATAAGTTGCTTTGAATGTGCTTATAATAAAACTTGAATTTTGAAGGCCCTGTAGAATATTGCGAAATATTGGCTACAGTAGTTGATGAAGTACCAAATCCACCATCAAGAGCTAGTCAGTTTTTTGTACGATACCATCTGACAAGGGAGATAAGATTTTTTTTCGAAAACCTCACATTTGTCGAAATATCAAGATATCTGGGAAACCGTAATAGCTAGGTATAGGGACCCTTGAAGTACGTGAACCTTATTTTTCCCATAGAATTGAAAAATGTTGTCAAACGCTAGGTGTTCTATAAGAAAAAACATAACTTTAAGGTGTCACAGGATCAGCCTGTATATTTTAAAATAATTTTAGGTTGTAGTCGTTTTCAACCTACACAATCTTCGTTTGAAGTAAATTCGAAATAACGAAAAATGTATTTATTTTAAATTGACCAATTTTCCGTCATATAGTTCTATCTAATCAATTTTTATTTATTTTAGGAGAAATTTCTGTCTTGTAATTTTACTGTTTATTTTGTACATTAAATTATTGTCAGTCTCGTTTCGTCTATTCGGCATGCGACTATCCTTTTTATTGCTTATGTCATATTGGAGCCGATCAAAATTCATGTAGATTAATTTTATTTATCTTATATTTTTGCTTTTTGCTCTGGAAATTAAAATTGTTATAATTAAAATGGTGTGTCTTATTATTTTCGTTATTTAGTTTATTTCCGAATTTGTCTGTTCTTGTCTTAAAGTTTTGGTTTATAAGTTTTAAATTTATTATAATTTCTAGAATATTTGTTTTTATAAAATTTTTGGTTATCATTGTATTTATATTTATTGTAAAAATTATTGTTTTCAGAGAAAAGTTTTCTAATTTTGGAATCGTGGTTATTGTCATTATTTTCTAGATAATGTTTATTGCATTGAAGTTTAGTTTTATTTGTCTGTTCATTTTCAATTTTCATACAGTATAAATATTGTGTTGTCGTTATTAATTTTTCTTTTTTGTCAGTGTCTAAGTATTTTTCAGGGCTCATTTCTTGTAAATTTTCTTCTTCTTTCATTTTAATTAGTTGTTCAGCGGTTTCCTGTTCTACTTATTTTGTCATGTCACAACTGTATTCCTATGCCCAGTTATGTTTTGATTATTTGATGGATTTCTTGGCATTTTTCTTGAGTTGTTTTTATCTCGTCGTCCAGCTGATAAATTTTTGTGTGTTTCCATAATGTTTTGTCTTTTATTCACTTGTGTTAAAATCTCTGTTTTATTTTTTGTATGTTTTCATATAATCTCCTAAAATTGTCTTCAATATGCTTATTATCTTCTTGTTGTTGTTTTTCTATTCTCAAAATATCTTGTTTAATTTCATTTTTGTTTTCTTCTAATTTGTTATTTATATTTTTTTGCTAACCTTTCATTGTTTTTTTTTTCTAATTTTTCATTTATATTTTCAACAATTTTACGCGATTCTTCTCTAGTTTCTCGTTTATTTTGCTCCATTATTTCAATCAAACCTGCTAATTGTTTAGACATGGATGATTCTTCTTCCTTTTGTTTTTTCACTGTTTGATTTGAAGGGTTTTCTATCAGGGTGATGTTATGCTCCTTTTTTTATTCTATTATAAAAGTTTCATCGCCCTGAGAATCTGTTTTTTCTTTTTCTTGTGATACAGTTTCTTCTTCCTCTTCCAAAATTTCTTTAGGCTCCCTCCATTCCTTCCACTGATTAAGTTTTTCTCTTTCCTGCTTTTCCATTTTTCCCGGATCTTCAGGTACTCTGATCACAGGTTCTTCTTATTCCTTTGCTTGTTCTGTTCTAATTAGTTTTTTACTTTCTACCTGTTTTTTCCCGGACATATTTAGGCTTTATTTATTTTCTTTTACTGTAAATTTAAAATTTAATTATCCCTTTTATAAGTATTGACAAGTTATTTAAAAGTTTTATGATAATATTATATCAAAAAGAATAGTTAAATTATGGTCCTGTATTGTGTTTAATTTTATTCCTTTACATAGATTGCAATGGTTACCTTTATTTTGCCAGACAATGCTCATGTACACTTTTTTAATTAGAACTGATTAAATTACTCTCCTAGAGACAAATTGTGGAGAAATGCGAGGAATTCTACCAACTATTACTTGGTTTTGCAAGACAATGCTTCTTTACACCAAAATTTTTAATTCCCTTTTAAATAATCTTCCTAAATTTATTTTTCACAAAACAATTTGTTATTTTTGATTTGTCCAAATTACAATTTAATTTTTCATATAAAAAAATTATGGCAAAATTTTGTACTGTACTAAAACACTAACATTTTTGTTAAATTTCGAAATAAAATGGTGCAATTAGTTTTTTGTCAATATTCTCTCTAATACTAGCATTGAAAACTCCAAAATGCTTAATCACTAAAATTAAATGACAATGTGCTATGTGATAATTTAATGCTTTTTAATGCCCTGATGTTGGTTTGCTAAAATTTTCTATGAAAATAAATTTGTTTTGTCAACAAACAATTTTAATGCACCACTTTGGGACGCCAAAAAGTTGCTATGGCACGCAATTTTAATTGTTGAGCATGAGAATTTTTAATTATTATGGTTTTTTTACTTATTTTTATTGCCCGTTTTACTTATTTTTATTGCCCGTTTAAAGTTTTAACATTGATAAAATACAATTATTGCTAATATTTCCTTACCTACCGTTGTATCTGCAAATTTTTCTCTTTTTTCACGGGTAGAGTTCTAATGTTGGGCTAGCATTTTTGGTTTGATGTAACTTATTTGTATTTTTCTCATATATATATATATATATATATATATATATATATATATATATATATATATATATATATATATATATATTAATCCAGAGTATTAGAAATTTTGTGAAAACATTTTCAATTGAGTTTTTATTAATTTTTTTCTTTTAATAATATTTTTATAGTTCAAATTAATCAAACTATATAAATAAAATCTATAATGTTTTGTTTCTGATAATCTAAATTGTTTTCAAAACATAGTTACATAAAAAAAATATTGATCGTTGTTAATAAATCAAACAAATTAAAATCTTGTAACAAATGAATCAACCTATATTCTATGACTTTGTCATTAATTCGGCCTTTTAAGGATAGCCCCATTAATATTATAAATATACACAAAAATCATCAATGTAAAAAAAAATCCTTAAAACTAAATATACAATGTAGAAATCTGCACATTTATCGTTGCAATATCTACAAAATGGACTTACTGCTTAAAATGTCTCTAATTGCTTCTTCATTGGAGATTTGGATTATTCGCTAGTAGACCGTCTATATATGATTTTATTATTGACACCATTACATTGTGGTACTTAATTATTATAGAGCTTACATTGAATGGCCCTTTTGTACTGAAAATTTTCTTCTGTATTGGTTTCCATTATCTTGTTAATATCCATATACTGCTGATCTTTACTATTCCTTCTAATTATTTTATTCGCGTGTAAATCATTCTGAACAAACCATATTTTCTTAATTAAAAGTTCTTTCCTCAAAGTTTTGTCTTTACACTCTTGCAGTTTAAAACATAATAATCACATTTACATTCTAGCAATAGAACGGCTAATTCTCTTTTTGAAAATCATCACTTTACCCTTTTTTGGCAGTCAAACAGGGATTTATTAATTTACATTACTTCCTGTCCTTCTCACAGTCAAATCTCGAATTCCAAATACACTGTTACCTTACATTCTTGCGGTTCCATCTCGAATGCCCCCGAATAATCACACACTTCCTACTTTAAAAATGTTCGCTTCTATAAAACTCAAAACGTCTCTCCCTTTTTAACACAGGCTGTGCGACAGTGCTCACTAGCACACTACCTCGCTCTCGTCCAAACTGCTTATCAGGCAAAAAACCGTATCAACGTTTCACTGATAACATTGTGTGCCTTTTTTAGTTTAATCACAATAATTTTTACCTTTAACCTTATCTCCTAAATACTATGTGTCTATACATACATTACATCTATTCAATTCGACCATATAAACATATTTTCCCTAACCAAAACAATTTTATTATAAGTAAACCCAACGCATTGTTTTCTATTCTTTAGATTCCAATAATATTTATTATTTCACCAAAATATCCAACACTCTTTTAACTATACAATGCATTTAAATTTCAGGATGCATGAGTCGTTTTTCTCCACAAAAAAGGTTTCTATTTTTAAGCTATATTTGCTATTACTAGCAATTATATATGTATATATATATATATATATATATATATATATATATATATATATATATATATATATATATATATGTATGTATGTATGTATGTATGTATGTATGTATATGCATGTGTGTGTATACAGTGTGATGATAAACCTTGAAACACAACTTACGACGTACAAATTACATTTATGACGTCAGATATTTCTGAATGATGATCTCATCATAAGTTTTTTTAAATGACAAACATATTTTTTGTTTTTTTATACACCTGCTCACTCCTTAAATGATGATGGAAAAAAAATTGGTACCTGATAAGTTTTTTGAAAAAATTACATTATTTACTTTAAAAGTGAAAACGTAAATTTAATAAGAAATATTTCTCATCGTTTTTATTTAGGACGAGTTTCTTTCAGAATTATTAGGTTTTTCCTCACCTTTCTAAAGTAATGAACACCTGACTTTGTGATTTTTGATACGCTGTCATGTAACAAAAAGCTCGGGACGCAGCGTGCGTTATAGTAGTGAATTTTTATTAAATGCTTCAAATTTGAATAACTCATTTTTCTATAAACTTAGAAAGTTTAATTTTAGTATGTAGTAAGGTCTTTCCTAGGGCAAAATATCCACCAAATTTCATTAAAAAGCTGTATAATTTTCGGAGAAAAAAAATTTTTCAAAAGAAAATTTAAAATTTAAATAACTAAATTTTCTATAAACTTAGAAAGAAAACTCAAAATTTTCCCGGAAAACCTCGTCCGATTTTCCTGGATAACGAACTCATTCAAGCCATTAATAAAATAAAGGCACTTGCCGATTTTCATTGAAATCTGTTAATTATTTTTTGAGTTATCAGACGGATATATATATATATATATATATATATATATATATATATATATATATATATATATATATATATATATATATATATATATATATATATATATATATATATATATATATATATAATTAGGTTTTTTCGTAGCGATTGTCCGAAAAAAGTAATTTATTTATTTAAGTGGTACAATTATTACAGTCTTAAAATTTATTATAAAATATGTGATTCAAAACAACATGTGAACAACTAGAGTTACAGCGATTGAATGAAATAATGTTCTACAGAATTAACATAAATGCAAACGTCTGCATCAGCACTCTTACACAGGTCACTAAACTGATGATGCATGGTTTCAGGATTCGTCGTATTTTGTATGATGTTGAGAATATACAGGGATGTAACTCCTCCACCCTTAAATCTTTAACACGTCCTCGTGTTCGGACACTTCTTCTGTTTGCGTTTGCTTGTTGGACTTGTATAGGATGCTCTGAATTTTTCTTCTTAAAAGAAACAGAAGTACAATGGTAACAGCGATGGATATACCAATGGTAATGCCTAAGTGGGAATACTGCATGGACGGTCGGAGATGAAATGGATGCTGTTGTATTTGAGACAATGCTTCTTTTATCTTTTTGTTTTCTTTTAGATGAATTGGCTTTAAATGGATATGATGTTGAGGTGTCTGTTGCAATTCTTCGACTTCTATGGGTTGTAGCGTCAAATTGGTAGCAACGTCTTCGTACATTTCCTCATTGATCTTGACTTTGCAGGAATTGAGGGATGTTACTAGACCGTTTCCCTGGAAGATTTTTCGTTCTAACGATGTTTCGCAATTTTCGACAATAGTGGTTGCTGAGCTAGTGGATATTAAGATCTGACCATTCTGCAGCTGAGTTGATATTTCGTAGGGGTTCATTACTTTGGCAGAAGTGCAATTTTGTAAGGTGTCAAGCTGACAATGTTCTTCTCGTGGGCGATTATTGCATATAACCACGTCTTCTATAGAGGGGCACTTCTCTTGGGTCCATAAGTTTGAAGTGGGTGTTTCTAAATAGTATGAGCTGGGTGGTACCAGGAGAATATAATTTTGTGGTACAGGATAAACACGAAAATAAGAACCAGGATTGGGATATAGGATAGGAACTTTTAAAAGGCATACAATCGTATCCTTAACCGATAATATATGAAATTTGGTAAATTCTACAACCTTAAAAACATGATTTTTGTCAAAGTCGATCAATTCATTTCTGTCGTGACTTAACTTTAAATGATCAATAATATTTAACAGATGACTAGTGGTAAAGAGCTCTATATTAGTAATTTCGTTAAAACTTAAGGAAATAGTTCTTTGAATTATCTCTATATTATGGAGTAATTTAACAGCTACGTGAATTTGGAAATGAATTTTACTCGACAATTCTCTTTCGCTATCTAAAGTGGAAAAAGTCTGATAAATATGATCTAGATTTTGATTAATAATTTTTTGGTCCTTATAGTACCTTTGTGTGATTATATTAGCAAATGAATTTAAATTATCAATTTGGGTAATTATATCTTCTTGATTTTGGAAAAGGTTATCTAAATTTTTATTGATTTCTTTTAAGTCTTCTTGGTCGAGATTTCCTGTTATCATTTTAATTAAAGAGCCTGCTCCGTTTATTAATCCGCGTTTAGTTCTGTGCATTGATAGTTTTTGTAGTTCATTACTTAATCGTGACAAATGGTCATCTAAAATTAGTAAATATCGTTCGTTACTTGCGGACATTTGTCCAGTGTTTAAAAATTTAGAATTTTTTAATATGTTATAATTAATTTCTATATCGGTAATATTAAAATAAAAATAAAATTTATGATAATGTTTGAGTATTTTTGCTATGCCTAAATACTCTTTAAAATATCCGTTAGTTTTTATCGGTGTTATTTGAAGTGGATGGACCAGGTTGAGGGTCATCGTTGTTTGTAGTAGTAGTAGTTTTGTCCTGTAACGAAAAAGTATTTCTTACTCTTTTTATATTAGAAACGTGAGCTTTTGCTTTTGGTTTAGAAAATGTAACAATGTTTTCTTTTTGTTTAGGATGTGATCGTAATTTATAAAGAGGATTCGTTTTTCTTACTTCTGGTACTCTAATAGCTAGTTGTGTCGTTTCATGTAAATCTGGTGTCGTTTGTCTGTCCGCATTTGCTTTAGAAATTCTTTTGTCTCCACTTACCTTTTGTTTCTGATATACACTGTCGAAGAAAGGCATTCTTTCTTTGAGCCTATTGTTATTGTATTCTTCGTAAAGGGTAGTTTCAGGTGTGACTGTTGGTAAGTCGTCGTAGGGGCCGTATAGCAATGTAAAAGGTGAATACCCAGTTGTCGAATGAATGGACTGGTTGTAAATAAGGGTTGCTGTTATCATTAGGGTTGCAGGCCTCTCTTGTGGGATTTGTAATTTAAGAATTCGTAATTTTTCTACAAGAGTTGAGTGCAGTCGCTCTACTGGTGAATTTGAGTTAGGATTTTGGGGGGTTGTTATGTGAAGATTAATATTAAATAAATTACAGTATTCTTTAAGGGTAGTATTCGAAAATTCTTTGCCAGCGTCAGCTACTATTTTTAGGGGATGATTATGATGGGAAAAATAGTGTCTAAGTTTATTTAACACGGTAATTGCGGATCCATCAGTTATATAATATGCCTGCGCATATTTGGAGAATAAATCTATGATAGTTAGGAATTTACAATTATCGAAACTGAAGGTGTCAATGTGTATCACTTCAAAAGGGCGTTTAGCTAGAAGGGGACCTGAAAAAGGTGGTTTGTACGGATTTCTTTCGTATTTTGTCTGAAGGCAAATTGAGCATTTATTAATAAAAGCGTTAATATAATTTTTCATATTAGGCCAAAAATATTTTTGTTTTAAATGTTGATAAGTCTCGTTAATGCCATTGTGGTTTCGTGTGTGATATTCGTCTATAATTTGTTGTTGAGTTTCTTGTTTTTCAACGTCTTGTAAAAATTCGTTAGATTTTATTATTTTAACAGAACTATTAAATAATGTTGAAGAAACAACAGTGAAATATTTGAATAGTCTATCATGTTAACGGTAAATTCCGTAAGTGAATTTTGGATCAATAAATTGTTTCAAGAAGTCATTTATTTGTCTTAATTCGTAATTGAGTTGAACCTTTACATGTATTGTTTCAAACTTGAATATTTTTAATTTGCGTGTGTCATATTTTGGTCCGTAATCTAAAATTATTCGTCTGGAAAAATAATTTACTGGATTTTCTGATATAGGTATTTTGAAAATTGGATTTTCTGCAGACGAGTGTTGTGTCTGTGAGTCATTGCTTTCAGGTAGGTTATTAGTCGTGCTAGTAGAGGCATTGTTTGCGTCGTTTTCTAGTTCGTTAATTATTTCTCTTTCTCTGTCTTCGTCAGGGTCTACGTTATTAATTATTGATTCCAGGTCAAAGTCGTCTTCAATCGCGTTAATTTCGATTCGCGATAAGGCATCAGCCACTACGTTATCTTTGCCTTTCTTATATTTTATCTCGTAATTAAATTCCTCTAATCTTAGTCGCCATTTAACTAGCCGTGAGTTTGGTTCCTTAATTGAAAATAGCCAAACAAGCGGTTTGTGGTCAGTTTCTATAACAAATTTTTGTCCAAAGAGATATGGTCTAAAATGTTTTGTATTTTCTACTATGGATAATAACTCTTTTTCAATGGTCGAATAATTTCTCTCGGCTGAATTTAGTGTTCTTGAGTAAAACGCAATTGGTTTATTATTTTGTGACAATACTCCACCTATAGCTATATTGCTTACGTCAGTGGTTAAATGAAATTGTTTAGAAAAATCGGGGTAGGTCAGGACAGGAGAATTTGTGATTAATTCTTTTATTTTTTGAAATGCGTCAACGTATTCCGGGTCGTGAATATTTATCTTGGTATCCTTTTTTAAATATTTATTGATGGGAATACTACTTTAGCGTAATTTGGAATAAAGCGTCTATAATAGCCTGTTAATCCTAAAAATGCTCTTATTTCCTTACTTGTCTTTGGTATTGGATAATTCTGAATGGCAGTTATTTTTAATGGGTTCGGTTTGATCCCACGGACAGTGACCAGATGGCCTAAAAATTCGACCTCTTTACGCAAAAATTCTGACTTATCTAACTGAATTTTTAGATTACACTCTTTTAACTTATCAAATATATTTTTTACGTGACAAAGGTGTTCTTGAAGGGATTTCGAGAAGATAACAATATCATCCATATACACGAAACAAAACTTGTACAAATATGGCCTTAATACATTATCCATTAGGCGTGAAAAGGTACTGGGAGCCCCCTTCAACCCGAACGGCATTCGGATCCACACGTAATGGCCATTATTTACGGAGAACGCTGTTTTTTCGATACTGCCAGGATCCATTTCAATTTGATGGAATCCTTGTGCTAGATCGAGAGTCGTGAAATAGGAGCAGCGTCCTAAATTATCTAAAATTTCTTCGATGCGAGGTAATGGGTACTTGTCATCGATCGTTTTCTCGTTAGGTTTACGATAATCGATCACTAAGCGCCATTTCTTTTTTCCAGAAGCGTCTTGACGCTTCGGGACAATCCATATCGGACTTGAGTAGGGTGATATTGAGGGTCTAATTATTTTGTTGTCTAAGAGTTTTTGAATTTGGTTTTGGACTTCTTCACGTAAATGAAAAGGGTACCGGTATGATTTGGTGTGAACAACTTCATCGTCTTTAGTTCTTATTTTATGTTTAATTGCATTGGTGAAAGAGAGATCTGAGTCTTCATGATAAAAAATATCATTATACTTTTGACACAAATTAATAAGTTTTTCATATTCTTCTGTATTTAAATGATCTATTCTTAAAACTTTTGTTACATCAAAATGTTTTGAAATTTTAGGTAGTTCGTCAGAGTAATTTTGTAATGGATCGACATCTATTTGTTCCTGAAAATGTATTTCTACAAATTTTGAATTTGGATTTTTCTTTATTATGGGCACTCTACAATATCCATCTTTTGCTTCAGCTATTGACTCGTAAATTAAAACATTTGTTTCTTCAATACGTGGTAAAACTACTGTGCCTTTTTCTATATTTACAGGGACTGATACATAATTTTCACAAATTTGTTTGAAAGGTGTAAAATTCAGTGGATTAATTTCAAGGTAAAATGGTATTTTTTTGTTTCCTAGAGTTAAAATTTGTTTATTATAATCGATATTTCCTTTTAATTTTGTAAGATGAGCTGACCCTATAAGCGCGTCAAATCGATGGTGCCATTGCATGACACGCATTGGAAATTGGTAATTAATATTAAATTCTTGTAAAATAGGATACCTTACGTTGTCTTCACCATGGGTTATCTGGTTAACTGATTTCATTGAAAATGGTTCCTTATAAATAAATTTTTTAAATAACTTGTAAGCCGGTCCTGGATTTATGATACTATCTGACGCTCCGGAATCAATCAATACTTTTAAATTTAGACTTGGTATGACAAAAAACGGTAATTTAGGGGTATTAACAATATTATTTATATCTAAATAGATTAGTTTTCCGAGGCTGTTTCGTGAAAATCCCGATTTGGATTGGTGTTGTAATTTGTAAAAGTTTCAGTTGGTTCAGGAAATTCTAGTGGCTCTATATTTTCGTCAGAGGGTTGGTCGTCATAAGGGTATTCGTCAGAATGATCTAGTGGTAGGTCCTCTTGGTTAAAGAGTTCTTGATGTTGAAACGTGGGCCTAGATTGGGGTATAAAGTGATTTCTTTGGGGCATTTGTCGTGTATTTCTTAAGGGAGTTTGGTTGCTTATTGACATGGGTGTCGTTCCTCTACTCAATTGAGTTGGAGCGTGTTGTATATTTTTATTAAAATTTTGAACGGGTCTTATGTTAGAAATCGGCTGAGAAGGAAACGGTTGCCTTTGTTGTGTGATTTGTTGTGGTTTGTTGTAAATTTGGGGACATGCTGGAAATATTGGTTTTTGGGTATACGTCTGTCTATATTGTACAGGTGTGTTATGATTTGTTTTCGTATTATTTTTGTTTCTCAGGCTATTAATGAAATTCGACTGTATAATCTCGTTATCTATTCTATTACACTCTAACATAAGTGAATCAAGAGTATTAACACTAACTAATCTAAGATGTGAGAAGTAAGGTTCTATTACATCCGCTTTAAATGCTGCCACTGCATTTTGTTGATCAAATTCTTTCTTATAGGTTTTTACATC
Organism: Tillus elongatus; assembly: GCA_964006375.1. Lineage (NCBI taxonomy): Eukaryota > Metazoa > Arthropoda > Insecta > Coleoptera > Cleridae > Tillus > Tillus elongatus. Next base: position 179,241,284 of record OZ023263.1, read on the forward strand.
GTTTACTAAATCTTGTATGTCTACATGTTCAATTAAGATTTTTAGCTTTTCTTTAATTAAATTGAAATATTCCTGAATAGTTTGTGATTTAGTCATAAAGCTAGTATTTAAATCATTAAATAAAAGATTTTCTGAACGGGGGTCTGAAAACTGATTTTTTAAAGCAAATTTTATATTTTCCCATGTATGGTTTTCCAAACTAATTAACACGTCGCGAGCGTTACCAGTGATTTTAGCTTTTATAAATTCTAGTAACATTCGATTTGCGTGTGTTTCGGCTTCTGGCCTTCTATAACTAGTAATATAAAGTTCGCATTGTTTAATAAAATAAGCAAGATGCTTCTGTCCACCGGAATATTCGGGGATCATGATAGCAGCTTGTGAAAATTCGGCAATGTGATTATTTGCCATTTCTAAATTATTTAAACTTAATTGATTAAAATTGTCTTCCTCTAATTCTAATATAGGTTCTCTTTTCCTAATAGGCGATCTATCTCTTATCATTACACAACATACATGAACAAGTAATGGTTGTTAAGTATTACAGGGTGAATTGAAAAATAGAGCGCGAATAGGAATTATTGAACAAAATTATATAAGGTATAAATCTAAAATAGATACGATATGAATGCACAGATAAAAATATTGGAGGAAACTTACAGGAAGCTCATTGGTACTTCTGCTATTGGTTTCTCGCTGATTTCCCTCTGGCAGTGTAGACTGACTTGCACCGGTGTGGATGTTCGATGCTGCACATAAACTTTAAGAAAAAAGACCGAAACTAATTTTACGAAGATTTAAAGCTTGCCAAAATCAGGTTTCGATGTGCAATACTGTTCTATGCAGCGCCAATTAGGTTTTTTCGTAGCGACTGTCCGAAAAAAGTAATTTATTAATTTGAGTGGTACAATTATTACAGTCTTAAAATTTATTATAAAATATGTGATTCAAAACAACATGTGAACAACTAGAGTTACAGCGATTGAATGAAATAATGTTCTACAGAATTAACATAAATGCAAACGTCTGCATCAGCACTCTTACACAGGTCACTAAACTGATGATGCATGGTTTCAGGATTCGTCGTATTTTGTATGATGTTGAGAATATACAGGGATGTAACTATATATATATATATATATATATATATATATATATATATATATATATATATATATATATATATATATATATATATATATATATATATATATATATATAAACATATACAAATTGAAACTGACCCCGGATATGGGTTCTAGGGGTCCCAGTTTGCGCTCTTTAATAAAAATTCACTTAAATCTCAAAAACAAATTGAAATTTGATGGTGGGTGGTGTGATACATCTTTCTAAAGCTAATCCAATTCACTATTCAACAAGACCATTTTTTTTTGGAATGAATAAAATAAAGTGAATAATGACATTTTTATTATCAGTAACACCTTAAACAAGTGAAGCCTGTAAAGAATTGCAAAGTCCAGTCTTATGATACTGATATGATACTTAGATATGGTACTTCAATATCTCAAATCCTGTAAACAATGTTCTAAATGTTAGGCTTCTTGTACGAAAAGAACTCTAGAGATTTTGTTTTATACTATGTCGTATCTGTAACAATCGACTGATGATAGCAATTATCTGCTGTGTGACATGTGTCATAAAAACTAATAAAAAATACGTTTGATAATTTTTTGCGATACAAGCTACAGATCATAATAGTAAATTTACATTTTGGTTGTCGTGCAAAGTGAATACGTATAACTGTCAACTTTTGCTTTTTCAAATTAATTATTAAATTGTAGGCAAAATGCGTTTATCAATAGCTAAAAGAATTGAAGTTCTACTGATGATTCATTATGGTGATAGGATCCGAACTCAGGCAGAGGTGTGTATTCTGCTTGATACCAAATATCCGGTTATGTCTATCAATCAATCACCAGTGTGTCGATTAGATAAGAAATTTCTAGAAACGTCCAGCGTGGAAGATTTGCCAAAAACAGGTCGCCGGTCTATAAGTGAAGAAGTGAAAATAAACGTCTTGTTGGCAGTGGAAGAGAATTCCAACAGTAGTGTTCGGTAAATTGGCTGAGACAATGGAATTTCATTTCAGTATTAAAACTAGAAAATCTTCATCCTTATAAAATACAGCTTTTGCAGGTGTTGTCCGATGACGATCCAAACCGAAGGATGCAGTTTTGTGCAACATTAATGGATAAATCTAATGATAACCCTTTGCAAGTACCGAATATTCTGTTTTTGAACGAATCTACGTTTACACTACATAGAGAAGTTTACGGTCAAAACTGCAGATATTGGGCAAGGGAAAATCCAAGATGGATGCTACAGAATTACACATAATATCTACAAAAAGTAAATGTTTGGACGGTAACTGTTGGGAGTAGGATTATTGGTCCCCACTTTTTTGATTGAACTATAAATGGACCAGGATATTTACAATTTTTACAGCAATATCTCATTCCGACGTTATTGAACTTATTTCCTGATGGACACAATGCTGGGATGGTTAATCATAACTTGTGGTTGCAACAAGATGTGATCCTGCGCATTTCGACGCGTGGTGCAATCGAGTGGCCAGCAAGATCACCTGACGTTACTCCCTCAGATTTTTTCTGTGGGGTCATTTGAAGAATGTGGTATCCAAAAGTAAACCATATACTATCGACGATTTAAAAACAAGAATTAGAACTGCATGTACCAACATTTCTCCAGAAATTATAATAGAATCCAAAAAGATTTTGTTGACCGTTTAGGATATTGTCAAGTACGAGAAGGCGGGAATTTCAGACATTTGATTAGACAATACTGAACTGTGTAATTCTTTAGAGGCTTCATTTGTGCTGGGTGTTACTGATAATAAAAATGTTATTACCCACTTTATTTCATTCCCACAAAAAAAAAGTGTTGCTGAATAGAGAATTGGATTAGCTTTAAAAAGATGTATCACTTTACCCACTATCCAATTTTAAAATTTTGAAAGGGCAGCTCCCCTCAAAGAGGTATAACGATAGGGGTGATATTTTTATATTAAAACGTTATTTGTTGAAAATAAAAGTCGACCTCTTCTTGAACTTTCCTTAATAATGATCACTTTCAATTTTACTGAATTTATGCGTTTCTTTATAGGCACTGTATAAACAGGCTGTCCCAAAAGTCGTAAATCAAACGTCACATAAAGATAGGCTAGCTCAAGCCCTTTCAGAAAAACCCTATATGATCGTATCAAAAAGTTTGCGGTTTTCAAGATATTGACAATTTAAAAAAAAATCAAAATTGTCAAATTTTAAGGTATTTTGAACACAATCCCAATTTATTCGATAAAGTTTTATGGAGTGGCGAGTCAGCATGTAAAAATGATTTGTTACATGAACCTCCATAACTTTCATAGTTGAAAAATTGAAGTTCCACATGAGTTCAGAGGGGATCGGTCCCAGCATCAATTTAAGATAAATCTCTGGGCCGGTATTTTTAACGGAACACTTTTTGGACCAGTGGAACTGCGCCGTACTTGGTGTTTTTACAAAACAATTTGCCAGAACTGCTGAAAGACACCCCATTAGAACTTCTAATAACAATGTGGCTTCAAAATTATGGATACGCAGCCCACTCTGCCTTAGAAGTAAGGCAATACTTGAATCAGACATACCCGGGCAGGTGAAGGCCAAAGAATCAGAACAGCACCTCAAGAAATTTCACGAAGCAATCTGAGAACACTAAGAGGATCGTGCCTAAGACTATATCGTTTAGGTATAAAACAGAATGGCCGTCAAATAGAGCATCTGTTATGAATAGAATAATTTTTGTAAATGTCACAATCTGTTTATTTTTATTTATTAGCTACCTGATTTCACTTCCAAATTTACTTTCAATCGTCGACAGTGAATTACTTTTAAGAGATATTGATAATGTTTTATACCATTTTAGAATCTCCATAAAACAGGGAAGTTTTTGAAATTATGAGCCAGTAAATTTTACTAACATTTATTTTTCAGTACGGAGGTTTATTCCAAATTTTAAAAAAATTGGGGAAGTAAAGTACAATTTTTATTATTTTTTTTCAGATTTTCTGAATAATAATATAAAATATTTCAGATTGGTTCGATAACGCTATTATCGAGTATTAGCAGGCACAAAAATCACATTCCGGGAATGTTTTTTCTGCATGTGGGAGGGATGACTTACAATTTGACAATTTTCATTTTTTTTCATAAAATTGTCAATATCTTGAAAACCGTAAACTTTTTGATAAGGTCATATGGGGTTTTTATGAAAGGGCTTGAGCTAGCCTATCTTTATGTGACGTTTGCTTTACGACTTTTGGGACAGCCTATATATATATATATATATATATATATATATATATATATATATATATATATATATATATATATATATATATATATATATATATATATATATATATATATATATATATATATATATCAAATAGTTCCACGCCGGTATATTACTACTTTGAAAACTTTATCTGCATGAATTTCGCAAATGAATATTGATTAAACAGAATATTAATTTTCTAAGCATAGTTTTTAACGCTACATAAATTCATGTGCCTATAATTTAATTCAATTAAATCAATCATGTGAAATTATAATTATATGTTGCGATTCGAGTTTGAAAGACCAAAGAGATTTGGCGGTCTTTAGAGACAGAGAATGCAAAATATAATTACACATTGTATCCGCATTTTTCAGTCAATGGATATAGATCTCACTCTCTACATTTCGTAAGGAATTTGTTTTTATGATTCCATAAATTTTCTTAAGTTCAGTCACTTTCATAGAAGTGTTTAACCAACACATCTTGCTTGCATTCAATCTGGGTATCACCAGATATCAGATAAAATACATATTTATGACTACTACTACTAATATCAGTCACGCCATTCCCACAAAGCCTTATGCTATTTATTAACTAACTTCTATCCTGACAATCCAATTTCGCTTCTTCTACATTCATATATATATATATATATATATATATATATATATATATATATATATATATATATATATATATATATATATATATAATCCGCATAAACACCTGACATATATTTGGGAGATCGCGACTTTTGAACAGATTTCTTTAAATGAGCGCAAACTAGACTCCTTAAATCCCATAAATATATATACGGGGTGTCTCTAAAAGGTCTGTATAAAATGTTGTGACAGATTCCTTAGGCTAAAATATGAAGCCCTAGGCCAAGTCACCTTAGTCCAAAAGTGGATAATTTTTTAAATACAGGGTGTCGAAGATATTATATATATATATATATATATATATATATATATATATATATATATATATATATATATATATATAAGGAGAAAGGTTTAAGGGCAAAGCCGCAAGAAGACAACAGCAAACACGTGTTTCAGGCTTGTTAGCCATCATCAGTACGGTATAGCCAGGTGAAGATGGTACCACTCTGGATGAAGATGGAAAAATATACGGAGTCACAACAGGCAACCAGTGCACAATTGCAGCAACATTTGGAAGACCCTCAATCCGAGGGAAACAACCAAAAAAGCTACGGAGGCAAAGAAATTGTGACTCCGTATATTTTTCCATCTTCATCCAGAGTGTTACCATCTTCACCTGGCTATACCGTACTGATGATGGCTAACAAGCCTGAAACACGTGTTTGCTGTTGTCTCCTTGCGGCTTTGCCCTTAAACCTTTCTCCTTGTATAGTATATAAATGCCGTGTTATCAATCCTGTTTTAGTTAATATAACTTCCTGGGCTCCGGATGTTCACGCAGGTGATTTCTTTGCCTCCGTAGCTTTTTTGGTTGTTTTCCTCGGATTGAGGGTCTTCCAAATGTTGCTGCAATTGTGCACTGGTTGCCTGTTGTGACTCCGTATATTTTTCCATCTTCAACCAGAGTGTTACCATCTTCACCTGGCTATACCGTACTGATGATGGCTAACAAGCCTGAAACACGTGTTTGCGGTTGTCTCCTTGCGGCTTTGCCCTTAAACCTTTCTCCTTGTATAGTACATAAATGCCGTGTTATCAATCCTGTTTTAGTATATATATATATATATATATATATATATATATATATATATATATATATATATATATATATATATATATTACCTGATATGTGATCTCCAAAAAAGGTATACCTTATAGATTTTGATTTGAGGAGCCGTCTCTGTGATAATCGAATTTAAGTGTTTCATTGCGTTCTAAAATCTATCATAGGAACGACAACACAGCAGTCTTTATGTAGAATAAGCTGGTGTTGTTTGTTTTAATACAGGACGAATTAAACATTTGCTATAGCAAAAAGATATTTTTGGGTTATGGGACACCCGGTATATTTTTACATTTTCTTGTAGTTCTTAAGATCGTCTTTGCAAAAATATATAATACTATATTTTTTTCTAAAACAATCTAACTTTTGCAGTTACTGCAATTTATTGCGCAGAATAGCATCAGTTTAAAAACTTTTTACCGACCCTTGTACATTCTAAATCTCGAGAGTAATGGGAATGTACATTACGTAACTGATTTTTCTTTTAACAAGCCGATGCTTGTCCGCTTATGTACTACGGAACTTAGTATGGTTGGTGAGATGTATGATTCGAACACCACACCCTGCACCATATACAAGATGTACTTTCTCTGCAAATAGCTGCTCATTTTTTTTAAATTTCGCAACAAATTTTTCAAGATTATTATTCAGTGGTGTCACTGTTATTAGCGAAAGTAAAATTAGACTTTGGCTCGTAACTTATTCAAGTTCTACAGTATATCTCACTGTTGGCAAAAAAACACGAGATGGAGCAAGTGCGTTATTGTAGTAAATTTTCATAAGAATTTTACACCACAATTCGTACGGCATTTTATTAAAATTAATACTTTGAACTTAAACAGACCTTGAAGATCGGTTTCAGGGGTCCTAATACGCGCTCATTGGAAGATTTTTTTTTTTTTTGAAAGTGTTACCATCGATATATCTCTAATATCAAAAAAAAACATTCTTGTGTTCTAGCAGCCTCTTTTGAGAAATTGCCCAAAACTCAATGTTTTATAAAGCTGGAAAATATCAATTTGGTATATCTAGGTACAGTAGGTATATTTAAAGGAAACGTGAATTACAAATTTCATTAGTTACAAAAGCTTTCCAGAAGAAAACCTATTTCATATTTCAAAAAGGAAATAGTATCTGCCAAATTAGAAACGTGGCAGATATTTTTCCTTATTAATTGCCTGGATGATTTCGCTTCAGTCAACCTAATCGAACTGGTTTTTCTAACAAATAAAAGAGTTTTTTTTAACAAATTCTTAAGCCGTGAATTTTCCTAATAAAAAGTCAGTAATATCACCAATAACAAAATGTCTGAATCCCCCACTTCAAAAATAAACACTTGGAATTTTTGTATTTCATATCATCTACCATTTTAATGTTGTAATTTTTGACAAGCGATTTAAACGATTCCTGAGATTTTTGTGGCCGAGATTTGTCGATCGTTATTTCGGGTAGTATGTTTTATGCATGTTATTTGTATTGTTTGGTTATTGTTGATGTATATCTTATGCAATCTACGCATGACAACTAACTACTGTGTCTTGTCTCGCATTGGACTTTTTAACACTTAAGTCGTCTCATTTCATGTCTTTTGTTCAAATCAGTTGAGTATTTTTTAATTTATCACTCGCATACATACATACACACACACACACACACACACACACACACACACACACACACACACACACATATATATATATATATATATATATATATATATATATATATATATATATATATATATATATATATATATATATATATAGTTAAATAATGCCCTTTTGGATTCTTGATAAAAAATAATTTATTTTAAACCAAAAGTACATCAAAATAACAAGATGATTAATTACAAGTTAGTATTAACGAACAATGAATGTTGCTAATAACATGAACAAGTAAAAAATGGTTCTTTAGCTAACATTGGTGATACTTATAAACTAGGATTGATTCCATCGCGGTTTCCAAAGGAACTTCGTAATCACTGGAGGTCGATGTCTTGCTGAGTGGACGATATCGGAATAGATATCGTGGTAATTGTCTTATGGCAATCGGCTATTAGGTTACGCAATTATATATATATATATATATATATATATATATATATATATATATATATATATATATATATATATATATATATATATATATATATATATATTGTATTTCATGTAATAATTGTAGTTTAAGATACATTGGCTAAACAAGCAGAGTTCTTAAAGATAGATTAACACAGCACAAAAGTGACATACGTTTACAAAAAAGAACTTGCGCCCTGTCTGAACATAATCTCGACACTGGCCACAATATAAATTTTAATAGTGTTTCTATTGTACACTGTAAAACCTTAAGTAATAAAAGAATGTGTTTAGAAGAATTTAAAATTACTTTTAACGACAATTTAATAAACTTAAAGAAAGATAATAATTTTAGAAATCACTACCCCTATTTATATTTCCTAAACAAAAACAAAAAACATATTCAAATACACAATATTTAGCTTCATATGTCAGTTTGGCACTTTTTGACTTCACTCAAATTTACAAAAAGGTTTTTTCATGTTTGTTATTGCATAATTACTTATAGTAAAACTCACATTATATGTACAGGGCCTTCATTAATTCCCGAACCCCTCGTGACCACTTAAGTTACGCAATCAATTGAGAATCAATTTTAATTTAGATTTTTATATCAGGTCTTACGATATGGCTGTAAAATGATTCTTATTTTCACTGTCAAGACATTGTACACACCACAGAAGTAAGTTCTTGTTTGTGTTAGGCTTTATATGGGTTGTTTTAAAGTGTATTTATATGTGGATGTTTAGCTTCCCATTATAGGATACCATATCAATATATATATATATATATATATATATATATATATATATATATATATATATATATATATATATATATATATATATATATATATTACTAAAAATTTAAACCAGCCGTTTTTGTGTAGGAGTATGATGCGAGTGATTTGGAATGTAACTTAGAGTGGTGGTTTCATTTTTGTGGACATCGAATTCAAGAGTTACTATTTTTAATAACTAGTACAATTAGAAAAAATAGTTTATTATTAATTTTTCACTCATTGATAAATGTTATTGGGCCAAATTGACTGTTCAGTCTATTAATAAATCCGTCTACTTTGCATATATTTGTGTTAAGTACTACCAAAAAGCACACACATAACGAAGCTCTTCCTAGAGTATGGTTTCAATATGTTATATTAGTTTCACACACATATATATTCTGGGTATAATCAGCGCTCAATAAAGAAATGTTTAGAAAATCTGAAAGTCGCTACCTCATTTCAAAGGGAATTATTTTATGAAAATTTGCTAGAAATCCTGCCTCATAATTGGTTTTCCATATATCATATTCATGTTGTTTGCATTGCGGTACCACTTATCTTAATCGCATCCTAAAATACAATTATTCTAAGTTAATCTGCTTTGTAAAGGATCACAACATGCTACGCATTGTTTAGTAATTGGGTATTATTCAAAATCTCTGTCAAATATAAGTGCCAAATAACATAATAATAAGAAGTAGGTTTGTTATGCTAATATTAAGCAGCTTTTGTTGCATTGTTATTATTACATAGTGGGCTGTACAATACGTGTATATGTAAATTTGGTGGCCTTTACATATCTATCAGAACGGTAGCAGAAGCGGTTTTTAGCATATATTATTGGGCTGGCACAATTCAATAATGAAAAGTAAATTAATTCTAAATTAATACAGTGTGTTAAAAAATTTTTATTTTAAATGAAGCTTCACCTGAAATCAATATTATTTGATAACCTGTGTGAGTTTCTTAAAGTGTTACAAGGGGATATCTCGAAAACGGTTTAATCCTTTTTTTTTTGTAAAATTTTGGTAGAGTAATAGGGTGGCGAGACATTCTTTATCATATGTTTCACATTTACCGCTCCTTATTTTGGGGAGCGGAGTGTATCTTTGGATTTTTAAATAAACTAATGTACTTTTTTGAGCAAAAAAAAAATAATTGATTTGCTCGTTCAGTTAGGGAATTATGATTGAATATATTTGAATTATTTATCAAGTCTGTTATCATGAGCGTTGAGGTTAATTATTATTTACTTGCATGGAAATGCGTTATTTTTACTCAAGTCAATTGAAAATTTCTATATTTTAACAATTATTTTCCAGTTTATTGCTCTAAAAATGGAGACTAATTTTAGTGTGCAAGTTGATATGTTCTTAATTTTAGGGGAGTGCAGAAATAAGCTACAGAAAAGCGGCACTAGTGTGGGCAGAGAAATTTCCTAATAATCCGAAATCTTACGTGGCATTTCAAAGATTGAAAACCAGGAGTGCTACTACTGGCAGTTTAAAATCAAACCACGAGTTCGGGAGGAAACGAAAATTGGCGAATATAATGGAGTTTTGAAATCGGTACCTATTGACCCGCATGTAAGTACCAGCAGGATAGCTACAGATGCTGGAATGAGTCAGGAATCACTTGTGAACAGATTGTGTGTGTGTGCATGCGTCCGTGCGTTCGTGCGTGCGGATGTGTGTATGCGTGCGTGCGTGCGTGTGTGTGTGTTTTTTTTTTGTTTTTTGTTTTTTTCCTTTGGGCTTGTCCGCGTCTTTTCCGCCTCTATAGCACCGCAGCCTTTGGCTTATTTTGTATGCCCTTTGTTTTTTCAACTTCACCCATTCCAAAATCACTGTGCTTTGAACTAGTCTTCACAGCAATTGGTAGGGTGAAGTTTTGTATTGCTCTGTCTCCGGTCTAGGCTGTCCGTAGATCAGTTGTCTTTTACGGTCCAGAGCTTTACACTCGCACAAGATGTGCTGAGCTGATTCCTCCCCCTCGCAGCAGAGTTTGCATGCCAAGTCCCCCATTTTATGCAGGTGTGTCTTGACAGCCATGTGTCCCGTCAAGAGTCTTGTTATGTTCCTGTCCTCCGCCAAGATTTAGCAGCTCCACAGCTCTCTTTGAACCGGGTTCTTACTGACTTCCCATGTCTGAGCCCTGGATAGTCTGCCCAGCATACCTTAAGTTTGTTTCTGACTCAGGACTTAATGGATCACCTGGCAGTGCTCTTCGTCATGCCCAGGACCGGTTCTGGTCCAATAAATGGTTCTGTTGACGCTCTCTTCGCGAGACTGCCAGCTTCTTCATTGCCTTTGACCCCCGAGTGACCCGGCACCCAGATGAGGGTGACCTCATTCTGCCCAGCCAGATCGCTCGTCTCGTCTCGGCAGTCCCTTACAAGCCTGGAGTTTACGCCTGGGCTACTTAGGGCGTTAAGGGCTGTCTGGCTGTCTGTGGCTATGAGGATCCGCTTGTTGGCGTAGCCCCTCCTCTTGTTCTCTCGTACGCAGTGCAAGATGGCGTACATTTCGGCCTTAAAGACCGTTGCATGAGCTCCGAGGGAAACACGGGTCTGTGTTAGTTTGGCTTGAAGCTTTACGTTCGTTGGTCACAGAAAAGTATTATGAATATATTGCACTTGCACAAATTTTATCCATATCACATTACACTGCACCAAGAGCGGACAAGATTTGATATTCGCGTTACATTTTTGTAATTCGCTCACCAGAAAATGCAAGAAAATAACACGTTTCTAAACAATGTTATTTTTCTGACGAAACTACTCTCTATAATTGTGGGCAGGTGGGTTTTTAAGTTATCCCTTATCGGTAGACCTTTAACTTCTTCTTTTTTTTTCTTTTTTTAAGGTAAATAGACACAATATGCACTACTGGGGGTGGAAAATCCCCATTGCATAAAAACTCTGCCAAATCAACATCAGTCAGTTAATATCTGGTGTGGTTCAATCGGAATTAAGTTATTGATCCGCATTTCTTTGAAGGGCATTTAAATGGAGAGAAGTACACAAATTTATTAAGAAACAAATTATCTCAATTGTTAAACCAAAACATAAACCCAGACATGTGGTTTCAACAAGATGAAGCTCCACCGGATTATGCAAAACAGACCCGTAATCATTTCAATGTAATATATGAAAACAGGTGAATTGGTCAAGCAGGTCCTGTCAGCTGGCCTGCTAGGATTTGACCCGCTTGATTATTTAGTTTGGTGTTTTATAAAAAACACATCGATGGCGATAAGATGATATGAAAACATTTAGTAACACCTGAAATATTGAAGTATGTATAAGTTTGATTTATAAAAAAGAGTAGAAAGTGTTTGGAAGTTAAAGGGAGACATTTCGAACAATGACAGACGATAAATAAGTTGAAATTTAATTGTTAATATTTTTTTGTTTTTAAACTTAGTAAATCATACTTCTGTAACCGAAAAAGCAAATAATAAATTTGTTTGTACACAAACCTGATTTTTTAGGTATATTCGAATTTTAGAAAAAAGAGTACATCGCCCTATTTTAAAATCTAAAGTTACCACCCGCCGCTTAAAATAGAGAGGGGACGTAAATGTCAAAAATATGGTTAAATATGTCCCCCCATCTCCTCATTACTTCACCAAAATTTCACACCCAAAAATTAAACGGTTTTTGCGATATCCCCTTATAACGCTTTAAGAAAACTTAGCCTGTGTAAAACAAGTTTATGTTTTTGAGAAACTACTACTTTTAGTGAATTTTCGTAGAAAAAATTCACTAATGGGGAGATCCCGACTTTTGAATTTTGAAAAAAATTTTGCAAATGAGCGCGAACTAGGACCCCTAGAACCCATATCCGGGGTTAGTTTCAATTTTTATATGTATATATATATATTTATATATATATATATATATATATATATATATATATATATATATATATATATATATATATATATATATATATATATATATATATATATATATATATATATATATATATATATATATGTATCACACCGATAACTCAAAAAATAATGGGCCGATTTTGATAAAATTTGGCGTGTACGTTTCTTTTGTAAATAGCTTGGATAAGTTCGTTAGTCAGGAAAATCGGACGAGGTTTTCCGGGAAAATTTTGAGTTTTCATTCGAAAAAAATTCTTATCTCAAAAAGTAATAATCCGATTTTAATAAAATTTGGCATGTACCTTCCTTTTGTAAATGGCCTTGACAAGTTTGTTATCCAAGAAAATCGGACGAGGTTTTCCGGGAAAATTTTGATTTTCATTCAAAAAAAATTTTTATCTCAAAGAATAATGGGCCAATTTTGATAAAATTTGGCATGTACCTTCCTTTTGTAAATATCTTTGATAAGTTCGTTAATAAGAAAAATCGGACGAGGTTTTCCGGAAAAATTTTGAGTTTTCATTTGAAAAAAATTTTTATCTTAAAAAATAAAAACTCTATGATAACCAAATTTGGTAGGTACGTTTACGATATAAAAAGTAAACTATACACCAAAATTTAGATTTCTATGTTACAAGAAAAAAAAGTTATAATAAAATATTTTGTGCCAGATCATTTTTATGAAAATTCACTACCATAACGCACTTGCTGCGTCATCGACTTTTTCTCTATCTTCTTAGCAAATTTTCATTTTAAAATATTCGGTAATAGAGTGGTATCGATGGTGAGACTTTGCAAACATTTTTTTAAATGAGCGCGCATTAGGTAAAAAATTGTTATTTTTATTTGTAGATTAGATAGTTAATTTTAAAAAATTTTAGGTAACTTCATTGTTGGTCTGTTCTTTTTTGAACATGACTTAATTGGGGAAAGGTATCTTAATCTATCTTACCAACAATTAGAAGATTTTATGATAATTTGAACGAGATTTGGTACCAACAAGACGGTTGTCGAGCTCACAATGCTAGGATCGTCAAAGAATTTTTGTACCAAAATTTTAATAATCGTGTCATTTGTAACAATGAGCCGGTTCATTGGTGTGCTCGAAGTCCTGATATAACCCATGGATTTTTATTTTTGAGGTACTCTGAAGAATGATGTGGATAAATTCGATCCACCACAAAATAACAATGACTTACGAAACAGAATCACGGAAGCTATAAATCATATTAACCAAAACACTCTCACCTGAGTTTTCAGGCATGTTTCAAAAATGTGTATAAAGTGCATTGAACAAAACCGTGGCCATATTGAACACGTTTCTAATTAGTGTATTTTTAAGTTTATATTTTATTATTTGTTGAGTTCCGTTTCTAATTGTGCTGTTTTGTGTAGTTTAAGTGTCTATTTGCTCCTACCGGGTTTCGTTATTAAACTGTTCCAATAATCTTACCTAGCATTATTACTTAATTAAGTATCGTAAATTAAATCACAATATTTTTCTATCGTCAATCATTACGGAAAATTATGTTAAAAGTATAAGTCTATTGTTAGACTCCATGGCCTACTGCTTTTTGAAAACTTTATTTTTGTCATTTATTTTCTGGTACTGGATTTCATAGCTTACTATCCTCAAAACGATTTTTCTCAAAATTGTCAGTGCAGTTCCAAGATTTCTCAAGCATGTTGTACATCATTGGAAAGCTCTTTTCAGAGGCTATCACATGAGCAAAAAATCCAATATGACTGTGATAATAAAAACAAACGTTGATAACTGTAGCTCAGAAACAAATGAAAATCCAAAGTTGAGAATAGCACAAGAAGCTTACTCTGTAAAAAGTGTCCTGATAATATGCAAGTCTTAGACATGTCAGATCAACGCCTACTTAGATATTGAAGAAAAAAATCGACAAATTTTGTTTTTTTCAAAATAACTCGAAAACGAAAAGAGGCAGGGCAAAATACAAGTCATATTTGCAACCAGCATGAAACTTTACGAAGCATTGCCAATTTAACCGTGTCCATACCTCTAATAATAAGGGAGATAGCAATGCATTCCTATCCAGTTTGGGACACACTGTATATAAATGTCAATAATTCAAACAATTTCGATAAATTTGCTGAGTAACTTCCTTTTGCAAGTGGATTGGACAAGTGTGTTAGCTAGGAAATTCGGTTTAGTAGTTCAGGGAAAATCTTTGTTTTCCCTCGGAATGTTTTTATATCTCCGGAAATAACAAAGTTATAACAACCAAATTTGGTACGCGGGTTCATATCGTAAAATTAGAATAATAAAACAGCCAAATAGAATAAATATAGTATCTCAATTATTGTGCATATTTATAAAAAAAATCCCGAAACACATCAATTTGAGATTAAAAATTACATCTTGCAACGTAAAACTTCACCCTTAAATTCAGTCCTCTCCGAGGGACAGTTGCAACCCTTAATTTTTTAAATAAGGGGGCTTGTGATTCCTGATTTGAAAGATCTTTAAGGAGGTTTAAACAGTTATTGTAAAAAATAACATTAAAAAAAAAGAAATTCATCTGATCGAGGAACACACTATTTTGATTCTTTATAATAAGGAATCAAGGAAAAACAATTTCAGTGTCCTTTGTGGACAGTATCAATTGAAAATAAGACATAAGAAATAGTTAGTGAACTTGAAAATTAATTTCGCGAACTTGGACATGTGAAGCATATAAAAATAAACCTTCAAATGCACTGAGTAATGATACCAAATTGGATGTAATGCTTTAATTTAAGGAAAACCCACATACAAGTCGACAATCAGCCACAACCTTGGATGTTAGCCATTCATCGATTATTCAAATGTTAAAATAAAATAAAATGCATCCCTATAACTTGATACAAACTCAGGAGCTGATGGAAGACGATATTGATAGAAGCACGTCTTTTTGTGAACAAATGATGGAAATGTTAGATAACAATGTTATCCAACTAGAACATGTTTTCTTTTCTGATGAGTGCAGTTTTACATTTCACGACCATGCTAATCGTCCAAATTATCATTACTAGTTTAAAGAAAATATACACTGGATGAGAGAAGAACATACGCAATACCCTGAAAAGGTTTGTGTTTGGGCAGGATTAGTTGGAAACCATGTTATTGGTCCTTTTTCATTGCTGGAAATTTGAATGGAGATAATTATTTAGCACTGCTCTAGAATAATGTCGTGCCAACTTTGGCAAACTTATAGACTGATCGAGCAAACTCACAAATTCCAGCGATTTTGATATGGTTCCAGCAGGATGAAGCACCAGCACATTAGCAAATCAATGTTTGGCAGTACCTTGACGTAATGCTTTCAAATCGGTGGATAGAAAAGCGAGGTTCATTAGAATGGCCAGGACGATCATCTGATGTTACGCTATTATTAGACGTCTTCTTATGGGGATATGTGAAAAGTATGGTATACAAAACTAAAGTACGCGATTTAACTGACTTAGAAAGAAAAATAACGATTGCAATTAGGTATGTCACACCTCAGAGCTTGATTAATGTTAGAAAACATTTTTATTTACGATTGGGTTGCCGCTAGTGATGGGTCGTTATTTAACTGTCAGCTATTTTTAAACGGTTACCGAGCCGTAACGGTAACCACCAGTTATGGATTTATAAAAATAGCAGCTTAACAAATAACGCTTTTTACACTAAACTAGATTTCGGATTCGTGTCTGTTTCAGTTCTACTGCAACTAGTTCGGCTTCGATGAATAAACATCGGTTTTCATCGGCAACTGTTTATTTAACTATTTAACGGGATGAATAGCCTTGAGATTGGGAATGCTAAACACGTTATTTATACTGTGTGCTCGCTCTCGCTAACAGCTTTAGGAACGTAGGATTTTCGGTACAATAAAACGGTTTAATTTTAATTTTAACTTTAACCGGTTGTTGATGGGGATACGGCATACGGACACTACTACACAGAGTTATTCTGTTAAACTGAGAAGCTGTTATTTTTGAAACAGTTGAGTTTCCCACTAGTATGTAAAGCCAAATATTTAATAATAAAAAATGTTGGGTGAAAAGATGAATTTCTGTAAAAACGTGTTATTACTTTCACTATAGACAACGCAAAATAGAGTTATTTCACGTGAAATTAAAGTACTTATTTATTTAAATTTATATACGTTACCTAAGAAAACAGTTAACACGTCATTTTCGTTTGTCTGATAATAGTTATCAAATTGATTAAAAAAATATAATGATACAACATTTTTTAATATCTATATACATTTCAATATAAAAAATTAAATGAATGTATATATATATATATATATATATATATATATATATATATATATATATATATATATATATATATATATATATATATATATATACAGGGTGATTCTTTGGCAAAAAATAAGGGGTGTCTTTTTATTAAGTTTTTCTTGAAACCCCTTCTCCTCTAAGTTACAGCCCTTTGAAATTTTTGAAACTAATTTTAAAACAACGAATATTAAAATAAGTAAATAAACAATTAATACTATATATCTTCCAATTTTTTTTAAAACTCAAACTCAATTTTTTATACTGTTTCTTTACCGAAATTTTATTAGCTGCGTTATGTTATGGAGTTCTTAGAATCACTCCCTGTGTAGCAATAAAAGTTCAAACGTCTAACGTCCCAAGGCGTGATAAATAATGATATTTATTGATTCTTGCTGTCGCATTGACATTTACGTAAAGACCCTGATAAAATAAATTTGTGAGAAATGACTAGTTTATAATTCCTAAAACTTCTAAGTAAATTCTTATAGAAGACTCCTTTCTGATTTCTAAAAGTTTCACTTCAGAGTGGCAAAAGATTTACGACACGCTTATTATAATTTCTTAACCCTTTGTTTCCTTTTCATATCGACAAAATTTGAGATTTATACACTACGTGAACTAACGGGGTAAAAATACAATGCATTTATACTACTGTCGCTCTCGCTCACAGCTTTGGGAATGTAGGATACTATCGATCGACTATCCAGTTTAAAATAACTGAAGCCGTTATTTTCAACGGTTATTATTAAATAACGTTAACGGCTTCAACTGTTAACAGAAAATAACTGTTTTTCCCATCACTAGTTGCCGCCAAGACGTTCAAGGATTGCTTCTACCTTAAGATTGATGTGGTTTTTATTTTTACTCATGATCAAGTATGAAACTTGATTAGTGATTTATTTTTTAGTGTGTTATATCGAAACTCGTTGATCATATGAATTTCTATATTTTACTGTTAATTTTCTCAATAAATTTTACAACCATTGCATTTTTCAGAAGAGCTCTTTCAAATAAGGTATCACAAGCCCCTACTTTCTATTTGAAAATTTGGGGGTTTCAACTGTGTGGTGGAGTTTTCACGTTGCAAGATGTCATTTTTAATACAAAATTGACATGTTTCGGACTGTTTTATAAATATGCACAAGAATTGAGATACTAAATTTATTCCATTTGGCTGCATTACATAATTTATCGTGTTGGCTTACCAATCAACAATCTTTTTGTTCCTAATCACAAATGCAGTTACTGTCTGTGTTTATGTAAATATAAGGTGTAACTATACTTTCAAAAACAGCTTACTTGTTAACAACCAGCCAGCTATTACTGTTGCATTTTTACCGTTAGATTAGTTATCTTGTGCTGTATGTGATATATTTATTTACATTTTAAAACTCTATGTAAACAATAAAATAAATGGTTTCATTCAATTCGCCTCGCTATTGATTGACGTGTGCTATTCTAGAAAGATATAAAGCACTCACAGTTAACAAGTTAATTTCAATATGGATTGATACATATTCCAAAATAAATCTGATTTAAAAGACTCACATTTACAAACATGAGCAGGATTGATAAAAAAACGTCCTCGTTTTAGATATTATCTTTTTCACGTCGGTTTAATTCCACGACTATAGCCAATCACCGACGCCAGGGAGTAATTTCGCATCAGTATCCTAGAAATTTTGCTGAATACGTGTCTTTCTATAAGAAGAGTAGTAATCTTTAAGGTGCCCAATTCGCATGGTGCACGGGACCGACAGTTTTATGTTGTCAACGTGCAGAAATTCAATTTGCTCAAAGACAATGCCACAGCCTCGGCTGATGATTTTACAGTATGTACTGAAACAGTTACATTATCCATTACTGGGGGTTGAACCGAGGACCCATGGGTATAGAGGCACACGTTTTTACCACCACCATTTTTGACGGGTTTTTCTAAGCTCCTCATAAAAAAGTTACCGTATGATACAAGATTAAAAATTAAATCCACTAAGCCATGGAATAAACACGCTGTCATAACAATTGTTTCCTATCAAATTGCTGCAAAATCAATTGATTTATGTGGTTAGCAAAGAAGCGTGATAAAATTTTTGCCAAAAGAAAGCAATCATCCAAAAATTATACACGGACACATAACTGTTGTATGCAGTGAAAATAGCCCATCATATTGACATGAAGATAAAATGAGGAAGAGTATTTGGCAAGCATGCCCATTTTTTTTCAAGTTTGTTAAAAAAAGATACAATTAATAGGCTGAAGCAAATGACGGTAGGTAGCAAAATAAAAAGACAAGGTAAATGAATGGAAATGAGTAAGGATGGGACTGTGTAAATGTCCAGGTACCTTGGTATTATCATCACGGATGATGGAAAGTGTAGAAGGGAGATGATATGGAGGTTCGCGACGGTGAAGCAGGTCTCTTTTCAAAATTTGTATTTTTGTCAGAAATATAACGCGTTGTTAAATATAATAAATATTAATATAAACAAAATAAAAGGAAGATCTAAACTCTAGAGGTTTGATGAGTCAAAATTTAAAGATTGGGATTTGGATTTTTTTTAAGTAGAGCATAAAATGCAAAACTCATTTGTCTCAAAGACATCATGAACTTAATTGTTGTGCCACAAGATGGGTGTTTACTCGCTTCTTGAACATTTGTAAACAACATGTCTTGGGAAATATGCCGGCCGGAGGGCATTCCAAAGCTTAAATGCTTTAGGAAGGAACAAGGATTCGCAATGGACGTTCCAAGTGGGTAATTTGGCACTGAAACTGTGTCCTTTGTGACCACAATGGGATTGCTGGTTGAATGTCGCAAGCGAAGGTACTAACGACGCAATTTTTAAAGAGTAATATCTACAGAATATGTAGAGATCTCTAGACTTTCTCGTGTGGTCGAGAGAAGTGAAATTGAATGTCATAGATGGAACTTCTATAAGGCGAACAGATCTTTACTGCATAGAATCTGCGAGAGACGAGGTTATATTTGATGCCGCGCACCAGAAATAATAACGCAAAAATCCAGGGTTCAATAAATAATAAAAAGTATAAATTTAAACCAGATAAATACAAGACAGTCCGAAATATTTATCCAAGAGATGCACAAGGACGTTTAAGGTTTCCCAATTGGTATTTACAACATTAAAATATGGGTAGAAATTTTTATAAAAGTTTTTGGTCAGACTAGACATATGCAATGCTGGAATATTAAATAGATATATTAACAGATTTTGGTCCCAAGATAATCAACACGTAACACTTCCGCGGGAGCAGCAGGATTCATTCGGTTTTAGTGTTTCTTGTTTTATTTTGGGAAATAGTATTAAATTTGTTATTTATAATGGCATCTTGACAGGTACCGAAAAATACTGGAAGAAGTACTCCCGATTTATGTGCTAATATTCCATTGGCTTAATTCAATGACACATTTTGCACAACTCACAAACAGTAACAAATACAAAAAATGCAGTTTACTTAGCCATTTAAAAAATATTTGTATAGCCAGCGCTTTATTTGAATGACGCGTATTAAAATTTAAAGAATAGAATATGTTACTAAAATGAATATACGTAAAATATAACTAGTATAAAGAGGGGCAATACGGATACAAATCAATTAATATACAATAAAGATTGTTGTTAAAAGATACAAATTTATATTCAGCGTTAAAATTAGATATCAATGAGTTTGTGAGCATAAAAGTTCTTTTATTTGTTTAATTGACTGGTGGAATAGTCGATAGTAGATCTGTTTCAAGTAAGAAATATGTAAAAAGGGGGACTTACTCAACGTAGATATTTCTTCTGGCCATTTGAGGGAGCTTTACAATATGCAGAGTTTCACACATATAATTATTCAAATGCTTAATGTTTAACATATATATATATATATATATATATATATATATATATATATATATATATATATATATATATATATATATATATATATATATATATATATATATATATATATTTGTTTAAAAATCTCTTAAATGAGCCGTATCCAATGGCATGAAAATATACAGATTTTTCCATTTAAAACAATAATGTGTTTGGTTTGTATCAAAAAACATGTGCGCAACAGAAAAAACTCTTTGCTTCTTTAAATTCTACGTAAAAAAATCTGTTAAATGTAGTTTTGACTGTATTATTATATCATCGCGTAAATAAGATACAGTAGTGGGTGCCTAAAAATAACACATTTTCAAAATCACCATGTAGTTCAAAAACAATGAATATAATATAAATACAGAATCGGAAGTTCTAACGCAATAAGAGAAAGGGCCTTTATGCTAGTCACATATTTTGTGATTGTATACATTATAAACAATCTGAAATATATATGGTCAAAGTGAGTACACTATCGATACAGCTGGTTGACCTGAAATTATATTCCCAGCGATCTAACATGCGGATACCAATCTCAAACATGCCACTAAAAGCTTTAACATCTATTAAACATATATTTATACTTAATCTGGAAGTATTTTGTATGTAGATGGCATAATAAACCTTGCCCCTCTGCATAATGCCACAAAGTAAAAGGCACTGTATTTTATTAAAGGTACTTTTGAGGCATTTTGTCCTACTACGCTATCGGAGGTCGAAAACTAGATTGCAGCAAACTAACAGAGCATTCACATTTACGAATTCAGCTGTAGTTTATTGTTTGCTTGTAACTGTTAATGGTATAATTATAATTCAATTAATTATTACTTAATTTCCATACATACTGCATACTTGTAATTTCTCTCTCTCTCTCTCTCTCTCTCTCTCTATTTAGCACAATAATATTTTGGGAAATAGTGACGTCTATTTACATACATTTGGCTTTTAGTAAATTTTCTTTAAAAAATTCACTAATCGGGAGATCGCGACTTTTGAATTTTGAAAAAATTTCCACAAATGAGCGCTATTTAAGACCCCTGGTACCCAAACCCGAGGTCAGTTTCAGACTATATATATATATATATATATATATATATATATATATATATATATATATATATATATATATATATATATATATATATATATTTATTTATTTATTTATTTATTTTGACAGCTTGTGATATGAAACTATGAGTATTTATTAATAATAATAATAAAAAGTCTGGACGCAGCAACGGCGTTATGGTAGTGAATTTCTGTAAAAATGTCACATCTATAATTCTAAAAATAATGCGCCGATGGCGATCAAATTGAGTGAATACCTTCCTTATGCAAGTGGCTTGGATAAGTTCGTTAGTCAAGAAAATCTGCTCAGTCCAAATAGATTAAACATTGCTTTGTTTTAATTACACAAACGGATTCCCCCTTTCGTGCCAGGTCTGAGCTGACTTTTAATATATCTCATTTCGACCACGTTAATTATAAGGCATGTTTGTAAGAAAATAAATTCGAGACGCAGCAAGTGCGTTGTGGTAACGAATATTTATTAAAATCTGCTCAGTCCAAATAGATGAAACAATGTTTTATTTTAATTAGACAGTTGGATTCCCCAGGTCCGTGCCAGTTCTGAGCTGACCTTTAATGTATCGAATTTCGACCACGTAATTATAATGCATGTTTGTAAGAAAAGAAATTCGGGACGCAGCAAGTGCGTTATGGTAGCAAATTTTTATTAAAATCTGCTCAGCCCAAATAGATTAAAGAGCGCTTTGTTTTAATTAGATAGTCGGATTCTCCGGTCCGTGCAAGTTGTGAGCTGACCTTTAATGTATCGAATTTCTACCACGTAATTATAATACATGTTTGCAAGAAAAGAAATACGGGACGCAGCAAGTGCATTATGGTAGCGAATTTTTATTAAATGCTTCAAATTTGAATAGCTCAATTTGGTATTAACCTATAAGGTTCGTTAGCCAGGAAACTTGTTTTTTCGGGAACATTTTCAAGTTTATTTTCTAAATTGTACATCTTCAAACATAAAGCTTTTTTAACGATATATGGTACATTCTTTCTACTATATAGGTCATACTGGTAACCAAATTTGATACCTGCTTTCTTTAAAAACACATATTTGCTATTTAAAACATTTTAATGAAAATTCACTACCATAACGCACTTGCTGCGTCCAGACTTTTTTTATTTACAAACATATACAACCAAGAGATGTTACAGAACAGGGAGAAAAAAATATAATGATAATAAGGCATAAATGACCAACACCGATTCTTTAGCAAGACACCACCAAATATGCAAAGGATGCACTAGAAACTAACAAAAAATTTGTTGTCCTATTAGTTCCTACTTATACGTGGCAAATTTTTGTAGACAAAAAAATACTTTTGACGAGATCATGACTTTGAGACTTTAAATTAGGGCAAATTAAGACCTCTAGAGCTCATATCCATTACATAATACATACATTAAAGGTGTCACCGACAAAAATGAGCCAAATTTTCAGAACCCATAATATCAAAACCACATTCGCAACAGGGCAAAAACTGTATAATCTAATAAAATATCCCAATGATACGATTCTAAACGAACTCACTGGGTTTTCGAATTTCCTTGTTCCAATTGCTCCCAAAATTACAAAGCACGAACAAATAGACATATCCACAATAGAATATATGAACACACCCTCGTAGTTAGAAAATCCACCCCCATCCGCTCTGGCCATGCATCGTGTTCATGCAGGACACAAAGCTGAGTTTGACAATGCCAAAACAAAAGCCCCAGTTTACCACTTCATAACCAGAATGATCCGCGAAGCGATCTAAATCGAAGAACGTTCCAATTGTTTAAACAAGAAAGACTTCCGATTACTTATAAACCTATTGTATCCTCATTACAAACAGGCAAAATGCCAATAGACAATTTAACTGCCCAGTTACTTGACGTAACAAATACCTCTAATCTGCTTAATCGACGAATTACACTGATAACGAGGCAGGTACACGAAGGGTTTGAACCCACTGAGACTTTAGAGACGATCTCCGACGAGATTTGGGCAGTGCGTAATCGAGCTACAACAACCTAACCTCTCCTTACACGGCTCTAAGGACTAGGCTTTTGTTGTTATTACATTTCTTAAGACATCCGCTTGTCCCTGTCCTTCGACCCTGTGCATCAAATCGTCGCTTATTGCCTTCTTAATGTTTTTTATCTTGATACCTACTTTTACTATATCTACTCCCTGCTTAACGCTTTTCAGCAGATCCGCATACGTCTGTTGTTTATTTACTTTGACCATCAATCTAACTCCAGGTCGTCTGAGCTTCTGTTTTTCTGCTGCCTGGTTTGCCTTTCTGCTAGCTCTAGAGATGCATAGCGAGGCACCAAATATGTCACTTTGACTCCACTTCCATTAAAAACACACTGCATATTATTTATTCAGGCCTTCTGCGGTTCTATTGTCATTTTTTTTTCTGTCATGCTCAAGCAGAAGCTGCTTTATATTAACAATTGCCTCGTAAAGTACCTCCATGTCATTCATCCCATTCTCGTCCGCGACGTAGGGAACCAGATAAATGACCCTGGATCTCTGTTCCTCCACTCTTCTTCATCTGCTCTTTACGGCCTTTCTTGCTACCTGTTTCCACTTTTCTCTCCTCCATGTATTCTTCTATTAGTTCAAAGATGTCTGCATACTTATCTTGAATGGTTTTCAGCATACCCTTCGTCCGCTTATCTTTTGGGTCCACTAACAAAACTACGTCTTCGTCTTCTTGAGGCTTCCAGTAACAATACTAGTGTCTTAAATCTTCTCTGGCCATTGAATGTCCAGAAGATCTGCACTAGTTAAATGAGGAGCCATTTTCAATTGCCACTATCATTTCTTCATTTTCCACGCTCGCACTGGTTTGAGTGCATACTTCCTTTGTACCTTGTCCTACTCTGAGGTTCACCTGCACCTCCACGCTTGCTGTATCTTTTTGAGCATTCTTTGCTAGCTTCACTTCCCTTGGATACATCCTGTTCTCCTGTCATTTTCTACTTATCACCGTAGTCAGCTGACCCATTTCTGCGATTTTCTTCTTCATCTCACTCATTGTGTTTGGTATGCAACAGCGTTCTGAACAAAAAATACGTCGGTAATTGACGTAAAGGCGTATATTGGTGGAGCGAACTCATAGCGGAACACAGACGTAGTTGCTTAAAAACAAAAAGAGCAATAACAAGAGCTAACAAAAGACACGACACAGACGACGATACAAAAAAACAGCTATAAGGACAATACAGACAACTCAGGAAGAGGCTTAAAAAGAGATCGAAGAAGTGAAGAAACAGTCATGGAACCTTCTCTCTAAAGACATCGACTCTGACCCGTAGGGCATGGCATATAAAATAGTTACTGACAAGACAGGACTTCGAACACCGATAACTCTAACAGATGAGGAACAAATGTGTATCGCGGAGAAATTATTTCCTAAACATCAGGAGAACAGATAGCCCAGAATACAAGTGAGAGAGACCGACATGCCTCTAGTTACCCAAGGACAAGTATAGGAAGTAGGCAGCAGAATATCACCCAGCAAAGTGGCGGGTCCGGGTGGAATACCTCCTTAAGTAATAAAGAGCGTGGAGCGAAAGCCGGAACTACTTGTGACGAATTTTAATGAAATTCTCATTCAGTGCCGTATCCCCAAAGAATTGAAAACAGCCAAACTCATCCTGATAGAAAAACCAGGATGGAAAGGACCGCTGTGTCTCATAGACGTCACTGCAAAGCTATTTGAACAAATAGTGAACAAGAGACTGACGGATGAAATCAATCAAAAGGGAGGCCTTGCGCGAACACCGTATGGCTTCAGAAGAGGTTTGTCCACTATGGATGCTATACAAAATGTCAAAAATATTGCTTAGGCAGCCAACAGAGGCCCGAACACATGTGCAGTCATGATAACACTGGATGTTCGAAAGGAAGGGAATAGTGAACGAAGCTAAAAAAAGGCAATTGTCACCTTACCTTATAAGGATAATCTGCAGCTACCTGGAAGAGAGGAAGATATTAGTCGGCACATGTACAAAAACCAGCGTAACTAGTTGGGTCCCGCAGGGCTCAGTCCTCCGGCCCACCCTGTGGAACCTCTACTACGATGATCTGCTGAGAATCTCAACACCAGACAGCTGCGACATAATTGTATATGACAATGGCCAAGCCTTGATCATATGTGGCACCAGCACAGAAAATATAAGCAAGCAACATGGCTCGTTGACAGGGTTGACATCTGGATGAAGAAGAAGGGCCTTCAACTAGCCCCTCACAAAACTGAAGCTTTAGTGCTGGCTAGCAAAAGCACTGTCAGATCTTTCACGGTGACAGTCGAAGATCTAAAGATAGCCTTCAAGCCAAATCCAATATACCCGGGCATCCAACTGGGACACAACATAAGCATGGGTTCGCATATTAAGAGAGTGGCAGAGAGAGCTGAGAAAATGGCGGCGGCACTAACAAGATTGATGCCTAACATGGGAGGACCTAAGTCTGAAAGGAGGAAAATCTTAAGTGGGGAATCAATTCCATTATACTCTATGGGGCACCTGCGTGGAGAGAATGGTTACAAAATTCCTAATACATAAAAGTCGTGGAAAGTGTCCAAAGGAAAGTAGCTCTAAGAATTGCAAGCGCGTACAGAAAGGTATAGACAAAGGAGATACAGGTGATCGTCGGAGTCGTACCCATACACCTAATGGCAGAAGAACGCACATACGAAAAGGGAAAGAATAAGATGGCGGAAAAAGACAGAAGGCGAAATACAACAATCAAACAAACTTCCTTGAAAAAAAATTGTTTGTAATTTTCTTGAAAGTAAAGTTTGTTTCTAATTTTTGCGTGAAAGAAAATTTAGCGAAGCTTTGATGGAACATTTTTTAACGAAATTCGTGAAGAATAATGTTTTAATCAATGTTCGTGCAAAAAATTTTTTAAGGAGATTGTTGTGAAAAATATTTTATCAACTTTTTTTACGTTACATTTTTCAATCAATTTTTGTAAAAGTACTATTTTTTAGCAAATTTTAATAGAAAACATTTTTTAGAGTATTTTTATAAACAATTTTGTTAGGACATTCTGCTTTCTTCCTTAAATTTTCGTTGTAAACACTTTTCTATCGAATATCGAATTTGTATCACGACTTTGAATTTGAAAATTTTCTTCAAGTAGCCATAAATTAATACTATATATATATATATATATATATATATATATATATATATATATATATATATATATATATATATATATATATATATATATAATAAAAACTGTAGATCAGTTCTATCAAAATTGACTAACATAACGTACTTGCTGCGCCCAGACACTATCAAATAATTGTAAAGTTGGTATAAAAAAAATGTGGTTCGAGTGTGTGTGTGTGTGTTTTGTTTCTTTAACGTCGGCCTATTTCCGCGACTATGGCCAATCACCGACGCCAGGGAGCAGTTTCACCTCACTATCCTGGAAATTTTGCCGAACCCCTGTCTTTCTGTAAGGAGGGTAGGGATCTTTAACGTGCCCAACATCGCATGGACACGGGACCGACGGCTTTACGCCCTCTCCGAAGGGCGGAACGTGCAGACATTCAACTTGCTCAAATACAATGCCAGAACCTCGGTTGATGTTAATTTTACAGTTTGTACTGAAAAAGTGAAAGGAGTACGCCGGGATCGAACCCAGTACCCTTCGGTTCAAAGGCACACGTTCTTACCTCTGAACCACCGAGGTTCTGAATGTGGTTCGAATTTTCATTAAATACTTCAACTTTTAATAACTCAATGTGCTATACGCCTAGAAAGTCGAATTTTGGACTACAGTAATATATTTACTAGGGCAACATCCCTACAGAATTTTATCAAAATAACTTTGTTGTTTTTGAAATACATTTTTTTTTAATTAATTCTTTTTTAGAAAAACTGCTCCGACCGGGCTGGCTAACGAACTCGTCGGCGGCCTTAAGAAAATGAAGTTTCGTTCAAATCAGCCTAGTATTTTTCAAATTATCCCTCGGAAACCCTCAGGTCTCTAGCTACTAATGACATTAAAGGTGTACTAAATCATGTTTTCAACTTCAGTGTTAAGCGCATGAGTTTTAAAAGTTATGGTTAACTAGTGTTTGCAGATAGTAAGTAATACATATTTATGTATAACAGCTATTTCTTAATATTAAACACATTTATTAAAGGAATGTGCAACTATAGGTCATTAAGAAAGCAATATAATAAATCTATTAACGAGAACAAGTAAATGGAAACTGGAACTGGAAGTTGGAAGTGAATTTAACTAAGTTGCGAAATATTACCGGGGAAACATATGCTCTGCAAACCTTCATAAACATGGCCTTCTTATTAAGTGCATGCAATCTAAAAACCAGAAATGCGTATATATATATATATATATATATATATATATATATATATATATATATATATATATATATATATATATATATATAGGTGGCATCTCCCAAGAACTAACGTAACCAAGTATTTTTTATGGCGATATACATTCGAAATGTGGTCTATTTTATTTTCATATCGAGAAGTATCCGTCAAATTGGAAATCATATACAGTTGACCCAAAACGAGAATCGAAGACTTTCTAGAAATTTTCAAATGGAACGCCCTATATTTTATATCCCTATCGGGTAGCTTATTTACTCCTCTATTTATTTTATTAAGCTTTCCTTATACTCAAATCGTTTCGTTTTAAAATTATCCTAGGTGTTATCAGAAAATATCCTTATTGGGACTCTTATTTTCATTGATCATGTTGGCTTTGGATACGCCTTGCCCACTAACTAACTAATAATTAACTAACTAGTAATATTTTGATTTTGATGGATGCAAAATTTTACTAGCTTTTTTATGATACAATTTTTTAATAAGTTAACTTAAATACAAAAGGAGGTACAGCGGTGAAAACTTTTTATTGGTGCATAGTAGAACTCTTACTTTATGGTAACAGATGAAAGCATTAAGAAATCAAATATTAGGTCACAAATTTGTTAACACTCATAAAACATGTTAAAAATGCTTACATTTTCCTCGATGCAAGTTCGGAGTCGTAGTTCAAAGTTTTCTTTGACTCTGTTCAACATGAGGGGGCTAATATTTCTAAAAGCTGATTGTATTCGATTTTTCATATCATGCGCAGTTGTGGGCAATTCTTCATATACTTTTTGCATCACATATCCCCAGAGGAAAAAGCCTATTGGGGTTAGGTCGGGTGGTCTTGCTCACCATCGAATATTCCCTCCTGGACCGATGCATCGGTTTTCTAATCAATGGCTTAAGTATTGTTTTACGTCTCGGTGAAATGTGGAGGAGCACCATCATGTTGAAAATACATTATTAGACGTGATTCAAGGTCTACATCCTCCATTAAATTCAGCAAATCACCCTCGAGAAATCTGCGATAGCATTCTCCATGAAGGCGATCTCACAATATAGAATGGACCGATAACTTTATCGCCCATAAGTCCCCCTCACACCATCAAGGACCATTAATGTTGAAAATTCACTTTACGTACCCAGAGTGGATTTTCTCGAGCGTAGTAATGCATATTGTGTTTGTTTACTACGTCGATATTGTTAAAAGTTGTTTCGTCGCTAAAGTATTGTTAAAGGTTGGAATTTCATCGGTCATATTTGAAAAAATATTACAAAAATCGTTTCGATTTACTTGATCTTCAGCAGTAATTGAGTGATGAAGACATAACTGATATGGATGAAATTTGTACTTTTTAATTATCCTCTTGACTGAAGATTTGATGATACCCTGAAATAATGCAATTTGCCTCGCACTTATCTGTGAATTCTCCTCGATTGATAACAGAACCTGGAATTCTGCATTTTCATTGGTTGTATGACGATCTTCATATGATTTTGTTTTGTGTTTGGCACTACATGTTTCCTCGAAGCGTGTTCTAACTTTATCAAACGCTTCTGGATGTCGTGCTGAAGGATACTTCTGCCTGTAGATCCTGGACGCCAGAAGACAGTTAAAATTCATTTTTAAATGTAACTCTAACAAATAAATACAGAACAAGGAACAACAAATGAGATACGAACAAGAACCAATAATTAATAAACAAGCATTACTACGCTCAAGAAAATCCACTCTGGGTACGTCAAGTGAATTTTCAACATTAATGGTCCTTGATGGTGTGAGGGGGACTTATGGGCGATAAAGTTATCGGTCCATTCTATTTTGAAGATCGCCTTCATGGAGAACGCTATCGCAGATTTCTCGAGGGTGATTTGCCGAATTTAATGGAGGATGTAGACCTTGAATCACGTCTAATAATGTATTTTCAACATGATGGTGCTCCTCCACATTTCACCGGGACGTAAAACAATACTTAAGCCATTGGTTAGAAAACCGATGCATCGGTCCAGGAGGGAATATTCGATGGCGAGCAAGACCACCCGACCTAACCCCAATAGGCTTTTTCCTCTGGGGATATGTATAGTGTAAGTAAATGAAGAATTGCCCACAACTGCGCATGATATGAAAAATCGAATACAATCAGCTTTTAGAAATATTAGCCCCCTCATGTTGAACAGAGTCAAAGAAAACTTTGAACTACGACTCCGAACTTGCATTGAAGAAAACGTAAGCATTTTTAACATGTTTTATGAGTGTTAATAAATTTGTGAACCTAATGTTTGATTTCTTAATGCTTTCATCTGTTACCATAAAATGAGAGTTCTACTATGCACAAATAAAAAGTTTTAACCGCTGTACCTCCTTTTGTATTTAAGTTAACTTATTAAAAAATTGTATCATAAAAAAGCTACTAAAATTTTGCATCCATCAAAATCAAAATATTACTAGTTAGTTAATTATTAGTTAGTTAGTGGGCGAGGCGTATCCAAAGCCAACATGATCAATGAAAATAAGAGTCCCAATAAGGATATTTTCTGATAACACCTAGGATAATTTTAAAACGAAACGATTTGAGTATAGGGAAAGCTTAATAAAATAAATAGAGGAATAAATAAGGTACCCGATAGGGATATAAAATATAGGGCGTTCCATTTGAAAATTTCTAGAGTCTTCGATTCTCGTTTTGTGTCAACTGTATATGATTTCCAATTTGACGGATACATCTCGATATGAAAAAATTCTGGACGCAGCAAGTGCGTTATGGTAGTGAATTTTCATAAAAATCTTTTTAATAACAAATATGTGTGCTTTTTTAAGAAAGCAAGCATCACATTTGGTTACCAGTATAACCTATATACTAAAAACAATGTGCCATGTTTCATCAAAATAACTTTGTGTGAAAATGTACAAAAATTTCCAAAAGTAAACTTAAAGTGTTCCCGAAAAAACACGTTTCTTGGTCAACCTTATAGGTTAATAGCAAATTGAGCTGTTCAAATATGAAACATTTGATCAAAATTCGCTACCATAACGCACTTGCTGCGTCCAGAATTTCTTTTCTTACAAACATGCATTATATTTCAATGGAAAATGCAAAAATGCAATAACATAAGGCGTGTTTGATAAAAAAAACGGAAATTTGTTTCACCAACGACTTATGGGCCATCCGGTGATTGTAGAAATATTATTTTAAGATGTAGCTCAAGACACCCTATAAATAATATATACATTTTTTTCATATCTTATATAATAACAGATATATTGAGCTTTATTGATTTTTTACGAAAATTCGACAAAAATTATATATCATTAAACGATAAACTCTATAGCTAAGACTACTGCCAAGCATCAGAGAAAGGGTCTATTTGAAATGAATTTTCTGCAAATATTTTAGTAAAATGAAGGACAATGACGGTTGAAACTAACACTTTAGGGTTTGTAAAACATCCTTCTTGAGACATTTTATTTCTATAGCCCGTATTAGATTCAAGTTATTTGCCTAAATGTTGCCAATTTTGACATTTTAAATCGCCAGTTTGACGTTTTGAGGAAAACCCCAATTTATTTTTCTTTAAATGCATATAACTTTTTTGTCTTTTGACGTACATAGCTAAATTTTTGTAGGTGATTTACCTATAAGGATATAAACCCGCGTACCAAATTTGGTTGCCCTTACTTTGTTAATTCCGGAGATATATATTTTTTTTTTTGAAAGAAAACACAAAATTTTCCGGAAAAACTTGGGCAGATTTTCCTGGCTAACGAACTTATCCAAGCCATTTGCAAAAGGAATTTTTTCACCAAATTTAATCAAAATCGGCGCACTATTTTTTGAGTTATCGGTGTGATACATATATATATATATATATATATATATATATATATATATATATATATATATATATATATATATATATATATATATATATATATATATATATATACAGGATGTCCCAATAGTGTGTAATTCCTCTATATGTCCTCTATCCTTAGAGCTAGCCGAAAAAACTTTAAACAAAATTTTCTTGTGATTATCTAAGCTATATCTAGAAAATATATTCAGCTTTATGGAACTTCCGGTTGCACCGGAAGTAGCTATCAACTTCGTTATTTTAAATAGAATGCTATACTTTTTATTACATTTTTGGATAGAGATTACAAAATAAGTGTGACTTTATGTAGCATTCCCTATAGCTATCTTTGATATGTTTGAAAATATTACGACTTTCTTTTTTTTAGCTCCGATTTATGTGTTATTTGAAACGTCTGCCGTGAGCTGAGTTTTGAGTTTTGCTACCTTAAATTATAAATATCAATAGACGACATTTAGTACTTTAAAATGGTTAAAGAATAATTCATCATTATTGTACAGGGTGTATTATTTTGGGGTTGCAGCATATCTAACTTTAAAGCAGCATAACTTGTGTTTTTCAAATGGAGCACCCTGTTTTTTATGGATTAATCAGGTAGATCATTAAATTCTGCATCGACGTAATATAGATCTTCCTATAGCTATAGTTGATAGTTTTTGAGTTATAGTGGTTTATTTTAGTTTCGCTTGTAAAAATAATGATACTGTCAGATACAGTAGGCGCAGAGAATGAAACAACTAATATTTTTTGTCAGATGACAGATAAATGTCACCTAACCAGAACTATAACTATTTTCAGTTCTCAGGTGTTTGAGCCAAGATTTATGTGCGAAATTTGTGTTATTTAATTTAAAATGAATTATAATACTGAAGAATTAGTTGATATGACACTTATTATAGGCGAATGTCGGCGAAATTGTTTTTTAGCATCTCGTGTATACGCACAAATGTTTCGTCAAATTGTTGGACCGTTTTTTGCGAACTGCTGACGCCAATTATGAAATGACCACACGCAAAGGGAGATTAAGCGGCAATGAAGAAAACGAATTTTGTATTGTTGCATCGGCATTAGATAATCCGCACACAAGTGTGAGGAAAGTTGCCGACTAAATAGGAATATCAAAATCTTCAGTGAACAGAACATTGAGAAAATACAAGTTTCATCCATATAAAATGAAGCCGCAGCAGGCATTGACGAATTGAGATTTTCGAAGTCGCCTCAGTTTTTGTGAGTGGGCAGTGGCAAAGTACAATGAAAGTGAGAATTTTTTTAATTACGTGATGTTCAGTGATGAATCTTCATTTTCAAGTTGTGGTAGGGTTAATGGGCACAACTTTCATTATTACGCTTCAGAAAATCCAAACTTTTGCAGATCAGTTGACAACCAGCACCGTTTTACGATAAATGTTTGGGCTGGAATAATTGGGACTAATCTTATTGGGCCATATTTCTTTGATGGGCACCTCAACGGGCAGGGATATCTGCGTATATTGCAGGAAGATGTAGATGCTTTTTGGACGATTTGCCTCTAGATAACAATCGACGTATGTGGTTTATGCAGGACGGGGCACCAGCACATTATGACACAAATGTTCGCCGATTTTTAAATGATCGGTACCCCAATAAATGGATAGGGCGAGGTGGTCCCGTCTCGTGGCCTGCAAGATCTCCTGACCTCACATGTCTAGATTTTTTTCCTGTGGGGCTATATCAAGGAAATTGTGTATCAAACACCGTCCAACACCCCACAGGAACTAATAAATAAAATTGCAGTCGCGTGCAAGGCAATAACTTCGCAAATGTTGAGCAATGTTCAAGAAGAATTCTTAAGGAGGGTTAGATTGTGTATTCAGGTGAATGGGCAAAATTTCGAATAGTTCTAATGTATCGCTTTTTTTAGATTATTTTTTTCTGTTAATGACTGTGGATTATTATTATTATTATTATAGTTATGTTATTATAGTTTACTTCACTTTCTGGTTCTCATAATTACAACTACCTTTATTAAACTGTGTTTCACTATTTGTATGGTAAAAATATGAATAAGTCCATTATATAACAATCATTGCATGCAGTTGCATTCGATAAGTTTTTTTGTCGACACATTATCTAGTTACGAGGATATGATCAAGTGATTTGCATCGTGACTATCTCATTTTATTTGATAATTCTATTCAAATTATTGTTAAAACAAACATTTTTTAGACGGAAGTAAGCTCAAACAATGGAGATATAAAAACTGCTGACTTTCTTGTCAAGGAGACGTTTAGGTGTCACTTGACATTGTTCACATGCTCTGTGCCTCATACACTGACAATCTGACAGTACCATTATGTGCCTCATACAATGACAATCTGACAGTACCAATATTTTTACAAGCGAAACTAAAATAAACCACTATAACTCAAAAACTATCAACTATAGCTATAGAAAGACCTATATTATGTCGATGCAGAATTTAATGGTCTGCCTGATTAATCCATAAAAAACAGGGTGTTCCATTTGAAAAACACATGTTATGCTGCTTTAAAGTTAGATATGCTGTAACCCCAAAATAATACACCCTGTACAATGATGATAAATTATTCTTTAACCATTTTAAAGTATCAAATGTCGTCTATTGGTATTTAGAATTTAAGGTAGCAAAACTCAAAACTCAGCTCACGGCACACGTTTCAAATAACACATAAATCGGAGCTAAAAAAAAGAAAGTCGTAATATTTTTACAAATAATAAAGATAGCTATAGGGAATGCTACATAAAGTCACACTTATTTTTTAATCTCTATCCAAAAATGTAATAAAAAGTATAGCATTCTATTTAAAATAACGAAGTTGATAGCTACTTCCGGTGCAACCGGAAGTTCCATAAAGCTGGATATATTTTCTAGATATAGCTTAGATAATCACAAGAATATTTTGTTCAAAGTTTTTTTGGCTAGCTCTAAGGGTAAGGGGTATATAGAGGAATTACACACTATTGGGACACCCTGTGTATATATATATATATATATATATATATATATATATATATATATATATATATATATATATATATATATATATATATATATATATATATATATATATATATAACATATAAAAATTGGAACTGACCCCGGATATGTGTTCTGGGGGGCCTAATTAGCGCTCATTTGAAGAATTTTTTTCAAAATTCAAAAGTCGGGATCTCCTCATTAGTGAATTTTTTTTTAAATTCACTAATAAAATAGACCACATTTCGAATGTATATCGCCATAAAAATACTTGGTTACGTTAGTTCTTGGGAGATACCAGGTGATCAATACATGTCAATTCAGATAAACAAATGGCCATATCTTTAAAAGTACCCTGTATAAAGGACTGAAACTTCACTCAGGTAATATATGAAGCGAGGGGAATCCAAATCTATAATAAAATACAGGGATGTTCCATTTAAAAAAATATAAGTTTGGTGCAATGCTCTGTATATAGCCATCCTGTATACATGAAATCAATTTTAAAATGTGCACTCGTGGAACACCTATTGCCTCTAGAAAACAGCATTTTAAAATATCGCCTCAGTGGGAAGCTATCTTCCGTCCCCAGACGATTTGGACACCCTATATATATATATATATATATATATATATATATATATATATATATATATATATATATATATATATATATATATATATATATATATATCATAAATCCCAACGTAAAGAGATCAATTACTGGACACTTGAAACATTGAAGAACAGAATCAACATAAGGTAGGTAATACAATGCAAGAGCACAAAAGAAAACAAGAGATAGAGACTGCTTCTCTGGCATTGGTTTTTTCTCTGCAAATGCTTTCGCCAGGCAGGAAAAAAAATCATTCATGACAACTATAAATAAAAATCTGTTGCTAATGTAGTAAAATGTAAATTAAAATAAATCAACCAGTATTTACAAATTAGCTTGGACAGGTTGTACATCGGTCAAACTTCTAAAAGTTTGCACTTAAAAATAACCACACTTACAAATCTACATTTGTAAAACATATTGTTGATACTTGTTGTCGATAGTGATTTAGTACGTTCTCATCGACTTCTAGCTTCTTTTCAATGAGAGTCAAATTTACCGACTCCCTAAATGATGACATGTCTAAGATTCTAAGCTGGAACTCTGCATATCTGTTTATGTTTAAGGTCTCAAAAACACGGAATTGCATTTTATCTAGGAAATGTGACCTACAAGGCCCACACGTTCAGAAGGCCGGCAAAATACTGCCAAAAAATCCACTCTCTACTTGGGTGTAACTGTTGCAGAGGGTCTTTGCTGGCATTTACATTTTTCTAATATTGTAAAGGCATAATAAGTACGCTTTGAGAACCACAAATCACCACATCACATATTTCATAGACCTTACGATTGTTTCGTTGACCATGTCAACCTCTTCAGGGGAAGAAAAATCTAAAAATTAAACTACTAGCTATCGTGTATAGCCGAAATAATAGGCCTCATTAATTTTCCCGATTTATGATATAGATTCTCCAACATATAATTTGGCAAAGTGGTTGTCAAACGAGTTTAAAAGCCTACCTATTAAACATAAAAGTTGTTCGGTGCTACATTCTCTTGATTTTATTGATAAAATTAAAGATGTTAAATTATTGGAAGGTGAGATTTTGATGTCATTCGACGTGGAGTGATTATTTCCTAGTGTGCCCACAAAACAAACGTTGGAGTTTTTGGAACAATTGTTAAAATTGAACAATATAAGTGAAGACGTCTGCAAAGAATATTTAACTCTAACTAGCCTTTGTATAAAACAAAATATTTTCCAATTTAACAATGAGTTTTTTGAACAAACTAAAGGCACAGTAATGGGCAATCCATTATCTCTTTTTATTGCAGACTCGTTTATGAGTAGATTTGAGACGTATTTAAAAAATAAAAATTGGTATTTCCCTAGCGTTTGGTTTCGTTATGTCGACGGTATTTTTGCAATGTTTGACACAAATATAGGTAAGGTTGAAGAATTTACTGAAGAATTAAATAGTCAATTTGATTCAATAAAATTTACCCACGAAATAGAAATCAACAATAAACGTTCGTGCCTAGATGTCCTATTTATTAAAAATAAAAATAATGGCTCGCTTGAATTCGATGTCTACAGGAAGGAAACGGCTACTATTAGTTATATTCCTAACGACTCACATCATACGTTTGCACAAAAATTTCCTAGTAAACAGATTGATTAAATTTCCGTTAAGTAAAAATAGATTTAATACAGAATTAAAATACATAAAAAATGTGACGAGATATAACGGTTACTCGGATGGTTTAATAGACAAATTGGTTAACAAACACAGAACAAAGAAAATGATATCTGAATGTACGACATTTAAGAAAGATAAAATATAGAAAAAAATTGTGTGTTTACCTTATGAACCACGAATCACAAAGGGTTTGGAAGGTATTTTTAAGAAAGCCGATTTACATTTACAAACTAAGAGAAACATAGCCACCAGATTTCGTGAACATCTCGCACATTTACGATATGGTACGGTGGACAAATCGTGTGTGGCGCAACATATATGGGATAATAATCACCACATTGACAAAGAAAATTTGAACCTTGTCAAAAATGTTAAACATCAAACTATGCTTGATTCATTAGAAAGTATTTTTATATCAAGGTCGATTAAGAACAAAACTTCATTGAATCGTACGGCACCTTTAATTTCAAGCCCTTTATTTTCACTTTGCATTTGACAACTTAAACACTCATAATTTGTCAGGTAGAATAAAAAATTACTGTCAATAACTCGGCCGGTCTATACATATACTAATCTCTACGCTTGTCTTGACTTAAAGGCCCTTTCGTTTTCTGTGTATCTATAAAGTCAATATAAATACTGTTTACGAAGAATTAAAATCAATATAAATATATTTTATGTAGTATTTTAATTAAATTATTTATCCTTTGTTAGAGTTGACAATATGAGCCAAACACCCAGGTTTAGTTTCTATATAAAAAAGATGAGCGGAAGTTATTGTGTTTCTTCCGCCAAATGTGGTTGTCGGCCAGCTCCAATATCCACATAGTAAATTTATAGATCAAAAGAGAACGTGCAGATTCCTAAAATAACTCGGTACCGTTCCTTTTAAACCTATTATCCTTATATTAGATAAGGGCTCATAAAGTTGTCGACCAGAAGACTAAAGTAGGCCTTCGACCTTGTAGTTTCACTACACAATAAACAAACAATGGGTCTTCGACTACAATTTTACTTCGGACTAGTTCGTTTACCTAGACGCGATATAAATACACGGTAGCTAGTAGTTTAATTTTTAGAATTTTTCTTCCTCTGAAGATGTTGACATGGTCAACGAAACAATCGTAAGGTCTCTGAAATATGTGTTGCGGTGATTTGGGGTTCTCCAAGCGTACTTATTGGTGCTTATTGGGCTGCTGTTCCGGGTTACAAGTTGGTTTTTATCACATCAGCTTCTTACGCTGTATAAAGCACACATGCGTGCACATCTGGATTATTATCCTCATGTCTGGGGTACTGCCTCAAATACAACTTTTGTCCTTCTAGATTCTATACAGAAGAGAGTTATTCGTTTTATAATAGAATCATCTATCAAAGCAGTCATCCATACTCCTCTAGCACGTTAGCTGCCAGAGGCATTTTGGCTGAACGAGTCGCAAAACCAAATATTACTTAAGAATATCTTTGAGTGGAAATTAGTCTAAATAAATGTAATATTCATTCTGTGGAATTCAAGAAAAGACGCTTTTGCTAAAAAAATGGTATTGAATTTTCTCGTACCTGGTGCTAATATAGAATTTCGTTTGGGTACCCCAACTACGAGTTAAGTCGGTAGGCGGGTCAACGCAGCGAAACAGTTGCGCAATTATAACCATGCATGAGGTCTGTGGTAGTTTTTACCGAATTTCCGTTAATAGGGATTTTTTTTCAGATGTGAAAGCGCTTCTGAATGATTTACCGGAAGTAGTGGAATCCTGGATTATCCCAATGCTTAATCAAAGTACGAGGCAGGTTATCTGTTAAATACACTTGGAGAACCCAAATCACCACAACACATCTTTTTAAATACCTGACAATCGTTTCAGTAACAAAGTTAGGGTCATCAGAGGATGAAAAATTCTAAACTACTTAATAATAAACATCACCTTTTATACTGAGTCTTAGATAAAGATTGATACCGAGAGGGAGACAAAATCGCTAGCAAATTTTGTGTGTATTTTACTTTAATTCCCGGACGAGGTTTTTGAACTTCCGTTATAACCTTACCTGACAAGTTTCGGAATATTTATCTGTATCAAAGACAGAGCGCAAACAAAGGACTAAATGTGGCGACGCTCGGTTGAAGGGCCTTTTGTTTTTTATTGCCTTAGAAATATAAATACTCTCAATCGCATCTAGTTCCGCTGGTTGTCTAACATTTCTTCATAGGTTTCAGATTTTCTTGATCTATGTGGTGGTTATTATCCCAAATATGTTGTGCCACGCATGACCTGTCTAGACTGCCGTATCTCATCTATGCCAGATGTTCCCTGAATCTTGTCTGAATGGTTCTCTTAGTCTGCCCAACTTATTTAAGATTACAATCTTTACAACTTATCTCATAGATACCCGAGATTTCAGTTGCTATATATATATATATATATATATATATATATATATATATATATATATATATATATATATAAATATATATATATATATATATATATATACATATATATATATATATATATATATATATATATATATATATATATATATATATATATATATATATATATATATATATATATCTTTCGTATTACCTAACATATTTTTTAAATTATATACTTATTCACAAAAAGGTTTTTGACAAAAATTAAGAAGAAAATTACACAAAAATTTGCAAACAACCCCTTTCACGACAACTAACCATTTCTTTACGAAAATTACTTAGGTAAAAATATTTTACAAAATTTGCTAAACGAATTACTTTTCAAGAAAATTCGAAAACAGCTTTTTACAATAATCTATTATACATTATATATGATACAGTACTTGATAATTACTAAAATTTCACAATAATTCGACAAAAACTGATTTCTGCGAAAAATGACATATATTTTACACGAAAATTTGCTGATAAAATACGTAACACTTAAATTACATAATCTGTAATTAAATTTAAAATAACATAGGGGCTGCCCGATTTGAAAAACGAACTTACCCAAGCTATTAATGCAATAAAGGGCCTTGCCGAGTTTCATTAAAATCTATTAATAAGTTTTTGAGTTATCGTGTGGATATATATATATATATATATATATATATATATATATATATATATATATTTATATATATATATATATATATATATATATATATATATATATATATATATATATATATATATATATGCCCGAGATTACTTAACCTCGGTGATCGTACGACAATCGGTTTTGTCAACGTGCTATTGTCATTGGCTTGACAGGTTTATTTATCCAAGCCTTATACATTCATTATTAATTTTTAAGTTTCGATTTTAAATAATGAATTAAATTAGTTTCAAATTTTGCAATATTTACACAATTTTTAACCGTCCTGATTGCATACGTGCTGTTACTGTGTGAACTAATTAATTTAATAACATAACTTATTTCAGATTAGGGTCTTGGACAATTAATATGATCAAACAACTTTGATGTTTTCGGCAATGATTCAAGCTTTTCATATAAACTAAAATTATTAATCGAAAAACAACTTATTCTCACATTAACCTATTAACCTACAATAAAAACAATCACTGGCCAAATTTTTATTTCCTTTTGTCTATCATTTTCCATAACTGCGGCCGAGATTTCACGATTGTTGGTTCGGTTAGTATGTTTATGCCATGAGATATAAGAGATATGATATTGCGCATATGCCCCGCCCCCTCCTATGACGTCACGTGGTGAGTAACGTTATAGAAGTCCAACTACACACTTAAAACAAAGTCATTCGTAATCAAAAAGTTTCTATACGTCAGTTGAATGCGGTTGAAGTTACATTCCACTTCGTCGCCTATATTGTCTTTTTTAGATAATATAGAACGCAGCACTAAATTTAATCTTTTTCATTAATTTAAGGTCAAATCTCACAAAACACTTCTACATAATCCCAGGCAAGAAAACCGTCAAGCATTTAACGAGGAAAAAACCGCTATGTCCACATTCTTTCTGAGGCAAAAAACTCGTTTAATAACTACATCAAAAACAAAGTTCTCTTAAGCTCTAAGATCAGCAAACCCTTCTGGACTCTTGCTAAATCTATTGGGAATAATTTCTGCAAGAGCACTTTCCCACCTCTTGTCTCAGGGGATGGCATTGTTGCTACCGCCCTGAGCAAGGCTGAACTTTTTGCCTCGTTGTTCGCCGGCAATTCTACTCTCAACCCACCTCCAAATGTTCAACCACCAACAGTCCCCAATGTCGCACATAAAATGACGGACATCATTTTCAAAACCAAAAAGGTACGAAAGATGCTCTCTTCTCTTAATACCAGGAAAGCCTCTGGCCTTGACGAGATCCCAGCAATTGTTCTCAAAAAATGCGCACCAGAACTTGCTCCTGTCCTGACTCGTCTGTTTCAGACATCTTACAATAGAGGTATATTCTCTAGTAACTGGAAAACTGTTCGAGTACAACTCGTCCCCAAGAAAGGATCCAAAGCGCTTCCTAGCAACTACAGGCCTATTTCTCTCCTTTCAGTCATCTCTAAAGTGATGGAAAAGTATATGAACACCGAATTACTAAGATTTCTTGAAAACACAGTCTAATCCATGACAGGCAGTATGGATCCCGTCAGCACAGATCAACTGCCGACCTCCTTTCCTTTGTCACCCATTCTTGGAACAAGTCTATGGAATTACACGGTGAATCCCAAATTGTCGCTCTTGACATATCCAAAGTCTTCGACCAGGTCTGGCACGCAGCGCTGCTTAATAAACTACCGGCCTATGGCCTACCACCAAAACTATGTACCTGGACAGCAAACTTCCTCTCCAACCGGAGCATTTCTGTTGTTGTGGATGGCAATTCCTCTAAACTATATCCAATTAATGCAGGAATTCCTCAAGGTTCAGCTTTAGCCCCTACTTTGTTTCTTCTCCACATCAATGACCTCCTCTCTAGCACATCCAACACAGTTCACAGTTACGCGGACGACAGCACCCTCCACTCAAATATACAATATTCTAAGCCTGTCTCTTTGGCCCAATTAGATGAGGATCGCAGACACATGGAGGGTTCTGTCTCCGTGGATCTCCAAAAAATATTAGACTGGGGAAGCAGAAATCTTGTACAATTTAACCCCCCCAAATCTCAGTTTTGCTTTCTTTCTCATAAAAGGTACACCAGCCCTAGAACCATTACAATGAAGAACCAAGTTATTCAAAGTAATGAGTCCTTTTCACTTGTTGGCATCTCTGTGGATCAAAATCTCACTTGGCACCAACATGTCACATCAATTGTAGAAGCGGCTGCTAAGAAATTAGGTTTCCTCTTCCGGGCTCGCCAATACTTTTCACCAGCTC
Organism: Tillus elongatus; assembly: GCA_964006375.1. Lineage (NCBI taxonomy): Eukaryota > Metazoa > Arthropoda > Insecta > Coleoptera > Cleridae > Tillus > Tillus elongatus. The sequence continues at coordinate 179,284,224 of OZ023263.1, forward strand.
TATACCTCTATACCTTATATACTTCACAAATAAGGCCAAACCTCGAATACTGCTCCCACATCTGGGGTGCTGCTACCGCTTCTACACTCGCTATCCTGGACTCCATTCAGAAGAGAGCTATACGTCTCATTAGTGACCCTACCCTCACCCAAGGCTGCCATCCCTTGCCCACCGACGTGCTCTTTTGACCTCTCTCTCTTTTATAGATATCTGCACGGGCAGTGCTCAGATGAGCTTTCTTCCATAGTTCCTCCACCTGCTGCCCCCAACAGATCTACCATGGGAACAGAACGAATGCATCCTTTTACTGTCCAGGTCACCAGACATAGAACATCTTGTTATGCCCGCTCTTTTGTCCCGAGGACTTCCAAGTGGTGGAATTCCTTGCCGGCACATGTTTTTTCTTCTCCTCCGAACCTCCAAACCTTCAAGTCCAGAAGTAACAAGTTGCCTCTTTCCTCCTTGTCGACACCCACGGTAGGATACTACTTAGGCTGTAATCCCTAGTGGTGTGTTGTTGAAATAAAAAAAATATGTTACATATATATATATATATATATATATATATATATATATATATATATATATATATATATATATATATATATATATATATATATATATATATATATATATATATATATATATATATATATATATACAGTGTGGAACAGCCAAATGGAATAAATTCGATAACGGATAAATGAGGGCGTGTTAGGAAAAACGCTTGGACACGTCGATTTGTATTTTTAACTGCGCATCTTTTTCAAGAAAAAAAAATTATATAGGGTGCGTCATGTGACAGTGGCCAATACCAACTTTCTTATTTTAAATACAAGCCCCTGTATATTATTAATTTTTTGGATTCTTCAGAAAATTCTAGACATAATTCATGTACAATGTTCTATACCTATCTTCAACTGTTTCGGAAATATTAAGTATTTTCAGATTTATTACAAAAATTAACATTAAAAATAGAAAATTATTTTATTTCACAAATTCGCTACATTGCATTCAATACTTATTTCCCATTCAACTCTTGATAATGAGAAAGTAAACAAAAACCATTCCTGCGTTTCTTTTTACTGATATGAAATGAAACAAAAACAAAAACAGTTTTCTTTCTGTTCGTATAAAACTCGTAGCCTTAGCAACTTGTTGTCTGCCTGCATGACAGTAGTGATTAGTGTCAGTGCTATTGTCGTTTGAATTTCGTTAACTGTACGTAATAATATCAGAAAAATGGTTCATTTAACAGAAATGCACAAAATAACCATTCTACAAATGATTGGTTATGGAGATAACACACGGACACAGATGGAAGTGTCTCGATTATTCCACGAAAAATTTCCAAATTTGCCGCCTGTATCCCAAGGAACAATTAGCAAAATAGAAAAGCAGTTTCGCGAGCTTGGTCATGTGAGACAGATAAAAAAAGTAGCTGCCAATGCAGTAAGTGATGATACGAAATTGGATATTACGCTTGAGTTTCAAGAAAACCCACATACTTCTGGTCGACAAGCAGCCCAACTATTCAACGTTAGCCACGCAGCAATTTTTCGAACATTAAAGGAAAGTAAAATGCATCCCTATAAAATGATACCAACTCAGGAGCTCATGGAGGACGATTTCGATAGGAGAACGTATTTTTGTGAACAAATGATGGCAATGTTAGATAACAATGTGATCCAATTAGAAGATGTTTTGTTTCCTGATGAGAGCACATTTACACTTCACGGTCATGTTAATCGTCAAAATTGCCGCTATTGGTCTAATGAGAATCCTCATTGGATGAGAGAGGAACATACGCAATATCCTGAAAAAGTTAATGTTTGGGCAGGAATTGTTGGAAATCATATCGTAGGTCCCTTTTTCATTGATGGCAACTTGAATGGGGATAAATATTTAGAACTGCTCCAAAATAATGTCGTGCCAACTTTGACAAACTTATATCCAGATCCAGCAAACCCACAAGTTCCTGCCAATAAAATATGGTTTCAGCAAGATGGAGCACCGCCCCATTACCAAATCAATGTCGGCAGTACCTGAACCAAATTTTTCCAAATCGGTGGATAGGGAGGCGCGGATCGATAGAATGGCCAGCACGATCTCCTGATCTGTCGCTATTAGACTACTTTTTGTGGGGATATGTCAAAAGTATTGTATACAAAACTAAGCCCCTCAACTTAGATGACTTAAAAATACGAATCACGCTTGCGATTAGATCAGTCACGCCTGAGATGTTGAGTAATGTTAGAAGACATTTCTATACCAGATTAGCATGTTGCCAAGATGTTCGTGGCGAGCATTTTGAACATTTACTACATTGACATTAATTTTTTTTTTGTTTTTTTAAATTATTAACAAATAATCAGTATTTCTTATTAGAATTTGTGAAATAAAATAATTTTCTATTTTTAATGTTAATTTTTGTAATAAATCTGAAAATACTTAATATTTCCGAAACAGTTGAAGATAGGTATAGAACATTGTACATGAATTATGTCTAGAATTTTCTGAAGAATCCAAAAAATTAATAATATACAGGGGCTTGTATTTAAAATAAGAAAGTTGGTATTGGCCACTGTCACATGACGCACCCTATATAATTTTTTTTTCTTGAAAAAGATGCGCAGTTAAAAATACAAATCGACGTGTCCAAGCGTTTTTCCCAACACGTCCTCATTTATCCGTTATCGAATTTATTCCATTTGGCTGTTCCACACTGTATATATATATATATATATATATATATATATATATATATATATATATATATATATATATATATATATATATATATATATATATATATATATATATATATATATATATATACGCACAAGACAAGTATAATAATTAAGGGGAGCCCTGAATTAGCATTAAGGATACACAAACTTAAAAAGTAGAGAAGGCGTTCGCAGACATTTAGAGGGCGTTAACATTCATGAACTTGATTTTATCATGTCACATAATCACAGTATAGTATTCTGATCTTAAAACATGACTACCAACTGTATGCACTTAAATATTAGTAAAATACGTAATTTGTTAAGAGGGTTATCGCGCGGATATATATATATATATATATATATATATATATATATATATATATATATATATATATATATATATATATATATATATATATATATATATATATATATATATATATATATAATTTAATGGACCTTGGTTTTGGGTTCTATGGGCCCAAATTCACGCTAATCTGAAGAAATTTTTTCAAAAGATTTTCATCGTTAACTCTCTATTTTTCTTAATGAAAATTCTCTAAAATCTTTAAAACTTACTTATCGACGTAAATCAGACGAACGTAAACTTTAATATCTAAAAATGGAAATTTTGGTGTTTTTTGATGTCTAGAATCCGAATTCAAGCATTAGAATAGAAACCCGAGAGAAAATTTTGTCGGCTAGTGTAATTCAAGGCTATTAATTTAACACAGTCTTGCATTAAGAGTCCAGCAAAAAATGTAGTTTTTAGAAAGACATTATTTAAAAGTAAATCAGTATGTTCATATTTGATTAGACGTGCACGTTAAAGATTTCCACATAAAAACCTTATGGTTAATCTAGCAAATAAAACAATAAGATAAAGAGGTGAATTTCTTTTAACTAATGAACATATTATGCAATTCACACAAACATTGGCCTCATTGTTTTAGTGTCGTAATAATTTTAACACTATTCCGAATATGGACGCGGTGCCCATGTTAATTATTCTACTGTCAAATAAAATCAGCCAGCGTGCAGATAACAATCTAAGTTTGTTCCAGATTATATGTGTTATCACTAATAGCAACAAGAATTGTAAGAATAATAATCATGATGATAGTTGCTTAAAGAAAAATTCTAAACTCCCTATTCTAAAATCTTCTTTTCAAATTCCTTATCGAAATAAAACAAAACAAAGTTATTTCATTGTTTAATATTAGTAAATTGTTTTGTTTGCGTACGTTTACCATGCAGATATATATACAGAATTCGACATTTTTATACGGGGTGAATTTTACGTAAATAGAAGCAATATTTACTACTGGGCGGCGAAAAGTCCCCACTGGATAAGAGCTCCCCCAAAGCAACATCCCTGGTCAGTTAATGTGTGGTGTCTGATTATATCAATCATGAAAAATTTATTGGTCCGCATTTCTTTGAAGGGCATTCAAATAGATAAATGTACACTATTTTTTTTAAAAACCAATTACCCCAACTTTTAAAACAAAGCATTAACCCCGACACGTGGTATATCAACAACCGTAATCATTTGAATGGAATATTTGGAAACAGGTCGATTGGTCGAGCAGGTCCGGTCAACTGGCCTGCTAGGTTCCCGGATTTAACCCCCCTTAATTATTTCTTTTGGGGTTTTCTAAAAGACAAAGTGACACGATTGCCCGTACAATTTTAGATGATATAAAAAAGAAAATAGACTTTGCCTGCTCATTAGTGACACCGGAAATGTTGCAGTATTAATGGAATCCATTTAGAAAAAGAGTGAGAAAGTGTTTGGGAGTTGAAGTGAAATATTAAATTTGGTCAACAGTATAACCTATATAGTAAAAACAATGTACCATATTTCACCAAAATAACATTATTGTTTGAAAAAGTAAAAAAAAAATGCGAAAATAAACTTTAAATGTTCCCCGAAAAACTGGTCCGATTTTCCAGGCCAACGAACTTCTTCAAGCTATTTACCCACCTACCGAGATATACTTTTTCACAAAAAGTTTTTTGGCAAAACTAACAACAAAAATTTTTCATGAAAATTTGCAAATTATTTTTTCACGAAAACCTGAGAACCGCTTTGTTTGCATTTGCATTTTTTTAATGGCAAATATATCTTTCTTTAAAATAACCAGGCATCAAGTTTGGTTACCAGTATACTCTAAATAGTAGAAACAGAAACAATGTACCATATTTCATCAAAATAATTTTATTGTTTGAAAATGTAAAAACATTTTCCGAAAATAAACTTAAATGTTCCCGAAGAAACTAGTTTCCAACGAACCTTAACGTAATAACAAATTGGCCTATTGAAATTTGAAGCATTTAATGAAAGTTCGCTACCATAGCCATTATTTTCCTACCAACATGCATTATATTTCGATGGAAAATGCAAAAATGCAATAATATAAGACGTGTTCGATAAAAAAAAAAGAAAATTTGTATCACCAACGGTTTATGGGCCAGCCTCTCGTTGTAAAAATATTTTTATAAAATGCAGCTCAAGACACCCTATAATTAAGGTCTACAATTTTTCTCGTATCTTGTATAATAACAGATATATAAAAGTTTACCGTAAAAATGCATCACCCTGTATACGAAAATAGATTAAAAACGGAAACTGACCCCGGATATGAGTTCTAGGGCGCTTAGAGTGCGCTAATTTGAAGAAATATTTTTAAAATTTAAAAGTGTAGGTCTTCAATAACGAATTTTTTTACGGAAATTCGCTAAAAGTTATAGACCATTAAACGAACTCTATGACTAAAACTATTGCCAAATCATTAGAGAAAGGGTATATTCGAAATGAATTTTCTGGAAACATTTTAGTAAACGGAAGGACAATGACGATTGAAGCTGAAACTTAAGGGTTTGTAAAACACTCGACTTGCTACATTTTTTTTTCTACGTAACCCGTATTCGTTACAGGTTCTTTGCCTAAATGTTTCCAATTTTGACGTTTCAAATCGCGACTTTGACGTTTTAAGAGGAAAATCCCAAAATGTTTTTCTCTAAATGGCTATAACTTTTTTCACTAAGTGAGATATAAAACACGAAGCACATGCGGCACCTTGTTGCGGAACCAAGTAGTATGTTGTCACGGCAGCTCCAAATACCACAAAATGTTAAATATTAGAGACTATACAACCAACTAACAATTTAATAAATTGTCAGCCCTGGCCCATTTCTCCCCTAAAATGGGAACAAAATATGTAAGGCTAGATGCATTCTGCATTCTCACCACAATTAGAACCGTAGACCGGTTTCGCTCTAATTAGAGCTCGTTAGTACGGCATACTAATTGCAGCGAAAATACACCTATAAAGTATTACGTCTATGGAGCCAGCCTTCCAACACTAAGTGAGATATAAGACACGAAGCACGTGCCGCCAACTCGTTGCGGAACCAAGTAGTAGGTTGTCACGGCAGCTCCAAATAACACAAAGTGTTAAATATTAGAGACTGTATACAACCAACTAACAATTTAATAAATTGTCAGCACTGGCCTATTTCTACCGTAATATAGGGAATTTCTACCGTAATATAGGCACAAAGTATGTAAGCTAGATGCATTATCACCACAATTAATTGTTGGTTCTAACTTTCCTTGGTTTTGGGTTCTAGGGGCCCTAATTCGCGCTCATTTGAAAAAATGTTTTAAAAGTCTTATCATCGATACCGCGAATTTTCCTAATGAAAATTCATATCGCGGATTTTCCTAATGAAAATTCACGTAAAAGAAATGCATCTGATCGACGAACTTTAGAACAATACACTAAAAAATTAATAACCAATCGCGTTTCATTCTTGATAATGATAAACCAAGCAAAAACAATTTCAGTGCCCTTTTCGGACGATATTAATTAAAAAGAAAGGAGTTATCAATATTCTTCATAGTTGGGAATGTTAGTTTTATTTAAAACGCCTTAGTAACTTGCTGTGTGATTGTCACCGCATAACAGTATTTGTCAGTTATTGACTGCAATTCAGAAACATGGTTTATTTAACAGAAATACATAAAATAACAATTCTACAGATGATTGGTTACGGAGATAAAACACGATCACGGATCGAAGTCGAAGTTGCTCGCCTATTTAAGGAAAAATTTCCCGATTTGCCGACGCCTATATTCCAAGGGACAATTAGTAAAATTGAAAAGCAATTTCGCGAGCATGGACATGTAAGGCAGATACAAAAAAAAACTTTCAATGCACCAAATGATACCAAATTGGAAATAATGCTTGAGTTTAAGAAAAACCCACATACTTTGAGTCGACAAGCAGCCACAGCATTTTATGTTAGCGATTCATCGATTATTCGAATATTAACAGAAAATAAAATGCATCCCCAGAAATTGGTACAAACTTAGTAGCTTATTAAAGACGATTTTGATATAAAAATACCTTTCGTGAACAAATTATGGAAATGTTAGATAACAATGTTTTGGACATGTTTTGTTTCCTGATAGTGCAGCTTTACACTTCATGGCGGTTCTAATAGTTAAAATTGTCGCCACTAGTCTGACAAAAATCAACACTGGAATAGAGGAGAACCTACGCAATTTTCCTAAAAAGTTATGTTTTGGCAGGAATTGCCATTGATTCCTTTTTCATTGATGTCAATTTGAATTGAGATAAAGCACTGTTCCAAATTGACGTCGTGCAAACTTTGGTGAACTTATATCCTAATCGCGCAAACCCACACACGTTCCAGGGAATGTGATATGGTTCCAGCAGGATGGAGCACCACCATGTTACCATATCAATTTCCGTCAGTATCCTGACTTAATATCTCCAAATCGGTGGATAGGGAGTCGAGGATCGTTAGAATAGCCAGCACGATCACTCGATGTTACGCTATTGGACTTCTTCTTATTGGGATATGTGAAAAGTATGGTATACAAAACTAGTAGTAGTAGCAGTGGTGGGGAGGCCAACGCCAAGCAAGTAGGCCACAATGGGCCCTTTTTGCCAACCCCAGCAACCATGCTCTACTCTTCCTCGGTTCCGTTGCCAAACCGCCTCGACCTCGAGATGAAGGCCGTCACGGTCTTCAATTGGACGGTACTTACCTGATTCCTCTGCAGAGTCCTCGATCCGAACAATTCTACTCGAAGGCTCCCAAAAGCATCGCATTCACACAGGTAGTGGTAGGACGTTTCTTCATCCTCGCCGCATTCCTGGCAAATGGGATCCCTCTCTACGCCTATCAATGTGAGGTGTCTTCTAAGGGCGCCGTGGCCTGTCAGCACCCCAAGGATGCGGCGAAACGTAGGTCGACTCCCTCCGAGTAGCCAGCTTTATCTCTGTCCGGTCCCTCCACGAAGTCCCTCGCCTGCCTGCAGCCACCAACCGACCCCCAGTGCCTCTCCATTGCTTCCTCGGTCCACCTGTCTAAGGCGACAGAGACTGTCTTCCTACTTATGCCTATCGCAGGCTCCGGGCCACAGAACGGCCGCCGGGAACCGAGTATTGCGAGATTATTCGTCACCTCATTCCCCGCTACGCCACAGTGTCCCGGAACCCACCACCACATTACCATATCAATTTCCGGCAGTATCCTGACTTAATATCTCCAAATCGGTGGATAGGCAGGCGGGGACCATTAGAATGGCAGCACAATCGCTCGATGTTACGCTATTGGACTTCTTTTTATTGGGATATGTGAAAAGTATGGTGTACAAAACTAATCCACGAGATTTAACTCACTTGAGGAGAAGAATACAGATTGAGATTAGTTACTGTTAGAGGAAATTTTTATCTACTACCACCAAGACGTTCAAGGCATTCATTTTGAACATATCCTGCATTAAGATTTATGTGTTATTTATTTTTATTAAAATAAAGAATGAAATGTGATTAGTTATTAATTTTTAAGTGTGTTTTAGCGAAGTTCGTCAATCAAATGGATTTCTTTTCTTTACTGTTGATTTTTGCAATAGCATTTTTGAATAGAAAATGAAAAGATGTTTCAAATAAGGTATCACAGGTCTCTTCTTCCGTTTAAAAATTTGTCGGTTGCAACTGTCACTCGAATGGGATTGAATGTAGGCGTAAAGGTTTCACGTTGCGGGGTGTCATTTTTAGTGAATTTTCTTTAAAAAATTCACTAATGGGGAGATCCCGACTTTTGAATTTTGAAAAAAATTTTGCAAATGAGCGCGAACTAGGACCCCTAGAACCCATATCCAGTGTCAGTTTCAATTTTATATGTTTATATATATATATATATATATATATATATATATATATATATATATATATATATATATATATATATATATATATATATATATATAGTATTAATATATCTTTGAGAATTAGTTGGCTTTATATACTAATCTAAAATTATAAAATTATGTTGTTATCGTTTGTTCTAATTAATTTTGTATCTAGGAATGGTACACTGTTACCTGTTTCCTCTTCTAATGTAAATTAAATAAATTGGTTGTAAGAATTAAAAACATCTAAAATGTGTGTTGTTGAATTTAGAGGAATACTACAAATAATGTCGTCAACATATATTAATTTTCATTCAGATCATTTATTTAAAACTAAAATTAACATTTTATTAGGTTTACAAAATAGAATATTAAAGATATGCCATGCCATGCGCGACAAAAATTTAAGAAAAGTTTTTAATATTTTTGTTAACAACTCTTATCCTCCCAAACTACTTTATAAACTTTTATACAATTGTTCAAACAATCACGATTACAATAAAAGACACTCTCTACAAACAGTATCAAATTGATCTGACATCTGACAGACATAACACTCATATAATTTCGAGTTCGGAAACATCTAACTTTTTTTACATATCAATCCCATACATTAAAAGTAATTCCAATAGGTTAAAGTTTATATTTAAAAATGAAACCAATTTTAAAATAACGTTTCGATATTCAAAAACAATTAATAACATTTTCAGTAAACTCAAAAGTAAGGATGAAATTTCCAAAGTGTCTGGAGTGGTATATTGTATTCCATGTAATAATTGTAGTTTAAGATACATTGGCCAACAAACAATTGGCACTTTTCGACTTCACTCAAATTTATAAAAAAGTTTTTTTCATGTTTGTTATTGAATAATTAGTTTAGTAAAACTGACATTATATGTAAGTATTTTAAACTTTTATATTTGTATCACACCGATAACTCAAAAAATAATAGGCTGATTTTGATAAAATTTGGCATGTACCTGCCTTTTGTAAGTGGCTTGGATAACTTTGTTAGTCAGAAAAATCGGACGACGTTTTCCGGGAATATTTTGAGTTTTCATTCGAAAAAAAAAATTATATCAAAAAATAAAAAAGCTATGCTAACCAAATTTGGTATGTAGGTTTACGATATAAAAAATAAACTACACACAAAAATTTAGATTTCTATGTTACAAGAAAAAAAAGTTATAAAAAAATATTTGGTGTCAGATCATTTCTATGAAAATTAACTACCATAACGCACTTGCTGCGTCCAGGCTTTTTTAATCTAAATTTAACGTGTTTCTGGATTTATTTATAAATATGCACATAAATGGAGATACTGAACTTATTCCACAGTGTATAATATTACATGGAACATAATATATGAATTACAGTTTTAACAGGCAACAACATTAGCTGTTTGAAAGGAACTCGATTTTAATTTGCTTAGTTTTACATCGCATGTATCCGTGACATGATTTAGTTCAATGAAAATAAATTGCATATTATATTTCAGTAATTGTGATACTATAGGTAGGTGGTAGTAAATGATCACTTGCGGTGGTCTGTCTCTTGTACTTTTGCCGTCACCGCCTATAGTCTATGTTAGAAGTTACGATTTTTCTAGAACAGATTAAAAGAACCTGCACATGTCATTGCGTCCCCTCTTCCAATTTTAATAAATATGTCCCTGGAAAATAGTGTTTTTCCAGATGTACCAAAGAAATATGTAATGTATAATAATAATAATAATGTGTTATTAAGCCATTATTTAAGGCGGGAGATAAAAATGAAATATTTAATTATGGACCAATATTGTTAATGTCAACAATGCTAAAATATTTGAACAAATTATCTACAAAAAAAAACCGATTATATTAAATTAAAAGTATGGACGCTGGGCAGCAAGTGCCTTATGGCACTGCATTTTTATAGAAATGAGCAATGCATTATATTTACAAAAATTACACACACACACAAATATATATATATATATATATATATATATATATATATATATATATATATAAATTTCATCAATTTTGGTGAATTGGTGAGACTTTGCACAAATTTTTTCAAATGAACGCAACTAGGACCCCTAGAACTCATATCTGGGGTCAGTTTAAATTTTTATATGTTTATATATATATATATATATATATATATATATATATATATATATATATATATATATATATATAAACATATATTTCAATTCAATTTTATCAAATTCTTAATATTTATCAATTTACAAACACTAAAAACTGTTTTATAATTATAAAATACAGAAGAGACAGAGCACCTAAGTTTATTAACTTGTATGTGGTCTGAAAGATTAAAAAAGTCTGGACGCAGCAAGGGCGTTATGGTAGTGAATTTTCTTAAAATGTTTTTAATAGCAAATATATCTTTTTTTAAGAAAACTGGCATCAGATTTGGTTACCAGTATAAGCTATATAGAAAAAGCGATGTACCATATTTCATCAAAATAATTTTATTGTTTGAAAATATACAAAAATCTTCCGAAAAAAGACTTAAAATATTCCCGAAAAAAACTGTTTTCCTGGCCAAAGAACCTTAAGTTTGTAGCAAATTAAACTATCTAAAGAAACATTTTATGAAAAATCGCTACCATAACGCACTTGCTGAGTCCCGAATTTATTTTCTTACAAACATAAATTATATTTTGATGGAAAATGCAAAATGCAATAATATAAGGCGTGTTCAATTAAGAAAAAAAATTATATCACCAGCGATTTATGGGCCAACCTCTGACTGTAACAATAATTTTATAAGATGCAGCTCCAGACACCGTAAAATTAACGTATACAATTTTTTCTCGTATCTTGTATAATAATGGCTATATTGAGCTTTACCCTAGAAATGCGTCAGCCTGTATATATGAAAACAGATAAAAAGTGACACTAACCGGGATATGGGTTCTATGGGGCCTAGTTCGCGCTCATTTGAAGAAATCTTTTCAAAATTTAAAAGTCACTAAAATTATATCCAACTCGATGTGTAAATTTGTGATGGCCAAAAATAAAGATGAATGTAAGAAGAGCATACCTACATTTCTATTACGCATGTCAGAAAAGAAAATATTTATATACATGTGTTGTCAAAATAATTTGTCAGTTGAATATGACATGTACTGATGCAGTGGACTATCATTATGCACTATTGTATTACGCCTTATAAGAATATTGTTTTTTTGGAGTACGAAAGCTTATTTTACTGTTTTAAAATTTTTCGAACCCTTAACCCGAAATGTTTTTTTCTATAAAATTACATCAATTGTGTTTGTCATACAAAAATATTTCGTTTTGTGTTCCCATTTGGCCTCCAAAGTAACCGAAATTGTTTGCATTAAATGCCTTTGACTTTTTTTCTTTTAACCTAGAAATGTAAATTTCGGTAGATAGTTTAGCTGTAATGAAGTAAATCCGCGTACCAACTTTTAATACTAAAGCTTTGTTATTTCCGGAAATATGAGATTTTCCGAAATAAAACTGGTCCGATTTTTTTGGCTAACGAATATATATATATATATATATATATATATATATATATATATATATATATATATATATATATATATATATATATACCAGTTTTATTTCGGAAAATCTTATATTTCCGGAAAAAAAAAAGTTATTTACAGCTAAACTATCTACCGAAATTTACATTTCTAGGTTAAAAGAAAAAAAGTTATAGGCATTTAATGCAAACAATTTCGGTTACTCTGGAGGCCAAATGAGAACACAAAACGAAATATTTTTGTATGATAAACACAATTGATGTAATTTTATTATTTTATTTCGAATTTTGAAAAAATTTCTTTAAATGAGTGCGAACTAGAATATCCGGGGTCAGTTTCAATATATATATATATATATATATATATATATATATATATATATATATATATATATATATATATATATATATATATATATATATATATATATATATATATATATATATATATATATATATATATATATAATCGATTGCGGGAAAACTATCAATAGGAAAAACCTGAAAATTGGATATTACACTAAAGTCGTTGGAGGCCACAGGTTAAAAATATTTTCAAGATGGCGGCACTTCCGGTTATACCGGAAGTAGATGTCAATTCGCTTATTTTAAATGGAACACCCTATATTTTATTGCAGTTTCGGATTTTATAATACACTCTGAACACTTTTTGTACATAATGTTCTATACCTATCTTCAACCGTCCAGAAGATATTTAGACTTTAAGATAAAATTTGACAGTTATGGCCAGTCATAAAGATACCGATATTTTTATAATAAGAACATATTTCGTTATGATTTTTAGAATTCTTCTGAAAGATATTTCACTTCATCTATTTCCACATCGAGACTAACGATAGAGTATACAGAGTGTCCAAAAAAAATTCTTGAATTTTGCAATGAGAAATTGCAAAAATCTCGCGATTTTCAAATTGGAACCCCCTTTTTTTATAACACTATCGTGTTAAGCTCAAAAAATCACTGATACTTTGTATGTAATTACCTATAACTAAATCAAACGGTTTTCATTTAATTTTGAAAAAACTCATTTCAACGAATGATATTTTGATAAATTTCCTACCATAGGCGTTAGCCATGGAAAATAAATTGCCGAGTGTGTTTCTATGGAAACTTCAACAGTTTGTTGATTAACTAGCTAATAATGGCACGGTTAAATTACACACAGGAAGATAATTTAAATTTATTTACTATTTAAGGAGAATGTAATAAAGTAATTTCGCGAACGTGTGATACATTTGCTGATAGATATCCAGATAAAGAGAAACCGTCACGTAAAACCGTCAAACGAATAGTAGACAATTTCAAAACTGCGGATCTGTCAAGAAAATGTTGCAGAGGGCTAAACCCGTTATTGACAACGAACAAATTGAGACAGCAAGCAGATATTTTGCCGCATACCCTACAAAGTCAACGAGGCAAGTAGCACTGGAGTTTGGATTGTCAAAAACATCCGTTCTACGAAGTTTACGAAAAGATAAGTTCCATCCTTATGCTTGTTCAGTTGTGCAACATTTAAAGGAAACTGATTTTTCAAGAAAGGTTGAATTCTGTGAATTTATTTTAATGCGATTCCAAGAAAAAGAGCTGTTTTTAGATAACATCATATGGACGAATTCAGCAACATTTTCAAAGAATGGACTTTTCAATCGTCGTAATTCTCACTATTGGAGTGACACCAATGTTCATCCTTCTAGGGAAGGACATTTTGAAGAAAGCTGGCAGTTTAATGTTTATTGTGCTATAAGGAATGGCGGCGTTGTTGCCCTAGAAATGTACGACGATAATTTGAATGTTGACAATTAATCCGAAATTCATAAAATACTTTATTTATTTACTTGTAGGTGAGCGTTAGTTAGAAATTTTGCAAAATTTGGAAATAACTTATTTGGGCAACCTTTCATTGAATGAATATAGGCGAATATTTTACCAACATGATGGGGCCCCTCCTCATAATAGTCACCTGGTTAACAATATTTTACAATCTCTATTTGCTGACCAATGGATTGCCAACAATGGGCCACACCTTTGGCCGCCTCAATCGCCTGACTTATCTGTTCTCGATTTTTTTATATGGGGTACTATAAAAAATAAAATCTACAAAACTGCAGTTTCTACTAAAGAAGATTGCATGCAGCGGGTTCGAGAATCATTTCGTGAATTGGATCCGGATTAAATAAGAAGGGCCACACTTGAGGGATTGACACGTAAGTGTGAAAAATGTCTTCACGCCAGAGGTCGTCAATTTGAACACTTAGGACGTTAATTTTTGTTTCATTTATTCAGTCCATGTTGTGTGTGAATTGTTTTTTTAATTTTCTATTATCTGTTTGATGGGTTTATATAAGGTTATATGGCAAAATACCTAAAAATTGCTGTCTCGATTTGTTCGTTGTCAACAACGGGTTTAGCCCCCTGCACCTTTTTCTTGACAGATCCGCAGTTTTTGAAATTGTCTACTATTCGTTTGACGGTTTCTGTTTATCTGGATATCTATCAGCAAATGTATCACACGTTCGCGAAATTACTTTATTACATTGTCCATAAATAGTAAATAAAATTTAAATAATCTTCGTGTGTGTCGTTTAACCGTGCCATTATTAGCTAGTTAATCAACAAACTGTCAAAGTTTCCATAGAAACACACTCGGCAATTTATTTTCCATGTCTAACGCTTATGGTAAGAAATTTATCAAATTATCAGGCTTTGAAATGAGTTTTTTCAAAATTAAATGAAAACCGTTTGATTTAGGTATAGGTAATTACATACAAAGTATCAGTGATTTTTTGAGCTTAACACGGTGTTATAAAAAAAGGGTGTTCCAATTTGAAAATCGCGAGATTTTTGCAATTTCTCATTGCAAAATTCAAGAATTTTTTTTGGACACTCTGTATACTCTATCGTTAGTCTCGATGTGGAAATAGATGAAGTGAAATATCTTTCAGAAGAATTCTAAAAATCATAACGAAATATGTTCTTATTATAAAAATATCGGTATCTTTATGACTGGCCATAAATGTCAAATTTTATCTTAAAGTCTAAATATCTTCTGGACGGTTGAAGATAGGTATAGAACATTATTTACAAAAAGTGTTCAGAGTGTATTATAAAATCCGAAACTGCAATAAAATATAGGGTGTTCCATTTAAAATAAGCGAATTGACATCTACTTCCGGTATAACCGGAAGTGCCGCCATCTTGAAAATATTTTTAACCTGTGGCCCCCAACGACTTTAGTGTAATATCCAATTTTCAGGTTTTTCCTATTGATAGTTTTTCCGCAATCGATCGTGGGACCTCCCGGAGGACCACCCTGTATATATATATATATATATATATATATATATATATATATATATATATATATATATATATATATAGAAACTGACCCCCGATATTCTAGTTCGCACTCATTAGTTTTCCCGCAATCGATCGTGGGACCTCCCGGAGGACCACCCTGTATATATATATATATATATATATATATATATATATATATATATATATATATATATATATATATATATATATATATATATATATATATATATATATATATATATATATATATATATATATATATATATATATATATATATATATATATATATAGAAACTGACCCCCGATATTCTAGTTCGCACTCATTTGAAGAAATTTTTTCAAAATTCGAAAGTCGCGATCGCCTCATTAGTGAATTTGTTTTTAAGAAAATTCACTAACACCAAAATATCAAAACAAAAATAAAATAAGTCCCAAAACATGCTCTGCCACCGTACCTTATCCCAGTCCCTCCCGCTAATCCATCCCCCACAGTTCACAAGCAAACGACATGATATATATCTCTGACCCCGTCTCTCCATATATCTCAACAACACAACGATTTACCCAAATACTTCCTTTTCTACGTATTTTATTTTCGCATTATGCCCATGTAGAACACACATACACTCTTTCACATATATACATATACACAAATACTCCTACAACCGCGCATACACAAACAACCGGTAAATGTTAGATTTTGCAATATTCAAAAGTCAGGATCTCCCCGTTAATGAATTTTTTCTGCGAAAATTCACTAAAACGAATGAGATAGCGGGACTCATACTTCATTTTAAAATCGGCGTGAAGCGATCCGGACGGTTTTATTGGCTCCACAACAGACGTTCCGGCTGTTTCAATCCTCGCGTTATATTTCGGTTAAGCACCATGCTCATCGGTATTTTTTTTTATTACAACAACATTTATTGAAAGATGTTCGTGGTGCAGTATACACTAAGATATGCCTTTTTTTTGACTTTTTTTATTTTATTTTTTATTAACAAAAAAAAACTGTTTAATCATGGGACAATTGACAGATAAAGATATGAATTGAAATGCACTTAAAAACTTTACAAACACTATCTTTTTTTTTTACTTATTTTTGATAAACCGGCTACTTATTCAAAAGGCAGTCAGACTTAAATATTTACGTTTTATTTTTATAAAATGTTGTAGGTACCCAATGCTGCTCAATTATAGACGCTTAATTGTACTGTGAAATATTAAAAGTCAAGATTTTAGCTCAATAATGGGAAATTGACTTATTATAACATTTCAGATATATTTATGAAAATTCGCTGCAAAAACGCGTTGCCTGCATACTTTTTTTTCAATACTTACTTACTATTTTAACTTGTAGACTATTGAAAACAAGTTTTTTATCAAAATTCGCTACTATTGCGCATTTGCTAAAGATAATAATTGATATTCAACGCGTTCGGACAACTCTCATAGGAGCCTTGTTTCTTCTTCATATATCGAAAAAAACTTTCTGTGGCTTTTAGGTCTCCCTAAAAATGGACTTAGAAATCCTACAAAATATATTTTATTTTTTTAAGTTTAATTTACTTCTCTTTTTACTTGTAATAGGTAGCGGTAATTTGAGTTTTTAGTGAATTTTCTTAAAAAAAATTCACTAATGAGGAGATCCCGACTTTTGAATTTTGAAAAAATTTCTTCAAATGAGCGCTAATTAGGCCCCCCAGAAAACATATCCGGGGTCAG
The DNA here is from genome assembly GCA_964006375.1 of Tillus elongatus. Classification (NCBI taxonomy): domain Eukaryota; kingdom Metazoa; phylum Arthropoda; class Insecta; order Coleoptera; family Cleridae; genus Tillus; species Tillus elongatus. The sequence goes on from OZ023263.1 coordinate 179,301,775, forward strand.
TTTCAATTTTTATATGTTTATATATATATATATATATATATATATATATATATATATATATATATATATATATATATATATATATATATATATATATATATATATATATATATATATATATATATATATATATATATATATGTATCACACCGATAACTCAAAAAATAATGGGCCGATTTTGATTAAATTTGGTGAAAAAATTCCTTTTGCAAATGGCTTGGATGAGTTCGTTAGCCAGGAAAATCTGCTCAGGTTTTCCCGGAAAATTTTGTGTTTTCTTTCGAAAAAAAATTATATACCGGAATTAACAAAGTAAGGGCAACCAAATTTGGTACGCAGGTTTATATCCTTATAGGTAAGTCACCTACCAAAATTTAGCTTTGTAGGTCAAAAGACAAAAAAGTTATAGGCATTTAAAGAAAAATAAATTGGGGTTTTCCTCAAAACGTCAAAGTGGCGATTTAAAATGTCAAAATTGGCAACATTTAGGCAAATAACTTGAATCTAATACGGACTATGAAAAGAAAATGTCTCAAGAAGGATGTTTTACAAACCCTAAAGTCTTAGTTTCAACCGTCATTGTCCTTCATTTTACTAAAATATTTGCAGAAAATTCATTTCAAATAGACCCTTTCTCTGATGCTTGGCAGTAGCCTTAGCTATAGAGTTTATCGTTTAATGGTCTATAATTTTTGTCGAATTTTCGTAAAAAATCAATAAAGTTCAGTATATCCGTTATTATACAAGATATGAAAAAAATGTGTATATATTAATTATAGGGTGTCTTGAGCTACATCTTAAAATAATATTTCTACAATCACAGGGTGGCCCATAAGTCGCTGGTGATATAAATTTCCTTTTTTTTAATCAAACACGCCTTATGTTATTGCATTTTTGCATTTTCCATCAAAATATAATGCATGTTTGTAAGAAAAGAAATTCTGGACGCAGCAAGTGCGTTATGGTAGCGAATTTTGATCAAATGTTTCATATATGAACAGCTCAATTTGCTATTAACCTATAAGGTTGACCAAGAAACGTGTTTTTTCGGGAACACTTTAAGTTTACTTTTGGAAATTTTTGTACATTTTCACACAATAAAGTTATTTTGATGAAACATGGCACATTGTTTTTACTATATAGATTATACTGGTAACCAAATTTGATTATTATTTCTTAAAAAAACACACATATTTGTTATTAAAAACATTTTTATGAAAATTCACTACCATAACGCACTTGCTGCGTCCAGAGTTTTTTTCTTCACGAGAAATGCCAGCTAGGAAGAAATAACCCACTGGAACTTTCCAGTGGCCATTTAAAGCAACTACTAAGAAAAGCAAAACTTCTTTAGCCACTGGAAGCTCGTTTGAATTATTCATATCTACGCCAATATCTACGTTACCACAAAACTTTTTTTCTGTGCACTCAACTTGACGTCTTATGAACATCTCGTCGATGACTAGGTATTTAACAAAATATTTTGCGACCTTTTTCACCTGCTTCTCGTCTTTTTGTATCCAAAACCACTAATGCTTGTTTGCATAATCCAAGAACAATTTAGAAATAGTTCGAGGATGTGGCAAAGATTTCATAAATTTTTCTCGAACGTAATTATAAGCTTTGTTTGAATAAAAATTTAGGGTAATAGCAAACAACCTTACGTTTGGTAAATAGTTCCGTTGTGGACATTTTAAAAGCTGTTTAATCAGATCTATTTGTGTGGGTAAAGAGGCCTAAAATATTACAAGCAATGATATAAATTCAATAACACTCAAAAGTGAGACATTCAGTGATGTTTCTGTATTTTCCGTAAAAGCAATATGACTTTTAAAATTCTCAATCAGCGATTTTTGGTGACAAAACTCTTAAGACGCAGTATATTTATTTTCCTCTTTGTTTTTAGTGAATTTTCTTTAAAAAAAATCACTAATGAGATCCCGACTTTTGAAAAAATTTCTTCAAATGAGCGCTAATTAGGCCCCCCAGAACACATATCCGGGGTCGGTTTCAATTTTTATATGTTTATATATATATATATATATATATATATATATATATATATATATATATATATATATATATATATATATATATATATATATATATATATATATATATATATATATATATATATATATATATATATATATATATATCACACCGATAACTCAAAAAATAATGGGCCAATTTTGATTAAATTTGGTGAATACCTTCCTTTCGCAAATGGCTTGGATAAGTTCGTTAGTCAGGAAAATCGGGCCAGGTTTTCCCGGAAAATTTTGTGTTTTCTTTCAAAAAAAATTATATCTAGGGAATTAACAAAGTAAGGGCAACCAAATTTGGTACGCTGGTTTATATCGTTATAGGTGAGCTACCTACCAAAATTTAGCTCTGTAGGTCAAAAGAGAACAAAAGTTATGGGCATTTAAAGAAAATAAATTGGGGTTTACCTCAAAACGCCAAAGTGACAATTTAAAATGTCAAAATTCTCAACACATAGGCAAAGAACTTGAATCTAATACGGGCTAGGGAAAGGATATGTCTCAAGAAGAATGTTTTACAAACCCTGAAGTCTTAGTTTCAACCTTCATTGTCCTTCATTTACTAAAATATTTCCAGACAATTCATTTCAAATAGACGCTTTCTCTGATGCTTGGCAGTAGCCTTAGCTGTAGAGTTTATCGTTTAATGGTATTGTAGCGTTTTCTCCGGGTTCTGGATAAGTGAGACTTTAAATTTTAACAAAACAACTTTATTTACACTCTAAATATGGATACAATAAAATTTAAAGAATGTCTCTCTCACAAAACACTTAATTTACTGTCTACAATTACTAATCTGCACACAAGTCTCTACACTGGTACTACAGTAGCTACTCTCTTAACACTTTACACTGCTTGTTCAAGTCACTACCACATTCTCTTACTGAACTCCACTCCGCTGGCTTACTTCCATCTTTATATAGCCGTCGCACCTTCCAGTTCGTTCTCGAGCATTCTATTCCAGAATGTTCCAGGACCTTCTTTTACTAGAAGGTTCTGTGAATACAGATCGGTCCCGTATGTATACAGGGTGATGTATATACAGGTGATCCAAATGTGGTCATCACTCCTATGTTACACAAGAGGTGTTTCTCGTAATATAAGATCTCTCTGCGTATACAGGGTGTAAGGGTTCTCTGCGCATACAGGGTGTGTATACAGGATGTTCGGAATGTGCAGACCTCAGTTATCCGTTCCGACGTGGTACAAGTTGGTAACTTCGTTATTTCTGGTCCTAGAGGGTTGAGACTTCGCCTGAGGGGGGTCACCCCAGACACCCCAGGGGGTGGGGATGCGGTGTTGCCAGATTGTGCAAAAATTCCCAGATGTTGGGGAAATTCTGGAGATGTGGCAACACCGCACCTACGTCTATTGAAGTGCTTTGTAACACTGCCCCCCTCCTTAAGACTGTTCGTCCCGAACAGTATTTACCGGCCGCCAACTTGGGGGTTCGTTGCCCCGATAGGGACTCAACCTCTCTATGTGAACAACTTTGGGTTTAGTTCTTGGAGACAGCTGGATTCTGTACACTAGGTCGTTCATTTTCTTAGTCACCAAGTATGGCCCTTCCCATGGTTTCTGAAGTTTGGGACTGAGGCCCTTTCTCCTTGTTGGTTGGTACAGCCACACTGCATCACCTTCCTTGAATGTATGGGGTGTTGCTCTGCGATCCAAGCGCATCTTCATCCGGTCACTGCTCAAGAGGAGCCTATCTCTGACACATCGGTGTATAGTGCGCAGTCTTTCTTCTAGGTCGGCGACATACTCAGGTAACGTAGCTAGGTCCGCTATGTCCTCGTTCGGTGGTGGTCTCGTCATGTCGATTGGTAGCCGCATCTCTCTGCCGGTCAACATCATGGATGGGGTGTAGCCGGTAGATTCATGCTGAGAGCTTCTGTAAGCTAGGAGGAACAGAGGTATCAGCTTGTCCCAGGTTCTCTGATTCTCGTCGACAAACATAGCAAGATACTGATTGATGGTCCTGTTATGCCGTTCTACCATGCCGTCTGATTGAGGGTGGAGTGGCGTTGTTCTCGTTTTCTTTATGTCTAGCAAGTCCATTAGGCTCTTCCAGACCTCTGATTCGAAATTCCGGCCCTGGTCGGTGTGAATCTCCAAGGGTACGCCATGCCGTGATATGACATTTTCCATCAGGGCTTCTGCTACGGTCGTTGCCTCTTGGTTGGGGATCGGCGCAACTTCAGGCCATTTCGAGAAGTAGTCCATCGGGTGTTCGGAATGTGCAGACCTCAGTTATCCGTTCCGACGGGGTACAAGTTGGTAACTTCGTTATTTCTGGTCCTAGAGGGTTGAGACTTCGCCTGAGGGGGGTCACCCCAGGCACCCCCAGGGGGTGGGGAGGCGGTGTTGTCAGATTGTGCAAAAATTCCCAGATGTTGGGGAAATTCTGGAGATGTGGCAACACCGCACCTACGTCTATTGAAGTGCTTTGTAACAGTATATAATTTTTGTCGAATTTTTGTAAAAAATCAATAAAGCTTAATATATGTTATTATACAAGATATGAAAAAACATTGTATACATTAATTATAGGGTGTGTTGAGCTACATCTTAAAAAATTATTTCTACAATCACAGGGTGGCCCATAAGTCGTTGGTGATACAAATAAAAAAAATTATTTGAAAACGCTTATGTTTTTGCATTTTCCATCAAAATATTATGCATGTTTGTAAGTTAAGAAATTATGGATGCAGCAAGTGCGTTATGGCAGCGAATTTTGATTAAATGCTTCATATTTGAAAAGATCAATTTGCTATTAACCTATAAGGTTGACCAAGAAACGGATTTTTTCGATTACACTTTAAGTTTACTTTCGAAAATTTTTGTACGTTTTCAAACAATAAAGTTATTTTGATGAAATATGGCACATTGTTTTTACTATATATGTTATACTGGTAATCAAACTTGATCCCTGCTTTCTGAAAAAAAAAACACACATATTTGCTATTAAAAACATTTTTATGAAATTTCACTGCCATAACGCACTTTCTGCGTCCCGAACTTTTTTATTACTCGTTTAGCAATAGACCATTTTTTAAAGATGTTTTTGGAGTTCCTGATAAACTGGAAATATCTACAAAATAACGAATTTTTTTTCCTAAAAAAAATGGACGATATTTGATAAGTTTTCAGTGAACGGAGTAAATTTTTTTTTTAAATGGTTTCTAGTATTCTTCCCTCAATTCTAAGTCCAGGCATATTAACTTACTTTTGACCTGGAGTAATGTTATCTTTTGGTGCTAATTCAGGAGGACTGCCAAATGCCGCACGTGTTGAGCATGATAGTTCCAAGGCAGTGAGAGTTGATGATAACGATGATTTATCTCTATTTTCTTCAAAACTATGACTGCAATTTTTATCGGGTAATTTATTAATTTTCACAATAATAAAGGTTTACAAAATAGGAAGCTAAGAAGAATTATTCACCTTCTTTCCACATGAGCAAGAGCTTATTCATGCCAGAAGTAGAAGGCACTGGAGAACTTAAGACTAATGGAGACACAGCGTTTTTAATACCCTTCTTCGGCTTGGGTAAATAATAAGTCCTTATTAAAATGTTGTGAACATAAATAAGAATATTTCGGCAGCGTATCCGATTTTCTATTTAAGGCAGCACACCATGTTTATCTTCTTTCTTTAGTAGATGGAAACCTAAACATAGTGCCAAACTGACGTGCCGCCACTGAAAATCGCAAACAGCAATGTCCTTACGCATGCAGAGACATCGTTGCCACATCCTCAGGTAATCTTCTACAAGCAATATACTTTTTCATCATTTTGCATAAACAAAACTCAAAACCTTTATTGCAAATCAAAGTAACACAAAAATAAATTCTCAGTATACTTGTATAATATTCACAGACAAATACAAACCACAACTGTCGATTAATACAAATCTAGCAAATCTAGATACTTCACATGCAGCAAGATAAAGACTTTAAATTGAGTTTTCTGGTTATATGTACATAAAGAAGGGAGAAACCAAGTAATATAACGTTAGTAAATATTTACATTCATAAAAAGGCCTTAATGTAAGTGTAATGTCTTAAGTAACAGAAAAGTAATAAATTTATCATTCTCAACTTGTCATCATATTCGGCGATTTAAGGATGAATTATCACATAGCGGCAACACTTGAGCCACCACCCAATCAGAGCAGAGGACCGATGTAAACAGAGAGTCCCTTGAATGTTGGCTTCAAACAATTCGGCTGTGTGCCCAGTCTATTCTCTGGTATATAGTCAAAGGTATATACTATATCAAAACACAATACCGCAAAACTGTTTGCCTATTTCAGTTCTACTAGAACTACTGAAGCTAAACCACGCCTACCAGGGGAACACATTACAGTCAACCAATCTACTTTTGAACATCCGTATTAAATAAGTAGGTGTATGGAGGGTTGCGAACATCTAGTTAAAATCGCTGATTTCAGCTGGACTTGAAGCAGTAATAGGAATTATTTTTAATTTTCATGTTATGTATTACGTAATAGTAACGATGTACATTTCATTACTTGTTTTGTATTAAACTGTAAATATTGTTTAAACGTGATGTACTTCTTTGCAGTAATAAGACCTTTATAATAGATATGTTCTGGATTTTAATTTTAACCAACAAAAATGAGGAAAAAACAATCCTTGTACTTTATTGCAGTAATAAGACCTTCAATAGATATGCTCTGGATTTTAATTTTAATAACCAAAAATCAGGAAAAAGCTATCCTCACTACTACATTTATTTGTTAAAGTTTTAGTTACACATCTAATTTAATAATTTATTAGCAATGAGTAAAGTTTAAATATACATCCATAACGTATTTTTCAAACATCAAAGTCTATGTCTGGTTATCCATATCAAACGTTAAATTAGTGCTTACAAATTAAATCACTATTTTCAAAATTATCAGAAAATCGTTTTAGGAAAGTATCCGCAGAATTGATCATTAGAAAAATAAGTAGAAACAATACACAGTATGTAGTGGTAGGGACTTGATATATCTTGAATAACTTGAGAACTACAAAACCATATTTTACTATTTCTCTTGAGAAATCACTGAACTTCTTTTTGTGTATATTGACTAAAACTATTTAAAACATATCCGGTTCCATGTTCTTTGCTGTCTAGTCAACAGCAGGTAAATAAGCCGCATCTGTATTTAACACTACACTAGGTACATGGTCTGCTTGCTGATATGTTTTGGCAATTTGTTACTGAGTATAGAGTACAGACGTAGAGACTTCTTCTCTGGTATCGGGTTCACGCTAAGTTACCTACAAAACGTAATCTCGACGTAATAATAGACGGGTCAAGCTTTCATTCGACAGTATAATTTAATGTGAATTTCGATAAAGTGAACTAGAACTCTTAACAACTAACTTAAAAAACCGGGTTTCTTTACAAAACAAATATCGCCTTATTACTTATTCTTATTACTCCTTTTTGCGCTCTGTCAACTGTCAATTACGCTACCTGAAACCAGTGAACTATATACTCTGTAACTGGAACGGACCCATAAATCGTGCAAAGTGAGGCAAATGTAAAATGTAGGCAACCAGCAGTGTGGTAGTATCCCCATCCTTTTCTATCTTGTACATGTTAGATACCCACTAGATTTGAATTAAGAAATATTCAAGGATATTTTACTTATTTTGTCTATAAAATAGTGGAATAGACCCAAAAAGATTATTTAAATAAAATATCTGTTAATTTTAAGTGTTATACAACATATTTTTTACCTTTAACTTTATTGTATTGCAAAAAGAACAAGACAAACCATAGTTTTTTCATGTGGTGCAAAAATAATTTACTTTATGCAGTATGTGCATAAAAAATTTACTTTACGCACTCACGTAGTTGTATTTTAAACTTCCAACAAAGTAGTAGAAAAAAAAAACAAACATATCATATATAAATTTATTAAAATACAAAAATACAGATACAGTTACCTATATTTTTATCGGCATATTCTACACTTAACAATTCTTAAATAAAATGAGTTTGGTCATCTTCTGTCTCACAGTTGCAGCGCTTCCATGAATCTTAAGATTAATTAACCTAGAATGGTGATGCATTCGGACTTTTAAAAAAACTTCAATAACTTTTCTAATTATTTGAATTTCATGACATTCTTCGCTAAACAACTCCTGAACTACTGGATGTGGTGGTTTAAAAAGGTGGATCTTGGAAGAAAAATGATGAATTGCTGTATTAATAAGCAGTTGTTTTATATTTGTTTTTGTAGTATAAATATTATCAATATCTAAAAATACTCGAAATTGCTTTTCACAGAAGCTAACGATTCGAAAAATAATATCTGAGGCATATACTAACCCACCACGAGTAATAAAACTTGTAAAAAATGTAAAGGACTCCGTAGGCGCATTGTAACTGTGATCTGATGATACTGTGTTAGAATCATTAAAAAGTAAGATATTTATACAATCATTGCACGAAGTATTTTTAATTAGGTTCCGTACTAGATATCCGGAAATATAAAAAATTACATTTTCTTGTACATCGGTCAGGTTTTTATTATCAAGATAATTAATATAGGTTGCTATTTTTTCAATGTCAATATCGTTCTCTGTTATCTCCTTTTTTTGCCTATTTTCTGACCTAAATTCAAAAGCTGGTGTAGAGAGATTTTCAAAAAGCATACAATTCGCAGTTACACTGCCTGTTACAGAGTTTTTAAAGAGCAATTGTCTTAACGCCCATTTTAACTGTTGAGTATTTGGATTGTTATTCCACCCACCACGTGACCTTATAGCAGAAAAAAATATTTCTAAGTGATCTTGGGAACACTTGTAAGTTAGAAAATATTGCAATGGATTTTCTATTAATGAAAAAAGGTCTTTGACTAATCCCAAAGTACTTTTCATTGTGAGAATAAAACCGATTGCAAATGTTTTTCTAGCATGCTTGGTAACAGGATTCCCATCAATTTTCAATGACTGGAAATAATTAATTGCGTCTAAAAATATTTCTTCAAAATAATTTAAAGTGTTTGGTTTTATTGGCGCTTTGTATCCCTTGCCATAAGGATTCCTGCAATTCAGAATATCAAAAATTTTATCACCTTTTCTTAAAAACTCTACTGTTGCAGTACTATGTTGAAAGTCACTGATACCACAATGATCTAAATACTCAAGTGCATCAGCAACTCCACTACTTATAGTCTGTGCACCCAATCTAACGTTCATTATTTTATTTTTAAAATTGATATGTTGGGATGAAAGGGAATTAGCTAGCTTTAATTGTTCTTTTTCCTGTAGCGCATCTAAAGCTTTTATATATTTCCAGCTAATACTGCCTGAAGGCGACTCTAAATTTTTTTCTGCCAGTGCATTCCTCATTAATTTTAACATGTGACATATATCCAACATGCAATACACATTAATTGTCGGTTTACTGGGATGAGGAAAGTAAGGAACCAAATCATCCAAATTTAAATTACATCCCAGCGTATTATATGTTGCAATATTTGTCGAAGCCCCATCTGATGTAATTGACCTGATATTTATACCAATGTCGAATAAACTTTTTATTGTAGCAATTATTAACTGGGCTTGCAAATTCGCATCTACCTTATTTATAAGAAAGTAAGCCACTGGGCATTTAAAATGACCCGTGTAGCTAACAATCTGAAAAAATAAAGCTTCAGATGCAGACATTTGAAAATCTACATCAATAATACCCCCATAGTTAACATTTCCTGTGTATTTACCACTCTGATTATCCCACAGTGTTTGTTTGCGAATAGCCATAGAATCTACTATCAAACAACAATTTTTTAAATTTTGTTTTGTTTCAACTTCCTCTTTCAAAAAATTTAGAACCTCAGCTAAAACTCCTGGTTCACAGCGCACGCTGGATAACCATTTACGAATAGTGCGGCCATTGGGCAAGACAAAATGTTTTCGTAAAAATGCATATGCTTTGGGGGAGTAAAAGTATAAGGTATGAGCAAACTGCTTCATTACATCAGAGTATCTTCTTTGTCCAGTCGCAGTGTCCTCTTGTTCTTTCTTTTGAAGTAAAACCAGTTCTAACGGCAAACCTAAATTAAATAAAGACATTAAAATGGGAACTATCATACAGTAAACTAATGTTAAAGTTACCCTCAAAATAATTTTGTAGAACAGTGTTCAAAGAGTCATTGCTATGTCCACTAATTTTGATTTCTCTAATGACATCTTTCATGGTAGATATCTTCAGATCTCTTCTGTGCATTTTTTGCTTCAAAGATTTTACTTTTCGTCTTAGCAACGGTACAATATTTTCTGGATTGGTCTGTGTTCCAGTATCAATAAATTTTTTTGTATATCCCTCATCTGATGTAGACGGAAAATCAACATCCATAGAAATAGGTGTTTCCAGTTCCTAAAATAAATTGGTTTAGTTTTTGACCATCAAAATATAATTCAAATGATATTAAACCTAAAATGTAGTACTTACCTTTACATGTTTGACAATTGTCCTTCTCGGCAAAGTTACATTTTTCATTAAATGTTTTGGGAACGAAAATATACTTGGTACTGCATCAGGTTTTAGAATTTTTGCTGCGGATCCTGGTTTTTCCAAATAATCTCGTGGTAGAAAATGTACACTACAAAGTCTGCTAGTTTTTGATGGAACCCAGTTTTCTCTTCGAATTGCTTTGACCCAAAGTTCGAGAATCTCAGGGCGTTTGAATGGAAACCTGAAACAATAGTTATTGAAACCTTATATAATATTTATGTAATAAAAGCAACCCATTAATAAAGGATAAAGTCTAAATTCTTGTTTGCTTTTTAGGCTATGGCTATTTCATAGAGGCAATGTGAGGTTAAATCAGTTTAAAGCCACCCTAAAAACATAATACGTAATTCTAATTACCTGTGGAAAGACGTGGCATCCCTCTTATCATGTAAATTAGAACAATTATAAGCAACACAATGAAGTACCATGTTTGGTTGATTACTTTTTTTATTTTCCACTGCACTGCAAATGCTTCACACAAATTGGTTGTCAAACAACAGTTAAAATAATGCCAACAAAATATACTAGAACACACTTTAACACTCTTTTTAATGAATCGAACTACATAGCAAACCACAAGCACAAATAACGGCGTATAACGTCCATAAACCAAGAGAAAAAATAAAATCTATAACGTAACCGCCGATTATTTTATAACAATACCCAATTCGTTCTTGCGAGTGCGACAAAGAAAGGAATACTACCACTATATATCGTTCTTTATCTGTTGCCCCTGCCTCAATTATTCAAACTGCTTTGTACGATCGGGTCCGTTCCAGTTAGTATACAGTTCATTGCCTGAAACTTCACAATCAGTGTTGCCAATAGCTAAAAAATAGCACTGTTCCCAACTTTCCCCCACCTGAGAAATGTTTTTGAAAATGAAAACAAAGTTCGTACCATTGTCACTGTATATAGTCTTCGGCCTTCCCCGCCGCGACACAAACCGACGCAAGGCCTGGAGAAAACTATAAGTCGACAAAGGTGTCGTAGGCTCTAGGTGAACTGTGCGAAAAATGACACAGGTAAAAATGCATATCCAGGCTTTGTCACCGCTTTTCAAATACAGAGGGCCTGCAAAATCGACACCTGTCATTTAAAATTCTACCGCGTCACGCACTCTGTCCAAAGGCATCGGTGGAGGGTGGAGGTTACACAACCAGAGGCTTTGCGTCATATCTCCTGCAGACTGTGAACTTAGACAGAACAGCCTGAATATTTCGCTTTCCACCAGTAATCCAAAATGTTTCTCTCAGCAGATTCAAAAGTCGCTGTGTTCCAACATGGCATGACCTGACATGTCGATAATCAACTTATGTTTACCAACAAGTGTTTGGCTGGCCGTATAACTGGGAAACAATAGTTTTCAGTGTCGTTTCTGTTGGATACTCTAGACTTCAACTGGATAACCCCATTGTCATAAAACGGGTTGAGGCCACTAATTGCTTTGTCATCTTTCCCAACAAAACTTTCCTTTTGTAGAATTTTGAAAATGAACGCTTCTGCCACTTCTTCTTCATCAACTATCAACTCACCACAGCGCTTTAGGGTCTCTTTTCAGCAATTATAAATAAAACGTAAAACCCAGGCCATCATTCTCACGATCTTACGATATTTCGAAAAATAGTCAAAGTGCGTACGTATGAGAATCAGTGGCACTAAGCAGTGTAGTTACTAATTTCTTTTTTCGTTCAGAGTTGATTGTCTCTTCATCTTCAGTCCTGTGGAAGAATGGCGAGGTCTTAGGCTCTCCATATAACCATTTCGGTCCCTCTCGAATCGAGCAGATGCTTAGGTGAGCAGCCTTGTGATGGCAGATCAGCAGGGTTATGTGATCCTGGTAAGTGGTGCCGCGGGAGTCAACTCGCGGATCTCGGTCACTCTGTTCCAAACAAAAGTTCCCCACTCTTCCTTCCTCTGTATCTAGGAGATGACTATAGATGAGTCGCTCCGAAAAAAAACTATCTACCTTTTCTCCCAGATTCTCGGTCACGTAAGCATACAATCCAGCTCGAATTGTTGCAGCTAACAATTCCAACCTTGGTATTCATTCATCGCTTTTTCTTATTTCTTCTTTCGCTTCTTCACCTCTTTTTCTCATTTCTTCTTTGGCTTCTTCGTCTCTTTTTCAAATTCTTCATCTCTTTTTCTGGCCTCTTCTCGTGCTAATTTAGCTTCTTCGTCCATTTTTTTAATCACTCCAATAGCTGAGTGTCCATATTGGCTGTTGCGCTATGTGTCTTAGGCATAGACGTACTTAAAGCTGGTACGTAGTTTAGTCTGTTTCAAAAACCGACCCAGTTATGAATTACTGCTGACACTGATCTTCCAGAGATTCTAGAAATTCCCACGTTGTTCAACGAATATTCTGGAAAATATTTCTCCTAGCAGCTTGAAACTCCCAATTCTGAAACCAATTGTTACGTTTTACGGGGTTCTGGATTTATTGACGAAGAAAACACAGCTTTTCAAACTACTAATTTATTATAAGCAACTATTTTCCAACACCAGTATCAACTAAAATATTTATCTCTATTACTAAATGTCCATAGAACGATATTCCACTATTGCCTTCTATGATCGCTTCTTATACACCAACACTTACTGCTGACTCGCTTAATACTCTATGATCACTATTCTACACCACACTAATTCAATACTGAACTAACTTACTCTGCACACCGCTCGACTATTTATACTGTCCATAGAGATTCTAGACCTACACTATTCTACACCTGTCACTTCTGGTCCCTTCTAGAAATATCATTTCAGAGTGTTTGCTGTTACCAACATACTACAACTGACCATAGAAGTAACAAAGTACATAAACCTAATTCTCATAGACAAATTTGATAATATTATGTATATCACACATCTAGAACGTATCACTGCGCTTGCGTATTATGTTTGGCTAATTCTGGTGATTTAAAACAAAATTTTGTGAAATCTGGTAATTTTTTAGCTACAATCTGGTACATTTTGAATTTTAGATTGGCAACGCTGACCTAACCTCAGAAACTGACTAACTTCTAACTCGGTAACGTGAAATTTGTATTTGTATGTAGTTGTTGGTTGTTTGATTTTTATCTTAGGTAAGGCGAAATGTGCAAGCTTTTGTCAGAGAAAAAACAGTAAATATTTTCCAAGTTAGGCTTTGCAAATTTGTTGTCAAAATGGGTAAAAAAAATAAAGATAAAAAGAAAGGAAAAGGTGCGGAGAAAACTGCCGCAAAAACTGAGAAAAAGCAAAGTAATAAAATAAAAAAGGAACTTAAGGCTTTGGGAGAAGTAAGCATGTATACAGTTTTAAATAAATCTATTATATACATGTTTTCTGTTTGTGTAGGATGATATTGAAAGTATTGTAGCACAAATTGAAAAGGAGGAAAAGAAGAGGCTAGAAGTTACAGAAGTTGCTGTAGATCCCCCTTCCAGAAGATTAAATTTCACATTTATTGCTCACCCTGATAAGGAGCAATTGATACTGTATGGAGGGGAATTTTTTGATGGTCAAAAAGTAAGTATATAAGAAAAATATTTATTTGGCTTAGTAGTAGTTAAAGAGACAAAACGGTTTAAGAAAAACCATGTGGTAAAACTTGATTTCTAAGCAACACCAATTTTCTTAATCAGATATTACAAATACCAAAACCTGCAAATGTGGTTTTTAGATTTTTCTACTGATTTTCACCACCCTCTATTTCATGTAATATTTTCTTGCTGAATCATAATCAAAATGTGTATGGTTTCAGTTCTTGAAAACACTTTTGTTATGTACCTAAATTACATGTTGAAAAAATGTCTAGTGTATTTCAACTTGCTTAATTAATTTTGGCATTTATATTTTTTTTAAATCTAATTCAAAGATTCCATGCATTTATTGGCAGTAAACAGTTTAGGAACTCCATCACCAGGGTTACAACGTATCCTGGAGCGGATATTGGGTCTGACCACAACCCTTTAGTCGCAGACGTAAGAGTCAAGCTAAAACAGATAGAAAAGAAACACCAGCAAAAGAATCTCATGATTTCAGACGTCAACAAGAGTACAATTGAAAAAGCTGTAAACGATTGCATGAAAGAAATGAGAACAACCGAAGGTGTCGAGGAAACATGGAAATTATTTCGCGAACATATGACCAAGATATTAGAGGAACATAAAGTAACAACCAGACACAAGAAACAACAATGGATGACAGAAGAAATACTAGATCTTATGGAGCAAAGAAGACAGTGCAAGGGCAAAACAGAAGAAAACAAAGAGAAATAAAACAAAAATTACGAACAGCTAAGAAGAGATGGATGTCGGATAGATGTCGGGAAATGGAGGAGTTTGAAAGGAAGCATGACACGTTTAACATGTACAGGAAAGTCCGGGAGGTTGCTGGCTTGTATAAAAAGAAAACTACTAACATACTGGTGGATAGCACGGGGAAAGCTATTATTGATGAAAGAGAAATTCTTGAAGTATGGAGTAAATATGTGACTGAATTGTTTGAAGAGGACAGGCCAAACATGCAGGGTAATGCAAACCAAGACGAAGGGCCAGAAATTTTAAAATCCGAAGCTCTCCATGCCATAAAATCAGCCAAAACCAAGAAAGCAACTGGTCCAGATAACATCCCAGCAGAGCTCTTACAGATGATCCACGAAGATCACATCAATGTTCTAGTTAAGTTTTTTAACAATATATATATACTACTGGTGAAATACCCGAAGAATGGTTGAAGTCTGTTTTTATAGCACTTCCGAAAAACAGCGAGCAAAGAAGTGCAGCGAATATAGATTAATTAGCCTGATGAGTCATACATTAAAGGTATTTCTTCGCATAATACATGGAAGGATAAGAAGTCAGTGCGAGGAGGACCTGGATGAGATGCAGTTTGGCTTTAGGAATGCACTAGGCACCCGGAAAGCACTTTTTGCCGTAATATACTTCTTCAAAAGTGTCGTGACCAACGCAAGGATATTTATGTATGGACTATGAAATTCCTTCGATAGGGTTCAGCATGAAACACTTTTAAACATACTAAGAACTTTGGGAATCGATGAGAGAGATCTGAAAATTATAGAGAACTTATATTGGAAGCAGAAAGCAGTGGTCCCAATCAATGGAAGACTAACCAATGAATGTCGCATTCAACGAGGCGTCAGACAGGGATGCATTCTCTCCCCGCTATTATTCAACATATACTCGGATAAAATCTTTAAGAAGGCTTTGCAAGATAAAGACCTTGGAGTGAAGATTAACGGTGAACTGATTAATAACATTCGATATGCCGACGATACAGTCATCTTGTGCGATAGTGTCCGGGGCCTTCAAGAGTTGTTGGATAGTGTAAACACGACAGCAATGGAAATGGGTTTGAAAATAAATATCAATAAGACAAAATTTATGATATTCAGTCACCAACCGCACGCCGATGCTTCCCTACGGATAGACCAACAAAACATTGAAGGAGTTACCCAATTCAAATACCTTGGTTGTTATATCACAGAACACCTAGACCCTGATAAAGAGATAAAGTGCAGAATTGAAATAGCGCGCTTAACTTTCATGAGAATGAAATCATTTTTCTCTAATGACAACTTATACCTAAGATTGCGTCAAAGAATGATCTAATGTTATATTTGGTCCGTGTTGTTGTATGGAGCTGAGACCTGGACTCTGAAGGCTGCTACGATCGGTCGACTGGAAGGGTTTGAGATGTGGTTGCACAGAAGAATGCTTCGAATACCCTGGACAGCAATGCAGACCAACGAAGCAGTATTAAATAGAGTGAATGCCGTCCGTAAATTATTTGTCACTATTAAGGTGCGAAAGATATCATACCTGGGACATGTTCTTAGAGGAGACGGATACAAGGTGCTCCAGCTTATAATGAAAAGTAAAATCGAAGGCAGCCGAGGAATTGGAAGGAAACAGATGTCATGGCTAAAGAACATTCGTGATTGGACTGGAATACGCAGTGCCGAACAACTATTCAGATTAGCCGAAAACCACGAAGAACTCGCCAATGTAATTGCCAACGTTAGGGGGACCTGATATGGCATCGAAAGAAGAAGAAGAAACAGTTACCCCTTTAGTTGCTCGACAACTTTTGACATCCTACCATCTTAAATACCATTTTATGATTCCTTCTACATGAATAGAGTTGACTAAAAATAAATTATGTGATTTTTTAGATTGTGACTTTTTTTCCAATAATAAAAACCCTTTTGCAATTCTTTTTTAATTAATATACATTTTAAGCACAGATATAAATACATGAGAACACAAACTTTTCCAACATGTCATTTGTTTACTACAGGTGTTTCCACTGAAACAATACCTTGTCCAGGCATACACAATTAAACAGATGAGCTAGCATCTAAAATGTGGTCGTTTTATCTCACAGACTAATGCTAATTGCAGTCTCTGCTTCTCTAATCTAATTATCTCACTGTATCACCACCCTCTTTCATATGCAGACTGCACTTGCAGGGTCTAGCTAATTTGCAGGTCAGCAGGTTGGCTGCAGGTTAGCGGGTCATAATGTAAAAACTTTGCAGGTCAGTGCAATTTCCTGCAAGTCGATACCATTTTCTACCTACACATGATATGTTTATATTATAAAAGTACACCAACCAACCCCCACCCCCGTAATTCACGTAAGTGGCTGCAGTTGATATGTTACAGTTTATAAGGTCAGTGCAATTTCCTGCAGGTCAGACCATTTCCTACCTATACATGATATGTTGATATTATAAAAGTACACCAACCAACCCCTATCCTCGTAATTCACGTAATTGGCTGCAGGTTGATATGCTACAGCTTAAAAACTTTGCAGGCAATGCAATTTCCTGCAGGCCAGACTATTTTCTACCTAGACACGATTTATTGATATAAAAGTACACAAACCCCCACCCCCGTAATTCACGTAATTGGCTGCAGGTTGATATGCTACAGCTTAAAAACTTTGCAGGTCAGTGCAATTTCCTGCAGGCCAGACTATTTTCTACCTAGACACGATTTATTGATATAAAAGTACACAAACCCCCACCCCCGTAATTCACGTAATTGGCTGCAGGTTGATATGCTACAGCTTAAAAACTTTGCAGGTCAGTGCAATTTCCTGCAAGTCATACCATTTTCTACCTACACATGATATGTTTATATTATAAAAGTACACCAACCAACCCCTATCCTCGTAATTCACATAATTGGCTGCAGGTTGATATGCTACAGCTTAAAAACTTTGCAGGCAATGCAGTTTCCTGCAGGCCAGACTATTTTCTACCTAGACACGATTTATTGATATAAAAGTACACAAACCCCCACCCCCGTAATTCAGGTAATTGGCTGCAGGTTGATATGTTACAGTTTATAAACTTTGCAGGTCAGTGCAATTTCCTGCAGGTTAGACCATTTCCTACCTATACATGATATGTTGATATTATAAAAGTACACCAACCTACCCCTATCCTCGTAATTCACATAATTGGCTGCAGGTTGATATGCTACAGCTTAAAAACTTTGCAGGCAATGCAATTTCCTGCAGGTCAGACTATTTTCTACCTACACACGATTTATTGATATTATAAAAGTACACCAACCCCCACCCCCGTAATTGACGTAATTGGCTGCAGGTTGATATGGTACAGCTTAAAAACTTTGCAGGTCAGTGTCATTTGACTATGATGTTGATGGTGTTCCATTCCAAAGCGTGGAGGAGGTTTGTGATTTGGGGGTTACCTTTGATGTGAAGCTGACATTCGTTGGGCACTGTGAGTCTGTTGTTTCTAGAAGTATGAGAATGCTGGGATTTGTGTTTCGGATGGCTAGGGAATTTTCTGTGGTGGCCATTAGGGCTCTTTATTGTGCTTTAGTCAGACCAATTTTGGAGTATGCTTCCATCATATGGCGGCCATACTATGTATTTCATATTGAGTCTCTTGAACATGTGCAGAGAAAGTTCCTTCGGTTTTGTTAATGGAGGATGGGTTTTGCCAGGGGAGGTCATGATTATATGCAGCTGATGCATGCATTAAATTTAAAATCATTGGAGTCTCGTAGATGGAATGCTGACATGTGCTTCTTATTTAAAGTTTTGAACTCTGATATTGACTCTGGTATTATTCTCTCAATGATAGTCTTCAGGGTTCCAAGTTATCGAACCCGATCTTGTGAATTGTTTCAGGTGTTTCATCACTTCACAAATTATGGTATATCCAGTCCCCTGAATAGAATGTTGACTTTTGCTAATGCAAATGCTGAGTTGCTGCCTTTTTTCGGTTGCTGTTTTAATTGTAACTGATTGTGACTATCACTAGCTAATATTGTGCTTATGTTTAAAATTAGGGTTGTCCCGTTTTTCTGAATAAATAAATAAATAAAACATTTCCTGCAAGTCAGACCATTTTCTACATATACATGATATGTTGATATTATAAAAGTACACCAATCAACCCTCACCCCCATAATGCACGTAATTGGCTGCAGGTTGATATTATACAGCTTAAAAACTTTGCAGGTCAGTGCAATTTTTTGCATGTCAGACCATTTCCTACCTATACACGATATGTTGACATTATAAAAGTACACCAACTAACCCCCACCCCCGTAATTCACGTAATTGGTTGCAGGTTAATATTATACAGCTTAAACACTTTGCAGGTCAGTGCATTTTTTTGCAGGTCAGACCATATCCTATCTATACACGATATTTTGATATTATAAAAGTACACCAACCAACCCCCACCCCTGTAATGCACGTAATTGGCTGCAGGTTGATATTATACAGCTTAAAAACTTTGCAGGTCAGGTCAGGTCGGGTAGAAAATGGTCTGACCTGCAGGAAATTGTACTGACCTGCAGAGTTTTTAAAGTAAAACATATCAACCTGCAGCCACTTATGTAAAGTATGGGGGTGGGGTTGATTGGTGTATATTTGTAATATCACAATATCATGTATAGGTAGAAAATGGTCTGCACTGCAAGAAATTGCACTGACTTGCAGATTTTTTAAAGTAAAACATGTTAACCTGCAGCCACTTAGTCAAGTACAAAGGTGGGGGTTGGTTGGTGTATAATACCAGCATATCCTGTATAGATAGAAAGTGGTCTGATTTGCAGGAAATTGTACTGATCTGCACAGTTAAAATAAAACTTATCAAACTCCAGTCACTTACTTATGTGAAGTATGGGGGTAGGGTTGGTTGGTGTAGTTTTATAATATCAGTATGTAGTGTATAGATAGAAAGTAGTCTGCCCTGCAAGACATTTCACCGACCTGCAGAGTTTTTTAAGTAAAACATGTCAACCTAGTGACAATTATGTGAAGTATGGATTTGGGGGTTGGCTGGTATAGTTTTATAATAACAGCATATCATGTGTACTTAGACAATCGTCTGACCTGCAGGAAATTGCACTGACCTGCAGAGTTCTTAAAGTAAGGCATATCAACCTGCAGCCAATTATGTTAAATATGGGGGTGGGGGTTGGTTGCTATATTTTTATAAAAACAGCAAATCATGTGTAGGGAGAAAATGGTCTGACCTGCAGGAAATTGTACTGACCTGCAGAGTTTTTAAAGTAAAACATATCTACCTGCAGCCACTTATGTAAAGTATGGGGGTGGACTTGATTGGTGTAGATTTGTAATATCACAATATCATGTATAGGTAGAAAATGGTCTGCCCTGCAAGAAATTGCACTGACCTGCAGAGTTTTTAAAGTAAGACATATCAACCTGCAACCACTTATGTCAAGTACAAGGGTGGGGGTTGGTTGGTGTAGTTGTATAATATCAGCATATCGCGTATAGATAGAACATATTGTACCTTGCAAGAAATTGCACTGACCTGCAAAGTTTTTATATTATAACATGCTGACGTGCAGTCAACCTGCTGACCTGCAAATTCGAAACCCCCGCACTTGCATACCTTTTTCATTGTTTACCTCTGACCTTGTCGCTCCCTGTTTACTTCCAAGCACCTAACCTTTTTTAAATTTGTGTTAATATGTTATTTTATCTAATAGAGGCTGAACTTTAATAAAGAGGATATGGTACATCAGGATAAAATTTATCAATAGTTAAATGCAGATAATCTTAAAATGTTATATATGTAAATTATGAATGCACAAAAATTCATTTGGGTAAAATACATAAGGAAACTAATTAATAAGTAAAACAAAACCCTGCCCAAAATAGCACTAAACAATATGACTTGTATTAAATTTAATTTCTTTGTTTTAGACGAACATCTATAATGACCTCTTTTTCTACAACATACCTAATAACAAATGGATTGTCGTCAAAGCACCTGGTGGCCCACCGCCACGATGTGGACACCAAATGGTAGCCACGTCAGCTAACAAAGGTCAGTTGTGGATTTTTGGTGGTGAATTTGCCAGTCCTTCACAGTCTCAGTTTTATCATTACCGTGACCTATGGGTGTACCATCTTCACAAGAAGCAATGGGAAAAAGTACAAGCTCCAAACGGACCCAGTGCAAGAAGTGGTCATAGGATGGTGTTTTCTCGTAAACAGTTAGTTGTGTTTGGTGGTTTTCATGACAATCTTAAGGACTATAAATATTTTAATGACATTTATAGCTTTAATACAGAGACTTATAAATGGACAAAAATTGAACCAATTGGAACTCCACCTGCTCCAAGGTCCGGATGTTGTATGGTAGCCTTAAATGATGGAAGATTTCTTGTTTATGGAGGCTACAGTAAAGAAAGGCTAAAGAAGGATATAGATAAAGGACATGTGCATACGGATGCATTTTTATTGACACCAGACAGTAAGTTGCCAGTTCAGTTAATTTAATAGTTTTTGTAAAATGTATTATCTTAATCGTGAGTGAAATGGTCAAAATTTAGGTTCTTATTTTGCAACGTCCCTTTTTATCACTAAGTTTTGGACAAACTTCTTCAGTTGTCTATCCGTTATAGGATATTGACGATCACATGTTTATATGCTTTCTGGTCGCTTGATTTGTATACTAGGTCTTTAATATTTTTCAACCTGTTGATTATGGTATGTTTTTTAAGCCAATACATCTGTTTCCTTTTACTCCATATATCTTATATCTTCATTCTTCTCAAAATCTACTCATTTGTTATGTTGCCTATTCATTGCACTTTTGAGCAATCGACGATAGATTGTAGATTGTTTAATGAGTTGTATCAGTCTTTGGCCTCTCAGCGCTGCTACCCTAATGGGTCTTGTCCATGACGATTTTCTAATAGTTGCCCAAAAAGTTCAGACATTTTATGTAGTCCACTATCTTCTTGGGGGCTATTTTACCTATTTTCTGTGGTGTTAGGGTCACCTCTTGTAACCTTCTGAAAATAAGCAAGAAAGGTCCACTCACAGTGTAACCTTCCTAAAGTAAGCAAGAAACGTGGTAGCGTGTGATGGACCTCAAGTGGATCCAAATCCAGATGATAGTGAGGTCCCCATCACCTACTAAACCCTACCCTAAAAGTATCTATCAGATTTATTATTAGCAAGATAAGAAATACTTTATAAGGCTAAAAGATCTTAATATGAGTCAATACTTACGCTGCTTTTGTGTTGTTCTGCCTAAAGTCCTAAATTTGTGAGACCTCCAGGCTAGAGCCTGGTTACTAAAATAATTCTTTTATTTTGATGGAATCTAGGTAAGCGGTATAAGGCTTTCCAACTTGGGGTGTCGTCAAATATGAGAAATTTTAGACAGGAATTATTATTCAATTAAACAAAGATGTATATGAAAAAATAAGTATCAAATTTATTCATATAAATTGTGATAGCAGTAAGGTAAATTGATACTGCTGGTAAATTTCAAATAAACATTACATTGCACAAAAATAAAACAAAACAAATGTTAAATGTTCTAGTAAAGAAATTAACTATTGCATATAACAGAATAAAAAGTGGATATTATGTCACAAAAATTGAATATTACATGTATAATAGAGGTAGTGGTAAATTGAATGCGGTAAAAAAATAAACGCAAAATAAACATTAATACGAAAGTTGTCTTTTTTCAATCAGTTCTACTGATGTTCTCGAGATTTTAGACCAATTTCAGGTGGAATTCATCGATATTTAACTGGCCAGTTTATTTTAATTGTTTGAAGAAAACTCTTAAGTGAAGCTCAAAGAATTTAAGGTTAAATTCTTTTGATTAAAAGTGAATAAATCAAAACATCTTCAGGTTAGGTAATTGGTAAACAACATTAATTAATTTGAAATTACAAAGTGACATATCTGAATTTAAATTACTGACAAAATATTCAGAAGGGTACAAAATCACAGTTACTTTTGAAACAAGCCCAGTGATAACCAAAGGTCTAGTTTAATTAGTTACGCACAATGAAAGATCATACTGCAAATTATTTGAAAGTTAGGAGGGCATTTGAGAGTTTAAAAGTCGCAACAGATAAATATATATATATATATATATATATATATATATATATATATATATATATATATATATATATATATATATATATATATAAGCCCTCATACACCTGTTAATTGGTTGTAGATGTTCCAAAGGTAGACCCCAACTATTAGTGCCCGCTACAGGCTCTGAATCTCTCACAGGAGAGAGAAAATCGGGAGGAGTGAAAGGCACTTCCCATGGGTTATAACCAGCAAGCTGTACATACCATTTTATTTCCATATATGACAAGTGAAACTGTACTTTAAACGGACAGCTGTAGTGGTGACATCATTCTTTAGGTTATGTAATCAAAACTTTTTACGATTTAAAATGCAACTGGAGACATACGGAATTCAAAAGCTGATTGGCTTATAGCTCGAAATCTTAGATAAGCACCTGCAATAGCATCAGAGACTTTGTTATATCAGAGAACAAAGACATGCCGTTTGACTTACGTTTTTCACTAAAACGGACTGTTAATTTTAAATTAAATTAAGATCAAAACACTTATAACAACCACCGATAACTATATTAGGCGATATTAACGGCAAAAAGTGAGATATAGGACCCCTTTAGGGTGTTTAAAAGAGCTGCGATCTTTCAACGATGTTCACAACAAGACCGTTTGAGACAAACTCTTTAGAAGCAGGCAACTGCGTGTCTGTCTTTACCATCTTTACCCCGCTCCTCACTTCGTGCGTTCAAGGTTGATTTCCCATTAGGCATATGTGCCTGAGAGAGACAGATAGGGTACTAACTCCCCTTTTAATGCTATAAATGGGCACAGTGCGGCGTCACACCTTCCCTTAATATTGCAATAATGGACCAGGTACAACGGCTTTTTCTTGGATTTTTAAATGACATCATTCTTCACTCAAAATTGTTCTGGAATATAACGAGATTTTTCCTCAATAAAAATATTGCGTCTTTGGATATTTGAATTTTAACATATATGAACTGAATGCAGTACGGGCTCTAGGGTAGTTAAAGATATTAGCAGATTTTCAACAAATAATTTTTGAAATTAAAATTTGAAATGCATTACAAAAATAAGTCACGGGGGTGGAGGTGGAGGTATTTATGACATTGGAACAGTAATTTCATCAGCCACAGACTTTTGATATTTTATATACACAAATATATACAAAATACCTTAATAATCTAGAAGACAGAATTATGTTACCTATATACAAATATACAATATCTATACTTATTCATACATATAATAATTTTTGCTTTCTTTTTTCACACCTGGGGTTCTCTATATGTTTTTAAAGCAGTAACAATGCTAGATAAAAAAGCAATCGTTACACTCTCCAAGGTATTGCCCAAAATGTTCAGACTTACCATATAGTCTGACGATAAGTCTATATTTCAAACACTTCTGGTTTATTTATAAATATAGTTCTCAGCATAATTGTTGGTCAATTTGACAAAATATGCATCGAATCTCCTCTTTGAGTTGGTTGAACATTTAGAGGTTTTAGGTGTACACTTTACTTTTTACGTAGCCCCATTAGCATAGCACACGTTAACATTTCTAAATTTTGATCTCATTAACGTCACCATTTATCTCGCTAAATGACATGTGGCACCAGCTTCTTGCAACTACATATTGGTTAAATCAAAATTAGTTTCTTCTGGCCATAAAAATATTATTAATCATTGTGCGGTAGCATTCACCGTTCACTATAAGCATTTGCCCGATTCATTTAAAAAAAATAAGGCCCTATCACAAAACGAGCCAATAAATTGGTCACTGGAACATGGTAGCGACTGTCAGATAACTTCTAAGTGTCTTTCCACCAGTCATTGGTCTGTTACAGGAACATTCCTATCATGGAGAAACTACCAAAATGGGGAATTGCAGCAACGTTGCGGCAGGAATCGGGAAGTTATCCAGCTATGTTACAATATTGTAGCTGTCACATTACTCCGGCGTTGTGAAACAGTAACAGCCACTATCATGGGACTTGTCACTACCTACTATATCTTGCACTTGCCTTCTTTGTCTTGAAAATTATTTCACAGAATAATATCTCTCTCCAACTCTTATGCTCTAAAACCATCTTTATCTTTTATTCCCATTCTATAGATACTAGCGAGACTACAAGTCAACATGAATACTTAGATTTCTCATGGTTTATATTTGGATGTCATAAGTGTTTAAATCTAAACAAATGCAAGTTTATTCACAAAATATAATGATTTGCGCATCTAGAAATTACACACCTTCGAAATTTGCAGTTTTCAATAAAAATTATATATCACATAATATCGACATTCCACATCATTACCTTAAAGTGCTGCAATTTGTATTCTAATTTACTTTTCTATACATGGAACTAATAATTTCATGAAAATTCGCTGTGATAACTGCAAGAACAGCATTAAATTAATTTTTGGATATATTTCCTAACAGTGAAGGTAATAATAGTGTCATAAATCTCCATCTACCAAATGGCACATTCCAAAACTGGCACTATGAAGTAGCATGCACTAAAATATAGAACTTGAAAGTAGTTACTCCCTGTCTTCGGTGTTGAATACTGAAAAACCGAAATTTTATAGTTACTTTCACTAAAAAGCTACCAAGTGGGGCTATTTTATAGTTATTTTGCAGTAACAGCTATGTTGTAATCTATTAAATGGGTGTTTATAGTTCTCCTTGACACTCTGTGGTTTCAAAAACAGATGCTTTTGAAGTGCTGTGATTTGCCTGTCATCTGTTATGTCATTTTAACTTAACAAAGTTTCAGGTTGTGGTTTACATGCCTTTTGTCTTGTGCCTTGTTCACAATTATTTTTTTAAGTAAAAAGGCAAGTGCTTTATTAAAAACAAGATTTGTTTATAATAGATTATATATCGTTGTTCTCATTTAACAGAACATGAGTAATCATCAAGTTTTAGGTTGTTGTTTACATGTGTCTTGTCCTGTGTGTTGTTCGTGATTACTTTTTTTCACGAGACAAAGAAAGTGCTTTATGAAAATCAAGATTTGTTAATTATATATCATTTTTTTAATTAAACAGAAGATGAATGATCTTTTTTTAATCGTTTAAACAAACGAAAATCAAAGCATATATTTCGCAGTGGTTCCTGACTTGTGGGAAGAAATTTGTTTTTTGTTGTGGCCAGGAGACTTGGCGCGTTCCCCCAAGCAAATGCTGTGTTCAAAGAATCTTTAATGCCATTGTACCAAAACTCAATTTCCCATTCTTACGAGATCAACACTTCTCGGAGTTTTTAATACAGTTCTACCAACAGTGGGTAAATTCATTCCATTTGATTTTAATATCTACAATAGATGAGTAAATGGGCTGTGGCTTATTTTATGACGATGATACCACATTCAGTTGTTCAAATCGTAAAATCTGAGAAGCGATAGTATCTTGTACTTGATCTTCACCATAAATTTCATTGTCATCTTCAGGAGGGATGATGCAGTCACTGTCATTGCAGTACTAGAAACATGTTTGATATTCCGTTTCGGAACAACTCTCCTCATTTCTAGTTAATGTTTCACTGACATTTGCTGACTATAATGCAGGGTACCCAGGCAACCTGGAAAACCTGGAAAAATCAGGGAATATGAAATACCCCCTAAAATGTCAGGGAAATTTGTGATTTTACTCAAATGTCATGGAAATCATTCAGTAGACCTGGAAATTATATATTTGTAAAATTTCGTCACTAGCAGATCCATTTTTATTTTTATTTCATATATATTATATGAATTTTCTCACGTAAATAGTTTTCTCATACCTGGGAAATATATATCTGATAACAATTCGCCTTACCTTTGATACCAATATCAATTAAATCCGCCAATGAACACAGCATATGCCACACCCTGCCCTATATAAATAGCGTCTCCTTCTCCTACCTCAAACATGTCTCATATGTACATCTCACTTGGACTATTCTTCCTTGAATGCATAAAATGGAAAAGAGCTCTGCTGTGAATGTGTTTATTCTATTTTAACCTTTATGATCGTGTTGAAAGTTGCAAAATATTTCGCATTTGTATATGGCGCATATAAACAGTATCTTTGTTTCATTTTTTTAGCGAATTTTCATAAATAAAACTTTGCTTTTAGAGAGGTAATGACTTTTAATTTTCAAAAAAAAATTAATTGGCGCTAATCTGAGCTTTTGGAACCCATTTTCCAGGCATATTCAAATTTATATATACGAACAACATGATTTGCAAAGTTTCTACGTCACCAAGAGACTTCTGGTTTGTTCCATCACACTTGAAAATTCTTTCCGGAGCCAGTCATGAAAGTCAAGTTTTTCCATGAAAAAATTGCACATTTTCTTCTCGAACATGCTATATGTTATAAATTTAACGGAAGACTTATGTTCTTGATTATGTAAATTTTTTATTTATTTTGTTCATAAAAAAGTATTCAGGTATGTGTTTTTTATTTTGAGTATTATGAAAAATGTACTCAAGGGGCCTGGAAATGTCAGCTAATTTGATATTTAATTTCTGCTGGGTACCCTGATAATGGCGTGCTCATAACAGCATTTTACTATTTTCAACTACTGTTTTTACCTGTTTTACTTCTCACCTCCCTGTAAAATGTTGTAGAATGTGTGTAAACTTTTGTTTGTTGGTCAAGTGACTTGATTTTACTGACATACGACATTATTATTGGAATTAAACACTCTACCAGACTTGCTCAACCTCAACAATACTGTTGTGATGGAACACTCCTCCTTTATGAATCAGTGGGACTACAGGGTAACAAATACTTTATAGTTAATCTGAAAGGTCCCTGCTACTTTATGGGACTGCAGGGTGAAAAATACGTTATAGTTAATTTGAAAGGTCTCTACTACTTTATAGTAGCCACAAATAGTAAAATCTACTTCTTCAGGTAGAAGAAACAACTGCCACCACAATATATCACCATGAAGTTCCACAACTATTAGGTGTAATATGAAGTGGCCGGCAGCGTCGCGGCAACTATTCATGCTACTTGAGAGTCGCTGCAACTTTGATGTGGCATAAGATAATTTTGGCTACTGTCGTTTGCTACCTTAAAGTTCTTGGAACGATGATGTTCCTAATACTTTGAAAGCAACTAAGAAATGTGTAACTCTAAAATAATTATAACTGGTAAATACTACGTATTTGTCATTGCTAATGTCTAATATAAAGTTATTTACACCACAGAGTCGTAAAATCATGGCTTTATTGCAGGAAAATCCACCGTTACAAATCTGATGACTGTGACACAGTTCATTGCGGCTGCACTTGATGATTGTCAGCAGGTGGATGTAATATATACTGATCTGTCTAAGGCTTTTGACCGTCTCAGCCATACTTTGCTTATAGACAGACTCCAATATTTTGTATTATCAGATAATGTTGTCAGGTGTTTGCTTCCTATATGTGTGAGAGGAAACAGTTTATTGGGGTGAAGGGCTTTAGATCTGGTTATTATAATCTGCCTTCTGGAGTTCCCCAAGGTTCTATCCTTGGACCTCTTCTTTTCGATATTTTCATAGATCACATTGCACATGTTGTGGATGTTCCAGTGCTGATTTATGCTGATGATATTAAAATATATTCATGCATTAGAAGCACCAATGACTGTGAAAGGCTACAGACAAACCTTCGGGTAATTGATAGCTGGTGTAATGTCAGCAAGTGCTGTGTTATGTCTTTTACCCGTAAAAAGAACCCAATATTATTTGACTATCATAATCGAGACTGTGTCCTTGATCGTCCAAATACAGTGAAAAATCTTGTGGTGGTGTTTGACCCTAGTCTTTCTTTTAAATATCATTTTAAGCAGACAACCACTTCGACCTATAAGAGGCTTGGCTTCCTAATAAGAAATAGTAGAAGTTTTTCTTGTACTAACGTTGATGCTACTATCCTGTACCTTGATAAGATCCCATCTTGAATATGCCTCAGTTGTTTGAGCCCCCACCTATACGATACATATACTTGACTTTGAATCTCTTCAGAGAAAATTTATAAAGTTTCTGTGTTATAGGGTGGATGGTCAATATCCTTATATTGGCTTCCCACAGTGTGATCTTCCTCAGCGTTTCAACTTGCTGAGTTTGGAAGAACGTAGAAGGTGTACCTCTTTAGTGTTTCTACACCAATTAGTCAATAATGATATTGACTGTCCAGCTCTATTGGAGCAATTAAATTTTAATGTCCCTAGGTTGGAATCCGCTTTCCAGACACATTTTATCCTGCAGCGGTCCGTACACATCACCAGTTTTAATATTTGCAACATTTATTCAGCCTGTCAGAGCAACCTGGATATTTTTTCTATGAACCTGCTGATGTAAGAGAGGTATTTAAGTATCACTAGGCTTGTGATTTTACAGGGTATCGAGTGACCTGGAAAAAATCAGGGAATTTGAAATAACCCCTAAAATGTCAGGGAAATTTGTGATTTTGCTCAAATGTCATGGAAATCGTTCAGTAGACCTGGAAATTAAATATTTGTAAAATTGTGTCACTAGCAGATTTATTTTTATTCTGATTTCATATATTTATATTATATGAATTTTTTCTTTTTACATAAATATTTTCTCCTAGGGCTGCTGTTTGGTACATTAATTGAAACCGCCAATGAACATGCGACATGTTATACAGCAATATAATATAGTGTCTTCTTCATCTATCTTAAACATGTTTCATTTGTTTATCTCACTTGGAATGCTCTTCCTTGATACATAAAATGCCTTCTAGCTATTGGTGGCGTAAAGCTGCATGAATGTGTTTATTATATTTTAACCTTTATGATAATGTAACATAGAGTTGAAGTTGGAGTGTAAATATTTGGCATTTGTATTGTAATCCAGGGGAAAAAGTTTAGCATTGCAACGCATTGTGTATGATAGTGTAAAGAAATTATTGGAAGTGGGAAATATAAAAATCAACAATAAGCTGACGTGAACTTTCAATAATTCATATCGTGATAAGTAGTTACTGCAAAAACGTGTAGTAATTCAGTAATTTGACAGGTAGAAATTTATCACGTTTCTGTATTAGTTAACAGAATTAACCATATTTATGTTTTTGATCATGATTTTTTTTAAATCAGAATTTTTATTATTTTTTTTTAATAAAAAAGTACTCTCAGAGATGTGTGTTGTTCATTACGAGTATTATGAAAAAATCACTGGGGCCTGGAAATGTCAGGGAATTTGATTTTTTATTTCTGCTGGGTACCCTGTCTTAGTATACCTTATTGTTTTTATATGTTTGTGATTAATTATTTGCATTGTATTTTCTTTTGTACTATTCCCCAATCCTTCATTTGCCATGTTAATACTGTTGGATTGTGTATTTAAATAAATACATAAATAATAAATAAAAAAGTCAGGGGCGATTTTGTAATACTTATTCATTTTAAGTTCCGATCTCAGTTGGCATCACTTCGATGCTAGTTGGGCAAACAGTAACACTTTGAGAATTCATGGGATTTTCACTGCCCCAGATCTGACAATGTTGCTTACTACCATACCAATTGAGATGAAAATGGGCTTCATCGTTAAAAAATATATTCTTCGAAAACTCATCATTAGTTGCTTTATTTTAAAGCAACTGCTAGACAAATACATGAAGAAGAAAAAAGTGCTGGCACACAAATAATCAGGCTAAACGCGATTATTATAGTCATCGTTGGCAGGCTGCCGCAAATCCAAACAAGGAGATCTGAAACATTGTTAACTCTACACTGTAACGAAACAAAAACAAATCTACGACCTATCAAATTAAATATAGATGGGGTTCTGATCAGCAAAAGCGAACTGGTGGCAGGAAGGTTTGGCGAATATTTATGTTCGTCTACTAAAACTAATATTAGACATAATTTTGGCGAGTGTCCTTCCAGGCAAGGTACTACGGTCACCTCCTGTTCAAACACAATTTTTATGCCCCCAGCTATAATGGAGGAGGTTCTTCAATGTGTGAGGGAGTTACAGAATTCGAATTCCGCTGGTATTGATAATGTCCCAACAAATATAGTGAAAAGCATTGTTCATGCTCGTTGTTCTGTCACTTTTAAATTCAAATGTCGCGCGCTACACTGACATAGAGTAAGTGTTACTAATGGTTTCCGCCAGAAGACCAGAGAGGGGGAAGAAGAATGAGAGAAGGGAGAGAAGCTTGCATCCCTCTGCCACTTGTTTTTGAGTCCTTGAAGAGGCAAGAGGTCTCGAGAAAGCGAATTGCTTTCAACCCCTTGAAGAGACACGAGGTCTCTAAATATCCATTGTGTTTGTAAGTCCTTTGGGAGACACGAGGTCCCTAGAGGTGTTGTGTGTGAATACAGAAAAACGAAGCTTATGTTCCTGCATTATTGGAGAATAAAGGTAGGTAACTTTGCTTATTGTCAGTGCCCTATTTGTTCTCTTTTTTTTTTGTTATTCATTATAAAATAAATACACGTGGTATTTACATTTGGCCCATCGACCGGATTTTTATAGTTGTTTTGTTTTGTTATTAGTTGATACAGTCCATTTTTTGAAGTAATTTTACTTGTTTCCTTTAGTCTAGTAAATTTGTAATTGTTTATTGCCGTGTTGAGTCATTTAATTTCAAGGTGACGTTATTGCTTGTATATAACTAGGTACATACTCGAATTGCATATTGTTGAAATCACGTTTGCATATTGTTTAAATCGCGTTTAGGAATTTTTTTTGCGTTGAACAATGGAGTTGACTCAGCTAAAAAATAAGCGCGAAAGCGTTTATACACGAGTAGAAGCCATATTGCACGTGGCTCAACAGGTCAAAATAGACGCAGTAGTGGATTTAGATAGGTTGAATAGATTTGAGGTTCGTTTTGAGGCGTTGAATGAGTTGGTCAATCTATTTGATTCATTGCATTTGGACATCGTGTCGGTAGTTGATCGATCAGAGTTGGAGAGCGAGCATGAAATGCAGAACAAATTCGATGAACTGCAATACTCTATAAAAACTATCTATCGAGAACTGAGAGGTTATGCAAATAAAGCCGCTGAGAATCAAGCTCGATCCGTTTTTCACGGTAGTTCGAAATCGAGTCGAGCATCGAGTAAGTCGCGGTGTTCGGTCAAATCATCGAACGCTCGATCTCTCAGTGAAAAGGAAGTAACGAACGCAAACGCGATTATGTCAACTTCAAATTTAAACAGACATTTGAGGTTACCGAAAATCGAAATGCCAAAATTCGATGGAAATTGGAAAAACTGGCCAACCTTTTATGATCTGTTTAAAACAATGATTCATGAGAACGAATCATTGTCAGATATTGAAAAGTTCCAATATTTGAGTGCTTCGTTAGTGAAGGATGCAGCTGGCCTAATCAGGAATTTACCGCTAACGGGAAGCAATTATGGGATTGCATTCAAGTCTCTGGTCTCAAGGTATCACAATACCCGGGTTTTGTTGACCAATTATTGGCAGGGTATTGTACAGGCCCCCAAAGCAAATAGTGAATCTGCTTCTTCCCTACGAACGTTGTTGTCTGTATTCAGTGAAAATTTGGAAGCGTTGAAGCAGTTTAAACATGACATGTGGGATTTCACTAAATTCAACATGTTGCTGCAAAAGGTGGATATGAGTCTTAAGCAAAAATTTGAGCTTGAGTTTTGCGAATCGGACATTCCCAGTTTTAGTAGTTTATGTAGATTCTTGGAAAAGCAGTGTAAAGCAATGGAGACAACTGCCTTAACTTCCAATTATGTGACTAATAGAAGGCAGCATGTTTCAGCAACCACTGCTAGGCCCGCTTCGTCCTTTGTTACCAGCACAAAGCTTGTATGTGCTTATTGTAAGGAGGAGCACCCCATGCTCAAGTGTGATGGATTTCTATCTTTATCCTCTCATAAACGGTATACGTTCGCAAAAAAAAAATAATCTTTGTTTTAACTGTTTATCAAACTCGCATGCCAGCAGGGAGTGCAAGTCATCAAGTTGTCGTGTATGTAATAAACACCATCATACATTATTGCACTTCCCAAAAGCACCGGCATCGGGAGATGAGAGTGACTCAAACAAGCCACCTGTGGAAGAGCCACAAGGTGCAGAGCAATTGCGTGTGTTGGCAAGTGTGGTAAAAAGGGAACAGTCCGTGTTACTGGCAACTATAATGCTATTAGTACGAGATAAAAATGGAAAGGTTAGGAGATGTCGAGCTCTCCTGGATTGTGCGAGTGAGGCTAATTTCATTTCGCAGCAGTGTGTTGAAAAATTGGGGCTCAACACCTCATCTCGTTCAGTGATGGTTCAAGGCTTGAACCAAATGAGCTCGCTTGCTAGCCAAGGCACTCTCAAATGTCGAGTAGAGTCCATTTATGAGCCAACAAAGTTAGAGTTGGACATGATTGTGATTCCGAACATTTGTTCCAAGATCCCTTCTGCTAAAATTGAGCAGTGCCACTGGCAACATATTCAGAACTTAGAGTTGGCAGATTCAGAGTTTGGTATACCAGGGGACATTGAAATTTTGTTGGGTACTGACGTTTATGCTCATGTGGTTAGACCTGGAATAAAGAGAGGGCCTCGAGGTGCACCAGTGGCCATCAATACTGTTTTTGGTTGGGTGCTTATGGGCAGTGTAGAACAGTCAAAGTCTCATTCTGTTGTGAATAGTTTATGCACGTTGGTCGACTTGGATCATACCTTGAAACAGTTTTGGAGCTTGGAACAGGTACCACAAGGTTTAGTTATGTCTCCGGAAGATAAAAAATGTGAGGAAATCTTCAAGAAGACTCAGCACCGAAATAGTGCTGGGAGATATATTTTAAATATGCCCTTTCATGAGGGTACTCCGTGTTTGGGAGAATCCATCAGTGTTGAAAATTTTAGGATTGCAGTGGTGTCCCATAGGTGATACATTCTCTTTTAATGTTGAACCTATTGATCGTCCGTGCACAAAACGAAATCTTCTTTCGGAATTGGCAAGAATTTATGACCCCCTGGGTTTTTTGTCTCCTGTTACCCTGTTGGCAAAATATCTTATGCAGTGCTTGTGGGAGCAAAAAGTGGGATGGGATGATAAGCCCTCAAAGGATATTGTTGGTCAGTGGTCTCAGTATAAATCACAACTCAGTGCGCTAGCAGGTTTATCAATTCCCAGAGGCGTAAAACACGATAATATCATCAGTACAGAACTCCATGGGTTCTGTGATGCATCGGAGCGAGGGTATGCTGCAGTTGTTTACTTAAGACAAGTATCAGAGGAGGGTCAAGTTTGGATCAATTTTCTGTGTGCCAAGTCCAAGGTATCACCTTTAAAAAGAATATCGATTCCACGTCTCGAATTGTGTGGGTGTTTATTGTTGGCAAAGCTTCTGGAATTTGTGTGTCGGGTGTATGAAGGTCGTTTTGAGTTTAACTCTATGTATGCTTGGTCAGACTCTATGGTGGCACTTGCCTGGATAAAATCATCTTCCAATAGGTGGAAGACCTTTATTGGGAATCGAGTAGCAAGCATACAAGAGAAGATTCCTCCAGAGTCATGGCATCACGTAAGTGGACAAGAAAACCCAGCTGATTGTGCATCGAGAGGCATGTTACCTTCTGGGTTTTGTGAGCATCCACTATGGTGGGCGGGACCCGCCTGGCTAAAATTGGCAAGAGAAAATTGGCCCAAGTCGTTGCGTTTTGAGCCGCCAGAAGAGTGCCTGGCGGAGCAACGAACTCTCCCCGTACTGGTTACTTTGGCAAATGAGGAGTGGCTCAGTAAACTTTTGAATCGCTTTTCGCATCTACGGAAAATTCAGGGTGTTGTTGTATATTGTCAGCGGTTTGTGCGAAATTGTAGGGTGTCTCCATCTGACCGAACTACTGCATCTCTGACAGCCACCGAATTACAGGAGGCGCTTCATATGCTTATCAAATGTGCTCAAGGTGAAGTATTTCAAAGGGAAATAGCATCCTTGGTTAAAGGTGAGAGGTGTGCGAGGGCAATAAATAAGTTAGCCCCCTTTCTGGATACAGAGGGTATCCTCAGGGTGGGCGGTCGCCTTCGTCAAGCTGATGTTCCAGTTGAAGTGAAACACCCTATATTGTTGCCCCGCTCACATCGTCTCACCGAGTTAATCATTGCACACACACACCATGTCAATCTTCATCCTGGTCCTCGCACATTGCTTCATTTGCTTTCGCAACAGTTTTGGATTTTGTCCCCTCGGAGAGCTATTCATCATGTTTTGTCAAGGTGCTATCGTTGCTTTCGAGTGAATCCTACTCCCATGGCACCGATGATGTCTGATTTGCCAGTTGCCAGGGTTTCTCAGTTGAAGCCGTTTTCACACAGCGGAGTTGATTTTGCAGGTCCAGTTTTTGTGACACAGGGCAGATATCGAGGTGTCCGAAAGGTGAAAGCATATATTTGTTTGTTTGTGTGCATGGCAACGAAGGCCCTCCATTTGGAAGTAGTGTCTGATCTTTCAGCTGAAGCCTTCTTGGCAGCTCTTCGGAGGTTTGTGGCTCGCAGAGGAAGATGTGACAATTTGTATAGCGATAGAGGTACCAACTTCGTCGGCTCAAATAAGCAGCTCTTAAACTATGCAAAGGGGGCAGCAGATGCTTGTACCATTAAGTGGCATTTCAACCCCCCATCAGCTCCGCATTTTGGAGGTCTGTGGGAGGCAGGAGTGCGCTCAGTCAAGACTCATTTGCGAAGGGTGATCGGTTTGCAGATTCTGACCTTTGAGGAAATGTCCACGTTGCTTGCTCAAGTGGAATCAGTTTTGAATTCTCGACCATTGTGTAGTGCGAGTACTGATCCAAATGATCTGTTAGCCCTATCCCCAGGACATTTTCTTACAATGGAACCGTTAGGTGCTCCTCCTGATGCTGATTTGACTTTGTTAAGTATGAATCGCTTGTCACGCTGGCAGCTGGTGCAAAGGATCCACCAGGACTTTTGGCGCCGCTGGAAGAACGAATACCTGCATACACTGCAGCAGCGTGGTAAGTGGAATACTGTGCAAACGCCCCCCCCGATCGGAGCTTTAGTTGTGATTAAAGATGAGACTTCGTCACCTCTTGTTTGGAAGCTCGGACGCATTATGCAACTATACCCAGGCCGTGATGGTATAGCTCGGGTAGCTCAAGTTCGCACTAGTAGTGGCACTTTTGATAGGCCTCTGACGAAGTTATGTCTGTTGCCATCGCAGTAATACGTCTGCCTTGAAATTTTTTTGTACAGTTAATTATAAATCCAATAGCTTCAGTTTTTTGTTTTTTGTGCTTATTGTAAATTTTTGTTTTGTTTGTTTATTTGAGAAACAATATAATTGTGAAAATAAATCCTTATTTTGGTGGGCGGAATGTTCATGCTCGTTGTTCTGTCACTTTTAAATTCAAATGTCGCGCGCTACACTGACATAGAGTAAGTGTTACTAATGGTTTCCGCCAGAAGACCAGAGAGGGGGAAGAAGAATGAGAGAAGGGAGAGAAGCTTGCATCCCTCTGCCACTTGTTTTTGAGTCCTTGAAGAGGCAAGAGGTCTCGAGAAAGCGAATTGCTTTCAACCCCTTGAAGAGACACGAGGTCTCCAAATATCCATTGTGTTTGTAAGTCCTTTGGGAGACACGAGGTCCCTAGAGGTGTTGTGTGTGAATACAGAAAAACGAAGCTTATGTTCCTGCATTATTGGAGAATAAAGGTAGGTAACTTTGCTTATTGTCAGTGCCCTATTTGTTCTCTTTTTTTTTGTTATTCATTATAAAATAAATACACGTGGTATTTACAAGCATTATAGACTTAATAGTTATACCACTCACTTTTGTTATCAATGTTTGTCTTCATACCGGACACTTTCCTTCATTATCGAAGCGAGCTCTGGTCAGAGTGATTTATAAAAGGGGGACGCGACTTTATTAGAAAATTATCGTCCAATCTCCTAATTATATACATTCGCTAAAATCTTTGAAAGGATGGTGTTTAAGAGAATTTTGGCTTTTTTTGATAAGGAATGTTTGCTCTCCGATTGTCAACACGGCTTCCGGAATGTTATGTCTACCGAAACAGCTGTTTCTCGACTTTTATTTGATATCAATAGTCATCTAGACACGGGATTAAAGGTTAGTGTTATCTTTTTCGACCTAAGTAGTGGATTCGATACCATTGACCATAAGATTTTGTTGCACAAGTTGGAAGCAATGGGAATCAGGGGTTCACTGTTGCGGTGGATAAGGTCATATCTATCTGACAGAATGATCCGGGTACTTGTGGACGCTAAACTTTCAACCGAGTATCACATGGGTCTGGGCGTCACTCAGGGTTCCATTTTGTCACCACTGCTTTTTTTTGGCCTACGTCAATGATTTGCCAACTCATCTAAAAGAGGTTGATGTCACCATATATGCGGACGACATTTTGGTACTTGTTGCTGGGAGTAGTTTTGGGGACCTTGAGATCCGTACATTAACAGTGTTATAAGACTTCAAGTTGTGGTGTCGATCCAATCTATTGGTTCTTAATATCGACAAAACGGCCGTAGTCAATTTCTCAAGGAAAAGAAATCCATCAGAAAGCTTAATAAAGGGTTTGGCGTCTGGCGGGCTGAGCGTCGCTGTCACTCTGTCGCTTTTGGGAACGATTGTGCTGGGACACCCAGATAAGTTCAGTTGTAAGAAACTAAATAGTTCATTTTTTGCCTTGAGTAGACTTAAATCTCTATTAGATACAAAAACACTGTTGTCTGTTTATTACTCCATGGTCTATTCAATTTTAAATTATAATATACTTGCCTTGGGTTGCACCTCGGAGACGCAGCGAGTCTTTAGTATTCATAAGAAAATAATCCGGCTCCTATTCGGTTTGGAACCTAGATGCCCATGCCGCCAGTATTTTGACTGTGACTCTGGTATTATGACTCTCTACTCTGTATACGTTTTAAGGGCAGTATGCTTCGTCAGGTCTTACCCAAAGATTTTTGATTCGGGCGCTGAAGCTGGGCACTCACATGGCCTGCGGGACAGATACACTCTCCCAATCTCTAGGCATCATTCAGCTGGCTACGAGCGATCTCCCATTTATGCCGCTGTCAAGTTTTTCAATAACTTACCACTCACGCTGAGACAAATTAAATCTGGCAATAAATTTAAAAAACACATTACACATTATATCCAGCAAAAATGTTTTTACTCGCTGCAGGAATTTTTAGCAGAGTGAAGGAGTTTTTCTTGTGTGTGACTTGATTTTAGGATTATTTGGTATTATTTGTGCAACCTGTGCGGGCTTTTTTTTATTATTCAGTTCAATAATACATCATTAAGGGTTATGTCTGACAACATAATAAAAAAACATAAATTCAACATGCGTAATTGGGAACTAGTCTTTAATACTACATTAATGTATCTATTATCATAGTGTTCTCTTGTTCAGCAAGTACTTCTTTATCTCACTTTTCCATTTGTTTGTTTTTAATCTTTTCATTTCTTCAGGTATTTCATTGTATAGTTTTACACCATTAAATAGTATCCTTTTTTGTCCTGTGTTTCTTCTTGCAGCCTCTGTTCTTATGTCTAAACGTCTCCTTGTACCATAACTATGTACTTCGTTGCTGTGTCTCATTTACAGTTCTGGTTCATTTATTTCTCCCTGTCTTATTTTGTGGATGATTTTCATTGTTTCATAATTTGTTAGTTCTGCAATGTCTAATTGTCTAGTTTTTCTGAAAACTTCATTTGTTGGGGTCCACTAATTCAGATCATACATTAATTTTAGCATTTTATTTTTTATTCTTTGTATACTAGATATATCTGTTTTATTGCCAGTTCCCCAGAAAGGAATCATGTACATCAATTTACTCTTTATATATGCCTCGTACAACATTATCTTCTGTGATTTTGGGAGACAGTTTTTGATTTTATAAGCCATTGCTATATATGATGATATCCCCAATTTTAGTTCATTTATGTGTTCAGTCCATTTTAAGTTTTTACCAATGTTTAGGCCTAGATATTTTACACTGTCTACTTCTTTTATGCTTCTTCCTTTAATTGTAATATTCATTTGGTATCGTTTAGTGGTTTTCTGTATGTGGATTAAGTAGCATTTCTCCTCATTTATAGTTAGACGATTTGTGTTTGTCCATCTCATTAGTAGTTCTAGATCTTCATTTATCTCAGCTTTGGTTTTCTTGTTGTCCACATTTTCATAGAAAATTGCCAAGTCATCTGCATACATCATTTGTTTCCCATTCAATTTGTATAGGCTCAGTTTGTTTATGTACAGTACATACAGGTATGGTCCTAGAATGGACCCTTGAGGAACGCCACAGGTCATGTGAGTTGGTTCACTTTTCACATCTCCTATTTGTGTGTAGTGCTTTCTATTTTGTAGATAACTTTCCTGGATCCTCACATTGCATTTGTCACCCAAATTCACAACCACACTCTTTAGTTCCTCATTTTTAGTTTCTGCTATTCCTAGGCCATTTATTACCACATTGTTTATTAGTCTTTCTTGTTGCTCTCTCGTTATTCTCTCCCTTACCTGGTTTTCCAGTCGCTCTTTCAGTTTTTTGCTCTGCTTTAATAACTTCTATTTCATTTTTGAGGTTTAGATTTTCATCAATCACCTCCTTTAAGTTGTCTAGCAATTTTTGGTATTTGTTTTCAATATTTTCTAGTTTTTGCATCACATCTTTAAGTGTATATTTATCTGAAGTTAAGTTTTGCACCTCACTCTTCTTAACTATCACATTTTCCTGCATAGTTTCATTTTTTTCACATCCTAAACACTTCCAGTTATGAGCCTTTTTCTTTTTTGTTGTAGCACATATTTTGTCAAATTCTTCATTAGTTACAGTCGTGCACCCTTTGTGAAACCAAGAGTAACAAAATGCACACTCCAAACTACGAGCATTGCTCCTAATCACACGTTTACGTTTTTCACATGCACACGTGTCCGCCATTCTTCAGTTCTTATATTTTACAGACACTTATTCGACAGTGAGTTTTTTAATAATATACATTAACCACTTTAAACACTGTGTAAACTGGCGTATTCGACAAAAAATAAATTTAGTTTATGCACATTGAAAGTTAATTCTAAACAACCATGTGGTCACTTACCCTCAAAAAAAAAATTTCAGGTAAAAATATGGCAATAAAAACTCAGCATCACGCTACAAACACTTTCACATGTTAATTTTATCCTGCTTCACTTTTATACCCTAAATTTGTGAATTTTTTCGGCTCATTTTTCCCAAATTTTAACACTTTAGTTTGACTGACAATTTTTCAAACCTGTCACTTTCAACTTTATATATATTTATATATATATATATATATATATATATATATATATATATATATATATATATATATATATATATATATATATACATATATATATATATATATATATATATATATATATATATATATATATATATATATATATATATATATATATATATATATATTAGGCTTGTTGCCTATTGGCACTTAGCCTGTTTAGTTTGTGATAACCTTCCAGTTATGTTTTTTATCTGCTTTTTTTTGTGTTTGTTGCAGATGTTTTGTAATGTTTGGCACACATATTTTATGTTTTTTTAAGTATTTTTATGGCAAACATATCTGCCTTTGTACAGCAGCTAAGTGGAATAAAAACTATCTGTCTGTCTAATAAATGTGCGACGTTTTCCGTAGTCTAGTAGTTTTAACGCTTGTGTCAACTGAATTTTATAGGCGTGTAGAGCCAGATTAGTCCTTAGAATTCACCACATTGTGGTCTTGAGTAGTGCCTAACTGCTGCGAACGGCATGGAAGTGACTTTTTTTGCAGCTACATTTTCAAGAACCACAACAATATTATTTGCTCATAGTCTTAGAATTCTTCGAATTTATGCATGAGACTCGTAATTGTTTTCTCTGTTGGGCAATTATGAGGACCAAAATATCCACGAATTTTGCTGAAACCGAACGTTCAGTCGGACACTAATATACTTTATTATGTATTGCTCCATAATTAAGAATGTTTTAGTTTACAAATTACTCTGATCTATTGAAATTTTCCAGCAGTGTTGCCTAATGGCTAATAAAACCTATATACATATGGTAACTCTTATTGAAAAATCCATTGCGAGATGTGTCTAGTAAATTGGGTTACATAGTCTTATTTGTGGTCTAGAACCACTTACTAATTTATTGTGACTATCTAAATCAACATGTGCCATGGAAAAAACTTACAGCCCAATAAACTTTAAATGTCTTTGTTGTAAAATAGTGCTGCAAATTCAATCATAACTTCCACACAGCTGTGATAATTTACTCCCCTCAGAAAGACATTCTCATGAAATGAATTTATAGGGTCCATTACTTGACCACAAATAAAAATATGTGTTCGTGTATTCCTGTACCCATAAACTTCTGAGATGTTATATTACTCAAGTTTTCATGAAAAAATGTAAATTTTCACCAAATCACCCCTCACCTACCCCTTGAAGCGATCTTATCCAAAAACAATTCAAAGCGTTCCTTTATCAGGTACTAACTGGACCACAAAGAAAATGTTCGTATTCCTGTACCCGTCTGAAACGTTATACTCGAGTTTTAGCGAAAAAACGTAAATTTTAACCAAATCACCACTCATTTAACCCATACCCCCTGAAGCGATCTTACCCAGAAACAATTCGAAGTGTTCCTTTGTAAAGTGCTAACTGGATTCCAAATTTGAAGATGGTATCTCAATTCGTTTGAAAGATATTGCGCCTAACAGACAAGACCTACAAACAAAAGACATTTTGTTTCAGAATCAGGTTTTGTATATGTTTTGAGACTTTTATGCTGTTTTAGCAAAACGAAAATTCGAAATTTCTGTCAACGATATTCACCCCCACACATTCAACTTCTAATTTAATTTTAGCACAGAATACCAGATGTTTGATGAAATTGAAAGTTTTCTAATAAACAAACCCTAACACGTTATATTACTAGAGTTTTAACGAGAAAATGTTCATTTTTACCAGCGCACCTCCCATTCACCCCCTGCCCCCTGAAGCGATTTTCCCAAAAACAATCCGAATGGTTTGTTTGGCGGGTGCTAACTGTATACCAAATTTGATGTCGATATCTCAATTTATTCTAAAGTTATCGTGGCTACAAACAGACAGACATATATACTGACAGACAAAAATAATGTTTTCTATATGTTTTGACACTTTTTACGACGTTTAAGCGGAAAAAAAAATTGAAGTTTTTTTCGCCGATGCCATACTTCCACACGTTTAAAATTAAACTAAAATGTCTTGAAAAACACAGTCTAATCAACGACAGGCAGTATGGATTCCGTCAGCGCAGTTCAACTGCCGACCTCCTTTCCTTTATCACCCATTATTGGAACTACATGGTGAATCCCAGATTGTCGCTCTAGACATATCCAAAGCATTCGACCAGGTCTGGCATGCAGCGCTGCTTAATAAACTTCCGGCCTATGGCCTACCAGCAAAACTCTGTACCTGGACAGCAAATTTCCTCTCCAACCGGAGCATTTCTGTTGTCGTTGATGGCCATTCCTCTAAAATGTATCCAATTAAATGCAGGAGTCCCTCAAGATACAGCGTTAGCCCCTACTTTGTTTCTTCTCCACATCAATGACATCCTCTCTAGCACATCCAACCCAGTTCACAGTTACGCGGACGACAGCACCCTCCACTCAAATATACAATATTTTAAGCCTGTCTCTTTAGC
Source organism: Tillus elongatus (assembly GCA_964006375.1). Classification (NCBI taxonomy): domain Eukaryota; kingdom Metazoa; phylum Arthropoda; class Insecta; order Coleoptera; family Cleridae; genus Tillus; species Tillus elongatus. The sequence continues at coordinate 179,344,467 of OZ023263.1, forward strand.
CCAATTAGATGAGGATTACAGACTCATGAAGGGTTCTATCTCTGTGGATCTCCCAAAAATATTAGACTGGGGAAGTAGAAATCCTGTACAATTCAACTCCACCAAATCTCAGTTTTGCTTTCTATCTCATAAGAGATACACCAGCCCTAGACCCATCACAATGAACAACCAAATTATTCAAAGTAATGAGTCCTTTTCCCTTGTTGGCATTTCTGTGGGTCGAAATCTCAATTGGCACCAACATATCACATCAATTTCAGAAGCGGCTGCTAAGAAATTAGGTTTCCCCTTCCAGGCTCGCAAATACTTTTCACCAGCTAATCTCTGTACCTTATATACTTCACAAATAAGGCCAAACCTCGAATACTGCTTCCACATCTGGGGCGCCGCTGCCGCTTCTACACTCGCTATCCTGGACTCCGTTCAGAAGAGAGCCATGCGTCTCATCGGTGACCCTACCCGCACCCAAAGGCTGCAAAGGCTAGATATCTGCACGAGCACTGCTCAAAGGAGCTTTCTTCCATAGTTCCTCCACCTGGTGCCCCCAACAGATCTACCAGGGGAACAGGGCGAATGTCCAGGTCACCAGACATAGAACATCTTGTTATGCCCGCTCTTTTGTCCCGAGGACTTCCAAGTTGTGGAATTCCTTGCCGGCACATGTTTTTCCTTCTCCGAACCTCCAAACCTTCAAGTCCAGAATTAACAAGTTGCCTCTTTCCTCCTTGTCGACACCCACAGTACGATAGTATTTAGGCTGTAAGCCCTCGTGGTGTATTGTTGAAATATAAAAGAAAAAAGGTATTGTTGATGTGGAAGTAAAAATAATTTCAAATTCTGTAATAAGTAGCCTACATCTTATTAATAATTGTTTTCTTTGTTTTTCTAATATATATTTTATAATTTTTTTAGAAAATGACACAACAGGTACAAAATACAAATGGGTGCAGTTGAAAATTGGAGGTATACATTTCTCACCCAGATGTAGTATGCCAGTAACTGTTGCTCCAAACAACATCAGTGCCTATTGTTATGGTGGTGTCTTTGACATTGAAGAAGATGAAGAGGATTTAGCCGGTACCTTCTTTAATGATTTTCATTGTCTCGATTTAGAAAAGTTCATTTGGAAGAATGTTACATTGACAGGAAAGAAAGAAAAGGAACAAAAATCAAGGAGAAGAAAAAATAAGGATGATGATGATAATGAAGGTATGTTTCTTAATCCCTGTTATTTTAACTTTCTGTTTAAAAAGCTATACACATCATTATTTACATAGCTTCTGTAATAAGAACTAAAATCAGTTGATTAGTTACATAAAAGTCTGGATGCAGCAAGTGCGATATGGAAGTGAATTTTCATTAAAATGTTTTTAATAGCGGATGTGTCTCTTTAGTGCAATCAGGCATCAATTTGGTTACCGGTATAACCTGTATAGTAGAAAAAACGTACCATATACTATCAAAATAACTTATTGTTTGAAAATATTTTTAAAAATCTTAAAATAAACTTTAAATGTTTCCGAGAAAACTGGTTTCATAGGCAACAAACCTTAGGTTAATAGCAAATTGAGTTATTGAAATTTGAAGCATTTAATGAAAATTCGCTACCAAAACGCACTTATTGCGTCTCCATTTTTAGAGAATTTTCATTAAGAAAGAGGTCACGATGAAAAGCTTTTGAAAAAATTTCTTCAGGTGAGCGCGAATTTGTGTCCCTAGAACCAAAAACCTAGGTCCGTTAAAATTTTTATATGTTTATATATATATATATATATATATATATATATATATATATATATATATATATATATATATATATATATATATATATATATATATATATATATATATATAATTGCCGTAACTAGGTGGCGGCATGTCCACCACTCACTTAGTATTTTAAGGCTGGCTATACTATAGCCGTATTACTTTTGGTGCATTTTTGCTACAATTAATATGCCGTACTGAAGAGCTCTAATGAGAGCGAAACCGGTCTACGGTTCTAATTGTTGTGAGAATGCATCTAGTCTTACATAGTTTGTCCCTATATTGGGGTAGAAATGGGCCAGGGCTGACAATTTTCTAAATTTTTAGTTAGTTGTATACAGTCTCTATTTTTTTAACACTTTGTGTTATTTGGAGCTGGCGTGACAACATACTACTTGGTCCCGCAACTAGGTGGCGGCACGTCCACCACTCACTTAGTATTTTAAGGCTGGCTATACTATAGCCGTATTACTTTTGGTGTATTTTTGCTACAATTAGTATGCCGTACTGAAGAGCTCTAATGAGAGCGAAACCGGTCTACAGTTCTAATTGTTGCGAGAATGCATCTAGTCTTACATACGTGAGAACGCATCAAGTGTTAGAATACTTACTCTTTAGGAAACAAAAACAAATTATAATGTACATTGAAAGCAATTAAAGTTTGATTTTAATATATATATATATATATATATATATATATATATATATATATATATATATATATATATATATATATATATATATGTAAGTTGAAGTTAGAAGTTCTTGTTTAGGATGCGTTCCCGAAATGACTTTTTACCCATATTTTTTGTTAAAATAATTAGAATTGCTTATTTTTCAAATCATAAATTTTAGGTATAGATACATCAAACTAATCTCAATAGTATTAAATACTTATTTACTGTTATTGATTCGGATATATTATTTTATGAGTAGCCAAAGCGAATTCGCCACGTTTGTGGTTTTGAGCCATATATAGACTATTTTATAAACCAAATGCTAAGATTTGAGATTTATGAAAAACTGAGTTACAGGCATTAGAAAAATTCCTCCTTGAGGATGCCAAAAGAGGACACAAGGCTAAAAGCTTTTGGATAATAAACACAATTCAACGGTAATATTACTTATATATATATATATATATATATATATATATATATATATATATATATATATATATATATATATATATATATATATATATATTTTCTTAAAAAATTGTGGGAAAGCCGTCAGTTGCAAAATAAAACTCTTTATTAAAAGCCGAGCTTTCGGAAAAGTTTATTCCATTCTCAAGGCTACAACATGGAAAGGAAAAAGTTTTCAATTTACTTAGGAAAAATATAAAAGTTTTAAAATACTATTAGTAAATAGTAAATTAGCTATACTAATCACTGAAATTTTAACAAAAGCTTACAATACCAACAATGATTATTACATAAGAGACTCTTTTCACTTTTCAGATTTTATAAAGGATGTTACACTTCCAGATAATTATGTAATTGTTAGTCTGGATATTGTTTCACTTTTTACTAACATACCACTTCAACTCTTTAAAGATAGCATTGAGAAAAGATGGGTTTCTATTTCTCTAGAAACATCCATTCCAAAAAATACATTTCTTGAAATAGTTGATTTTATTTTTAACTCAAGTTATTTTGTTTTTGAAAACACATATTATAAGCAAATTTTTGGAACTCCAATGGGTGCTTGTATCTCTCCAATTATTGCACAATATGTTATAGATGATTTACTTGAAACATGTATACCAAAATTAAATTTCAATATTCCTTTTTTAAAAAAATATGTTGACGACATTATTTGTAGTATTCCTCTAAATTCATCAAGACACATTTTACATGTTTTTAATTCTTACAACCAATTTATTAAATTTACATTAGAAGAGGAAACAGATAACAGTGTACCATTCCTAGATACAAAATTAATCAGAACAAACGATAACAACATAATTTTAGATTGGTATATAAAGCCAACTAGTTCTCAAAGGTATATTAATTTTCATTCGATCATTTATTTAAAACTAAAATTAACATTTTATTAGGTTTAAAAAATAGAATATTAAAGATATGCCATCCTTCTTTCCATGAAAAAAATTTAAGAAAACTTTATAATATTTTTGTTAACAACTCTTATCCTCCCAAACTACTTAATAGACTCTTATACAATTGTTCAAACAATCACCATTACAATACAAGACACTCTCTACAAACAGTATCAAATTTATCTGACAGACATAACACCCTCATAATTTCGAGTTCGGAAGCATCTAACTCTTTTTACATATCAATCCCATACATTAAGAGTATTTCGAATAAGTTAAAGTTTATATTTAAAGATGAAACCAATTTTAAAATAACGTTTCGATATTCAAAAACAATTAATAACATTTTCAGTAAACTCAAAAGTAAGGATGAAATTTCCAAAGTGTCTGGAGTGGTATATTGTATTCCATGTAATAATTGTAGTTTAAGATACATTGGCCAAACAAGCAGAGTCCTTAAAGATAGGATAACACAGCACAAAAGTGATATACGTTTACAAAAAAGAACTTGCGCTTTGTCTGAACATAATCTCGACACTGGCCACAATATAAATTTTAGTGATGTTTCTATTTTACACTGTGAAACCTTAAGTAATAAAAGAATGTGTTTAGAAGAATTTGAAATTACTTTTAACGACAATTTAATAAACTTAAAGAAAGATAATAATTTTAGAAATCACTACCCCTATTTATATTTCCTAGACAAAAACAAAAAACAAATTCAAATAGACAATTGTTAGCTTCATATGTCAGTTTGGCACTTTCCGACTTCAGTCAAATTTTAAAAAACGGTTTTTTTCATGTTTGTATTTTCATAATTAGTTATAGTAAAACTCACGTTAGATGTAAGTATTTTAAAACTTTTATATTTTTCCTAAGTAAATTGAAATCTTTTTCCTTTCCATGTTGTAGCCTTGAGAATGGAATAAACTTTTCCGAAAGCTCGGCTTTTAATAAAGAGTTTTATTTTGCAACTGACGGCTTTCCCACAATTTTTTAAGAAAATAACACTATTACCGTCACGAAAACTTAATACTATATATATATATATATATATATATATATATATATATATATATATATATATATATATATATATATATATATTTGCCATCAAAAACTTACATGGTTAGTCAAATTAAATAAAATAAGTTATGTATAAATGAAAACAAATTACACAATAAAATACAAGCACCAAGTTACAATCTATAACATATAACAGATACAGCAATCAACAAAAAATTATGCAGATATTAAATAAGAATGGCTGGAATGATACAGACTGCAAAAATTCAAGCACTAAATGAGCCCTTAAGGGAAGAACATTCAAGGTACTCTCGCACTGAATAAAATGTGTCATTAACCAATAGAGATTTCACACCAGCATGCAAACTTCTCCTGTCTCTTGAAGCTTTCCAATGTTGTGGAAGTCTGCAAAAAAGTTTTATGCCTATGTAGTTGATCCCACCTTTTGTGTGTGTGAGTGTGTGAAAGATCCTTGTTTGTGTGCATTGCTTCTGTCCATGCTGTCCACAATAGTATCAGCATAGCTAAATTGCTTTACGGTAGAAAGCACTAGTTTTTTAGATTTAATTTTTTTACCTGTGCTGGTTACCTAATTGTTGGTAGCTTAATTGTTTAACTGTAACTTATCTTGATGTGATTACATCATCTGCTGGTTAAGTGTGAGGAACTTATAGCAGGACTTCGGCACTACAGCGATGATTATTATTAAATCTTGTTAATAAATACACTATTCATTTATTTACAAAAAAACTACATAACTTGTACTGAATGTATTAAGAAACCCTGTACTGCATGACAAATTTTGTGGTAATAAACCCTTCTCATTCATTTTTAGAACAAGAAGATATGGAAGTTGGGGAAGTAAGTAAAGCTGTGGAAACCACAACAATTGCAGACGATGGTATCTTTAAGGTCACATTGGGACCTGCACCCACATCTTCAGTATCGACGGGAGGAACATCAGCAGGCCCTAAAATTTTTCAACCATCGCCTAGAATTAATTGTGGATTAGCTATTAAACATGGAGTGATGTATTTATATGGAGGCATGTTTGAAGATGGAGACAAGCAGATAACTTATAGAGATTTTTATTCATTAGATCTAAAAAAGCTTGATGAATGGAAAACAATTATTGAAGATGAAAGTGCAGCAAGTGAGTGGTTAGGTTCAGACAGTGAATCTGAAAGTGATGAAGAGGAAAAATCAGAAGGCAGTGATGAAGAAAGTGAATCTGAAGGGTCAGAAATGGAAACTGACTGATGAAATGTTGGTGCTGTAATATTGTGTTATTTTTAACCCTACGAAATATATTGTTATCAATGTTTTTGGTAATAAAACATAAAGCAAAGAAATATGTTTTATTTGCGTTTTGTTTTTAGTGTACTGTTTTAGATTTACCAAAAAAGATTTTTCATAAAACAAGTGAAAGTAAAAAAAACTCACAAGGATGTAATAGTAAAGACTGCAAATTTTATTATCATAGAAAATAATAATATAAAACGTAAACAGAAATAAAGAGCTTGTAAAGGAATTTTTGTACGCGTGATTTGACAATCATCTAACAATATATAGTGTAGATCTGATATTTGTCTGTCTTATTAATATTACAAAAAAAAAAGAAACAATACGGAATCATTAAGAATGTTTTCGATCTAAAACGGGCTAAAGAAACTTTCTTATTTAAGCAATAAAATCTAATTCTTGTTTTGGGGCATATCAAAGTTTTGTCAACAAGTGTGAACACCTAAAAAATACTTATAGTGAATCTAAGTTTTTGATTTTTGGTGATTTTAATCTGCCACATATTAGTTGGTTTTGTGAAGATGATTTTATGGTGCCTCATTGTGGACAGAATATATGTGCTGAGATTGTGATTGACTCAATGTACTTCCTGGAAATGGAACAAATTAATGCTGTGCAGAATACTAATGATAAAATCCTAGATATAGTCTTTTCTGAGTTCCACGAAGTCACAGTTGAAGAGAGTACAAATCCTCTATCTCGAGTTGATCTGCATCATCCTCCTTTGGAAGTGACAGTTAGTTTTACGTATCTTCCCTCACTCAGGAGTGAAACTCAAGTTAAAACAGTTGATTTTGACAGAGCTGACTATGCTTGTGTGAATCAGTGTTTTTTGGATTATGACTGGTCTTTTATTGATTACTCAAGTGATCTTGATCTGTTAACACATCAGTTTTACAATGTGCTGTACAAGGCTATTGGCCAAAATGTTCCATCCAAAACAGTGAAAAGTTCTAAATATCCTCAGTGGTTTGATTCGGAACTTTGTAAACTTATCACTGAGAAAAATAAAAGTTACCGTAAATTTAAAAGAACTGGTCTTGAATCTGATTATATAAAATATTCTAATCTTAGACGTGACACTAAGTATCACATTGACTAAATTATTTACAGTTTGTGACTAGCACAGAGCAGATCATTCAGTCTGATGTCAGACAGTTCTGGTCTTTCGTTAATTCCTTGAGGAAGGACTCTGGGATTCCGAATAGAATGAGTTTTAATAATGTAATATATAATAATGAATCTGATATAGCAGACGCCTTTGCTGCATATTTTCAATCCTGTTATTCTGACCATGGTTCCATTGATGTTGACTTTTGTGATGTATCTAATATACGGTCTGCACATAACCTTTCTATGCATATTTTTACAATTAAGGAAATCGAGGATAAAATTGACTTACTAGATGGCAAAAAACGAGCTAGTTTGGATGGTATTCCTTCTTCATTCTTGAAAAATTGTCAACACTCTTTGAGCGGCCCTTCGTGTAATATCTTTCAAAGGTTTTTCAATGCCGGTATTTTTTTTTTTTTTTTTGTTCCCTCAGGGCTCGTCCGCGGCCTTGCCGCCCCGATAGCACCGCAACCCTCATGCCGGTATTTGCCCCTCACTCTGGAAATTGTCTACTCTGATCCCCATTCACAAATCAGGTGATAAGACACAAGTTGTCAGTTATAGAGGTGTTTCAATTGAACCTGTAATACCGAAACTATTTGAAGCTATCATTGCGGATGAGATTTCCAATACCTTGAAACAGAGTATTGTCGGAGAGCAGCATGGTTTCTGTAGTAGAAGGTCAACTGTCACTAATCTCGCCATTTTTCAATCTTACGTGACGGATGCATTGGAGGCTGGTAAACAAGTTGATGTTGTATACACTGATGTATCAAAGGCTTTTGACAGTGTCTGTCATACCCTTCTGCAAAAATTGTTTGCAATGGGCATCTGTGGTTGTTAGCTTTGGTGGTGCTCTATCCGATGAGGTCCTCATCTTGTCTGGGGTACCACAGGGATCACATATAGGTCCCGTTCTCTTCAATCTTTTTATTAATGATATTGTGAGTTGGTTTGAGTCATCGAAATGTTTATTGTATGCAGATGACTTGAAGTTTTTTTCAGAAGTTGTCCATGGTGTCAACGCTTTGCAACATGATCTCGACAACTTGACTCGCTGGTGCAGTTCAAACTTGTTATCGCTTATTGTGGGTAAATGTAAGGTTGTGAGCTATTTTAGGGGTCAGAATCAGATTGTTCGTAGCTATACCAGTTATAACACTGTGTTGGACGTTGTCACTTCAGTTGCAGATCTTGGTGTAATTTTCAAAAATGATTTGTCATTTAATCTGCATATTGATGCTGTGGTTGTGAAATGTTGCAGACTTTTGGGGTTTGTTAAAAGACACACTAAACATATGACTGATACAAGGGCAATCACTAGTTTGTATACATCCTTGGTTCGAAGTAATATTGAGTATTGTTGTGTTGTATGGTTTCCATCCTATGCTTGCCATATTAATCGTATTGAAAGGGTACAAAACAAATTTGTTAAGTACCTTCTTTATAAGAATCACTTTCCTTGCCAAGATATTAAGTATGATGTCAGATTTCTTCTGTGTGGTATGGTCAGTCTCAAAACGTGACATGAGTATCTTTCATTGATGTTTATATATAAGTTAATTAATGGTCACATTGACTGTAATGATCTGCTCGAGTTGGTATTTTTCCATGTTCCACCATGCTCAACTCGCCAACAGCAAATTTTTTTTTGAGTGATTACACAGGACCAACTATGGATGTAACAGTTTCATGGACAGACATAATTATAATGCTATTTTTTCTAATTGTGATATATTTTATATTGCGATGTCTAGGATGAAAACTGTCTTAAGACAGTGATTTTGTTACTTTGAGTTATTTTTAAGTACCATTTGGAATTGTTTAATTCTGTAGGTGCAAATTTGAATAAACAATAAATAAAATCTAGTAAAACATGAAGGCAGGGGCGTACCAGTGGTGTTTCTCCAACAAATATATATTATGCTTCACTGGGTGAAGATTGGAACCTATAATGAGTACAATATTTGGAGAATCTAATTCATCACAATACATGTTTCAGACCCGACAATCATACGCGAATGAAGTTAGCATCATCGGAGGGATGAAAATACTACAAATAACTATTTATCCCTCTGATGACGCTAACTTTGTTAGCAAAACGATCATCAGGTCTGAAAAATATATTGTGATGGATTGCGTTCCCTAAACTGTACTTATCTATTATGATGCTTTGATTTTTGTATCGACTGAGAGTAATTTGCACATCCGTTCAATCCAGTCCAGCATTCTTCATTACATCCATCGAAAGCGAAGGAGAACGTCAAGCACTAACAATTACCTCAGACTTATACATCCTCTTCAAACGAAGCTGCGCAGGTAGGTGTTACCTGTCATGGTCAAATTACACCAGCAACTTCTCCACACAGTATGCATTTATTCAACCTGCCCTACGCAAAAATATCTTGTAGTCAATAAAACTTCCTGGGTTTTTGTACAGATTAATGGTTAAAACAATCTTGGGGCATGGAAACTACGCCAAACCTCTTTACAAAATGGGATGCAAAGAAAACCCCTTCTGCAGTTGTGACAATACAAGTGAAGGCGACCTGAACCACATATTTTCTCTTACAATAAATATTCACTGGCTAGGTTATATTTATTAAATAAACTGCATATGGTCGAACACTGGAATCTCACTACTGCCGTGCAACAACCACGAAAAAGTATTTATTACCTAAATGGCAGTCAAAGCAACGTCTGTATGATTTCTATGTTAGACACTGGTGTAAAAGTCGTAGCGTATGTCCACTCTCAATAGCTGTATTTTAGGAAATATTCAACATTAAAAATATTGGTCTGTTTCATCCAAAGAAGGATCAATGTGAAAAATGTGCAGCCTATAGGGTGGGTCAAGCTTCTGAAGAGGACTATAATATGCACCTCCAGAAGAAACAAGGGGCAAGGAAAGAAAAGGCCAAAGATAAAAGTTCAAAAAGATGTTTTCACAGTAGATCTGGAAGCAGTGCTTCTGGCGCCTAAATCGAAATTTTGCAGCCTTTATTATAAAACAAAGTTACAAGTACATAATCTAACCTTCTACAATCTCATCAATAAAGATGGTGATTGCTTTATCTGGAACGAGGTAGAGGGAGGAGTGAACTCTGAAGAATTTGCAAGTAATTGGGTGGATTTTCTTGAAAACAAAGTTATACCATATATCCCGTCAGATGAAACGGACCCTAAAATTATTTTATATAGTGACGGCTGTACATATCAAAATAGGAATTTTGTAATGTCGAATGCGTTACTGAATGTTGCTGTCAATAAGAAAGTAATTATAGAACAAAAAATGTTGGAAACTGGACACACACAACTGGAAGCCGACTGGATTTACTCAACTGTAGAACGTGCTTTAAAAAACAAGGATATTAATGTTCCAGCTGAATATATTTCCATTTATAAAGTTGCCAGAAAGAAATCACGTCCGTACAAAGTTACCTATTTATATCACAAGTTTTTTTTATTTAAATTTGATGATATTCAGTTTTTCAAAAGCATTCGTCCTGGTCGTGACAAAGGAGATCCTAAAGTGACAGATGTGCGTGCTTTTAGATACACGCCTGATGGAGAAATGTTTTATAAACTGAGATTTACTGACAACTGGCTTCCACTGCCTTAACGGAAACTAACGTCTGTAAAACCACTACAATGGGGACAGTTGATTTGTCTCCACCATAGAAGAATAAAAATTAAAGCCAAAAAATTTGAAGACCTTCAAATGGTTAAGTCCACTTTACTTAAAGATTATGACAACCTACCTCATGAGTAATTAAAATACTGAATCTTATGTTTTACGTCTTACTGATTTAAAGTCTGAAAAGAATAGCTTACTATTTATAAAAATGGTCCTCTTTGCAGTTCTATGTTTGTACCTTGTTATAGCATTTAGTTTTATCGTTTAAATATTTTTATAAAGCCAAATGGCACATAATGTAGCTTATTGTTTCAAAAAGGCTTTTTGTTTTATGTATGCAACTACATAAGTTTACTGTTTTTTTTTGTGTGTTTAGTTACAAAAGTATTATTCAAAATATTACTTTTTTTTAGTTATTAATAAGACTTTAATAAAAATGCTTTATAAAGGTAATTTTTTAATTTTCCGTAAATTAAGAAAGACTGCTAAATTCATGCCGATAGTACTTTCAGGTTCAGGAAAACCTGCTATTTGATTTAAATAATGATAAATGTCAAACAAATCAAGTCATAAATTTGTTTATATAGTAATATAGTCCAGGAACAAATATTACACAAACGGTATTTTAGTTTTACTAGTCCATTTAGTATTAAATTTTATATGCAGTTTTTTCCTTCCCCTGTAAAATTTACTCCAATGGACTTGACAGGTCAACACACTAAGCCAACGATATGTTTATGCAATTGCCTCTAGACTTATAGCTTCACTATTTTATTGGTTACTTAAAATAAATAATCATATTTATAAAACAAACCAAAATAGATGGAGTTATCTAAAAATAAATAATGGTGTGTAAAAATAAGACTACTTATATTGTGTATAAACAGATCTTAAATTTTGTAAACCTGTCCTAATGTTTTAACCGCCTATTAGTGATCCAGTCCAGTTTATCTAATATGAGAGATCCCATCAACATGAAGAAAAATGTCCCTGTGTACATTCTTTTTTAGCATAATAATAACAACATAAGTTTAAGTCAGATAGTCGATCACATGTCATAAATTATAGGCATATTTTTATCAGTTTTGTCTCATCAAAAGTATTTGAGATGACTGTGATGCCGGTTCTCAAATTGTCCTTAAAACATGTCATTGTTGAACAGCACGGTTTCTCTATGGGTAGGTCAGCTACAACAAACTTGTTTTGTTTTACTAATTATATAATTTCATCATTAGAAAGTGGTGGTGAAATACATTCTGCCTATACTGATTTTAGCAGAACTTTTGATTGTGTAAAGCATTCTCTGTTAATTTCAAAATTCTTCCTCGGCTTTTGATGGTGATGCTCGTCGCTCCGAGGGACCCGTCGGGATTCCAGTCTCGGCTGTTCATGGGCCTGTTGGACGTATGGCCCACATCATTGGTAGGGGTAGTTCCACATCTATTCGGGCAGCACTTCGGAGACGATGGATACACGTTTATCGTGTGCAGCCAGGCACTACTGTTGAGCAGATTGCCAATTATATCAAGGATGAGATAGGCATAGAAGAAGTAAATGTACTGCCTTTGACTTCTAATGACAATTATTGTTCTTTCAAGGTTGGTGTCCTTGATCAGGATTTTGATTTAATGATTAATGAAGAAAAATTGCCTACTAACATAGCTATAAGAGAATTTGTTCCCCGCTCTCGGGGTGGCGCATCTTATTTTCCGGGGACGGCGCCGCCGTTGGGGGAGAACTAGTATCTGACTGCTGCCTGATTTATTATCAGAATGTAAGAGGTCTTCGCAGTAAAGTTAACGAGTTTTTTAGAAGTACACTTGCTTGCAATTATGAATTCATTGTGCTTACTGAAACATAGCTCAATTGTGATTTTTTAAACAGTGAACTTTTTAGCAATAATTATGTATCTTTTCGCAGAGATAGGGCCCCTGTTTTAACTGGTTTTTGCAGAGGTGGTGGTGGTCTCATAGCTCTTTCGGATAAGCAGAATGGATCTGTGATTGACGCTGTATCGGTTCCTTATTATGTAGACTTATGGATCAAAATGGATTTATACGACAATAAATTAGTGTTTGGGGTGGTATATTTTCCTCCTAATTCTTGTTTTGAGGCATATCAAAGTTATGTCAACAAGTATGAACACTTAAAAAATACTTATAGTGGATCTAAGTTTTTGATGATTTTAAACTGCCACATTGGTTGGTTTTGTGAAGATGATTTTATGGTGCCTCATTGTGGACAGAATATATGTGCTGAGATTGTGACTGACTCAATGTACTTCCTGGAAATGGAACAAATTATTTTTTTCTAATTGTGATATATTTATATTGCTATGTCTAGGATGAAAACTGTCTTAAGGCAGTGATTTTGTTACTTGACTTTTTTGTTGTTTTTTTGTTTTATTTTTAAGTACCATTTGGAATTGTTTAATTCTGTAGGTGCGAATTTAAATAAATAAATAAATAAAATTATATGCATATGGTGTTAGAGATCCGCTGCTGGCACGGCTCCATTCGTATCTTAAAGGCAGAACCATCCAAGTTAAACCTAGTAAGCGATACTCTGATCTGATATATGTTACTTCTGGGGTTCCACAAGGTTCACTCTTTGGGCCACTTCAATTCAACATTTTCATTAATCATATTGGAATGTCCTTCAGGTTGTCATACTTAATGTTTGCAGATTTTTACTTCTGTCTATACAGCTGCTGAAATGTTGGCCCTTGCCCATGATTTGGAGTACTTGTTTTCATGGTGCCATACAAATGATCTCCATTTGAATAATAATAAGTGTTTCATGGTGAAGTTTTTCTGTAGAGCTACCTCTCAGTTTACTGCTGCAGATTCTGATTATCTCATTAAAGTGGGTCACTTCACATTGATGCAATTATTTCAAGAGCTGCAAGTATGTTGGGTTTGATAACTGGAGTCACTAATTTTTTTAGCAGTGTCCGTACATTGATCATCTTCTACCCATCAATTGTAGTCTTTATTTGAGTATTGTTCAGTGATTTGGTCACCTCACTACTCTGTGCATACTAATAGAATTGAAAATGTTGAGCGAAGATTTGTCAAAACTTTGTGTTATGGAAATTCCACATGCTTTCATAATTGTAGTTACAGTTTATTGTTTTCTTATTTTGATCTACATTCCCTTCGTACTAGGCATTCTCTTTAACCTATCTTTCGGTTACAAACTTCTCAATGGGTTTATAGATAGCTGCGATATCCTATCTCAATTCAAAATAAGAGTTTTTTCACATACTGTTTGTAATCCATTCACTACCCGGCATGCTGGGTAGTGAAGTCCACCAAACTATGACAAATACAGCCCTCTCAACAGAGTAGTCAATAGTAGCAACAGCTGTTGTTCGGAGTTGTAATGTTTGACATATCATATAGCCAGTTTAGGTCAAATGCTGTGGAGTTTTAAATGTGAAGTATTGTATTATTATTATTATTGTTTTCGCTTGTCTAAATTTGTAAATTTTTACTTCTAAATCGTCAATACGTGTGGAAGTATCGCGTTGGCGACAATTTTTTTTGTCTCGCTTAAACGGAAAGAGTATGAGAACATATAGAAAACATGATTTGGGAACGAACTTTTTTTGTGTCTGTCGGTCTGTTTTGTCTATTTGTAGCCATTATAACTTTGGAACGAATTGAGATATCATCTTCAAATATGGTATACAGTTAGCACCCGACAAACGGTTCGGATTGTTTTTGGGTAAAATCACTCCAAGGGGTAGGGGATGAATTGATGAAAATTAACATTTTTTTCGTTAAAACAAGTAATATAACATTTTAGGGTTTGTTTATTAGAAAACTTTCAATTTCATTAGACATTGGGTATTGTGTGCTGAAATTAAATTAAGGGTTGATTGTGTGGGGACACATCAAATATAACTAATATTATTATTTTGTAATTCATAATACAAATATAACTAGTCCTCACCTACACGAAAAAAATAAAATAATTCTGAACCTGCAATATGTCATTTGAGTTGGTTAATTTGTATATCTTAAACTTGAAAATGAATAATGCAGGGTAATCCATAATCTGGTAAGGTATTATTGCTGACTCGTCTGTTTCAGACATCTTACAATAGAGGCATATTCCCTAGTAACTGGAAAACCGCTAGAGTACAACCCATCCCCAAGAAAGGATCCAAAGCGCTTCCTAGCAACTACAGGCCTATTTCTCTCCTTTCAGTCGTCTCTAAAGTGATGGAAAAGTATATAAACACCGAATTACTAAAATTTCTTGAAAAACACAGTCTAAACCACAACAGGTAGTATGGATTCTGTCAGCGCAGATCAACTCCTTTCCTTTGTCACCATTTTTGGAACAAGTCTTTGGAACTACACGGTGAATCCCAGATTGTCGCTCTAGACATATCGAAAGCATCCGACCAAGTCTGGCACGCAGCGCTGCTTAATAAACTTCTGGCCTATAGCCTACCACCAAAACTCTGTACCTGGACAGCAAATTTCGTCTCCAACCGGAGCATTTATGTTGTCGTGGATGGCCATTCCTCTAAACTGTATCCAATTAATGCAGGAGTTCCTCAAGGTTCAGCTTTAGCCCCTACTTTGTTTCTTCTCCACATCAATGACCTCCTCTCTAGCACATCCAACCCAGTTCACAGTTACACCGACGACAGCACCCTCCAGTCAAATATACAATATTCTAAGCCTGTCTCTTTAGCCCAATTAGATGAGGATCGCAGACTCATGGAGGGTTCTGTCTCCGTGGATCTCCAAAAAATATTAGACTGGGGAAGTAGAAATCTTGTACAATTCAACCCCACCAAATCTCAGTCTTGCTTTCTTCCTCATAAGAGATACACCAGCCCTAGACCCATCACAATGAACAACCAAGTTATTCAAAGTAATGAGTCCTTTTCACTTGTTGGCATTTCTGTGGATCGAAATCTCAATTGGCACCAACATGTCACATCAATTGCAGAAGCGGCTGCTAAGAAATTAGGTTTCCTCTTCCGGGCTCGCAAATACTTTTCATCAGATAATCTCTATACCTTATGTACTTCACAAATAAGGCCAAACCTCGAATACTGCTCCCGCATCTGGGGTGCTGCTACCGCTTCTACACTCGCTATCCTGGACTCCATTCAGAAGAGAGCTATACGTCTCATCGGTGACCCTACCCTCACCCAAAGGCTCCCATCCATTGCCCACCGACGTGCCATTGGTGACCTCTCTCTCTTTTATAGATATCTGCACAGGCACTGCTCAGAGGAGCTTTCTTCCATAGTTCCTCCACCTGCTGCCCCCAACAGATCTACCAGGGGAACCGAGCGAATGCACCCTTTTACTGTCCAGGTCACCAGACATAGAACATCTTGTTATGCCCGCTCTTTTGTCCCGAGGACTTCCAAGTTGTGGAATTCCTTGCCGGCACATGTTTTTCCTTCTTCCCCGAACCTCCAAAGCTTCAAGTCCAGAATTAACAAGTTGACTCTTTCCTCCTTATCGACACCCATGGTACCATACTATTTTGGCTGTAAGCCCTCCTGGTATGTTGTTGAAATTTAAAAAAAACACTCTGTGGCTAAATAAACATGTTCAAATCCAATATAACATCGAAAAAATATATAGATTAATTTAGCTCTAAAATTTGATCAGATAGTTCCAAAGGTATAATGTATGCTTCTTGCAAATCTTGTATAGGATACTTTCCAAATATAAGAGTCTGATTACTTAATGATGGAGGTAGCAATAGTGTGCTAATAAAACGGCACCTTGAATAGTAGCAGCTAAGTGTAGATAGTGGAAATAAAACAAAAGACTTGTATGGAATTTTATTGAACAGAATTAGTTTGCTTTAAAGCATGTTTAATCTTTTTATGCTTCGAAAGAGCCCCTTTGGTGTTAAACTTCTTCTCACATAAGTTACACTCATACTCGAACAAATTAGAATGAGTTCTTAAATGTTCTTCATAACCAGTAGTTATATCTTTTCTACATACGTTACAATTTTTTCTCTTAACAGTGCCATCATGGTATTTTAAATGTGAATCCAAATTTTTCTGTGAAACAAATTTCTTATCACAAAATGAGCAGCAAAAGTTCTTTACACCCCTATGATTATTAACATGAGCTTCTAGATATTCCTTACGCATGAATCCTTTACTGCATATCTCACAAATAAATGGTAATTTATCTTGATGTACCTTCATATGAAAATTTAAATTGCTTAAAGTTTTATAACTTTTGTCACATTTATCACAAGAGAATTTTTTGTCAGTACTATGAGACACTTTATGTGCTTTATATCGATTAACATTAACAAACCCTATGTTGCAAATAGAACAGATTGCAATAAACTTCTTATCGTGCTTTAGCTTCACGTGATTCTTTAATTTTGAAGATGATGCAAATTTTTTATCACAGTTTAGTGCCTTGCATTTAAATGGTAATATTCCCAGACAAAAATTTGCATGTTCCTTTAAATTAGATTTTGTCCGAAAATACTTTGGACAATTGGAGCACTTGAATGGATCAATTTGAATTTTTTTCTTCTTGACTTGATGGCAAGACATGTGAATTTTAAACTTTTTATGTGTAAACAATATTTTTCCACAAAGTTCACACAAAAATCTCTTATGTCTCTGAAGATGTCTTTCACACAGCTTTCTTAAATTCAGAACCTTCTTGCATATCTTACACTTATAAGCTAAAAACTTTTTTGGCTTAATGTTACTTTCATTAAAATTTCTGTTTGTTAAATTCCTACAATTGATATTATTATCAAGACAGGTCTTCTTAAATTTTGTACGTAGTTCATTATAAAAGTTCTGTAACTTGAGCTGTAAGTGGTCTATGGTATTGATTAGTCCTAAACACTGGTTGCATAAATGATACTGCTTAGATAACACTGGACCTACTGTTTCAACAATTTTTGAAAAAACCGGTTTCTGTGATGACATAGTTAAAGGACTTTCCTTAGTTAAAAAATAAAACTGTGTACCAACTGGAGTATATAACAAGTTACATATGACACATTTATTTGACTGGCAGTAAAATCTCCTTTCTGGCTCTTCACTTATATCTGTTATATCATCATCTGACTCTTCAACAATTATATCACTTTCTCCATTTGAACCATCCGAAAGTTGCTCTATGTTGATTGACTGAAAAGAAACTTCTGTTACTGGCTGATTTTGATTATACAACTGATCAACTACTGAATCAAAAACAGTCTGTGTTTCCTCCTTATTTTGATAAAAAGGAAATGTACAATACTGAGATGCAACTTCATTTCCTTTTAACAAACAATTTCTGTTTAAATTACTGTTATCTGGAAATATATCACTTTGTGGGACTGGTGTTGTGAAATCTTTTTGAATGCTGCAGTAACGAACTGTTTTCTCTACACTCTGTCCACTTCTTGCAACTTGAGCGCATGAAGGATACTCAAAACTCTTTTGATGATTATAACTTGTACTCAGCCAATGATTATCATACCTGCTACACGCATCTTTAGTACCACCTTTATAATAATCAGGCATTAGGAGGTCAATGTTGCTACAATAACTTGCTGGACTCAAGTCTTTGCTTGTTAATTCTATTAAATCAATTTTATCAGGTATTTTCAGGTTTTTGTCAATGTCACTTATAAGACGACTATCCCAATTTACGTCCACTGGTTGTTCTATGTTTGCGTAAGAATTATTTTGATGCCGTAGATATGAATGAGGTCCCATACTAGCTCCATAAATTTCCATGTGTTGTGGGTAAGTATTCATGGAAAGATTCGAATATGGGTACATTTGTTGACAGTGGGGAAGAGTTTCTTGGCCAGATTTGGTAAACTGTGGAGAGAGCATTTCATAAGATTCAGGATACACTTTTTCCGTCATAGTTCTCTAAAGAGCGGAACAAAAAATTAGAGGGGCTAGGAAATAAGCTTCAAAACATTTAAAAAAATTCCACTCAAACACTGGATACTTTACAAGGCTTCCTTATGGAGTTTTACAAAGTTACAAGAATACAAGCAATATTAGCTAAGTTACCATAATAGCTATACTTTGTTGGAGTTTAGAGAAACTTATTTTTAATTTTTTGTTTTCAGTTGAAGTTTTAAAGTTTTAAGTATTAACAGAGTTGAAGGTTAAGTTCATAGTTCATATCATTGGTTCATATTATAAATAGCCGTTTTCCAGCGGGGACTTATCATGATAAATCCTCTGCGGTCTTGAATACTCCATTCCATTAGCAAATGACAGCTCTTGGTATTAATTAATCTGCTCACGGTCTTGATCAAACTGCTTACGGTATTGACACAACTCTTGAGACTGATCAAAAATCCTGGTCATTTTTTTGTAAGGTTAATACAGTCAAACTTAAAACATGTTTTGTTTACATATTATAGGTTACGGTTTATTCATGATACAAATAACAAGATATGTGATATTCACATGATACAAATACCGAGAGATATGATATTCAGACTACCTATTTTTAGACCTGTCACGCGCATGGCGTCAAGCGGTGAGTCCAATGCAACAATAATATGCTGTCGTGCAGTGAGGTTTGACGTTTCATCACAACCTCTTAACAAATTACGTATTTTACTAATATTTAAGGGCATACAGTTGGAAGTAATAAAAATGAAAACGATTAAATTTAGTGCTACAATCTTTATTATCTGAATAAGACAATACAGGCCTAACTTCAATCACATTAAACTGACGTAGAGAAACTTTTTGATTGCCAATGACTTTGTTTTAAGTGTGTAGTTGGACTTCTATAACGTTACTCACCACGTGACGTCATAGGTGGGGGCGGGGCATATGCGTAATATCATATCTCTTCTAAGTCATTATATCATGTGATATTTAGACTAGCTATTTTTAATTGTCACGCGCATGGCGTCAAGTGGTGAGTCCAAGGGAGTGTTCTGTGTCCAATGCAAAAATAATATGCTGTCGTATAGTGGGGTTTGACGTTTCATCACAACCTCCTAACAAATTACGTATTTTACCAATATTTAAGTGCATGCAGTTGGAAGTAATAAAAATGAAAAAGATTAAATTTAGTGCTGCCATCTATATTATCTGAAAAAGACAATATAGGCGTAACTTCAACCGCATTAAACTGACGTATAGAAACTTTGTGATTGCGAATGACTTTGTTTTAAGTGTGTAGTTGGACTTCTATAACGTTACTCACCACTTGACGTCATAGGAGGGGGCGGGGTCCTATGCGCAATATCATATCTCTTCTAAGTCATTATATCATGCTTTAAACTATTAACAATGTTAATAACCATTAAAAAGTGGCATACATTTCATTTGTTAAACATTTTGCGTTATTTCTCTTCTGCTTATTATGGGCATCCAAACGAGAAATATTGCAGTGGCTGTTGCTAATTTAAACCTTTATTTTAATTTTTGAATATAATAACAGCGAAACTTTTCGGATCAAGATGAGATTCAAGTTAGCTAAACGATCGACGGGTCTTAAAACTGTATTGTGATGAATTCGGTCCTCCAAATTGTAATTTAACAATCTCCAGTCTACAAAATTTAAAATTGATAAGCTTGAAAAACCCGAGGCCTGGCTTTAGAATTGTATTGGATAATACCTCTTTCCTAATCAAATGCGCTAATGGGATTTGCGTCATATTATATAGTATTTGCTCTTGCGTCAAGAAATTTGGCATAAGATGCTGTAAACGAAAAAAGCATAGAGAACGCTTTTTCTGTTTTGTTTTTCTATGTTTAATGTAAACAAAAACAAAAATTCTTTTAATATCTTATCAAGATCTAAAAGTTTTACATTTTTCATCCGTATAATCAGTAATAATAATTATTCCTATTTACTGTAGTTTCTTACACTAGGTTTGCTTATTTGTTAAATATTACTAAAATAAATAAAAAAACTTCCGTTTTAATTATATTCTATTGCTGTGTTTGTTAAATCAAAATGACTACAGAGGAAAAAGTGGCCCTGGTAAGTCCTGATCTTGTTAATTAAATGATATCATAATATCATCATCTTCAAGGATTTGTTTAATATAAGTACCTAATGTTGAAAATTTAGTAGTGTATGTAGGTTTCACAGGATATGTTCAAATTCCTCAAACCTGCAATTATTGTGTGCAGTGTGCATCATATACATGCTACATAAATTTATTTGTTTTTTAATAGGTGACAGGAGGAAATAAAGGTATAGGCTTTGCAATCGTCAAAGGGCTTTGTGAAAAATTTGATGGTGTTGTATATCTAACAGCTAGAGATGTTAATAGAGGTGAAGCAGCTGTTGCTAAATTAAAAGAGCAGGGTTTAAATCCCCAGTTTCATCAACTCGATATTGATGATCAAGAGAGTATCGTAAAGTTGAGAGATCATCTTGTTAAAATTCATGGAGGTCTGGATTTATTAGTAAATAATGCTGCCATAGCATTTAAGGTAAAGTATGAGTAAACATACTGGTTAGAATATAAACTATAGACTTGTTCAAAACTATTTTTTAAATACACGTTAGAATGAATATTGCTGTGAAGATGGGTGAGTGGTAAATTTTGAAAATCTACAATACAACTGGGATAAGGATTCTATAGAGAATGAGTTGTTAATAAACTATATTAATTTCTGTTTTTAAGTTAAAAGTGCAAGTTAAATTTAGTTAGGAAAGTGCAAACTTTTAATTTTTCCTTGATTCTCATTTCATGTTACATTTTTTGGACATGAAATGACTTTGTCATTTAGTGAAACCTATTTTGGACTTGATTAACTTTTTGCTTGCCTGTGTTCTTGCTGAGACAAATAAGGCAGCATGAGTTTCGCTGCTCAGATTTATGGTGCCAGAGATTGTAGGCATAATTTTTAGTAACTACTGTGTTACAGCAAACTTTATTGCACCATGGTTTTGATTTGGACTCGGCATGGGTAAATTTGCAGACAACCTCCCGAAGCCTTTTTTGATTTTTTTTTCAAAAACATGCTTGACCCCCACCCTGGATGCACAAATCACAAGAGGTGGGGTGTGTTGTCTGCAAATTCACCTTGACATGTTTTGATGAGTGAGGAATATAATAGGTTTCCATGCCCAATAAGATAATTTCAGTAATGGAGTTGGCACAATCTGCGTCATTATTATTTCGAAAACAGGCATCTTTCCTAGGAAATTAAGAATAAATATTTTTAATTCATCCTATTCAGTGGATTTATAATGCCAGATTTGTCCCTTGTGAAGAGTTATCTATTTGTAGAGGATGTGTTGATGAGACAACGATCATACTTGGTTAGTTGTTAGACACTGTCTGGGGACGCTGTCATTTAAAAAACCTATGCTGTTCCAACAAAGGCATTCCAGTGAAGGAAAACAATACCAAGTCTCATAATCCGTTATTGAAAATCCAGAAAGATCATAAATACGGGCGTTAAGGCTATTTGCGGTTACAGAGAAGAAAACAAACATTTGTGAAGCCAGAGAAATAGTATGTGTCTGTATTTATGATGGAACGGTTTCACCAAGTAAGGGCAATCATAATTAATGAATTTGGAGATACAATTCCGTTGGCTAAAACAAAATCATCCAAGCTATTAACAAGGGAAAATACCTATCACACTTATAATCTGGCAGGTATCCTTTTGCAAATACCATAGATAAGTTTGCTAGGTAGCCTGCCAGATCAGATTTTCCGGAAAAACTGAAATGTTTATCTGGTTAACTTTCATAATTTTAATGAAATTAATATCATGAGTTTCATCTAAACAGGTTACATTATCAACATATAACCGAAGTTTCATTTTTTAGCTTCATAGAAAATTGAGTTTTAGGCATTTAAAGTTTTTTCTCAAAAGGAGAACACGACATTAAAAAATGTTGCATGATTTTAGATTAGATTAGATCCAATATGAGTGAGCTATTCCAGTCTCTCCACCGTGACCCTAGGTTTATTATGCCTCACGTCAAATTGCTTAAATTTCACTGATCAAATCCAGATCCCTGCGGGAGTCGATCTTTTTTTGAGGGTGAAAGTGGGTTTGACAGGTGTACTGCCATCTGAGCGAAGTCACTTGCTTGTTTCGAAGCTCAAAGAGACAATATCTCTCCGAATTTGCCTGAACCCAACATCCGTCAGTATTTGACTCGAGGCAGTTCATGAAGTCCCGCTTTCGAGCAGCATCCAAACAGGGTCGCGAGCCCGCTTTGAAGCTCATGGAGGCTTCTATCTCCAGGTATAATCCACCCCTAGAGATCTGAGCTCTCCTTTGGGTTCGCCTAGACCCGGTACACACTAGTCTTTGCTTAAATTTCATCCAACATTTCCAGCTCCCTGCAGAATTTTTTAAGGTAAACATTGGTTTGACAGGTG
Organism: Tillus elongatus; assembly: GCA_964006375.1. NCBI lineage: Eukaryota > Metazoa > Arthropoda > Insecta > Coleoptera > Cleridae > Tillus > Tillus elongatus. The sequence continues at coordinate 179,367,725 of OZ023263.1, forward strand.
TGTTGCCATGTGAGTTAAGGCGCTTGCCCGTTCCGAAGCTCAAAGAAACATATTCTCTCTTCGAGTTTGTCTGGACCCAACATCCGTCAGTGTTTGACTCAAAGCAGTATCATCTCAACCCACTCCAGGTTGTTTCGACACTTGCCAGCGCTTAACCCAAGGCGGTATCATCTCAACCCACTCTGGGTTGTTTGGACATCTGCCAGCGCTTAACCCAAGGCGGTTTCATCTGGAAGCCTGCTCCTGAGTAACAACCAGGCGAGGTCACTTGTCCATTTCGTTGTATGATAGAAAAAATGTAGTTAATTTCATGTACAAAATTAAAGATATTCTGGGTTAGTTTTTTAATAAAGGGTGGTGGATAGTCTATGGTTATGTTGCTTATGTATTATTTACAATTATCAGATCTAACTTAAATTGACAGATCTTATTACTTCGGAACTTCTGACCTATTGTTGGATTCATATGCTCTTCTTCATTTATTTATATATAGCTTTTCATCACAAACTTTTTATTGTTAATTTTTTCAACTTTCGTTAATTATTTAACTAACAATTTTTTTTTCTTGTAAAAATTTGCTTAGCATTTGCTACGTCCAGAGTTTTTATAAACTGATGTCATACACTTTTGTTTGGTGAATTTTTATTTAAAAAATTCACTAATAGAGAGATATCGATGGTGAGACTTTGCAAAAAAAATTTCAAATGAGCGCGAACTAGGACCCATATCCGGGGTCAGTTTCAATTTTTTAATGTTTATATATATATATATATATATATATATATATATATATATATATATATATATCCGATAACTCAAAAAATAATTAACCGATTTCGATGAAACTCGGCAAGTGCCTTTCTTTTATTAATGGCTCGGATGAGTTCGTTGGCCAGGAAAAACCGACAGGGTTTTCCGGGAAAATTTTTAGTTTTCTTCGGAAAAAAAATTTTTCTCCGAAAACTAGAAAGCTGTTTTAATGAAATTTACCATATATGTTTCCTTGGGAGACAACTTACTACGTACCAAAATTTAACTTTCTAAGTTTTTATAAAATTGAGTTATTCAAATTTTGAATTTTTTTTCGAAAAATTGTTTTTTCTCCGAATATTACAAAGTTATTTCAATGAAATTTGGTGGATATCTTGCCTTAGGAAAGACCTTACAACATACCAAAATTAAACTTTTTAAGTTCATAGAAAATTGAGTTATTCAAGTTTAAAGCATTTAATAAAAATTCACTACCATAACGCACTTGCTGCGTCCCGAAATTTTTATCACTTCCATATTGTAAATACGTGTGTAAGTATGGCGACAAAAAATTTTTACTACTTACTTTTTTGTAACATATTTTACCATTGTTAAATGTTATCAGCGCTTTTGAATAAAACATTAGTCATCTGCAAAGTGTGTTGTCGGCTGCAGTGAAAGGCATGACAATGGAACAACATTTTTTCAACCATTTTAAAGCTTTGGGACACATCATAGCGTATTTTAACTAAAGATAAGAAAAAACTTCTTAAGCTGAGGTCCTAAAATGATTATTTTTCAAAAACAGGGTGTTTAAGTTTAAATATAGATCTTCTTTTAAGAGATTAAATAAACTATTAATTCAGATCAATGGTGTATATTTGTTACAGCATGATGCACCGGATCCATTCAGCGAACAAGCAAAGATTACCACATCTGTGAATTATTTCAGCACTCTCCAAGTTTGCAAGACATTATTTCCTATTCTCCGCCAAGATGCTAGAGTGGTTAATGTATCTAGTTCTTGTGGTCACTTATCAAAAATACCTTCTCCTGAATTGAGAGCTAAATTCAGTGATCCAACGCTAACTATCCCGAAACTAAATGAGCTAATGGAGCAGTTTGTTAAGTAAGTTAAAATAAATATCACTATTATTATAAATATATTGTATTATATTTTTATAATGAAGAAGTCGCGATTTGCTTATATTAGTGATTTTTTTTAAAAGAAAATTCACAAAAAAATCCAATACCATAGTGAATATGGAAACAAAAGAAAAATCACAAAGATAAAATATTATGTTTAGTGAAAATTCACTAAAATCCTAACTTTACGTTCAATTACTTCATTAAATTTGTAGTTACTTTTTTAGGAACTGAAAAACTGAAGTTTAATATTCAGTATGAATGTATGAACGCATCCATATACATCTGTTCAACCATAGAGTGCTTGCACATGTGCTTGCAATGACGGCTGAAGTTGAAACTTAAGGCTTTGTAGAACACACTTCGTATGACATTTCTTTTTACATAAGCTGTATTAGTTTCAGATTATTTATCTGGAACTTGTCAGTTTTGATGTTTAGAGTCGCGACTTTGACATTTTAAGAAGAAAAACTATAATCCTTCTAACTTTTTTCCTTTTAACATAGAGATCCAAATTTTGGTACATGGTTTATTTTTATTTTTATTATATAAACCTGCGTACCAAATTTGGTTGCCATAGCTTTGTTATTTCTGGAGATATAAAATTTTTCCAAAAGAAAGCACAGAATGTTCCGGGAAAAACGAATCCGATTTTCCTGCTAACGAGTTGCGAAAGGAAGGTACTCACCAAATTTTATAGAAATCGGCCTATTATTTTTTGAGTTATCGGTGTGACATATGTATGTGTGTATATATATATATATATATATATATATATATATATATATATATATATATATATATATATATATATACAGGGTGCTTCACGGTGAGTGGCCTATTAGACGTTTCTGGAGAACTACATATATTTAAACTGTGAAAATTAGTATCCATACGTTTTTGATATTGATCTTTCTAACTAAAATATTTTCAATTAGCCTGCACTTCCGGTTATACCGGAAGTCGAGACAAACTTTGTTTTTTTAAATGGAACACCCTGTATATTATTAGCTTTTTGAATTACATCTACTGAACTGTATTCGATATTAGTGAAAATGTTGTCAATACATGAATCTGAATTATCTGTGACTTTTGTTGGTACTAATATTGTAGGCAACAAGTTAAAAGATGACACTAACTCAAGTAACCTGTATTTATAGTTTGTTTCTGATATGAGGTCAATGTTAAAATCACCCATAATTATTTTCGCTTTGTTATCATTTCCAATGACAGATACCAGGATTTCCATCTGTTCAAAAAATATTTCTACATTGGCATCAGAAGGGTGGTATATTGTTATTATCAGATAGTTGTTTTCGATGTCAACATTGGCAGCTGCACATTCAAATTCACCCAGCTTTGAGAGTTGATTTATGTCACTTCTAACGTTTGCCTTCTATATTTTATTCACATACAACGCTGCCACCATGATGTCCATCTTCTGTGCAAAAGCTGGATATCAGATTAAAATTCCTGAACTTGATTAACTGTAATTGGTATTCGTTTTTCCAGTGTTCTGTAAGTCCTAAGACACTACAACCATCATATGTGTACAGTAAACTCTGCACAGAGTCTACACAATTGCCAAGTGAACAAACATTTTGATGTAAGATACTTATAATTTTATTTTTGTGTGAAAAGTGACTAGTATTTGAATGTGAATTATTTTGTTTCATATAGCTGCTTCTGTGGTCGACCTTTTTGTCAGACAATATAAAAAACGATTGTATTTAACTCCCACTTGCCATTGGTTTGGACAATTCAGCCTTTCAAAGTGAACATCAAGAACTAATACCTTAAAAAACGAATATATATATATATATATATATATATATATATATATATATATATATATATATATATATATATATATATATATATAGATAGATAGATAGATAGATAGATAGATATGGTATTCTATAATGGGAAGGTAAACATCCACACTTTAAAACAACCCATACAAAGCCTAAAACAAACATATTTCGCTTACTCTTTGGGGTATGCAATGTTTATGCAGTGTATAACTAAATTTTACAGGCATATATATATATATATATATATATATATATATATATATATATATATATATATATATATATATCAAAGAAAGTAAAGCAAAGGCATGGCAATTGTGAAATTAGTTTATAGCAAGTTCAAGTTATATCAAAGACAGAATAGACTGCAGGAAGTGATATAAAGTAGTGAAAGACTCTAAACCAAGAGAATGTAAATATGTTGGACATTACGAAATATATGACTAGTTTTGTTAGATAGTTTAAGGTGTTATTGTTTACTAGCTTTAAGAATATTGTTTGATAGTTTTAAGAATATTAGGATGTCACAATATGGTTTGTCATGTCATAACCTCGATATAAGATCAGCTGTTTTTAAGAGACTGTCGTTACGGAGAAAAAATAATAAATATATTGTCATTTTTTGGGTATTAAAAAATCAGATTGAAATTTAAGAGAGAAAAAGATTAGATTGAAAATTTTTATTAAAAATTGATAGATGGGAATTTTTTCGTATTAAGAAAACAGATTAAAATTATTAGGAGTTTAGATTGGAATTTTGTTTGGTGAAGCAAGTAAACAGTCAACGGGAGTCGCTGGTCAGATAGTTCAACATAGCTACACGATAGACAGCTCAGGGAGAAAAACTGTGAGTAAGAACGGCAACAACACTTACCTGCTTTGTGTGATAAATCCAATGCTCAGGAGAGTATCACATATATTATTAAAGCTTTTGTAAAGTAAACACACGTGAGGTAAACATATAAAAGCAACCATATTTATTTTTCCTTGTACCGACGATAATATTGAGGTGCCTGTAGAACCATCTATCGACCATAACGTCCACTAAGAGCACCATCGCCTAAAGAAGAACTGAATCCACTGACTATATACATTGACTAAGCCAAGCGAATAACAGTTGAGGTCAATATCTTTTAGTTCATGATTGAAAGAGATCTGTATATATAAATATAAATGATCCGAAGAATTCAAACAGGTAGATAACACTGATCAGTGTTCTTTTCGGGGGTTATTATTGACAAAGGAAGAGCTCTAAATTTAACAAAAAAGCACATTAAAAATAGTAGGTAGTAATTAGAATTTTGTCATCTATTTTAATTTAATAAATATCCGAAGTTGTGTTCATTTGAAGTCCTTGCTTTATTTTGCTTTATATATGTATATAAGTATTTGGAAAAAAAAACCAACTAAATTCAGAAAGGGCAGCACTCTACAAAATTTAAAAAGAAATAAATATATTTCGAATTTGTAAATAAATAAAAAAAGGGTTTAAAGATTTAATTATACAGTAGAAATTACAAGAATTTTAGAGGACTTGAACCCACTAGCATAATAAGCTGCCTGTTTTGAGAGTCGAAATCATTCATGCTATAAATATTTTTGTGGTGTGCAGAAATAGAAAGATATTGAGTACACCAAGGTGTAAAATTTCACACACATAAGTCTAATAAACACATTTTTACAGGTAAGACCGAATTAAAATCTAAAATAAATATACTAACACAAAATTTACATACATATATTTAATATACACATATTTACAATACATTTCAGAGAGTATTTTACAGGTAAGATCTAATTAAAAAGCTAAAATACCTAGAAATTTACATCACACAAAAAGCACTAAACATTTTTAAATTAGCTACCATATCAATTATCACAGATAATAGCTAAAACAGTTGTTTCAAGATACTAAAATATAATAATTAAAACCTGAAGAAACCTATTTAAACCCCTGTCTATATCAATTATTACCCAATCGTGGGACTGAAAACCCTAGCTTACCATACTTTATCAATATATATATATATATATATATATATATATATATATATATATATATATATATATATATATATATATATATATATATATATATATATATATATATATATATATATATATATATATATATATATATATATATAAACACACACATTTTATTATGTTCGTATTATCCGTGTTGCCAGTCCGCCCCATTGGCCCAGATAATCAAGAGTATACTGTACTAATATTTATTAATATATTGTAATGCTTTTCTATTTCTGCTTATATCTTATTTAGCTAATTAAATGACCAGTTTATGCTTATAGTTTCCTCCATTTAGCTACCGTGGGCAGGGCTGTCGTTAAGCAGTGTGTAACATGTAATGAAGGCCTTAGCGCCCCAGCAGAAACCTTCACAGGATCATACGTCATCCTAGATGTAGGGAACAAAGATGCACCTGAGGATAATAGAAAGCAGATATGTTATAGCCAGATTATAGGTTGCAGTTTAAGCCACACTTGAACGAAGAATTGGCCATTATAATCCTGAAACTGCAAAACATTACGTGTTATATATATCCACAATGATTTTAATCAGAATCTTTTCTTATGTATTATTCTGCATAAGAATAAGAATAATTTTTTACACACTTGTTTTATCATTCTACACCAATTTTGTCATAAACATAATTTATATTTCTTGAATTTTATAACTAACAATTTCATTAACAAAACTTTTTCTCCTCAGGGATGCAAGTGAAGGAAAACACCAAGAAAGAGGCTGGGGTAACTCTGCATATGTTGTTTCAAAAGTTGGTCTCAGTTCTTTGACTGTAATACAACAGAGAGAATTCAATAAAGAAGAGCCCAATAGGAACATATCTATTAATTCGGTTCATCCAGGATATGTTGATACAGATATGACCAATCACAAAGGCCCTCTTACTATTGAAGAAGGTGCAAAAGCACCCCTATATTTAGCCTTGCAGCCTCATGGTTTGAAAGGCAAATATGTCTGGTGTGATTGTAAAGAAGTGGACTGGTATGGAGATGCTACACCAACAATTTATTAAAATAATATTTTTACAACTTTGTATATATTTCTTTATAAATATACCATATTTGTGTTGTATTTTATAATATTTAGCTACGTACTATAGTGACCGGTGGTGTCAGATATTTTTCCCTCCTTTACTGTTTAACCGCGGAACACATACAGGGGCTACTAGCAACCGCACACTAATTTATTTCAACAGTAACTTTAATGTTTGTAGGTTGAATTACCTGACCCGCTCGCTGTTCCTAAATCAGATTGTCTTTCCTCTCACAGGTAAAATAGAATAATTTTTTTTTGTTTGATACTTTTATAACAGTATTGGGATGTCCAGTAACCTGTTATTTGAATAGAATCAGTCGTGCAATGGCACGGAAAAGTGTTTCTTGTGGTGAAAACAAGTATTCGGAATGTGTTAAGTATTGTAGAAGCAAGTAATTCAAGTGAAGAAGCTCCAACACCAACTTAGCTAAACAAGTGTGCTGCAGTCTATGTCCTAGGAACAGAGACAGAGAAACTAAGACTTTTTGTGCAAAAGATTTTCAACCAGTGTGCAATGATCATCATGTAGATATTTGTAAAAACTCTTTAAAATATATATTTATACAAACTCTTTAATGTAGCTACTTTGTTTTAGTTTGGTTGAGTTTGTAGCAAGTTTTGTTTTAGAGTTATTTTGTAGAAATACAAGGTGGGGATACTAGTAACCCCACGTATGCTATAATGGGTGTTTATTAATTCATGTATGTATTCTAGGGTTAAATAAACTGACCAAAGAAAAAGAAAGTAAAGTCCTTAAAAAGTAAAGGTACAAATCATCCACATTAGATTTTACCACTTGTTTTTAATTTAGTTTAGGAAAAAACTGTAAATAGGAAAGTTGTAGAAAACCAATTGAGCATTATGTTCTTGAGATACAAACTAAACATGTGTATATTATTATTATTATTAATAGTATTTTAATTTCAACAACACACCACGAGGGCTTACAGCCTAACTACTATCGTACCATGGGTGTTGACAAGGAGCAAAGAGCCAACTTGTTAATTCTGGACTTGAAGGTTCGGAGGAGAAGGAAAAACATGTGCAGGCAAGGAATTCCACAACTTGGAAGTCTTCGTGACAAAAGAGCGGGCATAACAAGATGTTCTATGTCTGGTAACCTGGACAGTAAAAGGGTGTGTTCACTCTGTTCCCCTGGTAGATCTGTTGGGGGCAGCAGGTGGGAGAACTATGGAAGAAAGTTCCTCTGAGCAGTGCCAGTGCAGATATCTATAAAAGAGAGAGAGGTCACCAACGGCACGTCAGTAGGCAAGGGATGGCAGCCTTTGGGTGAGGGTAGGGTCACCGATGAGACGTATAACTCTCTTTTGAATGGAGTCCAGGATATCGTGTAGAAGCGGCAGCTGCACTCCAAATGTGGGAGCAGTATTCGAGGTTTGGCCTTATAGTATATAAGATATAGAGATTAGCTGGTGAAAAGTATTTGCGAGCCCGGAAGAGGAAACCTAATTTCTTAGCAGCCGCTTCTGCAATTGATGGTGCCAATTAGGATTTCGATCCACAGAAATGCCAACAAGAGAAAAGGACTCATTACTTTGAATAACTTGCTTGTTCATTGTGATGGGTCTAGGGCTGGTGTATCTCTTATGAGAAAGAAAGCAAGACTGAGATTTGGTGGGGTTGAATTGTACAAGATTTCTACTTCCCCAGTCTAATATTTTTTGGAGATCCACAGAGACAGAACCCTCCATGAGTCTGCGATCCTCATCTAATTGGGCTAAAGAGACAGGCTTAGAATATTGTATATTTGAGTGGAGGGTGCTGTCTTCCACCTAACTGTGAACTGGGTTAGATGTGCTAGAGTGGAGGTCATTGATGTGGAGAAGAAACAAAGTAGGGGCTAAAGCTGAACCTTGAGGAACTCCTGCATTAATTGGATACAGTTTAGAGGAATGGCCATCCACAACAGAAATGCTCTCCTGTTGGAGAGGAAATTTGCTGTCCAGGTACAAAGTTTTGGTGGTAGGCCATAGGCCGGAAGTTTATTAAGCAGCGCTGCGTGCCAGACCTGGTCGAATGCTTTGGATATGTCTAGAGCAACAATCTGGGATTCACCATGTAGTTCCATAGACTTGTTCCAAGAATGGGTGACAAAGGAAAGGAGGTCGGCAGTCGATCTGCGCTGACGGAATCCATACTGCCTGTCGTGGATTAGACTGTGTTTTTCAAGAAATTTTAGTAATTCGGTGTTTATATACTTTTCCATCACTTTAGAGACGACTGAAAGGAGAGAAATAGGCCTGTAGTTGCTAGGAAGCGCTTTGGATCCTTTCTTGGGGATGGGTTGTACTCGAGCAGTTTTTTACTTACTAGGGAATATGCCTTTATTGTAAGATATCTGAAACAGACGAGTCAGGACAGGAGCAAGTTCTGGCACACATTTTTTGAGAACAATTACTGGGATCTCGTCAAAGCCAGAGGCTTTCCTGGTATTAAGAGAATAGAGCATCTTTCGTACCTTTTTAGTTTTGAAAATGATATCAGTCATTTTATGCACGACATTGGGGACTGTTGGTGGTTGAACATTTGGATGTGGGTTGAGAGTAGAATTGCCGGCGAACAACGAAGCAAAAAGTTCAGCCTTGCCCAGGGCGGTAGAAACAATTTCATCCCCTGAGACAAGAGGTGGGAACGTGCTTTTGCAGAAATTATTCCCAATAGATTTTACAAGAGTCCAGAAGGGTTTACTGCTGTTGGAGCTTAAGAGGACTTTGTTTTTGATGTGGTTATTAAACGAGTTTTTTGCCTCAGAAAGCATGCGGACATAGCGGTTTCTTGCGTCGTTAAATGCTTGACGATTTTCTTGACTGGGATTGTGTAGAAGCGTTTTGTGAGCTTTGACCTTTTCAAGTCTGGCCTTGTCACAGGATTTAGAGAACCAGGGCTTTTGAGTGGCTGAAGAGGTTTTCTGTGTACGTGGAATAAATAATTCCATGTCAGCTTGGATAATTTCGGTGATGTTTTGTGAGATATCAGAGGGGTCAGGATGAGAGAAGCAGACAGATGCCCATGGAAATGAGGAAAAGTAATCCCGCTTTCGTCCCAATTTGCGTAGTTGTAGTGCCAAACGATACGTGGGTGTGATGACTGTATGACCTCGGGTTGCATTGCGCAGGAAGCAGTGACCATGCCGTGGTCTGAGCCACCAAGGGGGGCGGTGACTGATATCTTAGAGCATTCAGGTTTTGTAGTAAGAAGGAGATCCAAGGGATTTGAGCTGTGTGTTGGGATACGAGAAAAGTAAGTAGGTTGCTGAACCATATTGGCTAAAGAATTGCTGACTGCAAAGGCCTCCGCTGCCCTTCCTTGTGGATTGGTTTTTGAAGATCCTAGCCATTCCTTATTATGGACATTGAAGTCACCAAGAATAGTGACCTCGGAGGAAGGATATTCAAAAATCAGATGGTCGGTTTTTTCAGAAAGGTAGTCAAAGAGCTGGACAAAGTTGTTGTCAGAAGGTGACCTGTAAATGCAACAGGAATTTAGTTGCAGCCCTGAGAGACTGTTTTATCCATAGTATATCTTTTCTTCCAGCTTCTAAATTGGGGAGTCTGGTGCAGGGTAGATTGCTACGGACGTATGCGCACACGCCTCCATGCAATCTAAAGGAAGTAAGGAGCTCATACCCCGGGAAATTAAGGTGATTAGTGGCTGTTTTGGCACTGATTTGGGTTTCGGTGAGGAAGAGGAGTTGGGGCCTGTTAGCCTGAAGGAAATGGTGTTATTGTTTTTGTTATCTGCTATTTTTTCTAATTGTGCTAATATATAGATATTACATAACTGCTTCAGTCAGTCGCAAGTTATATAATGTTGAATTTGGGGAAACTTGATCTAACTAATCATCCATTGACAGTTTGTCACTCCACAGTATACAAAGCATTATTTTTTATTTAACAAATGCAGTGTGCTTTGAAAAACTATTCCCCAGAGCTTTCCTCTTTTCTGTGCCAAACTGCAGGACAAAACTACTTTAACAGAGACAAAAAGCGGAATCACCACAAAATATAGAGAATAACAGAGTTATGCACTAGATATGTATTCCGACAGCAAAGTTTTCTTCATCAGTTGCTAAACAGTTTAACGCATAACTGTCTGTAAGGCTACATGTATTATCACCATAATTAGAACTGCATCCCGTTTTCTTTCTAATTAGATCTCGCCAGTATGGTACACTAATTACAGTGAGAACACACCTATAAAGTAATATGGCTATGGTGGCCAACCTCCAAAACATTGTGAGATAAAAATTTGTCCTGAGAATTTGATGAGGATTTAGGCGGCAAAGATTAATGTAGCTAGAGTAAAAGTAAAAGAGGAAAGACAAAGCGCAAAATCAATATTTCTCGCTCCTCTCACTGATAATGAAGTAATTAAGTTTAGAAAGTCGCTACAAAATGGGACACCTAATGGAGAAAATGGGGTTTCGGTGAGTTTTTTGAAAACGAACCATATTTATCCATTGAAACTGTTCAAACATTTGGTGAATAGCATCTTCAGTACTGGCATCTATCCAACTATTTTCAAGGATTCCATCATATTACCCATCCACAAGATAGGTAATAAGAAGTTAGAAACAAACTACAGGCACATAGCTCTGACGGGTGTAAACTGAGTAAGTTCATGGAAAAATGTATTAGGGACAGACTCTGGACCTTTTTTAGCGGGGAAAAAATTGATATCCAAGATCAGTTTGTCTTTCAGGAATAGCACTGCTCTGAGGGTTCTATATCGGAAGTGTCTTCATAATTGGTAATTTTAATGAGGGCTTTAAAACCTTGGCGGTTTTTCTCGATTGGTCGAAGGCTTTTGACAATTTCAAAATGGGAAAAAATCGGCATTAGAGGACTGGCCTTAAATTAATTCGAGTAATATCAAAGAGACAGAACTCAAGTAGCAAAAATAGAAGTAGTTCAAAGCGTGTGGGGTGTGGTATCCCACAAGGGACAGTACTGGGTTCCATCCTTTTCTTGATTTGTTAATTCTGACAGAAGTATCCAAGGAGAGTGGGATAATATGTTACGCAGATGATACAGTTGTGCTGGTCAGGGATTGTACTAAGAAAGGCACAATTGACAAGGCCGAAAGGGAAATGGCAAAGATTGCACACTGGCTTGACTCAAATCTGTTAACCTTATATTTGGATCTCATTTTCTCACTTTTTTGCTGACGCCTAGAGTAGAGGCATACCTGAGATCCAAAACTTAAGACTCCATGATATTGATTGTCAAATGAACAACACCCCGTAGTGTAACTGTACTCATGTGATAAAGAGAAGTGATAACATTACATACCTGGGCATATACTGACCACTATGACGTGGTGCAATCATAATAATAATAATATTTATTCTGGCAAAAATTACACAGCCTTGTCAAACAAATACCAAATATAAGATTATAGAACTAAAATTGTGAAATAAACATCAAAAACAAACAAAAATACAAAAGACAAAAGAAACAAATTTACACACATAAAAAAAATGGCATCTTATGTTGTCTCTAGTGGCTCTACTCTATCCACTCAATGTCCATATTGAGGTATTCACTTAAAGAATAAAATGCATACTTCATAAGAGTGTTTTTCACATTTCTCCTAAATTCTCGCTTATGTTTTGATCTTATATTCTGGGGGATTTTATTGAAGAACTTGACACCCCAGCAATTCACCCCGGTTTCAGCTCTTTTTATTCTATGATAAGGAATGGATATGTTCTGTCTGCCTCGGGTACCATATTCGTGGTAATCACCGTTTTGGTTGTAGTCCTCTTGATGTTGGTAAGTATATAAGACACTTTCCAAAATATATGCTGAAAAGATGGTAAGTATGCCTGTCTTCGTGAATAAGGTTCTACAACTTGTACGGCTGTCTACAGAACAGATTATTCTTACTGCAGCTTTCTGTTGCAGAAATATTTCAGACACTCCAGGGCTACTCCCCCATATTAGGATACCATAGGTAGCCCTACTTTGGAAACATGTATGATAAGCTGTAAACACTGTCTGGTAATTACTGATGTTCATCAGACGCCTCAACAGATACAGACACGACGCCAATGTGCCCTGGAGCTTTTCAATGTGCATTGACCAGCGAAAATCTGATTGTATATATACACCAAGAAATTTCACAGATTGTTTTTTTCTTGGTTGCGTTTGGTGGGAGCTGATATTCAAGACTTTTGTTTTGTTTACATTGAGTTTCAGTTTATTATTTCTAAACCATTCTCCTGCTTCCGACATTGTGATATTTCTTCTCTCATTAAGTTCAGCTTCATTTCTGCCAGTGTTAACAAATGAGGTATCGTCTGCATAGAGAGAAACTGCATCAGACGAAACGTTCTCTGGAAGATCATTTGTGTATATGATGAATAGGAGAGGCCCTAGCAGCGAACCCTGAGGTATTCCGCATGTTTGTGTCTGCCAACTCGAGTACTGTTCATTTAGCTTCACTCTTTGGTATCGGTTGGTAAGGTATGACTTAAAGAGCATCAGTGGCAAACCCCTAATGCCATAGTGTTCCAATTTGGTTAGTAATATCTCATGTGATACTGTGTCAAATGCCTTATGTAAATCACAATATATGCATTGTGCCATATTGCCAGAGTCCAGCGCCTCACTTAATTTATTTGTTGTGTTTACCAGTGCAGTGACTGTTGATTTACCTCCTCGAAAGCCATGAAGCTCCTCACTGAGAAAACCTTTTGCTTCTAAATATTCTTCAAGCTGTTGCTTTATTACGTACTCAAATATTTTTGAAAGTGCTGGCGAAATGGAAATAGGTCTAAAGCTATCCAAAGAGGCAACATTGCCACCCTTATATGCCATACTTACGTCTGCTTTCTTAAGTTCCTCTGGAAACAGGCCAGCCTGCAAACATTCATTTACTAAAGCTGTTATTGGATCTAGTATGCTGTAAATAACTGTTTTTAAAAATTTTACATTTATTCCATAACAGTCTGGCGTTATTTTGGCTTTCAAGGCACATACCACTCTCCAAACCTCCAGCGACGTCACCTCCCGCAGATAAAATGAATTCATTGTATTAATAACTTTGGTCTTAATATATGTTCGTGGTACTATATTATTTCCGTTTATTTGTTGAAAAATATTTTTACTTATATTAGCAAAATAACTATTACATGCTTCTGGTGTTAATGAAGGTAACTGTTTACGTTTTTCTTGTGTTTCACCCTTTATAATCTTCCATGCAGCTTTTTGCTTGTCTTCCGCTTGCTGAATAGCCATGGCAACCCCTTCAGCCTTTGCCGCTCGAACTTTGTCGCGATAGCAGTCTCAGTAGGTTTGGTATGCCATTAATGACTCGTTATCTCTTTTCACCAACCATATTGTGTAGAGTTCATCCAGCCCGTTTTTATGACATTTCAATTCATTGGTATACCAGTTTACCTTTAGTGTTTGAGTTTTTATCCTAGATTTTCTTTCGGGAAAATATTCGTTGTAGCACATAAGGAAGAACTCATGAAATCTGGAGAAATTTGTCTGCGGATCACTGTTGACAAAGTAGGCCTCCCAGTCAACAGAACACATATGACACGCAAACCGTTTTAAGTTTGCTTCAGTAAAGTATCTTTTGTGTGTTTCTGTAAAACTTTGTCTGATAACCTGTTTTTTGTAGGTAAGCACCTGTCCAAGATGGTCAGAGATGTGTAAATTTAGTGTTTCAGTTTTTATGTGCTGCTTTGACATATCTGTAAATATATTATCCAAGCATTTGGATCTAGTACTTGTAAAATGTGTTGGTTCTTCAAATAAATGAGAAATATTAAAAGACTGAATCATTTTGAGGAGTTTCTTTTTTGATGATGAATTATCCGTGTGTCCAAAATCTTGATTCCAATCACCTGCGATGATTATGTTTGCCTTAAAGACTTTAGTCAGCTTTAACAGTGTACTCTCTAGTTTTTCTATTAAGATGTCAATATCACCAATTGGCGACCTGTATACTGTAAGGATTATACAGTTCATCATTTTGATATAAATACCACATATTTCATAGTGCTTCTCCAATGAAGTTTCTAAGTAATTATCTATGTTTTGAAACTGTACATACTTCCTTACCATTGTAAGCACTCCGCCATGCTCAAATGTATTGCGGGTAAAGTAACTGCCAATTTCAAAGTCTTCAAAAGTTACATGCTTCAGTTTCAGTGCAGTCTTGACCAACCAGTGCTCCGTCAAACAGACAACCTGAATGTCACTACGCTTTTTCAAGAATAGCTCTAATTCATCCACTTTCCTACTGATTGACTGAACATTCAAGTTAAGTACAGCAAACAGAGGAGCATGTTGTTTATTTGTATAAGATGTTAGATGATTATCTGTGGAACTTGACCCACAGAAAAATTTCCTTTCGATTGTGTAGTTCTGGGAAATGTAAACTTTGAGAAAGCTACACCCCATATTCAGTTCATAAACAGAAAAATAAGAAACCTATTGTATAAGTTTTACGAACTCAGACAACAGACAAGTTGTACCTGTAGAAATACTAAAAATAATATATATGGCTTTGTTTGAACCAGTCGTATTTTACGACATCACTGCATGGGGTGCCTTATGTAATAATGTCCTTATCCATTAATAACAAGCCAAAAATATATAATTAAAATCATGCTATTTAAGAAGAAGCTGTATCCCACAGATAAGCTATTTAATAAAGTGGGGGTTTCAAAAATTAGACAATTATATTAAAAATATTATTCAGTTTAGCTATAAGAAACCAGTTACTTCCACATCGTCACTACGTGTGGAGGAAGTATGGCATCGGCGATAAAAATTCAAAAAATATTTTGGCTTGAACATTGTAAAAAGTGTCAAAACATATATAAAACATGATTTGGGAACGAAAATGTTTGTGTCTGTCGGTCTGCCTGTTTGTAGCCATGATAACTGGACGAATTGAGATATCATCTTCAAATTTGGTACACAGTTAGCACCCAACAAACGAATGGTTCAGATTATTTTTAGGTAAAATCGCTTTAGGGTGAGTTGGTGAAAATTTTATTAAAACTTGAGTAATGTAACATTTTAGTGTTTGTTTATTAGAAAACTTTTAATTTCATCTAACATCTGGTATTCTGTGCTGAAATTAAATTAAGGGTTGAATGTGCGGTGGTGGAATATCAGTGACAAATGCCAAAAAATTTTTTTTGCTAAAAAGGCGTAAAAGGTCTAAACAGAAAACTTGGTTCTGAGACAAATTTTTTTTAATCTGTCGATTGGCCGGTTTGTACATCTGTCTATAAGGAGGCGCAATAACTTTCGAACGAATTGAGATATCTTCAAATTTGGTAACCAGTTAGCACCCGACAAAGGAAGGTTTCAAATTGTTTTTGGGTAAGAGCGCTTCAGGGGGTATGGGATAAATGAGGGGTGATTTGGTAAAAATTAACATTTTTTGGGTAAAACTCGAGTAATATAACGTTTAAGAAGTTTATGGGTACAGGAATACGAATATTTTCTTTGTGAGTCATGGACCCTAAATTCATTTCATGGGAATGTCTTTCTGAGTAAAGCAGATTATCATAACTATGTGGAAGTTATGATTCAATTTGCAGCACCATTTTAGTTATGTAAATCACTCTGTCAATACAATGTCAAAATTTAAAAACAATATGAACCTACCTAAAACAGTGTATTGTTCTACCCAGCGACATTTTCCCTATACAATTCCAAAGTTGTTGAATCTTAGGCCAGCTCACTTTAAACAAAGATATTACCTTAGAATAAGAAACATAAATGATTGGATTGTAGACAATTATAAGGGTATATGTGACAGAATACCTTGGTTTACATGAGTGCATTCTTTGTAAGTAGCAGTTAAAACTTGTAAAACAGCACTTGTAATACCTTATCATACCTTTTCTGTAAAATGTTAGGCATAATCATAAATATATTGCGGCAAAAGTGACATTATAATCAATTGCGATAGTGTTTTGTGGGTTTTTAGCGTTTAATTTGAAACTTAGTGCACACACAAATCCAATGGATTCATTGTGCTCTTGAACCTTCTTTAAGCAAATGTGTTTTAATTTGTATTGTTTAAAATTGACGAATAAATTTTATTTTATTATTATTTAACATGGATATCACATACCATTCTTGCTACAACGGTTATATCATACTAAATTGAAATTGGTCACTACTGTCTCTCTCTCTCTCTCTCTGCAGTTAAGTATTCAATCCTAACAGTTCCACATAAAAGAAGACGTCTTAAACACACTAATAATAATAATGAAGGGATTCATTCTAATTAGACATGAAAGTTTTATTTCACAATATATTCTTTAAAACAACATAAAACAAATTATTACAATTTTCAAACTTTGCTTGGAACAGTATCAGCATACCAATCAACAACTTCCCTATTAAACCATACATATTTTCCTTTCAAGTTGTGAGGATCCAAAGCCAAATATAATGGTGCTTTAGCTCCTTCTTCTGTAGTCAAATGGCCTTTGTGACTAGTCATGTCAGTGTCTACATATCCAGGATGAACTGAGTTAACCTGTATGTTTCTGTTAGGTATTTCGTTGTCAAATTCTTTTTGCTGTAATATTGTTAGAGCGCTCAAACCAACTTTAGAGACAACATAAGCTGAGTTAGGCCAACCAGCTTCTTCATGCTTGCCCTCTTCTGCATCTCTGAAATAATTAATTAAAATAAGCGACTATTATTCAACTTCAATAATAAAATAAAGTCATAGTCTTGTGTAACTCACTAGACCTTTTAATTTTTTTCTTAACAAAAACTCATTCCCCAACTAAAAACGCTATTGTTTGGCTTTACATCAATATTTCAAAAAACTATCTTAGAGTGTGGTATGGGGAATGCATATATACAGAATTCGTTAGTGGATGGTTAGTAGATGGCAATAATATACATGTTCTGTTTAATAAAATATTTGGTTTATGATATATCAAAAAAACTTTAAATGACAGCTGTATTATCTCAATTGTGTTAAATGTGCCCTAAATCCCGTTTCAAAAGACCTTTTGGTCTCCCCAACGTATTTAAGATCACAATCTTTGCAACTTATTTCATAGATCCCCGACACTTCAGGGTTTTATCCTTATCTTTTAGGTTACCTAACAAATTTTTAAGGAGGCTAATTTGCAACTTACATTTTCAACAAAAGCTACTTTAAAAATTAAACAACTGAGATATGGTACTATACTGTAGATAGGACACGCGATGCCCGGCATATTTTGGATAATAATCACTACGTAGATAAAGAAAACCTAAAATTAACCAAAAATGTTAGACAACCGAGATATATCACTAAATGTAGAAATAAATGTTGTATGAATTTGGCACCTCCGCCTATGTAAACGGTGGGCAACTAACAATGGTCGTTGGCCATATCTCAGAGTGGTTCATTGTGCAGCATAAGTAGTCTCAGACCCTTAGAAGAACGGACTGAGGAGGTCATGGAGAAGCACTGGAGGTCGGTCAGTGACTGTACGCAGGCGAGGGACTTTGTGGGGAGGCAGGATAGAAACAAGACGGTCTGGCTTCTTGATAGGAGTCGGTCTGCGCATCGCCACATCATTGTGGTGCTAACAGGCCACTGTACTCTCAGAAGACACCTTACATTGGTAGGTATCGAGAGGGATCCCATCTGCTAGGAATGTGGCGAGACTGAAGAAATGTCTTATCACTACTTGTATGAATGTGAGGCTTTTGAGTCTTTGAACAAAATTGTTTGGTTCGAATACTCTCCAGAGGAGCCAGGTAAGTTCTGTTCAATGGAAAACCGTAGCGTCATGGCCTTTATTTTGAGGTCGGGGAGGTTTGGTAACGAGGGGCATGGAATGGTTGCCGGAGTTCGCAAAAAGGGCCCGATGTGGCCTACTTGCCCGGCGCCAGCCTCCCCACCATTGCTTGATATAGTCTAAGGGCCAGAGGTGAAAAAATTCTCTGAATTCACAAAAGCTGTTTTTTTATAGTTAATTAGGTACGCTGTGCATGTACACATATTCAGGTCAGTCAAGCGAATCTTAGAACAGGTGCGCCAACAAAGATGTTGTTTTTACCGGGGTAATAAAATGTATTTACAAAAGGTGATAATTGTTATACAGATTCTACATTGTATAACAAGAAAAGTTATGTCAGTCAGTCAGCTGCAAACGGGAACAGAGCTGGTCAGACAGTTCGAATGTGTGTATGAAAAATAAATAAAGTGCAATTTATTTACAAAGCTTGAAATTTTTTTGTGGGTATATATTGTTATACAATATAGAATCTGTATAACAATTATCAGCTTTTGTAAATTCATTTTATTACCCCGGTAAAAACGACATCTTTGTTGGCGCACCTGTGGCACCTGTTCTAAGATTTGCTTGACTAACCTGAATATGTGTACGTGCACAGCGTACCTAATTAACTATAAAAAACTCAGCTTTTGTAAATTCAGAGAATTTTTTCTCCTCTGGCTATCATTGATCTAGAGGTAGATATTATCCAACAAAGTTGGGACTACGAATTACCACATCTTGATGCTTAACGTGTCCAACATCGCATGGTGCACGGAACCGACGGCTTAACCCCCCCCCCCCCTCCCGAAAGGCAGAATGTGTAGACATACAACTTGCTCAAACAGCATGCCACTACCTCGATTGATGTTGATTCCCACGACATTTTTCTTGTGATTTATGATTGAGTAGTGGTAATAATTAATGCACAATAAGCCAAAGGCTGCGGTGCTATCGGCGGCAAAGACGCGGACGTGTCCTAAGAAGGAAAAAAGGTAATTATTCGCAAATATGTAATAATAATGTTATCTGATTTTCCTTATCCAAGCAAATGAACTTGGCTTCTTCATACTTCATATAATTGAATAGGTTTTTAATCAAATGAAGTGATCTTAATATGGAGCACAGATGAACGATTCTGAGTTTAAAAACTATCGCAACAAAACTTCAAACAAACTTCTACATGAAATTTGCAAGAATTCTATCAGGAATCAGGATTCCTTTTACTGATAGTTTTTCAGGTTATGTGATGGTGATGTAAACATAAACAAAACATATTTACTTATCTCAAGCACAAGCTATATGACAATTGACATTACACAGTCGATTTGAAATTTTGGGGTAATCGAGAATGAGATTTTAATTTGCCATTTTCTAATTAAAAAAAACATTCTGACAATGAAATATCACATGTCATTTCTGCATCATTATTACTTGTGACCCCTGTCTATTTCTTCTCACAGATATGTCGATTAACACAGAAATGCTTCGATTTCCCCGTTTCTCCTATAAGGCTTTGCACAAATATGGATGATACATGGCTTTGCTGATTCCACGTGATCTTTGACCAATTAAAATTTTGACGTATGGTCATGCCGTCTTTATACAGCCACTGTATCGAATTGGTACTACAAACGCCATCTGGTGAGCACCTATCCATTCAGCCATTTATAGAGAACACTACACGAGAACGATAAAAACATAAATTCACTCTATAACTGAAGGCAACTTAACAATTATTTGAAATATCTCGATTATTTACAA
This sequence comes from Tillus elongatus, assembly GCA_964006375.1. Classification (NCBI taxonomy): domain Eukaryota; kingdom Metazoa; phylum Arthropoda; class Insecta; order Coleoptera; family Cleridae; genus Tillus; species Tillus elongatus. Next base: position 179,388,068 of record OZ023263.1, read on the forward strand.
CATTATATAGGAAATAAAATGAAGGATAATAATAATGTATGGTTTAACAAAAGCGGTACCTTATTTAAAAATAAACTAAAAAATCAAATGTAGCAAATAATCTAGTGAAATGGTCCAAATAAATTAAACAAGATTATTAAGCACATACTTTGCAAATTGCTGCATTAACTCATTCAATTTTGGTACAGTTAGCGATGCATCACTGAATTTAGCTCTTAATTCAGCCGATGGTATTCTGGATAAATGACCAGCTGAACTAGATACGTTGACCACTCTCGCATCTTTACGTAAGATTGGAAATAGAGTTTGGCATACTCTTAATGTAGCAAAATAATTAACATCCACAGTGGTTTTAGCTTGCTCACTGAATGGGTCTGGCGCGTCCTGCTGCAAACAAATAATATATTTTAAAATAAGGGTAGTTAAATTAGTTTAATGGCAATGAATTGAGTGTTATGCTGGCACTGAAACCTTCAAATTCGAAAACTTTATTTTCTTTGGGCTTTGAAGTACGACAACACAGCATTTTCATTCAAAGGTCGTAAACAGTTTCATATTTCAGAAACCGCTTGAAAAGAACAAGATACATTATAAGAAAATTATGATTTGGTACAGGAGGGTTATTGACGATGCTCGATTCAATGATGGCGTCGGTAATGTTGCCAAGTTAACCATTTTAAAGATAATGTAGGTAACTTTTTGAACGGAAGCGCAGTGTTTGTCATATTTCAAAATTCAGATAAAATAGAGATCTCATATGTGGGGTTTCAGTGACAAAAAAGAGCTGAATTTATTGCGATAAAAATGAGGTGGGTGCTGCATTTAAAAAAGCAAAGTAACCACCTCCATTAAAAAAAAAACAGTAAACTTTGCAACATTGCAGATGTCATAACTAATAACGCCCTCGTAGCAATTTTAATTTCTTTCCTGGCAAAGTTTCTGACTTTTATAGAGTTTTTTCTTTTTATCTTCAGGGCGTCCACAGAACAATTTGTATTTTGATTTATAGGTTACAATTTTGACATGACCTTGTATGTTGCCCGCGTGGTCAAACACAGATATTTTCATTACATAATAAGGGATATGTCCTGAAAAACAACTAAATTGTAAATCTTTTGCGGCGTTATTCAGCCCGGTTGGTTTAATTAAAAAGTTTTAAAAAAATTTCAAAATTGGATATGTTATTAGTGCCTGATTGCACAAAGGCTCTTCAGATATTTATCGAGTGATTAGGTAATCATTGATTATTTGATTATGACAACCAATCACAGTCTTTGACAAGGGCGGGTTCAGGAGAGAAGGATGCACCTACCTCCCCCCTCCCAGGCGGTTAAAAGTAGACAAAAAGCAAGGAGTTTAATACGTTTTTTGTGCGCTGTGGAGTTTACATCCACCTTGTGCCCCTCCCATAAAAAAAAACATCACACCTTGCCCCCGAAAATTCCTGCTTCCGCACCTGGTCTGTGATGTCGTTTTATTGTCATCGCACCCAAAGATATTCAAGCTGTGGTTGCTTAATATGTTCAAAGATCACATAATCGCTTATTAAATATCTGACACGCTTTTTAACTAGGCAAGGGTCTTTTTTGAAAAATATCAAGGTGAAGTGAATCATAATTATTTATTGTATAGTTCATCAGAACTTGAGATCATACTTGTTTTTTTGACATATTTTTTTAACTAGTGTTCATGCCTAAGTAAGACCTTAAAAATATGAAACAAAATGTGATGTGGAGGTAAAAATATGGTAATAAAAAAACAATAACACCATAAATATTATAACAAAATATTTATTATATGTCACGGCTACTTACCTTAAATGCAATGGCAGCATTATTGACAAGCAAATCAAGGCCACCATGTGTTTTTACTAAATGATCTTTTAATTTTGTTACGCTTTCTTGGTCAGTAACATCAAGCTGGTGAAACAGAGGATCTAAACCTTGCTCTTTCAACTTGGCAACAGCTGATTCACCTCTTTTAACATCTCTTGCAGTTAAATATACAAGTCCATTGTATTTTTCACAAAGCCCTTTTACTATAGCAAAGCCAATACCTTTGTTAGAACCGGTAACCTAGAACATAGGAAATAAACATTAAATAGTGTTATCCCTTAAATTACCCAGTTGAGTTGATTCTTCCAATATTTGTGCTCTGCAGTGCGAAATCGTTTTTTGTTTCTTTTTATTTAAAGAACATCACTAGTGTCATATCAGTCTTTGTGTTTATCAAAACCCAGATCAAAACTGTATTATCCTTTTTTAACAGTACTACTTCATAGAGGCTGCTAAGAAAATAGTCCATATAAAATCTAAAGCTCTGTGTAAGGGAGACTTCGTATAAATAGACATTGAAACTGAACAACTCATTTTTTGTTGTTAGTAAGATATGAAAAAACTATTTCATCTTAGGTGATTTTTTGTATTTGTGTTTTGAATCCTATAAGTTGGTGTAAATACTAAAAGGGCCAAACATAATTGTGGGAAATACTGATACACTCATAGATTCTATATTCATTTCAAACATCAATAATAATAATAATAACACCACAGTACACAAATCAATATACTGAATAGTGTCGGTACTATTTTCCATACATCATATAACAGGCCATAAACTAGTCTATGGTAATCTTGCTTTCTTCGCTAATAAAATGACCCCAAAATTATTACCTACAGATGTTTCAGAAATTTCTGTTATGGGGAATTTGTGGATGACCTTAGAGCACTGCCTTTGCATCGTTTGTTAAGAGAAGATGATATTGATATGAGGATTGATATTTTGAAATACTATTATTATTTATTATTAATTCAAATTATACACACGATTTTGAACAGCCTCTTCTTAAACGTCAAATGCCAAATTATTTTGCTCTGTCACTTTCTAATTTTCAACTCTTAAGTTTTCCTTCAGCTGCAGTTCCTATTCCCACCAACATTCCTGCTACAACCATGGATATTTTGAATCCATTTAATGCAAAAACCAATCCTTATTTCAAATCAAAACATATCAAAAAACATTCTGTAGTACAAACATTTTGACACTCTTATCTGACAGGTTACTTTGACTTTCAACAGGCATGCTCCTGAGAGACAAGTAAAACTGACTAAGCCCAGGGCTCCCTTGCTAACAGAAAGTGTCAAGTTCATAATCAAACAGTGACATTTGGCTCGTAACTTTACAATTTCTTGCATGACGAGAAAAAAAAGCATGTCTTGACCGCATCTGTAAAAATGGCAATGCACATGGTACATAGTCAACTCTGTTTCAGCTCAATATTTAGGTGAAAAGCAAACAATATACAATACCTAACAGCCTTGCGGATCCAGAACTCATAAGTATATTTTTCCAACCAATTGTAGAGAAAAGATACAACTTTGTAGGTTGTGACGGTTGACCAAGGGCTCGCGGTGAGCCCCAAGAAAGCAATAGTCATACCGTTTACGAGGAGGAGGGGGTGGGAGAGCCACAGAACTCTCACTCTATACGGTAGAAACATCCCAATGACCAGGGAGGTGAAATATCTTGCGGTCGTATTGGACTCTAAGCTAACCTGGAATGGTCACGTTGAAAAAATACTGTGTAAGGCCGTTACGATCCTAGCTTCGCCGTAGGGATTTTCCTTCCCCTCACGCGTGCATACAACCACCCTCGTTGCATAAACCACAAGAAAAATTTCGTTCTGTCCACTAAGGAGTTACGGGACCTGGCACGAATAGTGGTGTGGTGCGAGGTAAGCGGGGTTTAGGGGGATATGGCTTCAGGATGTGAAGAAGACAGTTTTCAAACCGTTTTGTCAGTATTTTCTGCTCATATTTCCTTTTCACTACCTACCCCGCCCAGCACCCCTATTCACTCCTGGTGCTGTAATTTTCTTGGGGGTTGTGAACAAGAAATTTTTCACGTGCTTTGTGCATCCAGGGGTGGTCTTAGGCATGTTTCTGAAAAAAATGTTTGAAAAGAGTTCGGGAGGTAATCTGCAAATTTACCTTACTTTAGATGATTAGGATATCAAGTTAAAAAGAAGGCAGAATAAAAATCAAATATATACTTACAACAGCAACTTTCTGAGAACCCATTACAATGAACCCAATTTTTTATGGGTATATAGGTGACAGAATTTATTATTTGAGACCTGCTCAAAACGAATGCGAGCATGTACTGCTGATAAAACTTATCTACTCGAAACACAAATCAATGGTAACTACGCTCTTTCCTTCAAAAATAAAAATATAAAAAACAGTCGAATATTCTTAATTAAACATTAATGACATACTAATCATCCTTCGATTTTTCAGAAATAACAATACAAACAAAACATAATTATTATCAATTATCAGATTATTATCTACATATCCACTTGTTTGATTTTTCAAATTTTTTTCTGTCATGTGTCAGTGTCAGAATGTTACTGTCATCTGTCATTCCTCAATAATGGGTAGTCATGGGATGGGCAAGATCCATGATACAAATAACGAATAACAAATAATAGATTTCTTATTTCCGGAGATAAAAAAAAAATTGCGAAAGAGAATCCAAAATTTTCCCAGAAGAAGTGGTCAGACTTTGCTGGATATAATGAACTTATCCAAGCCACTTGCAAAAGGAACACACTCACCAAATTTGATTAAAATTGGCCCATTATTTTTTGAGTTATCGAAGTGATATGTGAGTGTGTGTATTAACATATAAAAATTGAAACTGACCCCGGATGTGTGTTCTATGGAACCCAATTGGGGCTACAATGAGAAATTTTTTCAAAAGACGCGAGCTCATTAGTGAATTTTTTCTACGAAAATTCACTAAAACACTCTATTGTGTGTTTATTTGCTCCTGAAAATGTGGATATTTGATCTTATAGTACTAAAAAAATACTGCATCCTGTCCTTAACTTTCTATGCCTATAAAAATAATGGTTACATGTGGGACTTTTTTATTAGAAAGAAAGTAAATTTGTCAAAAAGTTTGCTGGAACCTGTATTTTGTATTTATTAGTCTAAGGGTACACTATAAATGATTATTACATCAAGGTAAGTAGATCAGTAGAAACGGGATTCGAAGAGATATAACATTTTTCATTTGGATGTTTCATATTACGTCCTTGAAGAAATCCGAAAAATTCTTCAATTAACTGATATGAGCAGACAGTTCTAATTATTTGTGATTCGCTCAATAATATATAGGTTAATGAAGTTTTTTTATAGATTTACCATTACTAATCCTGGTCGTTTCTATACCTTTAGCAACCCCATACGATACGCCAATGGCGTGACCTCGCTTGGATCGAACCACGAAAAGTGGTAGAACTTTTATCCAGCTCGTTATCCGCTTACTCTATATAATGTCATTGGAACCTAACTTAAAAAATGGCGCGAAAAATATATTCCTATTGGTTGATTTCAAATATCGTAAAATCATTTTAGATGAACGAATAGGAATTCGCAAGTCGCAGAGTATGAACATACCTTTTAGACAATATTCGTTATTGCCCGTTGAAACGCATTGACTGTTGTAAATTGCTCTGGCGCTTTAATCTAGCTTTAAGCTCAGTTCATAAACTGATTCCTATTGGTACATTTTAAATAATATTACGATATTATTTAAAATAAACCAATAGAGACACGCTTCATTGCAAGTTTGCAATTCGTCTTTTGAAATTTGCGAGTGTATGAACCTACCTTGGGGATCGGAAAAAAGTTAAACATCTAAAATCATAGAGAAACTATTCTCTATGTCCTAGTGGAAAACATTTTACTTTTTGACAAATGGAAGATTTTAATATAATAATAATAATTGACAACTGTAGACAAACTTTAGTTTTTATTTTTGGTTGTATTTGTATTTTGTATTTGATTTTCTTTTCATAACAGGTGATTCAACAAATTAATTAGTATTTCGATACTTTTTAATTATAAGTACCCACTTTTAACTTTATCTTTCGGGTAAAAAAAAACAATACTTACCTAGGCGATCTTTAAGTAGACGGGCCCCGTCATTTCATGCAGTATTGACGGACGGTGCTTATGGCTCTAGGGTCCTCTCTGGCCTGACGTTTCTGACCAACAGGACTGCCTAACCTGACTTTGACCTGACCTGACCTGCAGGGCAGGGCAGGAAGGTCAGGTCAGGCAGCCCTGTTGGTCAGAAACGTCAGGCCAAGGAGGACCCAATGCAGCATGAAATGACGGGATCCGTCTACTTAAGGATCGCCTTTTAACATTACATTATATAAATCTTTCTGTTTTCAGGGTGGTCAAAAATTTAAAAGTTCATCTAGCATAAATATTTTACCTGGGTTCCTTCTTAATGACTTCTCAGAAAGTTGCTGTTGTAAGTTATTACTTTTTTATTCATTTATTTTGTGAATAATTTATCTGATTTTTGGGAATCTTTGAATATAGGGTGTCACACGGCGCATTCTAAACGACGCAGGCCAGAAAATGAACAGAAACGTAAATACCACGTACAGTGTTGTCGGGTTGTAGTTTTTTTCATTGAATCAAATCTAATCAATATTATATACGTTTTAATATATTTTTGCCTGTATCAAATGTGTAGTACATTGTAAAGAGAATATTTACATTTAAAAATTTTTTACACATTACATACTTTTCAAACAATTTCTCAACTGCTGATAGATAAAGTTTGGTATCTCACATGCACGCTGACACTATTCTCACATTTTGTTCTCTTGCCTTTGACGAGTTATTTACATTTAAAGTTTTTTGCACATTACGTACTTTGTAAACAATTTCTCAGTACGGTTCTCGGCAAAGGCAAGAGAATAAAAGGTAAGAATAGTGTCAGCGTGCATGTGAGATACCAAACTTTATCTATCAGCAGCTGGGAAATTGTTTAAAAAGTATGTAATGTGTAAAAGAATTAAATGTAAATAACTCGGTAAAGGCAAGAGAACAAAAGGTAAGAATAAGCGTGCATGTAAGATACCGAACTTTATGTCAGCAGTCGTTTTATCTCAAACTGTTCAGAGGTCATCTGCATGCAAATTAACAATTTTTTTCTTGTGGTTTGTGCATCCAGTGAGGAAGGGGTCTAACCATGTTTCTGAAAAGATTTTTCAAAAAGTCTGGATGCAGCAAGTGCGTTATAGTAGTGAATTTTCATAGAAATAATCTGGCACCAAATATTTTTGTAGACCTTTTTTGCTTATAACATACAAATAGAAATGTTAGTTTATAGTCTACTTTTATATCATAAACCTACCTACCAAATTTATTTTTTGAGAGAATTTTTTTTCAAGAGAAAAACTAGTTTTGAGTTAACGGTGTTATACACATGCATACATACATACATATATATATATATATATATATATATATATATATATATATATATATATATATATATATGTATATATATATATAAATATATATATATATATATATATATATATATATATATATATATATATATATATATATATATATGTATATATATATATATAAATATATATATATATATATATATATATATATATATATATATATATTTATATATATATATATATATATATATATATATATATATATATATATATATATATATATATATATATATATATATATATATATAACATATACGAGGGCGGTTCAAGTCCGTGACTTTTTTAATATCCCGCCTCTCCGCGAGAATTGACTTCTGTCAAATTTTGAACACGCTGCGTCATTTAGTTTGTATTAGATAGCCATTGAAAGCAGACAACCTCTTGAGTTATAACGAAAATGGATAAACGTAAATTTCTTGTACTCATCAAACATTATTTTTTGCGGAAAAAAACATCACTCAAACCAAGGCTAAGCTTGATAAATACTATAGCGGCTCTGCACCATCAATTTCCATGGTAAAAAAGTGGTTCACTGAATTTCGTTGCGGCTGTACAAGCACAAATGACGCCGAACGTTCTGGACGCCTAGTTGAGGTCGCTGCACCCGAAACAATTGAAAAAATTCACGATATGGTGTTGGCCGATCGGAAATTAAAAGTGCGGGAGATTGTGTGAGCCATATACATATCAGATCGCTCATTGGTTTTGATTTTGCATGAGCACTTTGGTATGAGAATATTACACCAACTTATTGGACCAATTTAATGCCGATTTGAAGAAAAAAACGACCGCATTTGGCCAGGAAAAAAGTTATTTTCCACCAAAACAATGCAAGGGTGCACACATGTGTAGTCTCCATGGCGAAATTTCATAAATTGGGCTACGAATTGCTCCCTCATCCTCCGCTCTCTTCTCCGGATTTAGCCCCGAGTGACTATTTCTTATTTCTAAACTTAAAGAAATGGCTCGGCGGAAAGAGATTTGACTCCAATGATGAAGTCATCTCACAAACATACCTATTTTGAGGACGTCGACAAGTCTTATTTTTTTGGAAGGGATAAAAAAATTGGAGAAACGTTGGATGAAGTGTATAGAGCTCAAAGGAGACTATGTTGAGAAATAACATGATTTTTTGTCACAAAAACCTGTGTTTCATTCAAAGAGTCACGGACTTATTGACCTGTCTTCGTATATAACATATATATATATATATATATATATATATATATATATATATATATATATATATATATATATATATATATATATATATATATATATATATATATGTAAAAATTGAAACTGACCCCGGATATGGGTTCTAGAGGTTCTAGTTCCCGCTCATTTAATTTTTTTTAATAAAATTCAAGAGTCGGGATCTTTTTTTTCTCCCTCAGGGCTTGTCCGCGGCTTTGCCGCCCCGATAGCACTATTTGCCCAATAGTGAATTTTTTGTAAGAAAATTCACTAAAAAGTGTTCGGTTGGTTGTATGCAAACTTACCAAATATACACTTAAATGTAACAATATTATGTTTTGTGGCATTATTTGTAGCTGCTGTAGGACCTATTTTTAGATGTATTTGATACAGGCAAAAATATATTAAAAAGTATATAATATTGATTGGATCTTATTCAATGAAAGAACTACAATCCGACAACACTGTGTACAATATTTACCTTTCTGTTCATTTTCTGGCCTGCGCCCTGCGCCGTTTAGCATGCGCCGTGTAACACTCTATATTCAAAGATTACCTGATTTTTTTTATAAACAAACATACGCTACAGATTTTAATTAGTAAATTTTTATTTTTAAAAATCCAATATTAGATAAATAATCAACCGAATTCGATGAAACTCGGCAAGTGCCTTTCGTTTATTAATGGCTTGGACGAATTCGTTAGCCAGGAAAATCGGGTAAGGTTTTCCAGGAAAATTTTGAGTTTTCTTTCGAAACAAATTTTTTTCTCCAAAAATTACAAAGCTGTTTTAATGAAATTTAATGGATATGTTGTAATAATAATCATATATGACCTAGGATGATGTAATGTGATGTGATCTTAAACATAAAAATAGTAAAGGTATTTCACAATAATTATATTAGTGAATTTTTATTTAAAAAAATTCACTAATAGAGAGGTATCGATGGTGAGACTTTGCAAAAATGTATATATACCTTGGGGTGAGCGCGCCTTTTTTTTAGACAAGCGTGGAGAGTTTTTACCCGAGCGAAGCAAACAGAAACCAAAGTACTCTTCGCAGAAACGATTTTTTCCAAATTTAGATAGCAGGTAAAATGAGATTGTATTATATGATATATCATTGTAATCAGAAAAAAAAGTTTAAAAATACAAAAATCCAATATGGCGCCCATAAGAAAAATCGGAGTTAAGTATTGTAACTCTTCAATCAAGAATGCCTTGGAAAATATGATTACAGATAGATTGCCCATAAAGAAAAGAGTCCTAACAGTATCATAGTTGAAAAAGTCTAGTTCTTTCGGTATTTGCTAGAAACCAAAAAAAAAACGAGAATTAAACATTTTCGGTTTTTTTCGAATAATTGAAAAACGAAAAATGAACGCAAATTTTCTTTTAGATAATTGATCACCATAGAAACACGCAGCTTTGACCCAATTTAACCATCATCGTATGTCTTACGGTTTACAAGATCCCAATGGTGAGGCTCGAATTTGAACTACCCTGTATATATAAATATATATATATATATATATATATATATATATATATATATATATATATATATATATATATATATATATATAAATATGTATATATTATTAATATATAATTATACATTTATTTGTTTATTTGTGTAAATTATACAGTACGCTAATACAATAAGTCAAAGACTTGTGCTGTACAGTAACGTAATTTAATATATAATATTATATCCAAAATTGCTTGTCAGTAAGAATCCAAATTTCGCACTTCAAATTTTGACATACCAAATAAAATTTCTTTTTGCTTCCAATTCTTTCCATCTGATGCCTCAACCATTGCCTTTATTTACAACAAATCTTCATATCTTTATTCTACTTTTCCATTTACAATTCATCCTAACATATCCATATTTTTGCCAAGATAATCATTGCATAAAATTGCATTTTATGTTTCACTTTCAAGGATAATATTAAAGTAACAATTATATATATATATATATATATATATATATATATATATATATATATATATATATATATATATATATATATATATATAATTGTTTAATTAATTTTCCCCAGGTTACCGGTTCTAACAAAGGGATTGGCTTTGCGATTGTTAAAGGTCTTTGTGAGAAATACAATGGAATTGTTTATTTAACAGCTCGCGATGTTAATAGAGGTGAATTAGCAGTTTCCAAAATGAAAGAGCAAGGTTTAAATCCATTGTTCCACCAACTTGATATCACTGACCAAGAAAGCATAACTAAATTTAAAGATCATTTAGTGACTACGTATGGTGGCCTTGATCTGCTTGTTAATAATGCTGCAATTGCATTTAACGTGAGTTGGTTATTTTCCATATTTCACTTACCTTACCTTTTATTATACTTATTGTATGTTTCTTATCTTACTTATGTTCCAGTTTGCCTTCATAATTTTATTTTCGGTAACGTTATCATTTTACCTAGATTACACCTCTTCATTGATAAATGTTTTATTTTCCATTATGTGGATATGATTATTTTCTTGATATTTTTTTTTATATTTTATTTAATTTTTATGTAGCTTGTAAAATATTTTTATGTGCCTTTGCATTGTTTTCATTGCATACAATTGCATTTTATGTTTCACTTTCAAGGATAATATTAAAGTAACAATTATTTTGCAACTTTTATAGCAAAAGTAAGATATCAGGCAGTTATTTCAAACATAGGAAAAGTAATTCGTACAATTTGGAGAACTTAGTTCATCACAATACAGTTTTTATTTGTTGTTGAAAATGTTCACTTACTAGAAAAGGAATACCATGACACGTTAACATCTGCGTAACTTAGCAATGGACGAGTTTTACCATGTTCTGCTGTTCGCTAAGTCAGCACAGACATTAATCTTCTATGTAAACTAGGCAAAATCTTCAACTAAACATAATGTATCAGTCTCCTGGGATACAGTGTGTACAAGATAAGAATGAACAGCATGGGATCTCAGTAGGTAACCGTAAAAGTTACAAAAGGGGTTAAATTACAAAAACGGTGCACAATCGAGGGGTCAGTATTATGCTGTCGATAAACCCACAAAATTCCACTTCTGAATTTGAAAGTTTTTATTTTTTTGCAACCTTATTTAAAAAGGGATAATAGTTATTTATGTACCAAGGGTATAAATACATGTTTATGCCCCGAGAGCGACGATTTTACAAACACGAGGGCCGGAGGCCCTCGGGTTTGTACGTCGCTCGAGAGCATACACCTCTATTTATACCAGCGGTGCATACAAAATTTTATGTCATACTAGTCATACCCAAACAATGAAACATGAATCACCGTTTGCTAAAGGCAACCTAACCATCACCGGATCTTTTCAGAACTGTCAATTTTATGTTAATTCGACTAAATAATGTTAATTAAATATTTACATTTTACTTTTATTCCATTATCTGTAATTTCACTAATAAAGAAGTCAAACAAAAATTATTTGTCTTTATGTGCACGCGGGCTATAAAGTGTACGTTACGTCAGCGCGGGCCGTAAAGTACACTTTATGGCCCTTGGACATAAAGTAGACAATTATGTAGTTGGTAACTAAGCAATAAAAACACAATAATGAACTAGTATGACATTAAAAAAAACAATGGGCACTTTCTCATTGTCATTTTCTCTGCTCTTCAAGATTGCATTTTAAAATGTTCAGTACAACGTGCAATAACACCACAGTAGACAAACTCCAGGCACAGAAGTCTTAGGCTTGTACGGGGGAACTTACGACACACACCTAGGAAACAAAGGACACCGCCCATAACTCATCAGAAGCCGGCCTTTCCGCATTCGAGTGAAATGCATCAACTCTCTGAATTCAGGACTCAAACCCGCGACCTCCTAGTTCGAGTTCTAAAGGTTACTCGCCTCATGAACTGGGATATTTGGTCTATCATCACACTTGTGAGGTTTTGCTCCTGTCTTTAAACATTACAGACATGTCAAGTCTCAAATGATCTTTGTGTTTTAATGAAATTACTCCAGGAACTCATTGACTGCAGAGAGGTTGCCGCATTTGTAAGGGTGTGAGGGTATGTACGTGTGTTCTTAGAAATCTGCGTCTATTTTTTATCGAGAATCACCCAGCTAGCTATGGCTATAATAGACAATTTGCAGGGTTTTTTTTCTTATCACATCTGATCGACATCCTACAAATATGATTTTTAATCTTTTTTCATTTCACATACTACAAAAATAACGATGCAAAAAAATATCTAATATTGCCGCCATGAACTGTGACGTCACGGGACAGTACAATAGTCAAGAATGAACTTGCTTCTCTGGGTTTACATCCTGTATTGCAAGTTATTGATTGAATCTTGGTTTCTGCGCATTATTTTATTTGATAATGTGGAAAAGAAAGCTTATATAAATACAGTAGAGTACCAATGTGTACAAATACGACTATAAAAGCTCCAGAGAAACCATTTTGTATTCTTCCAAAATTGACTCAAATTAGAAAGCAATGGTGCAAAATTATAAAGCGGAATGAAAGAAAAAATCCACAGTTATCTGGGAGAACCGCCTATATTGTTGTGAAGACCATTTTAGTGTAAGTACGTCCTCATTTTCACAATGTATATTAGTGATATAAGATTAAAATTCTTATCGTACGTTATTAAGGTAGGTTGTAATTTTCATGTGATCAAGTTATGTTTATCTGAACATATTAAGTATTAACTTTACGTATTACTCTTAGTATTAACAACTGGAAAAAATCATGGTTATTAATTAACGGAATTATTGGGTTTGCTTCCATTAACTATCTGTAATTAATTCAGACAACATTGTTCTATCAAAAACATATAGTAGATTTGAGGTTATGTTGTTGTCATGTCATGTTAACTTCATTCAAAGCAAAATATATTATAAATGACATGAATAAGTACATGATATACTTGGCTTAATATGTGTTAACTAGCATTGACTTATTTACACATACCTTCCAGCTGTTGTTCATTTTATTTCAGCACTTATGAAGTCTGGATTTTCACCAAAGAATTATGTGATCATAAATGAGTCGATTTTGGCAAATTATCTGATTGCGCCTGTTTAAAACTTTTGTCTCCATTTTTATTATGCATACCCTTTACATTATTTAACTAGAACAAAGACAATAAACGAAAAAAATTCACCACGATGTTAAAAAACAAGCGACCATACTTATCATACCATAAGGCAAATGTAAACATGATATTTATTTACTATACAACTACGTCACGGCCAATAGCAGAATGTTCACGATCACATAATAATAATTCGAATTTTTTTGATTTGACGTCTTTTTCTGTCCACTACATATGTTTTTTGTTATTTTCATGCATGTGAAATGAAAAATCGAAACGTGCAGACACTTAACTTGTTCAAACACAATGCCATAGCCTCAGTTGATGTTGCTAATTTTACAGTATGTATACTGAAAAGCAAATTACGCTACTATTGGGAATCAAACCCAAGACCTTTGGTTTCAGAGGCACACGTTCTTACCACTGGACCACCGAGGCTGCTAATATAAATGAACATCATCTGCTTATTTTCAATTGGATTGCTTATTTTTCAGGAAGACGGAAAAGAGTCTTTAAGTGAGCAAGCTAAGCTCACTGTGGATGTTAATTATTTTGCTACACTAAGAGTATGTGAAACACTGTTTCCAATCTTACGTAAAGATGCAAGAGTGGTCAACGTATCTAGTTCAGCTGGTCATTTATCCAGAATACCAGCTGCTGAATTGAGAGCTAAATTCAGTGATCCATCGCTGACTGTACCAAAATTGAATGAATTAATGCAGCAGTTTGTAAAGTATGTATTAATAGTGTTAACTTTATTTAAACCAGTTGCTACCTATGTTGTTACACAGTCTTTTTTAATTTATTGAATGTTAAAATGATTAAATAGGTGGTTTTCCACAAGTCATGTCATCCAACTCAGTCACATGATTAAAGTTGACCATAATTTGTGAAACTGGTAATTTTTTGAACTAAACAGAAAAATGAAAAGTAAAGATGAAAAACTACTTGCACGAAATATATTTCTATTTAATTGCATTTTTGAGATTTACAGTGGAGTAAGATTCAGCACCACCTGTATTGCAGCTGTAGGGCATGTTGCCATAGTTCCGGCTATTCCAAGACTGACCTCTGCAATTTGCTTTGTGTTGAGACTTGTTCCGTTTTTGCCACCAATCTATGCATAATATGTGACGATGGGTTTGACCACAGATTGGCATATACAATATACCATCCTGGGCTTCAGCCCCCATGTCTTTCCTAAGAGTTGACGGCAACTCCAGATTGCCATTGCGGCTCTCGAAAGACTTTAATCCAAGTGTATGTTCCAGTTCATATTTTGGTCTAAGAAGATCCCTAAATATTTCACCTCATTGGAAAATTGTTTGTGTGTTCCATTCAGTTGTTTATACACTCAAATGTCAAATGGCTTAGCATTGTCTGTTCTTGTCTAGGTGCCATAAATGACCAGATTTTGGACGGTTGTCAGCTTACCTGTCTAATTGTGTATCCATGAGGGCAGCCCAAAGAGCGTTATCTTCAGGAATGTATTAAGAGCATGCATTTTTCTCTGAAAAGATTTGCACAGTGTTTGAATTGTATCTTGTATCTTTAATGTTAGTCTATTTCCGCTACTGTGATCAATCACCGACGCCAGACAACAGTTTCATCGCACCATCCTGGAAATTTTAACTAACCCCTTCTTTCTGCAAGAAGAGTAGTGATCTTTCACCTGCCCATGGTACACAGGACCGACGTCTTTACAATTCCTCTGAAGTGTGGAACGTGCAAGCATTCAACTTGCTCACACAGAATGCCACAACCCTCAATCGAGGTTAAATTTACACTATGTACTAATATTATATAATGCTTCTATTGGGAATCAAACCCAGGACTTTTGGCTTCAAAGGCACACGAATTTACGCTCCATACGAAAAGCGAACGTGCATACATTCAACTTGCTCAAACAATTTAACATGACAATTTGAGCCAATTTACCTACATATATCATAAAATACACTCCCTTTCAAAATACAGCAGCTCAAAGATGTTGAATGGCTTGTTTACATAAATTTCAATTGTTGCAGGGATGTTAATGCATAATTAAAACTAAAGCCGGTGAGACAAAAAATCTAGGTGTGCATAATAAAACAAGCATAAGTAAGCTTGTACGTGTATAAAACACAATTTTAATAAAGGATATAATCTAAATAATTGCTGCCCAAACTTTTCGTTTCAAATGTTACTTAGAAATTTTGACCAAACCCTGCGATAATTTAAATTTTGTTTATATTGTAACTTGTTTCTTTAACATCAACCTATTTCATTATTTATCAATCCATTATCCTGAAACTGTTGTCAAACCCCTTCCTTTCTCTAAGAAGGGTAGAGATCTTTAACGTGTCCAACCAAAAAACAATATTATGCTTCTACTGGAGATCGAACCCCAATTGTCACATACTTTTATTTTAAGGTTTAGGAAAGCTTTCTACTAGCATGAACTTTTTCATTTTAGGGAGCGAGAAAATGACCAGCATGGAGAAGCTGGTTGGCCTGACTCAGCTTATATTGTCTCCAAAGTGGGTTTAAGTGCTTTAACAATATTACAGCAAAAGCAATTCGACAATGAAGCACCGAACAGAAATGTACAGGTTAACTCGGTTCATCCTGGATATGTGGATACGGACATGACTAGTCACAAAGGGCATTTGACTATAGAAGAAGGAGCTAAAGCACCATTATATTTGGCTTTAGAGCCTCACAACTTGAAAGGAAAATATGTGTGGTTCAATAGCCAAGTTCTTGATTGGTATGCAGATTCAACACCGAGCAGGGCATAACATTAAAAATATGTGGTACTAATTTGTATATTTTTTAATCAGAGGGTGACATTATAAAATAAAATTTTATTTGATTTCTTCTTTGACAAATTAGTTTATTCGAAAAATTGATATTACATACTAGAATTGAATTGTTTACATAAAAGAGAATCAGTTTATAAACCTTATGTATTTTCGTCATTCTATTCCAGCACACAGAAATACATCATAATCCATTTTACAGGAGCCAAACTGCTGTGGTAACATTTGTTTGAAGCAGCGCAATCTATATTATCGGACAAATGTAAAGCAACTCTTCTAAATAAATCAGATAGTTAAGTATCTGAAATAAAACTAGCAACCACAAAAATTGAAAACCTTTTAGTTTAAAAGCTTGTAGTTGTCTGCTATCACAGACGAAATGAAATTGTTTTCAAATTTCAAGTAACTTAGTATGTTACAACTGATTTAAACAATATAGGTGCTTAACTGTTGTGCCAAAAATAAAGCAACTTTTACGAAAACAACTTTTTATTTCATTTAACAAACGGCAATGTGGTTGGAGTGTCGCAGAAATCACATTAATAGAAAAGTAGTTACATAATAATGGATAGAGTAACCCTTTGTTGACTATAACTTTATAGCGATTTTTTTTTAATTCGCTAATGAGGAGATCTGTTCGTTAGCCAGGAAAATCGTACCAGGTTTTCCCGGAAAATTGTGTTTTATTTCTAAAAATTTCATATCTCCGTAAATAACAAAGTAAGGGCAACCAAATTTTAGGTCTCTAGCTTTAAAGGCAACGAAGTTATGGGCAGTTAAACAAACAAATTTTAGAATTTTCCTCAAAACGTCAAACTCGCAATTTTAAACGTCGAAATTGGCAATGTTTGGGCAAAGAATGTGAAACAAATATCGATTTTGAAAAGAAAATGTTGCAAGAAGAGTGTTCTGCAAACCCTTAAGTTTCAGATTCAACCGTCATTGCCCTTCATATTACTAAAATATTTACAAAATATCCATTTCAAATAGACCCTTTCTTTGATGCTTTGGCTGTCAGTTTAGTTAAGTTGGTGCCTTTTTGGATATTTATTTGCAGGTTTAGTGAAGTTTATAGTTTAACGGTCTATAATTTTTTTAATCTAATTTTCGTAGAACAAATTTGTTGTTGCATTTTTTCGTTTTTTATCGAAATATGATGCGTTTATAAGAAAAAAATCTGGCCGCAATAAGTGCGTTTTGGTAGCGAATTTTCGGTAAATTTGCAGATTAGCTCCCGGACGCTTTTCAAAATACTATTTTCGGAAACCTGCCTACCCCCCCCCCTGTATCCACAAAACCCAAGAAAAAATTCTTGTTCACACCCCCCAAGGAAGTTACGGGACCAGGAGTGAATAGGGGTGCTGGGCGGGGTAGGTAGTAAGAAAAAGATCTAGATGCAGTAAGTGCGTTTTGGTAGCGAATTTTCGGTAAATTTACAGTTTATCTCCCGAACGCTTTTCAAAACACTGTTTTCAGAAACCTGCCTAGGGCCCCCCCTGGATGCACAAACCCCAAGAAAAATGTCTTGTTCACACTCCCCCAAGGAAGTTACGGCACCAGGAGTGAGTAGGGGTGTATAATTATTTTTTTGCTAATTTTTGTAGAACAAATTCGTTAATGAATTTTTGCATTTTTTATCGAAATATGATGCGTTTGTAAGAAAAAAACTGGACGCAGTAAGTGCGTTTTGGTAGCGAATTTTCGGTAAATTTGCAGTTTAGCTCCCGAACGCTTTTCAAAAAACTGTTTTCAGAAACCTGCCCAGACCTCCCCCTGGATCCACAAACCCCAAGGAAAATTTCTTGTTCACACTCCCCAAGGAAGTTACGGGACCAGGAGTGAGTAGGGGTGTATAATTTATTTTATTTTTTTAGCTAATTTTCGTAGAATTAATTCGTTAATGCATTTTTGCATTTTTTATCGAAATATGATGCATTTGTGAGAAAAAATCTGGACGCAGTAAGTGCGTTTTGGTAGCGAATTTTCGGTAATTTTGCAGTTTAGCTCCCGAACGTTTTTCAAAAAACTGTTTTCAGAAGCCTGCATCTAGACTTTTGAAAAATGTTTATATATTTTCAAACAATAAATTTATTTCGATGAAATATGGTACATTGTTTCTACTATATAGGCAACCAAGTTTGATGCCTGATGTCATCAAAGAAAGACATTTGCTATTAAAAATATTTTAAAGAAAATTCGCTATCATAACGTACTTGCTGCGTCCATAGATTTTTGACAATGACGAGGTATTGATGAAATTAAATTTCGGGTAGTAATAATCTGCATATTTGTCCAAGCCTCACTGATCTTGTCAATTAAAAACTGTTTATTTGGGAATCTTGTGACACAAATCCGATATTCAACCTCTTCTCAAATGTTCTTGATGGTGTTGAGATTTGCTGATTGTGTCTGTCACTGCATAACCTGGACATTGTTGTCCTGAAACCACCCCTGAAGGAGATGAGTGTCCTGTTGAAACCCGTATTGCAAAGGCATCCCTAAATAAGCATAAGGTAGCATAATGTTTTCGAGTATGTCCTTATATACCAATCGATCCATGGTCCTATCTGTGATGTATAATGGACCTACTTCATTCCATTTAAAAACAACACCATAAAAAACACTACCCTGTCCGTGCCTTATTGTCGGTGTAACGCACTTTGGGTGAAATCTCTTATTTACTGCGCGCCTTACATGCCCCATCTCGTCAGAATTGAAAATTTTGTAACGAGTTTCGTCACTAAATAATATTTTTTTCAGACTTGAACTGTCCGATTCAAATTTAATCGTGCAAATTAAAGTCTGGCGAGACGATGTCTTTTAGAACACAGCGGTTTCTTGGCTGGATGTGTGCTGTACAGTTTCGCCTCAGCTTCAACCTAGCCTCGTTAAACAGTCCGCAGACTAACTCTCAGCTCAGAAATTTCAGCAACAGTTGTTGGTCCTGACAACCACGGATCGCTTTGAGAAATTATTTTGATTCTCCTACCTATACAAAACGTGGATTTTCGGCGTTTGTTCTACATGTCTTCTTCCATTGAACTGCGAAATTATTTTGGACACTATATTTCAGCAAGTGAAACTGTCCGGGAATGGCGGCCATATTCTTTCCTTCCAAAAAGTCATCTACTATCACCAGTTGCTCTATCTCTACAGAGATTGATTTATCTTTTGGCATATTTATTTCTGTAAAAAGAATAGCGAATAAGTTTAACTAAACAGTAAAAAAATATTTTTTAAGAGAAACTGCCTGAGAATTGCAGGCATATTATTTCCTTCCAGAAGGCATCTACCACTATTTGTTTCAACTCAATACAGATTGGTTTATCTTTTGGCATATTTGTTTCTGTAAAAAGAGTAGAGAATAAGTTTTAATTAAGCAGTAAAAAGTCATTCTTAAACTTACCTTTAACCCTTTTCCTTGAACAAAATCAAAAAGCTTTACTTTTGTCACAATAAAATAGTATATTGTTTAGATACATTGTTATATACATTGACATTTCAAATCAATCATATTTCGCCAGTGACAGCAGCCTACCATGACCTTTTTAACAGAAAGGTTTTTAATCCCTGCAGTTGCAGATTTTATTCTCGATTCTTAAATAATTGAGTGAATAAAAATAGTTGCCTTACTTTTGTCCGATGGTGTATATGGACAGAGGATATTATTTTTATAATTCCTATCAACTGTCGTGATTATTGAAAGAGGAGTTTTTACGATAGGAATTTCACCAGCTCTGGATGAAATCGCTCACAGGTGTCGCCCATCCAGAAATACTAGCCATGTCCAATGTTGCTTAAATTTAATCTAAGTAATGTCAAACTGCATCACCAAAGCGGCTAATATTTTTATTGTTAGTTGATTGGTAAACAAAATTGTTGCTTGGAGTGTCAAATTGCTTCTGGGCTATTCTGTCGTCAAACTGACATATACGGTTGATACTAAAAAAGGCAGCAGTTATGATTGGCGAAATGCATATGACAACGGCAGTACTACAACCTGGGACGGGAAACCATTTATTTTTCCAACTAATCTTGTGAAACTGTCATTTTAGGGATTTTTATTAGGTAAACTAATATGATACCTTTATAACGCCATAAACAACAGCTATTTTTACAAAAAAAAAATAATTAAAATAGAGACGACATACAATAAAAAGAAACAGTTCACTAATAGAAAACTTAGAAATAAAAAATACAAAATACTCTAAATCAAGTAAATACATTTTTTGTTAATCAGTGTCCAAACTTGCCACAGGTTGTAGAATATTCAAATGTAAACAAAATAGAAAAAAACAATATATCCCAACTATAACAATTGGTCGCTGAAACATAGCAACGACCGTCGTGATAACTTCTAAGAGTTTCGTCGCCAGTGAGTCATCCGTTATAATAATAATATAATAACACCACAGTAGACAAACTCCGCACCCAGAAGTCTTAAGCTTGTGCGGGGGGAGCTTACATACACCACCCATAACTCATCAGAAGCCGGTATTTCCACATACGTGTGAAAAAGAGCGACTCCGAATATGGGACTCGAACCCACGACTTCCTAGTCCGATTATAGAGGTTACTCACCTCGCGAACTGAGCTATTAGGCCTGTTATAGAAACGTTCCTATCACGGGGCAACCACCAAAATGAGGATGGCGGCAACGTTGCGGCGTGGTATCGGGAACTTATCCAGGAATTAATCACTCCTAGACTTGCACAACAATCCTGTTGTGATGGAACAATCATTCATTATGAATAAGTGGGACTGTAGGGTGCAAAATACTTTATAGCGAATTTGATGGGCGACTATTACTTTATACTAGCCACAAATAGTAAAATGTTCTGCTTCAGGTAGCGAAAACGTAAGTGCCACCCTAATATATCACCAAAAAGTTCCACAACTCTTAGGTGTAATATGAAGAGGCCGGTAATGTCGCGGCAACTATAAATGCTACTTGAAAGTGGCTGCAACTTTGATGTACCATATCAGTAACATAAGATAGTTTCGGCTACTGCCTTTTTCTACTTCAAGTTCCAGAAACTTTTGAGTAAGTCTGTGAGTAACGATGACGTTCCTAATAGCTTAGTAGATATAGATAGCTGGTTCTGTGCTCACCTACACCTTCCATCTACGTCGTGCGCATGTGCCTGACGTCACAAGATGGCGACCGGAAAGCTTGTGACGTAAGCTCTAACCTGAGATGACATAATCCAAGATGGCGGTCATTGGCGCGAAAATTCAAAAAATTGAAAATTTTATCCAAGATTTGATCTGACCGGTCAAAATACGAGGATTCGCTGTTTGGAATTTTGTAAAAATGACATTTAAAAAATATGGCAACTGGCGTATGCGCAAAACAGCTTTTTTACTAATTGGTTAAGAGACCTGGTGTTTCATGTCATTTTAGTCGTCTAGATGAGTAGAATTGAAATATAGTATATGCGCATGCGTAAATCTAATCTTTTATTAATTGGTTTAGACCTCATGTGTTTGGTATCCTTTTACTGGTCTTGATGAGCGCTATTCAAATATAGCAGGAAGGATCAGATCAGACCAGGTGTCTAGATCAGAAATCAGAACCAGGGTCGGGTTTGCAGGTCCAGAACATGGCTACAGGTTCAAATCTGTATACATCTATGTAACTACATTCTACATGTTCAAAACTTAATGTGTCTGTGGTTACAGGTTTAAATCTTTATGTGGGTAAGTGTGACCAGATTAGATTCAGATTTAGATGCAGATCAGGATGTGGAAACCAAATATGTTAGTGTTTGGTTCAGAGAACATGTGTGGTGGATGTGCATCTGTGGTTACAAGTTCAAATCCTGATGTTTGTGGTCTGTACCACGGCCAAAGCCAAGAACGTTTATCAGTGAACTGTATACTATAGGCAAATACTATATAATGACAAAATGATAAAACAGGACACTCCAGCTGATTTCATGTTTCAAGAATATCGGTGCCTCTGGCGGATAGTACATGGTACTGATATTAGTTGTGTTTAACTGTGTATAATTAAGTTTAAGCTGTGTTTTTACCAATAAATATGAGTGGTACGGTTTGTGCAATCTAAAATTGTTGAATTATAATGTGCTAAATCTATGAAATACATTTCATAGGTTTCCAAAGGATTGCGAAACATGAGTAAAAATTTTTGTGTTTGTTTTTGTTACCAGCGATTTTTGTTACAAATTCGCCTAATAATTAATATTAAATAATAATTATAACATGGATTGACGATGGTTTTGTATTATACGTGCAAGATATGGGTATTATAAAAAAAACTGATTTGGATATAGATATTGGAGACAAGGTGCATTTTACATTTTAATGTCACTTCGAAAAAAAATTTTTGAAGCAGAAGACAAATTTTAAATTACTTTTATGCCAATATGTACAGTGTGCAAAAGATAATTGATTGTGCAATATTTGCCACCAAGTATTTATAGATAATCTTCTTAATGTTTTTATAAATGGATATCGTCGAAAGGCTTCAATCATAAACTGCCTTCCAGTGCATCAAATAAAATTAATATGGAGGCAATCAAAGTTTTGCATGAATAATAACTGATATAACAGGGTGCCCACTCGTCTGGAAAACAGGAAAAATCAGGCAATTTGTAGAAGGAAAAAGTTTGTGAAGGAAATCTGTGAAAAATTGAGACAAATTAAAAAAATTGACTAAGAGTCAGGGTAAAATTATTTGTTTGCGTTTTATGATAAATAATAAAATAGCGTTTTCGTTTATTTGCAAGGAAAATTTTGTATGTTT
Source organism: Tillus elongatus (assembly GCA_964006375.1). Taxonomy (NCBI): domain Eukaryota; kingdom Metazoa; phylum Arthropoda; class Insecta; order Coleoptera; family Cleridae; genus Tillus; species Tillus elongatus. The sequence continues at coordinate 179,411,268 of OZ023263.1, forward strand.
TGTGAATATAATTTTGGGGAAGTGTGTTTTCCACCATGAGGCGAACACCTACTGTATTCTGTAGTAGTGTGTCACACATTTTGGGGGTAGATTGTAGAAGATCGAAGTTAGGGAAATGAGGTTTGGGATGTCAGGGAAATCAGGTAAAAGTCAGGGAAATTGATATGCTGTTTTTAGTGCGAATCCTATAAGAAGATTGTTTCTCTATCTTGTTTGGTGTCATTTTTTATTTTTTCTCCACTGTGTAATTCAGTATGGCATAAATTGTCACATTTTATACATTTAAATAAATTATTTCACTTGATAATGATTTTAATTATCTTCCTAACACAATTTTAAGGAGACAAGTAGAAATAGCACATTCAGCCCTAGAATCGAATAGATTTATTCACGGGAGTAAGATATAGTCTCACCTTTAATCTGCACAATTTCTTAAAATAAAACGCTTTACTATATCAGTTATATATTTCAAAATAATAAATTAATAAGACAGTTTTCATCTAGAGATATAGCCAACTGAGTACTGTGCTACTATTTATACCTAGAACAATTATTTATAGGGAAGTACAGATTGTAAGTTAATCGTCAGAAACAGCTCTCAGTGCATTCCTATACGCACCCTTGAAATAGTAGTTTAACGAAAGTTTCAAGGTAGTAAGTACTTTAAATTATGATAAAATGAGATTATGTGTAAGAGAAATTTGCACAATTAATCTTGCTGAATTCATTTAGGTTTGAAGCTGATTGTTGATACAATTCGATTTATAACTATGTAATCAGAAGATTTTCACTGTTTTGTCATGTACAAGTTTTTATATTTATTCATTTAAATTAGATAATAGACTAATTGTCTAAATTAACAGTATTCAGATAAATATACAATACAAATTAGCTGCTCAGTTGGCACTACTTCCCGCGAGGTGGCGCTGGTGTGCTTGTCACAAATATTACCAATGCTAAAGCATAGGAGTGTCCTGTATTGGCATTATATAGTATTTGCTATGGGCACATATAGTATAGACTTCACTGAGGTTTATACCCTAATCCATGATATAATGACTTACAAGATATGCATATGCGCCGTCCCTTCTATGACGTCACATGGAGAGTGACGTCATAGAAGTTCAACTCCGCTCGCTTACAATAAGGTTATTCGCAATCAAGAAATTTCTATACTTCTATATAATGCTGTTGAAGTTACATTCCATTTCGTTGCCTATAATGTATTTTTCAGATAATATGGAATACAGCACTAAATTCAATGACTTCACTTCTTTTCCATTTTTATGTTACATATACCGATGTATAAGCCCAAGACAAGTATAATTAACATTGTGGCTAAACAAACTTGAAAAGTAGAGAAGACGTTGACAGGCATTTAGAGGGCGTTAACAGTCATAAACTTGATTTCATCATCATATCACAGTAGTATTCTGATCATAAAAAATTACTTTTAACCGTATGCACACAAACATTAGTAAAATACAAGGTTTATAAACCTTGAGTAAAATACGTAATTGGTCAAGAGGTTACAAGATTTGACGTAACGTCAAAGTCCACTGTACGACAGCATAATATTATTATGTTGCACTGTACTCTCCACATGACGTCATGCGAGTGACTTTCTATCGGAAAGAAATTTTATCTCAAAAAATAGAAAAGGTATGGTATTCAAATTTGGTATGTAAGTTTATGATGTTAAAAGGAAACCACACGCACACACAAACACACACACACATATATATATATATATATATATATATATATATATATATATATATATATATATATATATATATATATATAAACATATAAAAATTGAAACTGACCCCGGATATGGGTTCTAGGGGTCCTAGTTCGCGCTCATTTGAAGAATTTTTTTTCTATATTCAAAAGTCGGAATCTCCCCAATAGTGAATTTTTTTTAAAGAAAATTCACTAAAAACACCAGATTCTCGGGAAAAAAGCTTTTAATCGAATTTACGTGCTTTTATAGAATATAAAATTCCATTCTTTTAGCTACGGGGAATAACGAACGTTATAAAATATCTGTAAGAAAAAGTTAAACATTTGGCAAAAAATTAGTAAAATTGTGTGTGTTTTGTTTCTTTAACGTCGGCCTATTTCCGCGACTATGGCCAATCACCGACGCCAGGGAACAGTTTCACCTCACTATCCTGTAAATTTTGCCGAACCCCTGCGTTTCTGTAAGGAGGGTAGCGATCTTTAACGTGCCCAACATCGCATGGACATGGGACCGACAGCTTTACGCCCCCTCCGAAGGGCGGAACGTGCAGACATTCAACTTGCTAAAATACAATGCCAGAACATCAGTTGATGTTAATGTTACAGTTTGTACTGAAAAAGTGAAAGGAGTACCCCGGGATCGAACCCAGTACCCTTCGGTTCAGAGGCACACGTTCTTACCCCTGACCCACCGAGGTTCTAATTAGTAAAATGAAATAAAATATAATACAATAGTACCTATGTGCCTATATATGCGTATATATGTAAAATTTTTATGTAAAGTGTGTATAACTTTTCCTTTTAACTAGAGATCTAGATTTTGGCATGTAGCATATGTTGTATAGAAGCAACTTGCGTACAAAATTTGGTTACAATAACTTTTGTTATTTCTGAGAAGACAAAAATTTTACGAAAGAAAACCTAAAATTTTCCCAGAAAATGAGCAGATTTTTCCCGACTAACGAACTTATCCAACCCATTTACTAAAGTTAGACCTGCGCCAAATTGATACCAACCGGTCTATTACATCGTGAATACGTGTGGAAATGTGGCATCGGCGACAAAAATTTCAAACAATTTTTTTCGCTTAAACGTGAAAAGTGTCAAAACATGTAGAAAACATGATTTGGAAGCGAACATTTTTTGTTTCTTTCGATCTGTATGCCTGTTTATAGCCACGATAACTTTAGAACGAATTGAGATATTATCTTCAAATTTGGTACACAATTACCACCCGACATACGAACGGTTCGAATTGTTTTTGGGAAAAATCGCGCCAGTGGATAGGGGATGAATGGGAGATGATTTGGCGAAAATTGACATTTTTTCGTTAAAACTCTAGTAATATAACGTTTCAGGATTTGTTGATTAGAACATTTTCCATTTCACCAAACATCTGGTGTTCTATGCTGAAATTAAATTAGAGGTTGACTGTGTGGAGTTGAAATATCATTGACAGAAATATAGATTTTTTGCTAAAACGGGGTAAAAAGTCTCAAAACATAGAAAACTTAATTCTGGAACGAAATTTTTTTGTCTGCCGATCGGTCCGTCTATCGGCCTGTATGTCTGTCTGTTAGTAGGCGCAATCACTTTCGAAGGCATTAAGATATCATCTTCAAATTTGTTATACAGATAGCACCCGATCAAGGAACGCTTCGAATTGTTTTTAGGTAACATCGCTTCAGGGGAAGTCTAAATTCATTTCATGAGAATGTCTTTCTGACGAGAGTAAATTATCGCAGGTATGTGGAAGATTCAATTTGCAGCACTAATTTTTTTAATTATTGCGGTGATTTAATAGTATGGTCTAAAACTGTCGTCAGTTACAGTCGGCATTTTTCGCGATCAAGAATTTTTTAGACATCAAAGTCGAGTACTTCTCAATAGGGAATTTTTCTACGAAAATTCTATACAAATCAATAACTTCTTGAATATCGAATGATAAGATGTTACTAAATTATTTAAACCCAATTTAGATAATTTGGTGAAAATTGACATTTTTTCGATAAAACTCGAATTCTATGGTTTGTTTACATCTAGTATTCTATGCTGAAATTAAATTAGAAAGACTTTATCATGAAATGAATTTAGGGTCAATGACTTGATATCTCAATTCGTTCGATAATTATTGTGCCTACTAACAGACAGACGCATAGGCCGAGAGACCGCCCGACGGACAGACAATAAAATTTTTGTTCCAGAATCAAGTATTCTATATGTTTTGAGATCTTTTACGCCGTTTTAGCAAAAAAAATCAAATTTCTGTCACCGACATTCCACCTTCTTCCCCTAATTTAATTTCTGCACAGAATACCACATATTTGATGAAATTGGAAGTTTTCTAATAAACAAACCCTTAAACGTTATATTACTGGAGTTTTAACGAAAAAATGCCAATTTTTACCAAATGACCCCCAATTCATCCCCTACCCACTGGAGCGATTTTACCCAAAAACAATCCGAACAGTTCGTTTGTCGAGTGCCAGCGGCCAAATTTGCAGACTATAGTATATCTCAATTCGTTCTAAAGTTATCGTGACTACTAACACAGTGGCGGCTCGTTGTTAAAGACAGTGGGTGTTCTGCAAGATTCTGTTTCCAACACAATTCTAATTTTAGTTTTTACTCACCTACTTTTTATACATTACTTCTATTATGCAGTCCTTTTTTGTGTCAAACTTATCAAATACTCTTTCATTGCAGTTTTCTATTTCTGACACGAATTTATTTTCTATGGATAACATAGATATGTGCAGTTAAACGGTCCTCTGTCATGAAATTTCATAGAAACGTGTTGACACGCTTTAACGTTGAAAAGCATCGTTCAGCCTTTGCCGTTGTCATCGGAGTGGTCACAATGATTTCTAATAATTTTCTGGTTTCTTTTAGAGTCCCTGATAAATAATTTGTAATCAAAGATTTCAGAAGGGGTTATGCACCATTTAAACCTCTACAATCATTTCTCGAATAAATAATAGAGAGCTCAGTTTTCAGTCGTGCCTTTTCAAATACAGGATCAGTTGAACATGTAGAATTTAATTGGGCTCCAGAAAAGTCATTGCAGTATTCTCCAAATTTTTCTGAAATAAATAGTGAAGTAGCCACAAGATGGCCTGTAAACTCAAATCGATCTTTTGCACAATTTATGATGACATCCCACATTTCCAATGCAGAAACATGATGATCAAATTTGCTATTGCAAGGACGATTTCGTTTATTTTCGGGTAAGTTGGTACTAATATTTGTGACCTCGTTAATAATATCGTCAATAGTATTTCTAACATGAACAATATTTTTTTCAAAATTATCCGTCACATCTTTTACTTGTGTAGGTTCTATTTTCCGCTGCTGTAGTTGATTAAACAAGATGTCTACGTGGGGCATGACATGGTGAAAAAAGCTAACCAAAACACGAATACTGAGTCATCTAATGTACGGTGAATAGAAGCCGCACTACAAACAGTTTTGTTTAAAAAACATTCTTCTATTTATTCCATACCCTCAATGAGGGACTTTCTGTTTTCATACACAAGATAACTATACGTATGTTAAAATTCCAGCGAGTAGTAGCGCCGTGAGGATTTCTTCTATTTACAGTTTTTTGTAATACTTCCATACGTTGCGGCGAATTAGTAAAAAACCCATGAATTTCTTGTAACTTTCCAAAAAAGACACGTACTTGTGCGTTTGCAGAAGCAGCTTTATCCATAATTAAATTTAATTGATGTGCATAACAATGCACAAAATGCGCCAGCGGAAATCGCTTTTAGTGAATTTTCGTAGAAAAAATTCACTAATGGGGAGATTACGACTTTTGAATTTTAAAATTTTTTTTGCAAATGAGCGCGAACTAGGATCCCTAGAACCCATATCCTGGGTCAGTTTCAATTTATATATATATATATATATATATATATATATATATATATATATATATATATATATATATATATATATATATATATATATATATATTGAAGTTGACCCCGGATATGGGTTCTAGGTGTGTCCCCATTAGTGCATTTGTTCTACGAAAATTCACTAAAACGGTGTAGTTTCTAACTCTAACCGTTATAGAGCTGTACACATGACTACCGCTTTTTCGTGGTGTACCTATATGCGTATTACTATCTACTTATAGTTGGTGCTCATTAACAAGAGTGGGAATTTTTGAGCTGTGCCTTTCAAAAAAACAAAAGTTCAAATTTTGGTTTTCTTCATGTTTTTCTTTGCAATCATTTTCGCCTTTAACGCCATATTTAAACAGGAGAATAATATTATTTACGCTTACTTAAAAGGCGAAATTGGTATCATTGAAGAAATTTCTTTTATTATAATGGGGTATTATGTCTTGCTTGAAATTTTTACTCTCTCCTGAAACTGCAACGTCGTGATGATGTGAAGATATTACCGCTTGTCCCCTCTTCGGAACATAAGACACTATCGTATACTACTCTTTGAAACCAAGCATACTGGAGTAAACAGGTTTGTATGAATTTGGTATAAAGTCTTGGGAAATGTAGTTTATTCTTTCGCAATGTGTCACAAAGCGTCATTTCGTTAGCCAATAATTTTTCGGCTAATGGCAAACTCGTAAAAAAGTTGTCAGTTGTAATGCCATATTGGGATCCAAAACTTGTGACAAGATCCAGGAAAACTCTGTCAGGTATATTATTAGCTTTACCCAAATATGGCTGCATAGTTAGTGTATGCATGCAATCCATACCTATCGGGTGTACTCTTCACGTACACTCGAAATGAGCAATCACCTCTAAATGAAACCAGTTGCTTGTCAACTTTAATGTGACTTCCTAGATTATGGACTTTTTTTAAATTTTCCACAAATAGGTCAAATGCCTCCCTAATTGGTGCGAATTTATCAGTAGCTTTTTTCACCTCTCTTGTAGTTGAATTATCACATGATACAAATCAAGTTTTTTGAATGTTAACACTCTCTAAATATCTGCGAACCTCTTCTCTACTTTTTAAGTTTGTGTATCCCCAATGTAAATTCAGAGCTCCCCTTAATTATTATACTTATCTGAAGCGCTTATATATATATATATATATATATATATATATATATATATATATATATATATATATATATATATTATCACAGCGAACATTCTGGAATGACATTTCTAGAATAGACCAGAAGTGACAGGTGTAGAGTAGTGTAGAATAGTGTAGAACGTCTAAAATCTTTATGGACAGTATAAATAGACGAGCGGTGCGCAGAGTAAGTTAGTTCAGTATTAAATAAGGTGGTGTGAAAGTGATCATAGAGTATAAAGCGAGTTAAGAGTAAGTGTTGGTGTATAAGAGCGATCATAGAAGTCGATAGTGGAATATAGTTCTATGGACATTTAATAATAGAGAAGAGAAATATTTTAGTTGACACTAGTGTTGGAAAATAGTTGGCAATAATAAATTAGTAGTTTGAAAAGCTGTGTTTTGTTATTAACCAAACCAGAACCCCGTGGAACGTAACAACTGGTGTCAGAAGCGGGATTTTCAAGCTGCTAGCAGAAACATTTGCCGGAATATTCGTTGAGCAACGCGAAAACTTCTAGAATCTCTGGAAGATCAGTGTCAGCAGTGATTCATAACTGGGTGTGTTCTTGAAACAGAATAAACTGTGTATCAGCTTTAAGTACGTCTATGTCTAAGACATGTAGCGCAACAGCCAATATGGACGCCCAGCTATTGGAAATGATTTTAAAATGGACAAAGAAGCTAAATTAGCACGAGAAGAAGCCAGAAAAAGAGATGAAGAAGCAATAAACAAGGACGGAGAAGCAAAAGAAGAAATGAGAAAAAGAGATGAAGAGGCCAAAGAAGAAATGAGAAAAAGAGATGAAGGGGTCAGAAGAAGAGACGCAGGACCCAAAGAGGAAATGAGAAAAAGAGATGAAGAGGCCAGAAAAAGATACGAAGAGATAAGAGAGGAAGTGAGAAAAAGACACGAAGAAGCCAGAAGAAGAGATGAAGAAACAAAGAAAATTCTGCAAGAACAAGCCAGCAGAATTGAGAATATTACTTCGTGTGTGGACGAACGTATAAAGCAGGTAAAAGACGACATCGTCCAACAAGTAGAAAGCAGAGTAAGGGGTATCAGCGACGATGTACATGACAAGCTGACGAATATACAAGAGGAAGTGCATCAGAAAATACAATCACTAGAAAATAAGTGCGAAACCCTAGCCAAAGGAAACATCAGGCTCAAAGATAGCCCGGTCGCACATTTGATGCCTTAGTCGCGTGGGGTATTTATCTACGCCAATTTGAAGCCGCTGCTACAGCAAATGGTTGGGGCGAGAGAGAAAGCGACCTCGTTAATAGTAGCCCTCAGAGGAGATGCCCTAGATGTGCTTCAATGTATTTCCAGTGAAGAACATCTGAGTTTTGACAGCATCAGACATCAATTAAAAATGAGGTTTGGCGACCAGCATTTACAACAGTTGTATCGATTGCAGTTGAAAAATCCTTGTCAGATACCGGGCGAAAGTCTCCAACATCTCCACGCCGACGTTGTCAAACTAACGCGATTAGCCTACCCCATAGCTCCGATAGAATTTTTAAACCAGCTATCTGTGCAAACCTTCATTGACGCCATCAGAGATACCGACACGCAGCAGGCGCTGAGGATGGCGAGGCACAAAAACTTGAACGATGCTTTGGCACATTCCTTGGAGTTCGAAGCGGCAAAGCACGCGTCGGAAAGTCATGTGAAAGTTCGCAGTCTCCAGGTCCAAGAAGAAAATAAAACAGATTCATCCAAGGTCTTGCAGCTACTAGAGAAAATAGCAAATAAGGCCAACGTCTCATGAACACCCAATAAGAGCTCACCGTGCAAATGCCTTGCACTGCTGGAACTGCGACAAGGTGGGACATATAAGGGGCGAATGTTGGGCTCTAAGATCACGCCTAAGGGAAAAAGTGAAGCTAAGGCCGGTAACCATTTCTCAGGTTAGCGATTCTGGCAGCGTTCTCGTCGTAGACGGATACGTAAGCGGCAATAGGGCCCAGATGGTCGTCGACACAGGCGCACCTAGGACGATTATTCGCCGCGACATGGTTCCAAGATGGCGAGTAAGAGAACCAGACAGAGTGTACCGAGTAAATGCGACCGGTGGTGATCAGATCCTGGTATTTGGCGAGACTGACGTCGAGCTGTAAATTGGGACATGGAAGGCAAATCAGAGAGCCATAGTCGCCGCCATATCAGACCCGATTATAATTGGCTTGGACATACTTCAGGGCCAGTGCGCTAAACTTGATCTTGGCACTAACACGCTGACTATCGGCGGTGAAGAAATAATGTCGCCTGGCAGTAACCTGGTAGTGCGGAAAATCATTATAGAGACAAATAGCAACGTCTGCCGTGAAAGTGCCACCTAGTTACTTAGCCAGAAGCAAATGGAGAAGAAAGTATGAGAGAAGTACAAGACGAAGGGTGCAAAGACCACGTCAATGTGAAGCCAACCGAGAAAAAGGTCAGTAAACACATTTGTTGGAACAGTGCCAATGTCGACAGGATGAATGTGGCCCGCCGGGATATTTGTGCAAGTAGAAACATCAGAACAACAGCAACTATACGGAAGAACCAGTACCACCTAAGGACTTCGCTTGAAGAAAGCTCCGACATATTGACGAGAAGGAAAACCATCCACTCTGCGGTCGGAATGCATTTACGAATAGAAAGCAACCGCATGAAGGCTTGTTATGACGGGCCACCTAATTCAGCTGGTTTTAAAGAAGAAGATCGAGTGTGGCTCTACAATCCACTACGACGCAAGGGACGGTCACCGAAACTACATAAATTATGGGAAGGTCCTTATAAGGTGGTCAAAAGGATCAATGACGTTGTCTATCGCATTTAAAGGAGCCCGAAGAGCAAGATGAAGGTGGTCCACATGCACAGATTTACGCCATACCAAGAAATGGCAGAATTCGACCGGGACGATCGAATATAAGAGGGGGGCAGTGTCACAGCGAACACTCTGGAATGAGATTTCTAGAATAGACCAGAAGTGACAGGTGTAGAGTAGTGTAGAACGTCTAGAATCTCTATGGACAGTATAAATAGACGAGCGGTGCGCAGAGTAAGTTAATTCAGTATTTAATAAGGTGGTGTGAAAGTGATCATAGAGTATAAAGCGAGTTAAGAGCAAGTGTTGGTGTATAAGAGCGATCATAGAAGGAGATAGTGGAATATAGTGTTATGGACATTTAATAATAGAGAAGAGAAATATTTTAGTTGACACTGGTGTTGGAAAATTGGTAATAATAAATTAGTAGTTTGAAAAGCTGTGTTTTGTTAGTAAACAAATCCAGAACCCCGTGGAACGTAACAATATATATATATATATATATATATATATATATATATATATATATATATATATATATATATATATATATATATATGTATATATATATATATATATATATATATATATATATATATATATATATATATATATATATATATATATATATATATATTTGTAATATATGTAATATAAAAAGGAAAAAGATTAAATTTCGTGATGTTCTCTATATTATCTGAAAAAGACATTATAGGCGACGAAGTGGAATGTAAGTTCAACTGTATTAAATTGACGTATAGAAATTTTTTGATTGCGAATGACTTTGTTTTAAGTGTGTAGTTGGAATTCTACGCCGTTACTCACCACGCTACGATAATAGGAGAGGGCGGGGCATATGCGGATTATCATATCTTGTGTTATATCATGGAATTATAAAGCCGAAGAAATGACACAATGACCTGAAAACGCCAGCGGGACTTTGCTGCCGCAATAATAGGTCTACAGTAACCTTTTTTACAGCACCATAACACAATTGTAGGCTCCTTTGAAGCTTGTAGCGCACCCAAAATAGTTAAAACGCCGATATATAAGATTTGATTTCTATAGCATCGGTTAGCTTCCAAATACTTTGTTTTTTATTTGGATTATCTTTCCAGAGTATATATCTGTTAAAAAAAACATCCTAAAACGGAATATATAAACAAACTTATTGCAAACATACCTGTTTTGCCATATTATTGGTGTGTAAAATAGCTGGAATTCATCAAGCTCTGAATATACATTGCCGTTATATTGAGTAAACTTGGTTTTTTTCTTATAATATTTTCATTTCAGCTACGATTTTGTCTAAATGGCAATTTATTCCTTTGTTTGATAATATAAACAGACTTCTTGCAAATTTGCCGACCTTTCAGCTTCATTTTAAACTAAACTTGAATCGTGTTCCCTATTTTACATCACTAAAATATCGCCTCATACTCTATAATCTCCGGCTCGCCATCGCTGTCCGCTTCATTATCAAAAATTTCAGTATTGAAATCATCCACTTAGTTATCTAGAAACTGTTCTAACTCAAGTCAGTCAAATTTTTGGCATCGCGCACTTTTGTCTTTGGCGACATTTTACTTCAAACGAAATCGCACAAAATACAACATACAGCGTTTACTACGACGAATATAAGGAAACTAAGAACTCTAGACACGAATTCCACCACTCATATGTATAAACATGTCTGCATGCATATGCCAAATGGGAAACTAAAATGTGTCTTTCGGAATACCATGTGGGGTGCAAAACGTACCCCACGCCAGTGTATTTTTTTGCATTGTAATTTATTCAAAAAATTTGCTGAAACACTCAAAAATATGCAATAGAGATGTTAAGTGAGGATAATTAAAATTGACAATGAATAATATTTTGGTTTAGAAAAAATAGGCAAAAAATTGGTGCTCTAGGGTACATTTGTACCCCACTTGGTACGACGAAGGTTAATAATCACCCGGACTGATGGTCTGAACGCAAGATACATATATTATGAAACTGCTGTTTAAAATTCTAAACCCTACGCAAATGTCTTAGATACGCCAGTGGAAATACAGCATCCCGCACTCCCGCACAGCACATCTCGTTTTTATCCAACATTCTCTGCACAAGTGCACTACCTCGAAATTCGAAATGGACCAATCAGCTGCTAAATACACCTGTTTGTTTACCGGTCAACAGGTATTTAAAAATCTTAACATTCTGTTGTATTTATCACGAGAACAAGGTGCCAGCAGTGTAAACGTGCACTTCCTATCGATTTTCTTCCTCTTATTGTTACTACTTTCTTGTTTTTGTTATGTGTTATGTGTATTACATTTCAAGTAAATTGTGAATTAGTTATCGAATAATATAAATAGCACGTTTTATTGACAACAAATAATTTCAAAATAGGATGGTTACTAATAAATCAAGAACTTCCAAGCTTCAAATATAAGCCAGTACCTATAGTTTTTTATTTAAGCCAGTGAGGATTATCGCAAACTGTTTAATTGCTACAGTGTCTTGTGCACATGTGATAACCAAATCTCTATTCCTGGGCATCTGAAAATAAACTTGATAGGAAACAAGATCACCTAGCTCATTTAAAAGGTATGTATTGGACTTGACCCCATGTTTTTTATAATTTTGATGTGACCCTGTATAGTTAAAATAAAAATGTTTTAAAATTCTTTAACTAATATTATCTGTTAGACTGTTAAAAGGATAATGGTAAAGATCTCCATGTTTTAAAATTCTTTAATTAATAATAACTGTTAGTGTTATTGCTATTGATTTTTAAAAATTATCATGTTTTAAACATTTTTTTTATAACTCAAGTATTGATGAATGTAAATGTCAATGTCTGAAGCCTAATATTTATTGAGTCTAAATCTTTTTATTTCCGTTGATAAAAAAACATTTTCCCCATACTGTTAATAAGCGTACAAGACATCCCAAATTCGACAGTTTCATAGGGTAGGTATCTCAGTAAGCCAGTGGCTTGAGCCAAAAACTATTGCTACAGTCATTAGGTCAAATTTAGAGTTAATAATTCATTGATGATGTAGACAGAATTTATTAATTTTGTTTTGTTACGATAAAGATAGGTACAGTGCATATTATTATTTTGTCACTTCCCTACTTCATTTATTAGGCCATAGGTTTTCTAGAAGTTTTCCTCTTGCTTTCTTTTGAGTACCGTATTTGTCCTTTAGATAAGGTTGCCAGAAATGTATTATGTCTCAGGCTATGTCCCAACAAATTGTACCTTCCTTCTATCAATTTCTTTCTTTTCTTGCCTCTTTTAGCACATTTTTATTCATCTTTCAATCAGTGTACTTTGTATTTGCTATGTTTCTCTCACTTCAAAACCTTCAATATTCTCTTCATGCACTACTGCTTATTCAAAGTTCAGCTTTTTGCCCCATATCTTATATAAGACTCCATACATATGATTTGATGAACCTTTTTCTCAGGTCTTCAGTTAAAATTTTTATGAAGAAAAATAGTATTTTGTCTATTGAATGCCTAGCCAGCCTGATCCAGGTCGTCATTGCCAGTACCTGTTTTATCTTGGAGAAAGAACATTTTGGGATTCCAGCTTGCAGATCTTTTACAACTGTACATGAACCCTGGTATTTCCTATTCATAAATCTAAAACCTGATCAGCATTAGTTACGACTAGTTTCTATCTATCATATTTTGTTAACAGATTACAATCAATAATACTTCAGGGCATGACTCACTGAAATTCTGTATTATACTTATTTTGGAGAGGTGATTCCATTATTTAAGTCTCATCTTTTCTGAATTAATTTTCATAATTCAGTTGATTTTATCATTGGAACCATAATTCTTTAAAAATCATGCTTTAATTTATGATTTATTCTGAAATACATTAGCACAATCTCAAATTAGAGCAGTGTATCCATGACAAAACTTCAATGTTGTTCTCATTATCAAAATCAGAAAATTTAATTTATTTCATGTAGTTATAGATTATCTTATAGCAGAAGATATATGCTGGAAAATTTTCTTAATCATTTGTTTAGTCTGAACATGAAAGTAAACAAAGTTCTCTTGTATCAAAAACTCTTTTGCTTTTCTAAGATCTCTTACATACTTGGGTGCTTGCAAGCATATCCAGTGCCTGGGGCACTCAAAGAGTTCCTTAGCACTATAAGCATTTTTATGAAGTCCTCGATCCACTAAGCACTGGTTTCAAAAAGTGCTTCTAGGCAAAAAAAGTGCTTAGGCGAGCACTAAGTACATACAGGTGGTTCAAATTCGACCCTCATCATTGGGATCTCGGAAACTGTAAGAGATACAACGTCGGTTAAATTATGGCAAAGTTGCGTAATTTGATGCTCAGCAAAATGAAGTTTAGAGAATTAGAATATTCCGAATACTTCCGGTGATAATCGGAAAAAAACCGAAAAATCATAAAATTTGTTTTATTTTTTTCTGGCGTTATTTGAAAAGATGTAACAAAATGAATCACATTTCATCATGGATACTTTTTCTCTCCTACAAGATGGCATTTTCAAATTTTAAATCCGATGTTTCGTCTTTCAGAAACCATCATCAACTCCATTTTTTCAAATACGGCCCTGGATTTTTTATTTCATATTTTGTTACCTTTGGACTACCTCAAAACAATGCCTCATCACAACTTTTGAATTTCAAACGTATTGATAACAAAAAATGACATTTTCCGTCTTTATTTTATTTTATTTATTTATTTATTTGGATACCAACGGGGTTGCCCCCAAAATAGGATCACATACAGAGTATACAAATACAAATATAGCAGTGATAACAAAAACATCATTCATTATTCTAAAAACAAATCAAAACAATATTTAATTTAAGTTGTAAATACAATATGCACATACTTGTGCACACACTTATAATATGGAGGGAAATAAAGAATCAAAAAAATCAAGGCAACAACAATAGTCGGACTTTCAGAGCTTTTTTATACCCGAGCAATGAGCCACTGAACATGTCGATGGCTGAGAACTCATTACCCGCTCTCAACATTCTTGACAGCGGCGAATTTAGAGCTTGCTAAAGGGCAAGGAAAAAGGTTCAGCCACCCTGAGAAGTCGATTTGGAACATTGAAACGTATCTGACTTAGAAGTTCCGGAGAGTCTATCAAACCGTTTACTATTTTAAAAAGGAAAAGACAATTTGAGACAAGCCGGCCTTCTTCCAATGATAGAATTTCAAAACAATGTCGCATATATTTGTAATCATTATTAAATTCTAACTTAAGTTTAAAGCACAAAAACCTTAAAAATCTATTTTGTATCTTTCTTGAAAATATTTAATACGACTCTGCTTTTGAAACAAAATATTTCTTCAATAATATAATTTGATTAGGTAGGTAAAGATGAACCCGAATTTATGATTATGAGTCAAATATTTTAAGTTCAATCCAATGCAATGCAATGACATGTCTGTTCGCTCATCTCGGCGGCTTTGATATTCAGATATATCAAGCTTGCTTGTCATAATATGACAATAGAACTTTTGACAATTTAACTTTCAACATAAACATTAAGAGAGCAAAAATGGTGTTTTCCAATTTCGAGAAACGTGATATGCTTCGGATTTATTATAGTAATAATAGAAACTCGCACATTTCATGTGAACGGTATTTAGAGCAATACCCCGAGCATCCACAACCCTATTATTCATATTTTAACAATTTGGACAGAAATTTAGGTCTCTTTGGTAGTTTTGGTAAACCTAGAAATTCGTACGGCTAACGAATGGAAGCTGAAAATGAAGAAGCTGTTTTAAATGCTGTAAGTATCATTATAAAATGATGCTATGCAATCTTTTATTACTATAATATTTTGCGATAACATGTCAAACATATTTCACCAAAACGTTTTGTTAAAGGTTACGGAAAATCCTCGTGGTTCAACACGGCAATTTGCTTCCGAACTGAATATGACTAGAAGCCGAATTCAGAGGGTTCAAAAAACATAAGTATCATCCCTATAAACTTCATGTGTGCCAAGAACTAAGACCAGGAGGCACGGACAGAAGGCTTGAATTCTGCAATTGGCTTGATGGAAAAATGCAACAAGATGATGATTTCTTAAATAAAATCATCTGGACAGATGAATATAAATTTTCCACAAGCGGCCTTTTTAACAGACACAATGAGCATTATTATGCAGTAGAAAATCCGTACCAAAATCGGCAAATTCGAAGACAGGGACGAAAATCATTCAATATTTGGGTTGGAATGTATCGAACCAAAATCTTAGGGCCAATTATTTATGATGGAAACTTAAATACTGAACAGTATCTTAATTTAATCCATAGTTATATATTCGATGCGCTTGAAGATGTACCGTTGAATATGCTGCGGCAGCTGTGGTGGCAACAGGATGGTGCACCACCCCATAATGGAAGGGCAGTAACCGAGTTTCTTAATGAAACATTTCCTAATCAATGGATTGTAAACCAAGGAGTGGTGCGCTGGCTTACCAGAAGTCCTGATTTGTCCCCACTGGGTTATTTTTTATGGGGATTCTTGAAAAATCGCTTATTCAAGGATACTTTTCCAAATGATATAAACATTTTGCGCCAAAAGTTAGTGTTAGAATTCACAACTCTACAAGCAAGAGGAAGAATAATCCACCGGGCTGTTACGAACATATGCGAAAATGCATAGAAGTCCAAGAGGGCTTATTCGAGAGCATTTACTTTAGGTTTTTTAATTTGTCCATTTTAAAAGTTAAGTAAGCATGAAATATTTTCAAGAAATACTGCAAATGTCATTTTTTGTTATCAGTACGTTTGAAATTCAAAAGTTGTGATGAGGCATTGTTTTGAGGTAATCCAAAGGTAACAAAATATGAAATAAAAAATCCAGGGCCGTATTTCAAAAAAATGGAGTTGATGATGGTTTCTGAAAGACGAAACATCGGATTTCAAATTTGAAAATGTCATCTTGTAGGAGAGAAAAAGTAACCTTGATGAAGTGTGATTCAGTTTGTTATATCTTTTCAAATAACGCCAGAAACAAATAAAACAGGTTTTATGATTTTTCGTTTTTTTCCGATTATCACCGGAAGTATTCGGAATGTTCAAATTCTCTAAACTGCATTTTGCTGAGCAACAAATTACGCAACTTTGCCATAATTTAACCCACGTTGTATCTCTTACAGTTTCCGAGATCCCAATGATGAGGCTCGAATTTGAGCCACCCTGTACAGTCCTTGGCAACAGCTCTAATGATCTTTTTTTTTCCAGATGATTTTCTAGTTATTCACTATTTCTTTACATCCGTAATACTTCTTTTGATTTTCTATATTATTGTTTGATCAACTTTTTAATTTGTTTATAATATAGGTACTGTATGTCTTTTCATTTGTGACCTTTTTCCGCCGTTATGTTTTTGCCTTAACTTTATAATTTTTGATGTAACCCAGGGATTCCTTTGTTTCCAGGATCTTCTTTTCTAGTACCATTTCCGCAGTTCCCTTTAAACCTTTTTATATCTGTCCATGCAGATATTGCACAATTGAGATTTACCTTATTGGTTTCTATAAATTTTTCAGTTCTGCATTTTTTAATTTTTGTACATTCGATTCTCTTTTTGAATTTCTTCTATTCCTTTAATAATGTGCTTTTGCATTTTGTTAGTACCAGATTGTAATAATGATATAAAATACCCTGATAATTATCTTACCTGTAGATAATAAAATATTAAATTGTGAATTAAAATTGTCTTTATATTTGTTCTACAATATATGTTTATTTATGATAAGTACAATTTGGAGAACCCAATTGATCACAATACAGTTTTCAGACCTGACAATCGTTTCGCTAACAAAGTTAGCCTCATCAGAGGGATGAATAAACTAAACAAATAAAATCTAGATCTACTATTTATATGTTTCTGGACAAGCAATTGCGAACAGCGTCCTCTACGAAGGTATACAGACAAACTCCCATTGTTTCATCGAAAATCCCTGTAATTAAGATTACATTACCTGCTTTTGTAAAACCGCTTGTCGTTATTAAATATTACTTCTAAGAAAGAGACACTGATTATTAAGATAACAATTCAAACAATGAACTACACAGAACTAGATATGTTTGTTCATTGAAACGTTTTTGTGCAAATTTCTAACGATATATATATATATATATATATATATATATATATATATATATATATATATATATATATATATATATATATATATATATATATATACTTTCGTAAGCATCTAACTGTCGGGATTGACCGACATTTTTTATTAACTTGAGATTTTCTTTATCTTACATGATGATTATTATCTCATATTTTAAGCAACACATGATTTATCAAAAATCAATAGTGCCATATCTCAGTTGCGCAGAATGTTCTTGACTTATATCTAGTTTCAAAAGATCCTTTAGTCTGCCCAACATATTTAAATTCACAACCCTTACAACCTATTTCATAGAATCCCGACATTTCTGTAGTCTTATCTTTATCCTTGGGGTTACCTAGCAATTTTTTAAACGTAGTTTTGTAGAAAATGTTACCTGTATATTGGCTTTCTTAAAAACGTTATTAACTGGTAGTTTGCAGTTCAAATAGTAAACAGGCGACAGTTTTGTCTGTTTTCTCTTTTAAAAAAGGCTTAGATTCCGCTATCATTTTCTTTGTTTTATGTTTATTGACTAATCTTTCCACTAAGCAGAGTAATCATTATACTTAGTTAGGTACACTTGGAGAACTCAAATCACCACAACACATATTTCAGAGACTTTACAATCGTTTCGTTGACCATGTCAACGTCTTCAGAGGAAGAAAAATTGAAAAATTCTAAAATTAAACTACAAGCTACAATGTATTTATATGGCGTTTAGGTAAACGAACTAGTCCGAAGTAAAATTGTCGTCGAAGACCCATCGTTTGTTCATTGTGTAGTGAAACTACGAGGTCGAAGACCTGCTTTAATATTCTGGTTGGCAAATTTATGAGCCCTTATCTAATGTAAGGATAATAGGCTTAAAAGGAAGGTTGCGGGTTATTTAAGGAATCTGCACGTTCCTTTTGATCTAGAAATTTACTATGTGGATATTGGAGCGAGCCGACAAGCACATCTGGCGAAACAAACACCATAACCTCCGCTCATCTTTTTTATAAAAAACTAACCCGGGTGTTTGGCTCACAGTGTTAACTCTAACAAAGTGTTACAAAGCACTTTAATAGACGTAGGTGCGGTGTTGCCACATCTCCAGAATTTCCCCAACATCTGGGAATTTTTGCACAATCTGGCAACACCGCCTCCCCACCCCCTGGGGGTGCCTGGGGTGACCCCCCTCAGGCGAAGTCTCAACCCTCTAGGACCAGAAATAACGAAGTTACCAACTTGTACCCCGTCGGAACGGATAACTGAGGTCTGCACATTCCGAACACCCTGTATATACACCCTGTATACGCAGAGAAATCCTTACACCCTGTATACGCAGAGAGATCTTATAGTTCGAGAAACACCTCTTGTGTAACATAGGAGTGGTGACCACATTTGGATCACCTGTATATACATCCCCCTGTATACACACGGGACCGATCTGTATTCACAGAACCTTCTAGTAAAAGAAGGTCCTAGAACGTTCTGGAATGGAACACTCTAGAAAGGAGGGGAAGGTACGGCGAGTATATAAAAGCGAAAGCAAGCCAGCCGGAGTTAGTTCAGTTCAGTAAGAGAATGTGGTAGTGACTTGAAGCAGTGTAAAGTGAGTAGTGACTGTAGTACCAGATTAGTGACTTTTGTTGAGAGTAGTAATTGTAAGGCCAGTAAATGAAGTGTTTTGTGAGAGAGACATTCTAGAAATTTTATTGTATCCATATTTAGAGTGTAAATAAAGTTGTTTTGTTAAAATTTAAAGTCTCACTTATCCAGAACCCGGAGAAAACGCAACAAAAGGATAAATAATTCAATATCCTTCGTTAGAGTTAACATTTCTAGATCAAAAGGAACGTGCAGATTCCTTAAATAACTTGCAACCTTCCTTTTAAGCCTATTATCCTTACATTAGATAAGGGCGCATAAATTTGCCAACCAGAAGATTAAAGCAAGTCTTCGACCTCGTAGTTTCACTACACAATAAACAAACGATGGGTCTTCGACGACAATTTTACTTCGGACTAGTTCGTTTACCTAGACGCGATATAAATACACTGTAGCTTGTAGTTTAATTTTAGAATTTTTCTTCCTCTGAAGACGTTGACATGGTCAACGAAACGATCGTAAGATCTCTGAAATATGTGTTGTGGTGATTTGGGTCTCCAAGTGTACTTAATAGTGCTCATCACATGTTCCAGTTTTCACATAGTGAATTATACTTAGTTACATTCTTAATATATTCTAGTTATTTGTTGTATCTTTCTTTGTTTAGGGGAAACTGTATCAATCTATGAATAAATAAATTGAAACTAGCTGTTTTTTTTTGTGGAAAACTATAGTATGAGACAATCGAAATCGAGATGTAACTCATAGTATTGGTTTTCTTTCTGTGGATGTCAAATTCTAAATTATCTATTTTTGATGACTAATACATCAAGTATTAGTATAGTAATTAGTATAGTAATAATTGTTCTATTAGTCTTCAAAAATATTCAACAAAGAATTGAAATATATTAAGAATGTAGCTAAGTATAATGATTATGATTACTCTGTCTGCTTGGTCGAAAAATTAGTCAATAAACAAGAGAAAACAGACAAAACTGTGGTCTGTTTATCATTTGAACCGCGAACAACGCGAGGTTTTAATAACATTTTTAAGAAAGCCAATATACAGGTAACCATTTTCTACAAAAATACGTTACAAAAATTACTAAGTAACTCAAAGGATAAAGATGAAACTACAGAAATGCCAGGAATCTATGAAATACGTTGGAAGGGTAGTGAACTTATGTTTGTCAAACTAAAAGATCTATGAAACTAGATATAAAGAACATTTAGGACACTGAGATATGGAACTATTGGTAAATCATGTATTTCTCAGCATAGTTGGGATAACAATCTTCATGTAGATAAAGAAAATCTCAAGTTGATCAAAAATATCAGGCACTCGCGACAGTGAGACGCTTACGAAAGTACATATGTATATCGTTAGAAATTTGCGCAAAAACGTTTTGATGATCAGAGCTGGTCCAATTCTCTGCTTCTGTAGTTCATTGTTTGAATTGTTATCTTAATAATCAGTGTCTCTTTCTTACAAGTAATATTTAATAACGACAATCAGTATTACAAAAGCAGGTAATATAATCTTAATGACAGATATTTTCGACGAAACAGTGTGGGTTGGCTGTATACCTGCGTAGAGGACGCTGTTCGCCATTGTTTGTCAAGTAACATAAATAGTAGTTCTGTAACGAAACTCCTGTTTCATTGCAATAAAATTCAATTTCACTTCCGTAACACCACTCTTGACAATTCTCTTAATTGGCACTTTTAATAAATAAGTATTCTAAAGACACCAGTGTAAAATTAAAAAGCCTTATAAAATATATTTTTAATCATAAAGAATTCGATACAAAATGACGAATTTTCATTAAAAAAAAATTACGATCGCTGTGAGTTAAAAAAGGAGAATAAAGCTTCTAGAACTAAATAAGGACACCCATTTTACATCATATATAAGCTGACCCACCGGCCAAGAAAAGGCAGTTCAGAATAGTATCAACAAAGTATTTAATTTTGATTCTCCGAATTAGAAACCGCCGGTACCGTTCATTTTTAAATCCGTGATTATTTTGGTAAGTATTTAATTTATTTAAACTTTGATATATATCTTCCAATTTATTTTGCCAAGCCATGCATAGCTGTCCTGAAAGTTGTCCGAGAAACTTAAAGCTCATTTTATTTTCATTTTTCGTGTTTCATATCTACAGGCGTCCCTAATACCAAGTTCACTTAAGGGAATGGACAGAGTTTTCTTGGCCCTTCCGTACCTTTTATTTTTGTTTTGTCCAGGCACGCGCGAATAACCGAAGGTTGTAATAACAGTGAAATTTCTCCTCGTTTCTAGCTGTTTTCGTAATAAATCATAGTAGTAAACAACATTGTGTACCTTTGCGACTCCCACCTTCCAGTTAAAGTAGGTTGCCGAAATAACTTGGGAGTTTGGAGGACTACACATATTTTCCAGTGTGCTATCAGTCAATGGTGCCCCAGGTGAGGCCCGAGTGCTAGGATATTGTAAAATATCGTTCTTTAATTGCCGTTATATAGCAAAAGCCTCCCTCAAAAATTGGGAACCGAACCAGCTAGGAATAAGAGAAATACCGACACCAGATTTTCCGGAAAACCGTATGCGCTGTCAAAACTGAAATAGAAATCCGGTATTTCCGTTTCTTTTCTTTCATTATTGACATACTATACATACCAGTCAGCCCTGATGAGAACCGTATCTTAAGTATAAACATTCCTCTTTGTAAATATATTTGCATATGATTTTGTATATATGTATATGTCTTTAAATCATCTCTCGTTCATTATTAAGTCTGTATAAAGACTGACCCCTAGAAACCAAATATATCCACTTGAGTTTACCTGAGCACCATACTCCCACATGGTGGTCCGTTACCTTTACATTAGTCTCTTTGGGGCTTCGACTTTCCCCCTAAGCATATTTCAAATTCTCAAGTAAAGTGGTGGTGCTCAAGATAAACCTTTTTTCTTCGATCCAAACAGCGACCCACTCCACCCTTGGGAAGTAGACCATTACAGTTCTAGCTTTTATTCCTTTGGTTTATTCATATCCCTCTGATGAGAATTAAGTGAGATGTAGGTTAGGTTAGGTTTGAATGTGAGTGGGCCATACCGGTCCCTCCACCGCGACCATAAGGTCTATTGTGGCTCACGCTTATAGTCTGTATTTCTCCCAACAAAGCCAGCCTCCTGCAGATGTCGATAATCTTTGTGGGCGAAAGTTGATACAGATCTTCCGGAGCAAGCTTTGTCTTGCCAAAGAGCAGGTATCTAGTCCCGTCCGCCGCCGGACAGGAACACAGTACGTGCTCTGCTGTCTCGTCACTCTCCATACACAGCCGGCACTCAGTCTCCTGACCGACCCCAATACGGTGCATGTGGTGACGCAAGCGGCAGTGTCCTGTATACAGGCCGACTAGAGTACTCAGTTGTTGTCTGTTTAACTCTAGAAGTGTTTTAGCCCTTGACTCAGACAGGCCATTTATGAAGGCCTCAGAGTGAGCTAATCCTCACAGATTTTCCCATTGCTGGCTTGTCATTCTTTCTGTCCAGGTCTTTAAGGTGTGTTTTGCTGTGCATGTTGTTATCCCCAGCACCGGTTCTGGTCCGATAAAGTCCCTCTGGGCACCACTCCTGGCAAGCACGTCGGCCGCAACATTGCCATCATGGCCCGAGTGACCCGGTATCCACACCAGTGACACCTCATTACAGCTGCCCAGTTCGTTGAGGGCAGATTTACAACTCCATACCGTTTTTGAGTTGCAACGGTAGGAACCAAGAGCATTTATTGCAGCTTGGCTATCTGTATATATCTTTATCGATTTGTGTGTGCACTGGTTTTCTATGAAGTGTGATGTAAGACACGCTTTTAACCGTGTCGCCATCGCATTGCGGACCCAAGTAGCATGTTGTCACGGCAGCTCAAAATAACACAGAATTTAAAAAAATAGGGACTGTATACAACCAACTAACAATTTAGTAAATTGTTAGCCCTGGCCCATTTCTTCCCCAATATAGGGACAAAGTATGCAAGGCTAGATGTATTCTCACCACAATTAGAACCGTAGACCGGTTTCACTCTAATTAAAACTCGTCAATACGGCATACTAATTGCACCTATAAAGTAATACGGCTATGGTATTTTTGGAAGGCTGGCTACCGTAGCCGTATTACTTTAGAGGTGTATTTTCGCTGCAATTAGTATGCCATACTGACGAGCTATAATTAGAGCGAATGCGGTCTACGGTTCTAATTGTGGTGAGAATACATCTAGCCTTGCACCCTCTGATGAGACTAACGTTAGTAGCCAAACGATCATCATCAGCCGCTAAGAGAATTAAGGCTAACATGTCCTGTGGACCTGATCTGGTTCCTGGTTTCTTGGTGCGCGACTGCTTATATGCTTTCCTGACTCCACTTAAGAAAATTTTTAAACTGATTCTTAGAGCTGGAACATTCCCCGCGATTTGGAAGCTGTCACGGGTTTTCCCTGTCTTCAAGGCGGGGTATAGTGGTGATCCATCAAACTATCGACCAATAGCCACACTATGTGTCTTCTGTAAGATTTTCGAGGCCTGCCTTTTTCAGCGAATACTGTTTCACATCAAAAACATACTCTATTTCTCAGCATGGTTTCATTCCACGTAGATCGACTGTAACGAATTTAGTTGACGTTACACAGTTCATTGCGTCCGCTCTGGACCGCTCTTCACAGGTTGATGTTGTGTATACTGATCTATCTAAGGCCTTCGATTGTCTAAATCACTCTGTTCTGATTGACAGGATGTGGGCTATCGGATTCTCCGAGGGCTTGCTTGGCTTGTTCAGATCTTACCTGGATGGAAGGAGGCAATTTGTATCACGTAACTTCGGGAGTGCCGCAGGGTTCCATACTCGGTCCATTACTGTTTAATATATTTATTGACCCAGTTAAACATGTTTTACATGTTCCTTTTTTAATGTATGCAGACGATATTAAGATTTTCGCAAATATTTCGAGTGTTGATGACTGTTTGCGGCTCCAGAACTGTCTTCAGGTCCTTGATGAATGGTGTTGTCGGAGTGGTCTTTCTATAAATGTTTCCAAGTGTTGTGTGATGTCCTTTACTCGAAATAAGCACGCAATCACTTTCGGGTACAATATAAGAGGGCTTCCACTTGACCGCCCCGGGACAGTTAAGGACCTTGGAATTGTTTTTGATGGTATTCTATCTTTTAAACCACACTATGAGCAGATTGTCAGTTCTGCTTACAAAACTCTAGGGTTTCTGATAAGAAACAGCAAAAGTTTCTCACAGACTGACACCCTCCTCCTGCTCTTTAGCTGTTTGGTTAGGTCCCCACTTGAATATGGCTCAGTTGTGTGGGCTCCTACTTATGAGATACATGTGGCAAGCCTGGAATCAGTGCAAAGGCAATTTCTAAAATTTCTTAGCTTTCGTGAGGCTGGTCGATATCCGTGCACAGGCAGTGCAATTTCATTATATTTTTATATAAACTGGTTAATTCTGTGTTCGACTGCCCTAGTCTGTTTCAGCAACTTAATTTCAATGTGCCTCGTATTGCAGCACGTTTTCCAGGCACATTCTATCTCCCGACTGCTCGTACGCGATTGCTGCGATCGTCTCCAATTTACCAGATGTGCAATGATTACTCTGTACTGCAAGACCGCCTAGATATTTTCTCATGTAACATATCAGAGATAAAAATGTTTTTCAAAGCGATCTAATTTGTGACTCTTTTTTTGTATTGCTAGCTTGATTATTGTTAGTTATTATGTTTTGTGTATTGGCTTATCCTTAATTTGGCTTTTAAGCTGTTGGATATTGTATGAATAAATAAATAAATAAATATAAATAAATCAGGTCTGAAAACTGTATTGTGATGAATTGGGTTCTCCAAATTCTACTTATCGGTGCTCATCACAGGTTCAATTATTGTTAATTTGTGGTTTATGTTTCCTTGCAGATGTCTCTTGAAGAATACAACATTCTTGGCATTATAGGTGACAGCATCAACTCGACCACATACAAAGTTGAAAACAAATTAACTAAAACACTATTTTTGTGGTATGCTATTGACTGCAACAAGATGACTCTTGATGAAAGACAACATTTTATTAAAATTGTCAACGAAAGGAAATCAGTTACTCATCCACATTTTTTAAAATTCCATAATTATATTGAGCATAAAGATTCAAAAATACTTTATGTCTCTACTGAATTCTGTAAAAATGGCAACTTGAAGGACCTAATTCATCGTTGTAATGAAAACCGTGAATATATTCAAGAAGAGCTCATCATCCGAATCATTTATCAAATTTGTTTTACATTCAAAACATCAAGAAGCAGTATTCAGTCTCTCAGACTTGAAGATGTATTTCTAGATGAAGACTATAAAATCAAATTATTAAATTTTAAATATGATGACGATATAGCAACTAATGAAATAAAAATGCTTGACCTGCAGAAGATGGTGTTTAAATTGTGTACTTTAAAAACTGATCTAGGATTATCGAATAACGATTTTTGGAACTCTGGAAGGTATTCAAAAGAATTTTTAGTGTTACTAAAAATGTTGTCAAATGATATTGACAATCTATTGAATAATTGTGTCGATAAGATACTTTGTCATCCAACAGTACTTTTGAAATCGTCGCAGTGGTCAAAAAATAAATGTTATGCTAAAAGAAAATTGATTGATAAAAGCTTAGAATCAAAAGAAGCGACAAGAGAGGACTGTCAGATTTTTTCTCAAAAACTAAGAGCTTGGGAGGCATCACTTAAAACGAAAGAAGACAAACTAAAAGAAAAGGAGTATTCTCTTCAAATAAGAGAGAAGAAAATTGCTATTATGGAAAGGACCGTTAAAGAAAAGTTACAGCAAGCCGAACTATATTTAAAAAGGTGTCGTGAAAGCAAGTCCATAAGTAGTGGTAGCAGCAAAAGCTCCTGGAAAACGGAAAAAATTACTTATGAGGATATAGACTCAACATATTCAGCAGATTGCGGAGATTCGGTGATTTTGCCAACGAGTAACAAACTGAATGTTGAAACAATCATTAAGCCAGCACCTTTCACCAGAACTTTATCAGAAAGAAAAGTTAGATTTAAAGGTCATAGCCCTTTAAAAGAAGTGGATTACAATCGGAGAAAAATTAAATACCCTAATATAAATTCAAATTCAACAGTAAAGGAGTATTCTTTATTTGAAAATTCAGTGAAGTGTAACCTCAAGATTCCTAAAAAAATTACAGGGCAAGATCTAAAAATATCAACAACAGTACCTCAAAAAGAAAACACAGATATAAATCACAAATCAAAGAAATTATTTGACGCTTCTAAGCCCCGATCAAAAGTTGATTGTAATGGTATAGAATACATAAAAAATGGTGATAGTGAAGTTGGTGTAAGACCGATTTCATGGACAGAGGAGAGCAAAAAACAGGCTTTTGAACTCTTAAGGGCAATGAATGGTGCAATACTTGATAAAAGACAATCTATTGGTGAAATTAAGCATACATATTTGTAAAAAATATTAATTTAAAGAATAGTTCCTTTTTTAATGTCAGTATTATTGTATATATTCTTTTGTTTGTTTGTTAAGAGGTTTAGACAATTCAGTGCAACAATATACAGTTAAAAAATACAAGATTAAATAATATTTACGCAACAACTGTCTTGATTTTCATTATTTCTGGTTGCCCTAACTTGGTGCAACCATTCCATAATATATACAAATGTAGACGCTTTCCTACTGGGTTCACAGTAACTTTGTCTACAACCAATTTTGCTGGATGATACCATAAAAGTAAAACGGGTTGTACAGAAAATAGAATTGTGGTAAAACCAGATGAAAAGCCTCTATGCAGGGTACCCAGCGACCTGGAAAACTGTGGAAAAATCAGGGAATTTGAAATACCCCCTAATATGTCAGGGAAATGTCAGGGAAATTTGTGATTTTACTCAAATGTCATGAAAATCATTCAGCAGACCTGTAAATTATATGTTTGTAAAATTTCGTCACAAGCAGATTATTTTGGTTTCAAATGATATAAGTATATTATATGAATCTTTGTCATCTAAATATTTGTCTTCTACTCAGAGAAATATATGACAACATTGCAGCTGCCATTTGGTATATTAATTTTAACTGCCAAAAACGCAGCGAATGTCACATCATGCGCCAAACAAAAATATAGCTTCTTCATCTATCTCAAATATATCTCATTTGTTTATCTTACTTGAAATATTCATCCCTGAATGCATACAATCCAAAATGTTAGTTATTGGCGGCGTGGAACTGCACTGTCTGTTTATTCTATTTTAACATTTATGATAATGTAACAGAGTTAAAGTTGGAGTGAAAATATTGGGCATTTGTATATGGGTACTTGTATTGTAGTCCACAAGAAAAAACCTTAACATCGCAACGCATTGTGTATCATAGTGTAAACAAATTAGGACGAGTGGGAAATAGAGAAGTTAATCTAAAGTAGTAATCAAGAATTCATAATATCATCTGTGATTGGTCACCTGAAGCCTTGTTTAACTAACCAGCTGTTAAATATTTAATTGAGCTTTGTGAAACTGGGCACTATCACAACTAGAAACGCGGAAAAGACACTGAAGAAAGTGCAAAATTTGAGAATGGAGTTTTGAAACCTGAAATTACCACATGGATAAAATATGTATGAATATTATCTTATTTCCACAATGTGGAATTTCATTTGGACTTTTTTCATAGTAAACATTTGATGTTTATTTTCGTTGTTCAAGAAGCTTTTTTTTAAATCAGTGTCTATCGAATGCTTGAACAGTGGTTATAATATGTCTCTTGTGGTTTGATCTAATTTAGATTAAAATGAGTAAAGCTTATTTAGTAGTTACTGCAAAAACGTGTAATACTCATTAGAAAGCTATCAGTTTTCTTTAGAAGTTTAAAAGAATAAGCATATTTATGTTTTTGATGATGTTTGTGTATTAAACAAGTTTTTTGTTCAAAATTTGTATTTACTTCGTGAATATAAACGTATTCAGGGATGTGTGCCTCTCATTTTAAGTATTATGAAAAACTCACTTTCTGAGCCCGGAAATGTCAGGGAAATTGATTTTTTATTTCTGTGGGTACCCTGTCTACATCTATAGTCTCGATTTTGTTTATTTGCCACCTGTCATGAAAACAAAGCACTTTATATATTTTAATGTGATTTTGTAAAAAAAAAAGAGTAATGTAATTCATTAAAATAATAAACTATTATACCAGTGTCCCATTTTCGTTACAATTGCTGAGTATCTTGGTTATTGGGAAAGATAGAACCTTGCTGTTTTCGTGAGCCTGAGCTACTTTTTGTTAAACGAAAGATGCTGCAAACAAAATTCTCATAGCCCTATTATCTTCCGAGCTACTGGGGGATATTGAAAATATTGCATTTTCAGGTACTCCTTGTATTTTAATTGTCTGACAACTTGTAAAGAAATTCGGGACGCAGCAAGTGCGTTATGGTAGTGAATTTTCATAAAAATGTTTCTAATAGCAAATATGTTTTTTTAAGAAAGCAGGCACCAAATTTGGTTACCAGTATAATTTATATATTAGAAACAATGTACCATATTTCATCAAAATAACTTTATTGTTTGAAATGTACAAAAATTTCCGAAAGTAAACTTAAATTTTTCCCGAAAAAACTGGTTTTCTGGTCAACCTTATAGGTTAATAGCAAATTGATTCACAATTTGAAGCATTTAATGAAAATTCGCTACCATAACGCACTTGCTGCGTCCCGAATTTCTTTTCTTACAAAGATGTATTATATTTCGATGGAAAATACAAAAATGCAATAACATAGGGCGTGTTCGATTAAAAAAATTCACTAAAAAAAAAAGAAAATTTGAATCACCAACGACTTATGGGCCACCCTGTAATTGTGGAAATATTTTTTAAGATGTAGCTTAAGACACCCTACAATTAATGTATACAACTTTTTTTCGTAACTTGAATAACGGAAATATTGCGCTTTAATGATTTTTTAAGATAATTCGACAAAAATGATATACCATTAAACGATAAACTCTATAGCCAACACTACTGCTAAAGCATCAGAGAAAGGGTCTATTTGAAATGAATTTTCAGGGAATATTTTAGTAAAATGAAGGACAATGACGATTGAAACTAAGAGCTCAGGCTTCGTAAAACATTATTCTTGAGACATTTTCCTTCCATAGATCATATTAATTTCAGGTTCATTGCCTAAATATTAACAATTTTGACGTTTAAAATCGCGACTTTGACGTTTTGAGGAAAACCCAAATTTATTTTTCTTTAAATGCCTGTAACTTTTTTGTCCTTTAACCGACAGCGCTAAATTTTGGTAGGTAGCTTACATATAACGATATAAACCCGTGTACCAAATTTCGTTGCCCTTACTTTGTTAATTCCGGAGATATAAATTTTTTTCGATTTTTTTCGAAAAAAAAACACAAAATTTTCCGGGAAAACCTCGGCGGATTTTCCTGGATAACGAACTTATCCAAGCAACTCGCGAAAGGAAGGTACTCACCAAATTTTATCAAAATCGGTCCATTATTTTTTTAGTTATAGGTGTGACACATAAATATATAAACATACATATATATATATATATATATATATATATATATATATATATATATATATATATATATATATATATATATATATATATATATATATATATATATATATATATAACATATAAAGTCTGAAACCGACCTCGGATTTGGGTTCCAGGGGTCCTAAATAGCGCTCATTTGAAGAAATTTTTTCAAAATTCAAAAGTCGAGATCTCCTCATTAGTGAATTTTTTTTAAGAAAATTAACTAAAAACATACAGGCGAATTGAGAACTTCGTCCTTGTTTGAAGTCGGTTAAAAAAAAGCAAATAAAAGGTATTTGGGCTTGTCCGGGATTTGAACCTGGGAGCTCCCGCACTCTAAGCGGAAATCATACCTCTAGACCAACAAGTCAGTTGTTGGAGCTTTGTTTTAATGTCGTATTCCAGCGGGCGTTGTAATTATTTTAGTCACAATTAATGTTTAATCATTTATTTATATAAAAAAACTCGTTTTTTGGTCAACCTTATAGGTTAATAGCAAATTGAGCTATTCAAATATTAAGCATTTGATCAAAATTCGCTACCATAACGCACTTACTGCGTCCAGAATTTTTGTTCTTACAAACATGCATTATATTTCGATGGAAAATGCAATAACATAATAACAGATATATTGAGCTGTATTGATTTTTTTTACGAAAATTCTACAAAAATTATATACTATTAACGATAAACTATATAGCTAAGGCTACTGCCAAGCATCACAGAAAGGGTCTATTTGAAATGAATTTTCTGGAAACATTTTATTAAAATGAAGGACAATGACGGTTGACACTAAGACTTCAGGGTTTGTAAAACATTCTTCTTGAGACATTTTATTTCCATAGCCCGTATTAGATTCAAGTTCTTTTCCTAAATGTTGCCAATTTTGACGTTTAAATCGCAACTTTGACGTTTTGTGAAAAACCTCAATTTATTTTTGTTTAAATGCCTATAACTTTTTTGTTCTTTGACCTACAGAGCTAAATTTTGGTATGTAACTTGCCTATAATGATATAAACTCGCGTATAAAATTTGGTTGCCCTTACTTTGTTAATTTTGGAAATATAAATTTTTTTCGAAAGAAAACACAAAATTTTCCGGGAAAACCTCGTCGGATTTTCCTGGCTAACGAACTTATCCAAGCCACTTGCAAAAGGAAGGTACTCACCAATTTTGACGTTTAAAATCGCGATTTTGACGTTTTGAGAACCCAAATTTATTTTTCTTTGAATGTCTGTAACTTTTTTGTCCTTTAACCTACGGAGCTAAATTTTGGTAGGTAACTTGCCTCTAGTTATATAAACCCGCGTATGAAATTTGGTTGCCCTTACTTTGTTAATTTTGGAGATATAAATTTTTTTCGATTTTTTTCAAAAGAAAACACAAAATTTCCGGGAAAACCTCGGCGGATTTTCCTGGCTAACGAACTTATCCAAGCCACTTGCGAAAGGAAGGTATGTGCCAAATTTTATCCAAATCGGTCCATTATTTTTTAAGTTATAGGTGTGACACATAAATATATATATATATATATATATATATATATATATATATATATATATATATATATATATATATATATATATATATATATATATATAAACATATAAAGTCTGAAACTGACCTCGGATTTGGGTTCCGGGGGTCCTAAATAGCGCTCATTTGAAGAAATTTTTTCAAAATTCGAAAGTCGGGATCTCCTCATTAGTGAATTTTTTTTAAGAAAATTCACTAAAAAGGTACAAATGAATCCATTTAGAACTTTTTACGTAGAATCTAGTTGTGTCGTTAATTTTTTTTCTAAATATTACTATTTTAGAAATATTGACCAATGTTTTTTTTTATGGGACACGTCTATATTTGTCAGGAAATTAATTTGCATTTTCACAAGCTTCTCAAATATATATATATATATATATATATATATATATATATATATATATATATATATATATATATATATATATAACATTATGGGTCTATTTTAATAAACAACGAAAAAAATCTTAATTTTGATAGTTCCCATTCAACAGAATGAGCAATCTGTGACAGTTTATTCTGCTTCTACATACATACTACTACACTACAGGTTCTAATGAATTTCATATATATATATATATATATATATATATATATATATATATATATATATATATATATATATATATATATGTTCAGAAAGATTTACGCGGTCTTTAATGTGAGACATACTAATTCTCGGGGGGTTGAACCGCGTCCAGAATGTATGAAAACTCGACGTTTCGGCTCCTGTTTTGAAGCCATTTTCAAGAGATAAGGGAAGAAAGAGGTAAAAGAAATATGTAAGGACACTCTAAGGCCTCAATCTGCCTACTCCTTAGAGCGATGGACAAAGGTGGATTGCGATCTTGTAGCTCGATTACGGGGCCTCAATCTGCCTACTCCTTAAATCTCACCGGAGATCGTCTGTGAGGTCTCAGTGTGTTCAACCCTAGGCCTCAGAGAGATCTGTAATCGAGCTACAACATCCCAACCCACCTTTGTCCATCGCTCTAAGGAGTAGACAGATTGAGGCCTTAGAGTGTCCTTACATATTTCCTTTACCTCTTGAAAATGGCTCCAAAACAGGAGCCGAAACGTCGAGTTTTCATAAATTCTGGACACAGTTCAACCCGAGAACCAAGTATGTCTCACATATATACATATATATATATATATATATATATATATATATATATATATATATATATATATATATATATATATATATATATATATATATATATATATATATATTGCTAATTTTCCAAAAAAAACAGTGCTACCTACCTAGATTTATGTAACGAAAGGAAATAAAACTAATAAATAATTATTATGCAATAAGCCTATCAGCAAAAACCATCTTTGAAAATCGTAACATGTGCTCTAAAGTAATCTAGTAAATCAAAAGAACTGTTCAAAATGATTTCCATTTTATTGTATGCACACTTCACATACTTTTCCTATTCGTTTTAAGGAATTAAGCAAAACAACAGGCGGATTTTGTAAGTAGGAAAAGCTTTATCTTATTGCGTTTCCTAAATCTTAAATATTATCATAATGAAGTTTGTAAATTTTATTCTCCAGATATCTCCATAGATAGATAGAAATCCAATGTAGATAAGTCTGGGGACCTAGGGTGCCTTTCTATAGGCCCATTTGTTCCGATCTATTGATTTGCAAAATTATTCTCCAGAAGTAACCTCTCCATTTGAGAATTGTGTGCAGGAGCCCCGTATTCTTGAAATTAATTTCGTTTACATGCGCTAAAGGAACACCACCGAGCAATTCGGTATAGCTGTCTCTAAAATTTCAACGTAGCGATTGGCTGTTGGGTTTCCCTCAAATATATAAAATTTTATCTGTGTTCCTAATATGAAGCAAGACACATTTGGATAAAACCTGCCCTGTTGTCTTCTGGGAAATATTTGGTGTTGGCTTTCCTGGCACCAGAATCTGCTATTGTGCCTATTACGTATACCAGTTACTAAAATGAGCTTCGTCTGACCATATCATCTTCATCGCAAAATCTCTAACCATATAACATCTTTCCCGATACCAATTGCAGAAGACTACTCGACATTGAGCATCCGCAGGGTGTAGGTGCTGGACAAGCCTAAATTTGTATGGATAGTATCTGTTTTCTTAGAATTTTTTGAACTTTAGTTTTTGGAATCCCAACTTTCAATGCAGCTCTAAAGGAGTTTGTAGGGTAAGCTTCTACATTATCCAAAACTGTAACTTCCTCAACCTCTTGATTTTCTTCATTATATGTTTTTAAACAAGGTTTCTTAAATGATCTGTGACCAAGTAAATTCTTTTTTATTCAGTAAAAAGTGGATTTATTGGGTTGCCTCCTTTCTGGATATCTAAATAAAAATGAAGCAACAGTATTTAAACATAACTGAAAACCAACTACCTGTTAAAATACATCCCATGACGCTTCAACAATTTCATTACTTAATATAAACAAAGCTAACATATCGTAATTCTCAAAATGTTCGAAAGTTTGGTTTACTGCAATAGTCACAAATATACATACACGGCATAGAACAAAATTTGGGAACTGTCGCTTGCTCCCAAGTAAACGATAAACAACAGCATTTTTTGCATAGCATACTGCAAAATTTTTAATGCGAATTAGGAAAATTAGAACCTTTTTTGTTGTTTATTAATATAGACCCATAATATTACATATTTTTGAGAAGCTTGTGAAAATGCAAATAATTTCTTGACAGGGTGTCCTATTAAAAAAAAAAGGTCAATATTTGAAAAACAGTAATATTTAGTGTTAATAGCTGCACTGGTTATACTGAAATAGTTTGTTCTCGAATATATTGTAATAATAAAAATAAACTAGACTGGTATTGATTTGTATATTAGTGGACTGTAATACTAATACATATTGTCTTTCCTAGTGACAGAACAAGACTTTTGTGAGACAGCGAAATGCGTCTATCTACATATTTTATATTATTGTCAGTAGTATATATTTATAAGATTAATTAGAGAAATCTATAAACATTAAAAAAAACTAATTAGACCACTATATTCTACGTAAAAAGTTCTAAACGGGATCATTTTTACGTTTTTGCCAAGTTGTCAGACAACTGAAATACTAGGGGTACCTGAAAATGCAATATTTTCAATCTCCGCCTGTAGCTCTGAAACTAATAGGACCATGACAATTTTGTTTGCGGCATATTTCGTTGCTCTGGCTTACAAAAACAGCAAGGTTCTATCTTTACTAATAACCAAGATACCCAGCAATTACAACCAAAATGGGACACCTGTACATATGGGCCACATACAAAATCCATCTGGAAGTCAATCTTATATAGATGAGTATGATTATTTCATGAGAAAAACAAATCCTATCAAATTTGTATTTGCATCTGAACAGTCAGGAACTCCAGTTATTTGACTTTGTGAGAGACATGTTCATAATTTTGTAAACTATAAATAGGCGTCTGGCACAAGTGGTTTAACTGCAACCTAGATTCTATTCAGAAACGAGCTATTCACCTTATAGGAGATTCAGCTATCACAGTCAATCTTACTCCACACTATTACCACAAAAGAAATGTCTGCCTCTTTTACATCGACATTGTTCCTTGGAAATTGGTTTGTTAGTACCTCTGTTCTTTCCTAGAGCCTCTAGTAGTATTAGCAGTGGTGGGGAAGCTAACGCCAAGCAAGTAGGTGACAATGGGCCCTTTTTGCCACGCTAAGATCTAGAATGCCCTCCTGATAAATATTTCTGCAAACATATAATCTCGCAACTATTCAAGAAGCGAGTGAACAACCATCTTGTGGCATAAGAAGCAAGTTCGTGATCAGACATTGTTGCATTGCAGAAACTACTTCATAACAAGAAACCTTGCCACATAAATTACTGAGACAGGAACAATAAACGACATCTGCATAGATTATGTGAGATAAGCATTTCAAAAAGAATCCTTTTTACACGTATTTAGAGAATGTCTATTATCGTAAAATTATTTCAAACTACTAAATGTGTGACAAATCAATTCAATAGCATATTGAGTAAATTTATATTGACTGCCCATTCTAAGTCCCAAATCAGCTGCTTCATAAGCGTTCACTATAGTCAGTAATGCTGAGCTGGCCATTAAGCACTACATCCAAAACTATAACTTTTCATTTGGCTAGATGAATGGAAAGACGGTATCGGTTAGACAAATCAGGTAGCCTTTCAAAGCCAAAACTAGCAGCATCACATGACTCCTTTATAGGAGACGTTTCAAATAAAAAGTACATTTGTCAAGTACTTGGAGAACCCAAACCACGACAACACATTTTTGAAGACCTGAGGATCGTGACATTATTATAGAATGTAATGTTTAATTAATTTGTCATTTTTGAGGAAACTGTCACAGCTTTACATATGTCGTGAACTGGGTTCTATATTGTACCCATTAGTAGTCACCACTGGGATTCCAAATCACTGAACTTGATCGGATCCTTTACAAAACTAATGTCTATTTGTTCAAATAAAACACATTTATAACAACTTGTAACTTTATTAAGCATTATTCTGTCCCACTACCACAATGTGATATACCTAACATTTTAAATCTAAGGCCAACTAGGCCCTTCACCTTCCTTCAGTACCCTGCCATATAGGGCGCTCTTATCCCTAAACAAACTTAAACGTTCCGTTTCTCTTCTATCCAAGTACGCTCCAAATACAAATCCCATGAGAGGAAGAATACCCCAACCAAACTGTTTAGGAATTATTGGATACATCTTCCCGCTGAAGTTTGTACTTCTGAGTTCTGCTATAATCCAAGTATATCGTTGTTGCTACAAAAGCAGGAATAAGCGTTACTAAAGAGTATCTTCCAATAATACGGCCAATTTTTATGGCCATCTGAAAATTACGTCACAGATGTTAAGAAAAACCAATTCATTTTTCTATTAGACATTACACAAAGCTTAAACACGTTATCAGGGGATAGTATGGCATACTCACTTGTTATTTGTAAATATTTGAAAATAAAGTATATTATTTATATAATACAATAACCTCTACCTTTTTTCTTCTTTCTGACTTTCTGAGATTACATCATACGTCATACATCAGACCAATGCTGCCAATCTTACAATTAACAATTAGACATGTCTAAATAAATAAAGAAATTTATCTATAGAACCAATGATCTATTATTAGTGAATTTTCTTTAAAAAAAGTCCTATTTTGGAGATCGCTACTTTTGAATTAGCGAGCTTCAAAGCTGTCTTTTTGACATCTTGAAGCCATATGCCCCTTAAACCCTGCCTACCCCACACAGCACCCCCATTCCCCCAGGTGACGTAACTTCCTTGAGGGATATGAACAAGAAATTTTTCTTGTCGTTTATGCAACAAGGATGGCTGTGTGCACGCGAGAGGGAAAGGAAAATCCCCATGATGAAGCAGGACCCCCCCCCCCGTTCATTTGGGCTCGGGGGGGTTGCTTCGTCCTAGGCATTTTCCTTCCCCTCTCGTGTGTATACAATCACCCTCGTTACATAAACCACAAGAAAAATTTCTTGTTCATACCCCACAACGGAGGTTACGGGACCTAGGGCGAATACGGGTGCTGTGCGGGGTAGGCAGGGTTTCAGGGAGAAATAGCTTCAAATAGACTACACCTCATCCCGTACTTTGCTGGCAGATTTAGAGAGATATCCTGAAGCTCAAAGTATCTGTGATGGAACTGCTCCTGCAACAAATACAGAACATGTAGTGAAGTATAGAAATATTTTCTGACAATTATGAAAACACCTTCGACAAGCTTTGGATGGAGTAATGGCGCAGATAACAGCTGTCCTGTTTTTTCATCATACACATTTGTAGATCTTAATATCTCATGACTTTTAGAGGTGAAGCTCGCATACCTGAAACAGTAATGATATTATGAATTCGAATTTGACCATAGACATGTTTATGAATTCAACCTACATTTCACAACTTGGGAGAGCAGCTCTCTACGTATTCAGTAGGCGCAGCGGTATAGCCATATATATTATATGTTGGTAAATATACATATGAGTACAGCTACCGTACATAGTATATATTTATGTTTCATCCGAGGATACCTAATAAAAAAATTACCTATTTGGATGAACAGTAGCTAGGTAGGTACTTACTCTTGAAGTTTTACTAGGTTAAAAGTCTATTCGACAAATGCCTTTCAACCATTTGTTTTTCAACTCCTCTTTTGTTGGGAATGAGAATAAACTCACTTTGGGACCATTTGGATAATGTCCCCTACACTTCGATACACAACAACGATACGGCATTTTGACTGTACCTAAATCGTTAGTTTAGTTGTGAAAACAACAGATTTGAGTTGTGAAAACAACAGATTTTAGTTGCGAAAACAACAGATATGAATGTAATATGTATGTATATTACCAGGTTGTTGTAAAAACAATAAATATAAACGTACAGATACAGAACAAAACTAAAAAAACACAGACAAACAACAGATTACACGCACGACCACGAGGTGCACCAGTAACCGAGTAGCCTCTACGTCATGACTGTTATTTTGTTATGACTACCGTCGACGCCATATTCCCAGTCTGGTGAGTGTGAGTATGCGTGTATTCGTGTGTGTGTCGATAGGCTTTCCTCTAGGTGGTGTTGGTCATAGTAGTTCAGTGTCCTGTGAAGTGACAGTTGACAGTGATGGATGTTGGATTGAAGCAGCGACGCCAACCCTACGATAATTATCGTATTCATACGATAATTTTTCGTTGTTACAACAAACGATAAAACAACTGAATTTTACTATATATTCGAATCTGTTTTTCACGAGTAGTATTATATAGATAAAAAGCCTACTGTTGGCAACATAGTTTGTATTTTAGTCATAATGCCTTGATAATGCTTCGATTTCAATATGCCAATCCTGTCAAAGTTCAGCAACGATTTTTTCTGTGGTTTTCTCTTGTCGAATTGTCAACTATTATATGTTACCTTCTGACGTACTGTGATGTCATTTTAGGTAATCTCTAATCTACTTCTACCTCTAACCTAAATAATGTTATGTTTAGTTTGTGTCGCTGTTGATGTTTTGTTTAAGATATAGTTGATGACTGACTGTGTTAAATTTCAAAATGTCCGACAATAGCAGCAGCAGTGAAGAAAAATTTCCCAAGAAAAAGGATAAACATGTAGCACAGATGTTCTGGCGGGAATGTCTAAGATTAGAAAACTTAAAAAATTGGTAACTTCTATCCCAAATGTACATAAGGCGAAATGCCGGCTATGCAAAATAGAAATGTTTGCCGAATTAACAGTTATAAAAATGTGCAGTTTTCACGAAAGTTTTATTTCGGTAAAAAATATGCGTTTATTATTCCATATAAAAAAATATATTCATAAAATAAGTTTATCAGTACGAATACGTTTTCAGTTTACGTGAAGTAGGAGCCATTATATGCCATGATATAATTACTTAGAAGAGATATGATATTGCGCATATGCCCCGCCCCCTCCTATTACGTCGCGTGGTGAGTACCCATGATATAATGACTTAGAACTCATTATTTGTATCATGATTATATGCACAGTATACTGAATAATTTTATTGCAATAAAAAAATGGTTTGTCGATAAAACAGCTAGCAGCTATATGAAAAAATCCATAGCATCAAAATTTTGATAGTTTGAAAGATTTTAGTGGGGGTACCGGTATACGATACTTCGTGAAAATATACGATAATAATTGACAGGTTAACACGATAACATGTCTCTCATTGGTTGGCAACATGATATAATAACTTAGTTTGTATCATGGGTTGGCAACACTATTGAAGTTGAAGGATGAGGAATTATGACTTATGACTATGACAAAAGAGAAGTTTAAAGGCTGGATTTGGATTGCTTCTGGTTTACATTTTATTTTATTATTTGTGTAGTTGATACCTTACAAAAAGGTATTTCATGTATTACTTCTAACGTTTCTATTTATTGTTTATTTTGCGAATTGAAAAAATTGTCGAGCGGTATACCTATTTGTTCATAAAACTAATAATGAACGAATATGGTTCACGTCTTCTGCCCCCAGCCAAAGAAAGTTATAGGGCAGCTTGTAAAAAATGTGGCTATGCGGGTCATTTAACGTATCAGTGCAGAAATTTTATCAAGATTGACCCAAACAAGGAAATAGTGTTAGATGTAAGCAGTACCAGTAGTGAATCAGACCAAGATTACCTTACACCACTCACAGAGTTGAGAGAAAAAGAATTGTTGGAGAAACTTAAGAAATCCAAAAAGAAAGAGAAGAAGCACAAAAAGAAGTCGAAGAAATCGAAGAAGAAAAGAAAACATTCTTCTAGTGAATGTAGTGATAGTGATTCATCTGATGACAGCAACAGGAAACGAAAATCACATAAACACAAAAAGGAAAAAGCTAAAGGAAGTAAGCACGCCAGCAGCAGCAGTGATTCAGATTAGGTCAAACAGTTCCAACTTTTTATAATTTGTATTATGTTGCCAATTTTAAAATATCTAATTCCTGATAATTAATATAGCAATAATTTTGGCATGGTTTTACTTCAAAGTGATATAAATTTTATACTTTCAAACTGAAATGGTTAATAGATTTAAACTTGTCATTTCTATGTATTTTTGATTCTGGTTTCACAGTTTAATCTATAATTTACATAAAATAAACAGTTTTAAAATATTTTAAATTTACTAGATGCAAAGCAGACTGTATTTGTTCAATAATTTTTTTTGATAATTTCAAATAAGTTAGTAGCTTAGTCAGTGGCTAGTGCTTCTGCTTTGGCACTTCAGTAAGATTTTGGTTTAGTGAAAATATCATTAGTTTGCACTTTTATGTACTTAAATCTGCCAAATTGATTTCTACAGTTAAAATTATCAAAATGCTATTGGATAAAGGTTATTTGCATTTGAACGTTGACATGTTTGACATTTATAAGAGTTAACCATCATGGGATTGAAATAGCATTTATACAGAGGTGATTTAAAAAATTACAGAAAGTTTTTTTAATGTGTGCCTATTTCCGTGACTATGGCCAATCACCGACGCCAGGGAGCAGTTTCACCTTACTATCCTGGAAGTTGTGCCGAACCGCTGCCTTTCTGTAAGGAGGGTAGGGATCTTTAACATCCCAACATCACATGGACATGGGACCGACGGCTTTATGCCCCCTCCGAAGGGCAGACATTCAAGTTGCACAAATAGTATGCCAGAACCTCTGTTGATGTTAATTTATTATATCTTGTACTGAAAAAGTGAAAGTCAGACCCTGGGAATCGAACCCAGTACCCTTTGGCTCAGAAGCACACATTCTTACCCCTGGAGCACTGAGGCTCCGTACAGAAAGTGAAAATATTTACATTCTGAAACATTGAATATTCTGTTCAATCTTGTTGCAATATTATCTCCTGCTGCCTACACTTAACACTGTTTCAGATTGTTATACAAGTAACTTATCCATAATTAAATGCAACAAACTTTTAAGTAGTATGATTGCAATAATTTAAGTGCAAACATCCATTCAGTAGGTTGAAGTACATAAGAAAGCATTTTTTAAACATATAATTAATTAATTTAGGCAAATCTGCAAAACCAAAGCTTTATAACAGCACTTCTGCTTTTTAGCTTTAGAACTAATAGCCATATTAGATATGAATACTTAACAATTACTGATCATTATTAGAAAAACTGCATTCTTTTCAGTATGGTCAGTCTTTCTAGTTGACAAAAACTTCATCAAGAATATTTTAAATTTTGCTCATTTTACATGACTTTTGTATGCATCACTCAGTGTTCAAGGTAAAACTACGTTAGAACGTTTCTAATCCACAGGACTACCCCATGAATAAAATTTGTTGCTTTTATATTAAACCTTGCCAAAGTTTTGAAGAATTAAATTTTATGATTTTTAAGCATTTTAATGAAATTTTGGATATACACGCTCTTGATTAAAGATTATAAAATTATGACAAAAATATACATAAATGGTTGTACTTTTACATTATTTTCACTTATAATACTTGTCATACTTGTTAGTTTTATCTTTTTGGTTTAGGGACTCTTTATAAAATACCTATGCATTTTAGGGAGAGGGAGGTACAGTGAGTAGCATGGCAATGTGTCCCCATGGAGGGGATCAGTTAAAACATGATGTCAGATATACGTATCGATTCTCAAATGCATAGATGTTTAATAAGTACATCTTAACTTTCCTACATTTTTAGTGAATTTTTTTTAAAAAAAATTCACTAATGAGGAGATCCCAAATTTGAATTTTGAAAAAATTTCTTCAAATGAGCGCTAATTAGGCCCCCAGAACACATATCCGGGGTCAGTTTAAATTTTTATATGTTATATATATATATATATATATATATATATATATATATATATATATATATATATATATATATATATATATATATATATATATATAGGTGTCCGGAAAATACGTGTACAACGTTTGACAGCAGGCTCCTGACGTCAAAATAGGTCGATCTAAGCCGACTTAGTTATATCCAAAATTGCTTCGTTTAGCCGGTAGAGGGCATCGTAAATTTGTAAAAATATTGGTTATTCCTCAATTACATGAAAACCTGCTAATCGATTTTAATGATTTTTACTATGTAGACTAATACTATAAAATGACGTTTTGTTGTAGTATAGCCACCGGCTGTAAATAAGTGGAAGTGTTATGAAAGTGATTAATACGTCAACATTTCTCCTCATTTTTTATATCTAACGGCGTTATGACAACCCAGATATTTTTGTCGAGTGACTGGATGTATTTGGAAGCTATTTTACCTCTTCAGCATTTTTCGTTGGTTGGGTTGTTTTGCCAAAAAAAAATATTTACAATTACCTGCATACATCAATTATTAACATTAGTAATAAAATTAAAATCAAATTACCTGTAACAATAATTTCTTTAGTGACTTTGTTGCTATGGCATTTAATAATTTGACAAGTATTGACAAATTGTCACCAGTCTATGAAATTGACTAAAGTATACGATCAACATTCTTGAATTACAAGTTCATTTTATCATTAAACATGGAAAATTATACGATCTCTGAGAAGGTTGACATGCTCTTGGTATACGGGTTTTGTCAAGGAAATGGGCGTCATAGTGTTAGGGTTTACATGGAAAGATTTCCTAACCGTCGAATACCAAACCAGCGTCATCTTCGGGAAACGGGCAGCTTTGAGAAAAAATTTGAAGGCAGGGGTCGTATGCGAACAACTCGAACTGTGGAAACAGAAGTAAACATTCTGGAAAGAATTGAAGAAGACCCAAGTACCAGTACCCGTCGCTTGGAACGTGAGTTACATGTTCCTAAATCGATTGTCAATGAGGTTTTAAACGAACAGTTGTTACATCCATACCACGTAGAAAAAGTCCAGGAACTTTTACCGACTGATCACCCAATGCGGCTTACATTTTGTCAATTTATTAGAAACAAAAGGATCCGTGATCCAAATTTTTGTAGAAAAATATTGTTTACTG
Organism: Tillus elongatus; assembly: GCA_964006375.1. Classification (NCBI taxonomy): domain Eukaryota; kingdom Metazoa; phylum Arthropoda; class Insecta; order Coleoptera; family Cleridae; genus Tillus; species Tillus elongatus. Next base: position 179,454,298 of record OZ023263.1, read on the forward strand.
ACGAGGCGTGCTTTACAAGATCTGGAGTAACCAATCTGCACAACGAACACATTTATTCCGATGAAAAACCACATGCCATTAAAGTTGCACATCATCAGCATCAATTTAAATTAAATATTTGGGCAGGCATTATTGATCGCTACCTTATTGGTCCTATTGTTATTCCAGACAGGTTAGATGGAAATATTTATTTAATTTTTTTGCAATACACATTACCAATGCTCCTGGAAAATTTGCCCCTTTTACTTCGGAGGGAAATGTGGTATATGCATGATGGTGCCCCGCCCCATTTTTCCGTTGTAGTTCGGCAATACTTTCACCATCAATATCCCAATCGATGGATTGGAAGGGGCAATGATGCACCAGTAAAATGGCCACCACGTTCTCCAGAGTTAAATATGTGTGACTTCTTTTTGTGGGGCGCTATTAAAACAGAAGTTTACAAGACTCCGGTAAACACACGCCATGATTTATTGACGCGGATTTTAAATGCAGGCAACCATTTTAATAACCCCGAGACATTAAATAGGGTCCAATATCATTTTTTAAGGAGTGTTAATGAGTGTATTCACCAAGATGGCGGTCATTTTACACATTTGCTTAAGTAATGTTTTTGTTTTACTTAGTTTCTTACAATATTTTTAATACATATTTCCAACTTTGTTGTACTTTGTTTTATTACTAATGTTAATTGATGTATGCAGGCAATTGTAAATATTTTTTTCTGGCAAAACAGCTCATCAAACGAAAAATCTTGAAGAGGTAAAATAGCTTCCAAATACATCCAGTCACTCGACAAAAATATCTGGGTTGTGATAACGCCGTTGATATAAAAAATCAGGAGAAATGTTGACGTATTAATCACTTTCATAACACTTCCACTTATTTACAGCCAGTGGCTATACTACAACAAAACGTCATTTTATAGTATTAGTCTACATAGTAAAAATCATTAAAATCGATTAGCAGGTTTTCACGTAATTTAGGAATAACCAATATTTTTACAAATTTACGACGCCCTCTACCGGCTAAACGAAGCAATTTTGGATATAACTAAGTCGGCTTAGATCGACCTATTTTGACGTCAGGAGTCTGCTGTCAAACGTTGTACACGTATTTTCCGGACACCTGTATATATATATATATATATATATATATATATATATATATATATATATATATATATATATATATATATATATATATATATATATATATATATATATATATATATATATATATATATATATATGTATGTATATGTATGTATATGTATGTATCACACCGATAACTCAAAAAATAATGGGCCGAATTTAATTAAATTTGGTGAATACCTTCCTTTTGCAAATATAAGTTCGTTAGCCAGGAAAATCGGTTAGGGTTTTCCCGGAAAATTGTGTTTTCTTTCGAAAAAAAATTATATCTCCGGAATTAACAAAGTAAGGGCAACCAAATTTGGTATAGGTAAGCTACATACCAAAATGTAGCCCTGTAGGTCAAAAGACAAAAAAGTTATAGGCATTTAAAGAAAAATAAATTGGGGTTTTTCACAAAACGTCAAATTTGCGATTTAAACGTCAAAATTGGCAACATTTAGGAAAAGAACTTGAATCTAATATGAGCTATGGAAACAAAATGTCTCAAGAAGAATGTTTTACAAACCCTGAAGTCTTAGTTTCGACCGTCATTGTCCTTCATTTTAATAAAATGTTTCCAGAAAATTCATTTCAAATAGACCCTTTCTCTGATGCTTGGCAGTAGTTTTAGCTATAGAGTTTATCGTTTAATGGTATATAACTTTTGTATAATTTTCGTAAAAAAAATCAATAAAGCTCAATATATCTGTTATTATACAAGATATGAAAAAAAAATTGTATATATTAATTATATATATGGTGTCTTGAGCTACATCTTAAAAAATTATTTCTACAATCACAGGGTGGCCCATAAGTCGTTGGTGATACAAATTTTCTTTTTTTTAATCAAACGCCTTATGTTATTGCATTTTTGCATTTTCCATCGAAATATAATGCATGTTTGTAAGAAAAAAAATATCTGTGCGCAGTAAGTGCGTTATGGTAGCGAATTTTGATCAAATGCTTATTATTTGAATAGCTGAATTTGCTATTAACCTATAAGGTTGACCATGAAACGAGTTTTTTCGGGAACACTTTAAGTTCACTTTCGGAAATTTTTGTACATTTTCAAACAATAAAGTTATTTTGATGAAACATGGCACATTGTTTTTACTATATAGATTATACTGGTAACCAAATTTGATGCCTGCTTTCTTAAAAAAACACACATTATTGCCATTAAAAAATAGTTTTATGAAAATTCACTACCATAACGCACTTGCTGCGTCCAGAGTTTTTTTAAATTCAAATGCAATATGTTTACTATTTACAATAATAAAACATATATGATATGCATCAAAGTTAAACATACTCTCATAGTTTTACAGTACAGTAGATATTCGCCATCAGTTTTAAGCACTGATCTCCGGCCAAATTTAGATCCCGGTCAAATTGACATTTAATTTTTAAAATTTTTCTATGTCATGGGAGGGATTCTGTTATCTCGGCCCTATAAGCGATCAGGGCGCTATATAATTATGATGAGGTTTAACAAGAGGGGCATTGAAATCAGACAAAAATAGTAAGATATATATTATGAACAGCCCCTTATTTATTCTCATGTTTCAAACACAATAGGTTTATTCATTGTGACAGTATATTTTATTTGTAATAGAAAATTTGAAAATGTTTTCTGTTTATGATAAATGATGTACGGGGTGATTCACTTAACTTTCTTTCCCCACTTTTCTCCGTTATTTTTAGAGTTAGAAAGTTGTTCCAAGGAGTGGATTGTAGGGGTTTATATAAATTTCCTGATGATAATATCTGTAAATATACATGGTGTTTTGTAAAAGTACACCCAATCATATTTAATTTTTTTAAATTGGAACACTATATTTTCGATTTATCATTCTATTACGAATTCAGCGACATGTATATGTTATATATTTGCATCATTCGTTTGGAAGATACGGTTAAAATATTGAAATCTATTGAAATTATTCAGACAGGCACTTGCACATGTTAATACGAAGTGTCGAGATTGCCATGAAAGAAAATTTGCATTAAATTGTTTGATATTTCTAACCCAACAAAATAATATTGACACTGAGAGCGTGTAACTACTGTAAGATGCCTTATACTAAAGAACAATATTGTCGAACTATACATATCTAACAATGATAACATGTGTGCCACTGTGTGTGAATATCTGAAGAAATATCCTAATAGACGTATTTCTGACAGGAAAACTTTTATCAACATTACACACAAATTTAGTTTTACTCTCGACAAGAAACGAGTGAAAAATTCAAATGGAGAATTACTATTATATTTCTAAGAACATCATAAATTGTCAATTATGGAAGCCGCCAGAGATTCTTCAATGTTTCCTGTGCAGGGTTGGCAAAAACATGTTTTTTTAAATTTTGAAGGAAAAAAAAACAGTAAACAGTGTTTAAAACAGTTTATTATTGTTTTAATCATTGTTTTCAATGAAAGACAATAAAACAGTTTTAAACTGAAAAAAAAACCTTAGTTTAATGAAATTGAGGGATTCACCCAGTATAATTCATTACAATAGGCCATTATTATCTCTACTTCTTTTTATTTATTTATTCAACAGATCAACCATTTACAATAATAAGAACATCTAAAACTACATTAGTCTTAAATAACCTATCTCAATATGAGAACATAACACAAAAGCAAAACATAACCTGTACACCATATGTACGACAATTCAATCAATAACACCTCTCAAAATGCCTCTAATTGAACGGTCAGAATCATCAAACATATCCAAGAGCTCCGAATACTCATTTGCAGTTCTCGCTACTCTCGACATCAGACTGAAAAAGCCATAATTGGTTCGATGGAAGGGAACCACAAAAACCTCCCTTGCTCTCGTGCGGTCCGGAATCCTTAGAGAGACTAACTCAAGCAAAGAAGGACTATCAATTTTATTCACTAATAATTTATGCAAAAAACAAACATCATTGACAATCCTCCTACCACTGAGTGACTGCAAGTGCAGCCGATTCCGCAAATAAGAAAAGTTAAGATCATTTCTCTGCAAGTCCATTCTGTAAGCACAAATTCTTAAGAATCTATTTTGTATGGCCTCAATTTGATTGATATAAATATTGTAATTCGGACTCCAGACTACAGAAGATCATTCCAACAAAGAGCGAACCAGACCACAATACAGCCTTCTCAAGCTATTGCATGAAAAATCCAGAGTTGATCTATGAATAAATCCTAACATTTTATATGCTTTAGATACTATGTATCCTATGTGATCCTTAAAAGATAATTGCCTATCCAATACAATGCCCAAGTCTTTAATCATTTCCTTCCTCTGTAAAGCACTAGAGTCCATGAAGTACACAAAGTCAATTGGAAACTGAGCTCTAGTGAATGTAATGCAGAAACACTTATCAACATTCAGAGTCAGAAGATTGTCACCACACCACCAAGCAAAACGATTTAAGTCTTCATGTAAAAGTAAAGCGTCCTGTCTGGAACGAACAATCTTGAAAATTTTGATATCATCAGCAAACATCAAAATCTGACTATGCATAAGTGAATGTATGACATCATTGATAAAAAGATTAAAGAGGACTGGTCAACAATGTTGACCCTGAGGAACTCGAAGAAACAGTAATACTATCAGAAATCAAGTTTCTGATCTTTACACTCTGGGACCTGCCCGTAAGGAAGCTGCGCACCCAAAACAACAAATTGGCATTAAAACCCGACAATGCAAGTTTTGACAATAATAAGGCGTGATTAACCTTATCAAACGCTTTGGAGAAATCTGTATACACCGAATCAACCTGTAACCTATCCTCCAAAGCTGAGACCAAAACATTCTGGTAAAGAAGAAGGTTGGTTGTTGTAGATCTTCCTTTAAGAAAACCATGCCAAAAATTATTTCTTGTTAGTGAAACCCCTGAAAAGAAATGTATCAGAGCTAAGTGTTAGAAATTCTAGACCGAAGCAGTAGGTTTGGTAGCTAAACTGAAAAAGCATGTGCATGTGAACATCAAGAACACCTGCGACGCAGATTCAGACATAAGTGGTAAGATAATAAGTTTGTTTATCAGGTTGATGATACATTTTGTTCATAAATAGCAATAAAAATGCTAAGTACATTAAATATGAGGTGTATTTATATTAACACATCTGTAATTTGCTTTTTGACAGTTTGTTTACATAGAAAAAATGAATTCCACATATTCTAACTGAAATCAACCACCAAAATCTGATATTCAATTCATAAGATTTTCTTTCTAGATGATGTGAAGTTATGTGTGTGTGTTTTGTTTCTTTAACGTCGGCCTATTTCCGCGACTATGACCAATCACCGACGCCAGGGAGCAGTTTCACCTCACTATCCTGGAAATTTTGCCGAACCCCTGCCTTTCTGTAAGGAGGGTAGGGACCTTTAACGTGCCCAACATCGCATGGACACGAGACCAACCGCTCAACTTGCTCAAATACCATGCCAGAACCTCGGTTGATGTTAATGTTACAGTTTGTACTGAAATAGTGAAAGGAGTACCCTGTGATCGAACCCAATACCCTTCGGTTCAGAGGCACACGTTCTTGCCCCTGAACCACTGAGGCTTTGTGAAGTTATGTCAGATGTAGATTTTAATTCTGAAGGTCAAGGAGGAAGTAGTGGCAGAAATGGTACTGTTACAGAATCTAACAGTCTAATTTAAAAAGGAAGTTTTCTAACACATATGCATGGAAATTTTCTTAGTGTGAACCACTGCTGAAGATATATCCAATATATTCAGATTGCCAAATACTTTTTCTCAACAAATACCCCATTTCTTCATGGCGACCACACGAAGTCTACGATTGTTCACCATCTTGGCTTGTAATAAATTATTTATTACATGTGTTTCACATCAGTTTTTAAAATTCAAATAAAAATGTTAAAACTGTTTAAACAGTTTTAAACAAAACCCAAAAAATCCAACTCTAGCGTTCAAAACATGTTTTAAACATCTATTTTAATTAGTTTGTTTTAAACTTGCCAACCCTGTTCCTATGGTTTTGTTGAACAACCGCTGAAGAAAAACAATGTATAGTCATCTAAAAATCATCACAGTCCAAACACATTTCTCAAATGATGCATTTCAAAGAAGCAATTTTTGTCAGATCATGATTAATACACAGAACGAGGATGCCCTTATTATCATCAATATATTTTGATCTGATGAATCCACATTTACAACAGAAGACATGTTTAACAGAGAAAATAGCCATTTATGGTCACTAAGAGACCCTCCCCCCTATAGAAGAAATACTATTCCAGGGCAGTAGAAGCATATAAATGTACAGTTGTTTTACATATCATGGAAACCTAACAGGTGGAAGACAAGAATTTTGTTAGTAAATCTTCCACTAAACCAACTACAGCATGTAATTTGGCAGCGAGATGGAGCTCCCCATTATAATATCCAACAAGTGACGGAATATCTAAATGACAACTTTTCTGAATGAATAGGTAGGCGTGGCACAATCTTGTGGCCCCCTTGCAGCCCAGAATTGATCCATTAGATTTTTTCCTATTGGGTTATCTAAAGAATAAAATATATAAAAATAAAAAATAAAGTACAAAACGTTAATGAAGCAAGGGAACGAATAATTGAAGCAATTACACAACTTGATAATCCGGAAATCGTTCAAAAGGTTTTGAGAATCTGCATTCAACAAAACGGTCGCCAGGTAGAACATTGGTTGAACTAAATACTGACTATTTTTTCATTAATATTATGTTATTGAATTTTTCGTTACTGTTTCTTGTTTACTAATCTATAGGTAGCTAATATTAAAATTAGATCAGTGTCAATATTATTTTGTTGTGTTAGAAATGTCAAACAGTTAAAGACAAATGTTCTTTCATGGCAATCTCAACATTGCATATTAATATGTGTGAATATTTTCAACAGATTTCAATATTTTAACATTCTGTATCTTCCACACGAATGATGCAAATATATGACATATACATGTCGCTGAATTCATAATAGAATGATAAATCGAAAAATATATAGTGTTCCATTTAAAAAAAAATGAAGTTTGATTGGATGTACTTTTACAAAACACCATGTATATTTACAGATATTATCATCAGGAAATTTAAACCCCTACAAGTGCATTATGGTAGTGAATTTTCATAGAAATAATCTGGCACCAAATATTTTTTTAGAACTTTTTTGCTTGTAACATACAAATATAAATGCTAGTTTATAGTCTACTTTTAATATCATAAACCTACCTACCATATTTGGTTACCATGGCTTTTTTATTTTTTGAGATAAAAGTTTTTTTGGATAGAAAACAAAATTTTCCCGGAATACCTGTTCCGATTTTCCTGGCTATCGAACTTATCCAAACCACTTACAAAAGGAAGTCACATGCCAAACTATCAAAATCGGCGTATTATTTTTTTAGTTATCGGTGTGATACATACATCCATACAAATATATATATATATATATATATATATATATATATATATATATATATATATATATATATATATATATATATATATATATATATATTCGTGGTGGGTGGGTGTACTTTTATAAAACACCATGTATACTTACAGATATCATTGTTAGAAAGTTTATAAGATCCCCTACAATCCCTTTTTGGAATGACTTTCTAACTCTAAAATAAGGAAGAAAAGTGGAGTGGGACAGTCAAGCGAATCACTCTGTACATTAATTTAAAAGCAATTGTCAAATTTTTTACCACACAATCAGTGGATGGATATGTATCGGATTTGTTGTCTTGTAAATACCTGCCAATATATGGTAGAAGGACAAATCAGTAACAATATAGAATATTGATTTGCCTTCTTTTGAGTAAATCACTACTGTCTTAGTGATTTACCTTTTTTTTTTTTTTTTTGGTACCAAATATAAAATTATTAGTACATCTTGACTGATGGTCGTAATTAAAGCTTTGAACAGATTATGATATACAAGAAAATGTCATTTGAGGAAGGCAATAAAGCATTTTTAAACAATTATTTTGTACAAACAAAGACGTTTTTGTTAAATCATGATTTGGCTAATTTTTGTCACAGAACTTCTTCAAGAGCATTCTGCCTAGAAGCTTCTGGCTTGCAAGGTCAGTTACATTAGTCATTTCGTAAGTTTTATATTATCTGATTTTCACCAACACTTATATTACCACCACCCTGTGCAGGTCCTTTAATCAGTCATCATCAAAAAGTGCCTTCTATCTGGCTGCTAAAAACAAGGAAAACACTCCTAAGATTTTTGTAACGCTCTATTTGGATATTATGGGATAAATTTCCAACATATCACATCTATCTAAACGAGTAAGAGGCATTTTTGAAACTTGTGTGATGCATACTCGGTGGTCCAGGGGTAAGTACGTGTGTCTCTAGACCCAAGGATCCCGGGTTCAATTTTCAGTAGAAACCTTTTTGTAACGCTCTATTTGGATATTATGGGATACATTTCCAACATATCACACTTATCTAAACCAGTAAAAGGCATTTTTGAAGCTTGTCTGATGTAGACTCGGTGGTCCAGGGTTAAGTACGTGTGTCTCTAGACCCAAGGATCCCGGGTTCAATTCTCAGTAGAAACCTCAAAATATTTTTCAGGACATACTGTAAGTTAACATCAACCAAGGTTGTGGCATTGTGCTTGAGCAAGTTGAGTGGGCGTTGAACCGTCGGTCCAGTGTACCATGCGATGTTTGGCACGCTAAAGATCCCTACCCTGACAGAAAAGGGGAATTTTCGTAGAAAAAATTCACTAATGAGGAGATCCCGACTTAAGTAAGTTTTTGCAAATGAGCGCGAACTGGGACCCCCTAGAACCCATATCCGGGGTCCGTTTCAATTTATATATATATATATATATATATATATATATATATATATATATATATATATATATATATATATATATATATATATATATATATATATATATATATAAACATATAAGTGGCAGACTCTGGCAAGTATTATAGTACCACTTTGTGACGGATTTTTTGGTCCGCCACAATTTTTAGAGCTAAGAAACCGTATTGTCATGGTTATTTTTGTACGAAAAACATAAAACTATGACATCCGTTATAATTAGCTTGCGGGATAGTAGTACTTAGTTTGTTTATATAACAATATTTGTGACAGTGTGAATATAACTAGCAACAGCGCTCTCTACATGGATGTTTTCAAATAAGCATTACCATATTAGTGGAGTATTTTTTAAACACAGCTAAACAAATTTATGGCGGATTTCTAAAAATAGAATATGCAGTGTTGCCGACTGAATACCGGCCCTTTTGTAATGCCAGCTGTTCGTTTATTGTGTCTCGAGTATAATTATGTCTGACTAAAAGGTTGATCAGGTAGTTTCTTCTATCATTGTGGGGTAATAAGAAGAATATTATACTGCTCAGGGTAGTGTTGTGTTTGTATTAAAACAGTTTGATGACCTTCAAGGTTGTATTTGTCTTTTATAATAAGAATATATTTTAGACATATAAGATATGTATTTTAATAATAAAAGGATTGCCCAAGTATTGAAAAGAATACCGAGACGAAGCTTCATACATAAATTAATTTTAAAACATTTACAAGTTGAAAATACATGGTAACAGAACGTGAATGTCACTCACATAATTGAAAACAAATATTTATTAGTTTTATTTTCACATCGTCAATACGTATGACTACTGCGACAAAAATTTCTATTTTTTTTCGCTTAATCGTCGTAACAAATGTCAAAACATAGAAAACATGATTTGGGAACGAATTTTTTTTGTGTCTGTCGGTCTGTATGTATGTTTGTAGCCACGAAAACTTTAGAACGAATTATGATATCGTCTTCAAATTTGGTTTACAGTTAGCACTCGACAATTGAAGGTTTCGGATTGTTTGTGGGTGAAATCGCTTTAGCGGGTAGGGGATATGAGAGGGGGGCTGATTTGGTGAAAATTGACATTTTCGTCTTTAAACTTGAATAATATAACGTTTATATAGGGTTTATTTATTAGAAAACTTTTAATTTCATCAAATATAATGGTATTCTGTGCTGAAATTAAATTTGGGTTTTAATGTGTGGGGGGTGGCATATTGTTAACAACATTTCGCTTTTTTTGTTGCTAAAACGGCGTAAAAAGTCTCAAAACATATAGAAAACTAGATTCTGGAACGATTTTTTTAAATTATTTGTCGGTCGGTCGGTCTGCCAGTATGTCGACATGCACGCCTGCCTCAGTTAATAGGCGCAATAACTTTCGAAGTTTAGTATTCAGTTAGCGCCCGCCAAAGGAACTCTTCAAATTGCTTTTGGGTAAGATCGCTATTCAGCGGGGCTAGGATATAAGTAAGGGGCGAATTGGTGAAAACTGACATTTTTTCAATAAAACTCGAGTAACATAACGTTTAAAAAATTTATAGGTACAGGAATACAAATATATTCTCTTTGTGGTCTAGTCATGGGCTCTAAATTCATTCCATGAGAATGTATTTCTGGAGAGAATAAATTATCACAGCTTTCTGAAAGTTATGATTCAATTTGCAGCACATTTTTTTTGTAACCCGCGTAGGTAGATGTCTGAATTTTCGGTTATAGTTATTTTTCATAACGATTTATCTTATGACACGAGAAAAACATTTACACGTTCAAGGTGTTTAAAAAAGAATGTACATTATTCTGAAACATATAAAAATAGCCTCGGTCGTCCAGGGCTAAGATCGTGTGCCTCTGAACAGAAGGGTACTGGGTTCGATTCCCAGGGTTCCCCTTTCACCTTTTCATAGTACATACTGTAAAATAACATAAACCGAGGTTAAGGTCTTGTACTTGAGCAAGTTGAATGTATGCACGTTCCACGCTTCGTAGGGGGCGTAAAGCCGTATAGGTACCGTGTTCATGGGCACGTTAAAGATCCCTACCTTCCTTGCAGAATGGTCGGGGTTCGGCAAAATTTCCAGGAGGTGCGGTAAGGTGAAATTGCTCCCTGGCGTCGGTGATTGGCCATAGTCGCGGAAACAGACCGGCCTTAACCCTTTATAGGGCAAAAGTCTTCCCATTATTATTTCGAGCTAAATTTTTGATGGTAGATTCCACAACCAGTTGTAACAATGAATACAGGCCTATTTTGAGAAAAAGTTGTTTTTTTTTCAAAAAAATGGGTGGGAAATATTTATCCCAAAGGTCACTTTGTACGAAATACATTTCTAATTGGGCACTGGGTTAATAATTTCCCACTTGATACTTGAAAGAGTTTATTTTCTAAAAACTGAAAGCAAGAATTTACTACATAACTAAAAACTGGATTATTGACAAAAAATAAAAATAAACATTATGGGTATTATTGGTGCCAAAAAAAAAAAGAGTTTATCAGGTGTGAAATGACGAAAAACAGTTTTTGCAGAGCGCCACTTGACAAGTTTTGCAAATCACATTACTTCTTTTTTCTTTTTGTTTCGTACTACAGCCAGCACATCTTCTCCATGTAGGGATCTTTTCAGGCAAATGTGTTCCGACATTTACATGGCGTATAGTGTTCTCCACTGTAGCTGTACCACTTCTCCTTTTTTTCCCGTAGCCCCTCATAGGGGAAAAACCTGGTTTAGATTTTGAGCAAAACTTGTTTATTAGTTCATTCACTAACAACGACCTGAATTGAAGATGACTTAGACCTTTTCGCTTGTTATTTTTCATATTTTGCGTGTAAATAATATAACCATTTACTATTGCACAGTCAATGAAATAATAAAAAATTTTGATCCACCAGCGCCTCGATTTTTGTGCAACATTGTAGGCAGATAACAGCTGATCCATTCTATCTACGCCGCCCATATATTTATTATAATCAGACACTGATTCTGGACAGTTTACTTCTTCACGCTCCCCTTTCGCATTTCTCCTCTTTACTTTTGTACTCTTTGAAGGATCATGCATAGTGCTCAAAACACATACTGGCTTACTACCACGGTCCATCCATTTAGATACACTTATGTCCCCTGACATTGCATGATCCATATCTGACTTTCTCATTTCTTTATTAGACTTCAAGTAATTATGAGGAAAAAATTTTCTGTTGGTACGAAACGTCCCACAGGAAAATATTTTCTTTTTTAGAAGTTCCGCTGCTAATTTTACAGAAGAAAAGAAATTGTCAAAGAAAATGCAGTATCCTATGCCTTCTAATGCCTCTACCAGTTTTAAAACGACTCTTTCACCAAGACTGTATGTAACAGCACCAGTTCGGTCCTTTCCAGTGTACACATCAAATGAAATCATATACCCGGTAACAGCACAACACATAACCCATATCTTGAACCCTCTTTTGATCGGTTTCTGTGGCATATATTGTTTCATCGCAGATCGGCCTTTGAATGCCACCATACTTTCGTCAACTGAAATAAATCTTGAAGGGCGGAAGGAAACTTTAAATTTTTTTCCAAGGTAGTCCAAAACAGGCCGCAATTTGTACAATCGATCAAAATCAGGAGAATCTCTTGAAGGCATTTTGGTATTGTCAGCTAAGTGCAAGTTCCTCAAAATTTTCAAAAAGCGCTTGATAGACATTACACGTGCTATTCTTTCACAATGAAAATTTTCGTCTCTGGACCAGTAATGCCTCATACTAGATAACGAATGAAACCCCATGAAAATTACAATTCCTAACCAAGCCTTTAACTCTTCAATTGACAGATTAAGTTGTTGGCCCCTTTGGGTGGCATATAAATTAGACTGGAATACAATTTCTAGTAAAAGAAATTCAGAAAAAAATAGAAAAAAATATTGCAGGGGGCTGTTAATGTCTGCTGGGGTCACAGTTGGGCCAAACGGTTCTGAAAATACACAGTCGTTGTAATTTTTCGGATTTTCAGTTTGTTTAGACCAGTTAAACGTTTCCTGTGATGTGTTTTTGGGATTAACATTTGTATCGCTATCGCTATCTTCCGACTCTTGAAAACCAGAAACGCAGATTTCTTCATCGCCACTATCATCTGTAGACTCTGGTACATAATCTGACCCAGATTCACTGTCTTCCTTAGGTGAATCTTTTTCGCAAGAAGTCCCGGGCAAAGATGAGTTGAAAGAATGAGATTTAGGAGCTCCTAACTGACCATCTTCGGCATCCGAATCACCGCCAATGTCCGAATATATCGCCTGTTCATCAGTTATTGCTGCTAACTCACTTGCTGCTTCATTCACTAATCGTTCAAGTTCTCTTGATGAAAGCCCGGCCATAGCTAAAGAATGGAAAAAAATACACCTTTATATACAAATTTTAAAAGAAATGGTAAAAAAATTTATATTTTTTTATGAAATCGAGATTTTTCTCTGGGGTTTGAGAGAATTTTTCGATCTAAATAACTTTCATAAAAGTACCAAAAGGCTTGTAAATAGTACAGAACACTTAAACTGTTTTGTTGTATTGTTTTGATATGGTTGTGATAAATAAATTGCTGCCGTATGCAAAATTACCACAGCACGCCGCTGTAAATTATCATAATTTTCTTTGAATAACAACTGGGCTGTAAGATTTTCATTTAAATATTTTATAGGGGTGTTGAAACATACGTTTATAAACATCAATTCAATAATATGATGTTGTCTGTGTTTATGAGAACGAAAAAAATAATTATAGAAACAAGTGATGTCCTAACCTATAATTCACGGATTCTAAATACAAATGTATACTGTTAAACAAATATTTATACATTTGTATTAAAAACTATGTAATCATAAAACTATATAATAGATATTTATTATAAAGCATAGTTACCTTTATAATTAGTTCACACGCAAAGAAAAATCACAATTATAAACTGAAAACCACCTGTTTTCCAGAAAAGGGAAGCGCTACATGCTCTTTGGGATGTATGATTCCCACTTCGTCCCCTCCACAGTTGATGAGTGTGACCGTTCCTACATCGTTGCGCGCTCTATGATCTTTATACAATAAAGCGACGTTAAAACTAACTGGGATTTATAAGAACCAAAGATCGTTCCCTGCAGAGGCGGTGGGAAATATATTTCCCAATGACCTATAAAGGGTTAAAGTACAAAAAAAAAACAAACAAAAAACGCATATTATATGGGAATTTTAAGAAAAAGTAAACACTTTATTGTTGATCCACTTATTTAACCAATCCAGAAAAAACTTTAGGATTAATGAAATCATCCGATTATGCTCATCTCTAGTTTATTCTAACATTTTTTGTACTGGTCTCAATTTTTAAACCACAAGGACTAGAGTTATTAATTCTCTATGGATAGTTTCTTGTTCTATGCCGTGTTGTTCAAAAACTACGAAATGTCAGCTTGACGTTTGTCTATTGTGTGTAATCTGAATGTGTAATTTGGATCTCAAAGTATTAACTTTTAACTTACTGATTATATTATTCTGGTGAAAAAAATATTTTTTACTGAATCGACTAAATTAGTAGTTATAATAAGCGTACAGTGAAAATGTGTGCTGTTGATGAAAGTAGACTAAGACAATGGTTAGGGAAGGTAAATTCTTAACTCAGTAATGTTTCAACAAACAATTAACTAATTTATATGTATTTTACTTTAGTATCTAAATCCTGAAGTAACATTAAGAGATATTTTATCAGTGACAAACCATTATCAAGGCCTTCATCCCAGTCAAGATGTTTACAGTAAGTCTTTTTAACCTGCATAATCTTACTACTATTTTTGACAGTTGGTTCCCTATTTTTGTTGATGAATCATTGTTAATCAATGTAATTGCATATACATTTCAAACAGAAAGGAGTTACTCTTTGTGACAGAAATTTATTGTTTAGTTATTTAACTGTAGAGCCATTATGATATTACTGCCATTATTTGTGTGAATGCTGTTATATTTGACCTAACAATTTTTTTTAAATAGCTTTTATCGATGGTACTCGAATGGACTTGGTCAGTCTAACTGGTACAATTCCGGTTAGGTACAAGGGCTTGGTCTACAATATACCAATATGTATCTGGCTGATTGATACTCATCCAAAAAATGCTCCTATTTGCTATGTGAGACCTACTTCAGATATGTCTATAAAGGTTTCAATGTTTGTTGATCAGAATGGGAAGATATATTTGCCTTATCTTCATGATTGGGTTCCGGTAAGTTCTTTTTTCTTTGAATAAAAATGAATTGTTTTTTACCTATTTAAAGTTATTTAAATTAAATATTAGCTAATGATGCCTTTAGAACTCCAGCATTTGTCAGGTTTACATATAGCATTTGAAAATCTATAATGTTGCCCACAATTGTTTACCAATATCCAACACTTCTCTTCCACCTTAGTGATGGGTCGTTATTTAACTGTCAGCTATTTTTAAGCTGTTACCGAGCCGTAACGGTAACCACCAGTTATCGATTTATAAAAATAACGGCTTAAAAAGTAACGCTTTTTACACTAACCTAGAATTCGGAGTCGTGTCTGTTTCAGTTCTACTGCAACTAGGTTCGATGAATAAACATCGGTTTTCATCAGCAACTGTTATTTAACCATTTAACGGGATGAATAGCCTTGAGATTGGGAATGCTCGCTCTCGCTCACAGCTTTAGGGACGTATGATCTTCGGTACAATAAAACGGTTTAATTTTAATTTTAACTTTAACCGGTTGTTGATGGGGATACGGCATACGGACACTAATACACAGAGTTATTCTGTTAAACTGAGAAGCTGTTATTTTTGAAACAGTTGAGTTTCCCACTAGTATGTAAAGCCAAATATTTAATAATAAAAAATGTTGGGTGAAAAGATGAATTTCTGTAAAAACGTGTTATTACTTTCACTATAGACAACACAAAATAGGGTTATTTCACGTGAAATTAAAGTACTTATTTATTTAAATTTATATACATTACCTAAGAAAACAGTTTTTAAATTTATATACATTACCTAAGAAAACAGTTAACACGTCATTTTCGTTTGTCTGATAATAGTTATCAAATTGATTAAAAAAATATGATACAACATTTTTTAATATCTATATACATTTCAATATAAAAAATTAAATGAATATATATATATATATATATATATATATATATATATATATATATATATATATATATATATATATATATATATATATATACAGGCTGTTTCCAAATTGATGCGAAACATTTTACAGGGTGATTCTTTGGCGAAAAATAAGGGGTGTCTTTTTATTAAGTTTTTCTTGAAACCCCTTCTCCTCCAAGTTACAGCCCTTTGAAATTTTTGAAACTAATTTTAAAACAACGAATATTAAAATAAGTAAATAAACAATTAATACTATATATCTTCCAAATTTTTATGGAGTTCTTAGAATCACTCCCTGTGTAGCAATAAAAGTTCTAACGTCTAACGTCCCAAGGCATGATAAATAATGATATTTATTGATTCTTGCTGTGGCATTGACATTTACGTAAAGACCCTGATAAAATAAATTTGTGAGAAATGACTAGTTTATAATTCCTAAAACATCTAAGTAAATTCCTATAGAAGACTCCTTTCTGATTTCTAAAAGTTTCACTTCAGAGTGGCAAAAGAATTACGACACGCTTATTATAATTTCTTAACCCTTTGTTTCCTTTTCATATCGACAAAATTTGAGATTTATACACTACGTGAAATAACGGGGTAAAAATACAATGCATTTATACTAGTGTGCTCGCTATCGCTCACAGCTTTGGGAATGTAGGATACTATCGATCGACTATCCAGTTTAAAATAACTGAAGCCGTTATTTTCAGCTGTTATTATTAAATAACGTTAACGGCTTCAGCTGTTAACAGAAAATAACTGTTTTTCCCATCACTATTCCACCTTGATATCTAGGTATGCTTATCCATTCAATGTTACTATGGATGTGATGCATTTGGATTTTGTTAGTAGTATTTGCAACTTTCTGTTATCGTTGTCCGTTTTATTCTAGTCCACAATTTCCATAACAATTGAGTGTAGCACATGCATATGTGTCAGGTTCTTGCTGTTGAGATGTGCTTGTACCAATTGTTTTACTCACTTAGTAAACTCATTTGTTAGTTGGTCTTCCTTACACAGTGCCTCTTCCTTGTCTGTTGTATTCCCAGCTATTTATAACATTCTGCTGTATAATTGAAGCCATTTGCTGATCATTATCTGCATTTCATATACCCTTGGTTGTACTTTCCTTTGACCATACATAAGGTGTGACATTTGTGAAGTCCACGTTGTATGTTACTATCTCTGGAAAACCCATCAACCATTTTAAGCAGTGGTTCCAGCTGGTTCTTTGTTAGGCCTTCATATATAACATGTGATTTAGCCTCATTTGCTCTGTGCCATTGCTTTCTACACCAAAGCCGTATCTAGTGTAATTTAGATGGTTTAATTGTAGGTTCAATGTATGGTAGAACCACAGTGGACTTGGCAAGTCACCTAAAAATATACCTCTTCTAATTGATATCGTGTTAGTTACAATCTTATCAGCTGATTGTACTAGTATTTAAATTTTTGTTAAGACATTGTGTGTTTTATTATTAATATTATTTTAGTGAATTTTCAAAATATTTTTTAAACACAATATCTCCCAAATTGTTTAAGTGATTGAAACGAAAATTTACAACTTAAAAGAACATAGACAGACGTGGCTGTGTACCAATTTTCAAGTTTTTTGATCAAAGAAAAATAAAGTTATTCTAAATTAATATTAAAATAATCCTCGACATCACTTCAGATTTTGTACTGCAATATCCACAATGTTAGACAAAGACAGATGAGGTTACCTGTACTGCTATGCTATTTAGATAAATCGTAGATGGAAACAAACGGCAGTTAAATTATTGCAACATGTCAGCATGTAGAACATTGTAGAGAAGTACAACAGGGACGCCATCTCGATGCGGAACCAGGTAGTATGTTGTCACAGCAGCTCTAGTTAACATAAAATGTTATAGGTGGAGACGTGTAAAATGTTTGGTATTTTACAACTGCCTTTTAATTAATCTAGCATATTCAAAACATGGATATAAATATTGAAAATAAATATTAGACGATGGTTATAAATGAAAATTGAGAGGTAATGACTTAAAACAATACAATTTTGCGTAAAATAGAAAATCTATATATCAGTAAATCATATTCTTAGAGCAGTGTTAACACTTGGTTTTTAATGTTTCTTAATTGACCACCACAGGACCCCTTAGACATTATTATTATTGTATAACCGGGGGAAGGAACTAATGCATTTTGTAATAATAGCAACCATATAAGCATTTTTATAGTTTGTCTCCGTGCGAAAGACAATATTTGGTAGGTTCGTTGTGTTAAATTTATACCACGGGCGTCAATGTTCTTTGCAAGTATCAAGACCTGGTAGCCCAGTGTAGTCTTGGACAAAAGCCAGGTTCGTACACTCGCGAATTGCGAAATCGCCGCGAAACTTATTACTATTGGTTAATTTAAAATAATATCGTAAAACTGTTATTTTTTTTTTAGATTTTATAAATGTGTTTGACAAATTTTTGTGTGCATACAATTAGAAGTGATTTTTAATCAAACCTATGGCTCTTAACACACAATCTAAATGTCTTCTATACTTTTAAGTTTGTGTAGCCCCGATGTTAATTAAGGGCCACCCTTCATTATACTTACTTATCTTGTGCTTATATATGTAATATAAACAAAAAAAGAAGTGAAACAGCAAGTGAATTTTCTTACTTGGGTGCTGTATTCGATATTATCTGAAAAAGGCATTACAGGTGACGTTATGGGCGGTAATTTCAGTACATTTACAGTTTACTGCATTTAGGGTTTTTAGAAATTTTTTTTCCGAAACATGCTTGCAACCCTCCTTGGATGCACAAGCCACAAGGCAAATTTGTTGCAAACAACCCCCAAGAAAGTTAAGGAACCAAGAATGAAGGGGGTGCTGGGCGGGGAGGAAATATGGGCCGAAAATGCTGAAAAAAATATTTAGTAGGATTTTGAAAAGATGCGTTTTTCACATTTTGCAGCAATACCTCCTTTAAACCCTGTCTACCCCGCACCGCATCCATATTCGCCCAGGTCCAGTACCTCTCTTGGGGGTTGCCCCCAAGAAATTTTTCTTGTGCTTTATGCTTTGCAGGTGGTTGTATGCATGAACAAGGGGAAGTCAAACCCCCTGTGTTTTTGGGTGAGGGGGCGGAACCCTCTTCAACCTGGGGGTTATTATTCCCCTTCTGCATGCATACAATCACCCTCAAGGCATGAACCAGGGGAATTTTTTTAATGCTTAGCTTTCTAGTGTATTTTTTGTTGAGTATATTTCCTGTTTATCAATTTCTTTGTTTAAGTTTTGTATCCAAATTACTGTATAAATATTTATTATAGAGCTGATGTTTTGCTTGCCTTTCTGTACCTTTTTTTTACTGTTCCTAAGTAAATAAAGTAATGTTTTATAACTTTTAATATAAGGTTAAATTACTATAATATATTGCTCTTATGAAAATTCACTACCGTAACGCATTTGCTGCATCCCGAACGTTTTTATTATTATGCTTATGCTCTATTCATGCTTTAATGAAAGTTCATCTATGGGAGGGTTTGCAAGCAAAAAGCTAATGTAATTTTTATTCCGATTGAGAGAGCTACTACTACTACTACCAGTCACGGCATAACCATAAAAGGGTAGGCACACTGCGAGCCTATGCTATTTATTATCAATGAATCTCATACCACATTATCCCTTTATGAATTATGTCATTCTATCATTATCCATACGGTCTATGTGTCCAATCCATCTAAGCATGCTGGTGTCATACTTACTTTTGATAGAATTTTCTACATTACATTCGCTAAGAATTCTCTAACTCTCGGTGATTTACCTGTCACTCCTCTCAGTAGTCCATTTCAACAGCATTCAATTTACTTAATGCTCTGCCTGACACCAAATTTTCAGACCCATACAAAACAATCGGTACTAGTATGCAGTTATATACAGCCACTTAGGCCTCTTTAGATATGGATTTACTCCTAGCTACTACGGTCATAGTTCATAGTACCTTTCTGTCTGCATTTACCCTACTTTGTATCTCATCATCTATTCTTACATCATTTAAAAATTCGTAAATATCTAAAATTCCTTTACTTTCTCTATTAAATTACCATTTATCAAGGGACTGAAATTTCTCGTTGCACTGTCTTTATCAAGCACCATAACTTTACTATTCTCTGCGTTTTTACGTAGATTCATTTTATTTTTTACTGTCATCATCAGCGTCCAATAACACTTTTACCTCTGAAGCATTCATTTAATAATATAATAATAATATTAATTGCACTCACAGTACAAATGGACATGTTCAGCGAACTGTTTTTCAACATATCCAGCTACAGAAAAAAAAGTTAAAACAGGGTAATATCAAGTTCATGTGTCCCTGCTAACAGACTCTGTCCCAAAGCATATTTTACATCCCTTAATGAAAGGGAAGCTATACCCTTTCTATGCAGATAATTGAATAGGTAAGATATTAAGTAACAAAAGGATCTTTTAAAACTTGCAGCTCTATGTATAGGAACAGTCAAGTAACTCGTGCCTCGCAGGAGTCTGTCATGTACATCAGTTCGAAGGCTGACACAGTCATATAGGTAATCAGGTTTCCTTTCCCGAACAACCTTGATTACTAAGGTGGCATAGTGAACAAGTCTCCTTTCTTGCATGTTCAGCCAGTCCAGTGCCCGCATGTACGGCGTAACGTGAGCAAAACGGGGTACGTGGAGAACAAATCTCACACACCAATTCTGCACCTTCTGGATACGGTACCCGTCCAGACGCGTCAGGCAAGCACCCTATACATAATCACCATATGTGAACAGTGACAGGATTAGTGAGTTCACCAAAAGTTTATGTGCATCTTGGGGAACACAATCACATGTCTGGAGAACTGCAGGTTCCCATCCAGTATCAATCCCAGATATCTGGGATTATCCGATGCATTCTGTCTCCGTGCAAACTTCTGCTATACATTTGTCCATGAATATGAAGGAACTTATTATTTGGCGGTTATTATCGTTCTTATTATTATAATAATTAAATATTGTATAATTTTGTCACAATAGCTGTACTAGTGATTTTAAAAAACTTGGTAAAACACATTTTCCATATCTCACAAATGAATAAATGTGGCTTTTTTTTTGTTGACAGAATTCTTCTGACTTATTGGGCCTAATACAGGTTATGATTTGTACATTTGGAGATCAACCACCTGTTTTTGCGAAGCCAAAAGATTCTGATGTTCCATATCCGGGCTCAGGAGGTAAGTCAAAAAACTGCATTTAGAGATTGTATTTACTATACTTAGAGTTCCAAGTTTTAGTCAGTGACATCAGTGTCTAAAGGGGAGATGAAATTTGAAAGGCATGTATATATCTTTTTATCAGTGCTTAATGTCTTGAATATTAAATACGTACAGCTCAAATGAAACAAACCCCATGAGGAACATTTTTGTTTATAATTATATGGACTATAAAATAACACAAATATAAGTAATTTATATTACTAGTGGTGCAATGAATAGAAACATTTGCTTCCAATAATGAACATGTGGAAATATTGGCCTTAATGGGACCCTAAGGTTTTCTGTCCTCATCACCACACTTGTTTTGAGCGGACATTGTATTGCGGTTGCCATTACAATCAAGATCACTCTAGTTTCTAATAACTTTTAGTGGGAAGTCGGACTCCAAGATTTCAAGTCCAAGCTCTAGCCAAATAAATTATATGGGTGTTTTCCCTACATGCTGGAAACTTAGTTTCATTCTTCCAATTTTTAAATCTGGTGACAGAGGTCTTGTTGAGAACTACCGACCGATAAGTATTCTTAGCGTTATTCCTAAAATTTTTGAGGATCGTCTGTGTGAGACTCTTACTTCTCTCCTTAGAGGTTCAATCATTGACCAGCAATATGGATTTATATCAGGTCGTTCTGCTGACCTAAACCTGTTGGTGTACAGTGCCTACTTGTCGGAGTCCTTGGCGGCAGGTATTCAGGTTGACTCTGTTTATACCGACTTTTCCAAGGCCTTTGACAGAGTGAACCATAACCTCTTAATCCATAAGCTACATATGTTTGGTGTTGGCGACCCTCTTCTCAGCTGGATAGGTAGTTACCTTTCTGACAGATATCAGGTGGTGCGGATAGGGAATTTTATGTCCAATGGGATAAAGGTTTTGTCTGGTGTGCCACAAGGTTCTCACTTGGGGCCCTTGCTTTTTAATATCTTCATTAATGATATTCATGAGTGTTTTTCTCATTGTAGATTTTTGTTGTTTGCTGATCTAAAATTATTTTCCGGGATTACAAGTCCCTCAGACTTTTTTAAGAATCAGTACGACATTGACAACTTAATAAGCTGGCGCCTTAACGATGGGATGAAACTCAATCCATCTAAATGCCAATCAATTTCTTTTTATAGAGGAAGGAACAGACCTATTACATCAACGGTGTACCATTGAAGTCTGTTGAATTAGTTAGAGATTTGGGTGTTGCATTTGATTCATCTTTTTCATTTATTCCTCATGTTTCTAATGTGATTTCTAAGTCTCTGAAGTTGCTTGGCTTTGTTAAAAGATGTACCTCTGATTTCACCAACATCAGATCTGTTAAAATTCTTTATTTTTCTCTTGTACGTCCTCATCTTGAATATGCCTCTTCTGTGTGGTCTCCTTACTATGCATGTCAATCAGTCAGTCTTGAACAAGTACAGTGCAAATTTTTAAAGTTTCTTCTTTTCAAAAGCCACCATGACTGTAGTGGTATCGATGATTTACTAACATATTTTAATATCATGCCTCTTGATGTTCGACGTAAACAAAAAGATTTAAAACTTTTTTATAATATAATTAACTTCGAAGTGTCTTGTCCTAACTTACTTTCTATGATCAACTTCTTTGTTCCACCAAGAGTAACTCATTCAAAGAGTTAGTTTCTTGTCGCTTTTCATCGTACCAACTACAGTCACAACTCTTATTTGATTAGATGTTCAGTGTTGGCCAACAAATTGTCAGATGAACTTGACTTTTTCACAAGAAAATCAGTTTTCTTAAAACAGCTGTCACTTTGTAAGTTTAGTTAATCGGTACTTAATATTTGTTGCCTATATTTTGCCTATATTGCCTATTTTTATTTTATTTAAAAATTTTTTTTTTCATTTTGTCTAACTTGTAACCATTTTGTATGCTTTATTAACTGCTTTTATTGTATATATTTTGTAAAATGGGCTCCTGGCCCGTAAATAAATAAATAAATAAATAAAGTAGTAGTGTCCTTTGGTTTACTTGATGTGCATTGCTTATTACACTTATTTCAGATTTAATATTAAAATGATTGTCTCAGCCATTAAAAAACGAAATTTTATAATGTTGTTGTTAGAACAAAAACCCATTTGAAATTAAAAACAGTGTAAAACCAGAAAAGGAGTTTCAATTAGAAATTTAAGAATGAGGGAGAGAAATTAAACCAAGGAAGAACAAAAATGAAGAATACCCCTGATGGACTTCAAAAATTATAAGCCCAGTGAGGAAAGATGAATCATACAGTGCATACAGAAAGCTCAGGCATACGAGAGGCACCCAAAAGAAACTGAACTGATGTTGTGGTGGGCGGAGTTTTTGTAGTAGTACATTCTGCTGTTAGACCATGAGGAACATTTTTAGGTTTATAATTATGTGGACTATAAAATAGTAGTAGCAGCAGTGGTGGGGAGGCTAACGCCAGGCAAGTAGGCCACAATGGGCCCTTTTTGCCAACCCCGGCAACCCAGCAACCGTTCTCTACACTTCCTCGGTTCCGTCGCCAAACCGCATCGACTTCAAAATGAAGGCCATGAAAGTCTTACATTGGACGGTACTTACCTGGTTTCTCTGCAGAGTCCTCGAACCGAACAATTCTGTTCGAAGACTCCCAAAAGCCTCGCATTCACACAGGTAGTGGTAAGATTTCTCTTCATTCTCGCCGCATTCCTGGCAAATGGGATCCCTCATGACACCTATCAGTGTGAGGTGTCTTCTAAGGGCACAGTGACCTGTCAGCACCCCAAGGATGCGGCGAAGCGCAGGTCGACTTCTACCCAGAAGCCAGACAGTCTTGTCTCTGTCCGGCCCCTCCACGAAGTCCCTCGCCTGCCTACAGCCACCGACTGACCCCCAGTGCCTCTCCATGTCCACCTCAGTCCACCTGTCTAAGGCAACAGAGACCGTATTCCTACTTATGCCTATCGCAGGCTCCGGGCCACAGAACGGCCACCGGGAACCCAGTCTTGCGAGGTCATTCGCCATCTCACACCTTGCTACGCCACAGCATCCCGGAACCCAAACAAGTTGCACATCCTTTGTCCTGGCTAGTCCCTTAAGGGCGTCAGCGCACTCCTGAACCAGTGTTGACCTAATTCTGGCCGCACAGACTGCTCGGAGGACCGCCTGGCTATCCGAGCAAATGTATACACCTTTCTCAGGGCTGATCCTCACATCCTGTCGATTGGCTACAGACAGGATAGCGTACACCTCCGTTTCGAATGCCGTGTTATATGCGCCCAGAGCATAACTCTCGCGCACCCCTGGCTGTCGATGTATATTCCAGCCCCGGAGGATTGCTGATTCTCCAGCTGCGATCCGTCGGTAAAACAGACGAGGCTTGCGGGCTGGAATGCAACCTCATTTTCCCTCCACTGATCCCTACTGGGGATTCTGAGGGTATATGGCCTAGTCAACCTAATATCGTCCTCTGCATTCCGTACCTTGATGGTGGATTTCGGATGTTCCTTTTCCACCTCCTTGGCGACTCTTGCATGATCTGTTATTGTTCCCTCTTTGCACAAGTTTCCAGAGTCTCTCATTCGAAGCTGCGACGCCATAGCCTCCCTTCTGATACAGATGGGAAGCGGTGGCAGCATCAGCAAGACCTCTAGCGCGGCTGAGGGTGTCTTCCTCATAGCGCCTGTGATCCTCAGGATTGCCAGCCTTTGGAGTTTGGCCAGATTCTTAGTAGCAGTTTGGTTCACACCACACCACCAGACCAACGCCCCGTAGAGGATTCTCAGCCTGACGATCACAGTGTAAATCCAATGAAGGATCCGAGGATTAAGTCCACAGGTCCTCCCTATCACTGGATGCAGCTGTCAGAGGGTCGCTACTCCTTTCCTTACTACTTGTTCTATTTGCACCCCATGTTAATTGGAGTCCAGTACCACCCCCAGATATTTGACTTCCTGCACTAAAGCTAAGGGTTTTCCAAACATCACCGGCGCCCTGAACGCCTCCATATTCCTCTTCTTGGTGAATAGGATCATCTCCGTCTTAGCTGGGTTTACGGAGAGTCCCAGCTCACCACACCACCTTTATAGTCCAAAAGATGGACTATAAAATAACACAAATATAATCAATTTATATTATACGAGGTGTCACTAAAATAACGAGACTATTGCAGTAAAATATTCTATTTTGTTATACATATTTAGTTATTATCACCTTCAATATACACTCCTCCTCTATCCTTACAACCATCCATGCAAATTTTCCATTGTTCGAAACAGTGCTGGAAGTCTCCTTCTGTGGGCTCCCTCATGGCATGTGTCGCTTTTTCTTTCACAGCTTCAACATACTGAAATCTTGTGCCTTTTAATGCAGATTTGACGATGGGAAACAGATAAGTCACATGGTGGAAGGTCAGGTGAATAACGTGAATGATCTAACACTGGGATTGTTTACTTGGACTAGAAACGTCTTGACAGACAATGCAGATTGAGCAGTGGCGTTGTCTTGATGGAGAACTCATGTCCACAATTCGGGTCGTTTTTTCCTTATTCTTTCACGGAATTGAGCCTCAAGGTAGTAATGTCGATTATTAGTTTGACCTTCAGGAACCCAGTGAAGGTACACAATCCCATGAATATCGAACAAAACAATCATCATTGCTTTGAATCTTGATTTGCTCATTCGAGCCTTTTAGGTGAAGTTGGACCCTTCCAAAGCATGAATTGGCGCTTAGTTTCAGGATCATAAGTGACAAATCAAGATTCCTCACATTATCACTCTTTCCAAGAAGTTCGGGTCATTCCCAATGGCATTCAAAGTGTCAGTAAAAATATTTTCGCGAGCTTCTTTTTGTTAAATCATGAGAATTTTAGGCACCATTTTAGCATACACTTTTTGCATGTTAACTGTTATGTAAAATTTGCCTTACCAATTTTTGTCAATTTCTTCAGTTTCAGCAATTGTACGAATAGTTAGCCGACAGTCAGATCGAATCAGATTACTAACTTTTTCAATATTGTCATCAGTTTTTGACCTGGAAGGGCGAACTGGGCGCGAATCATCTTCAACATCTTTGAACAGATTTGAAACTAAATCAAATACAAAAAATTCTGGACGTAGCATGTGCGTTATGGAAGTGACTTTTCATAAAATCGTTTTTAATAGCACATATGTCTGTTTATGCAAGTAGGCATCAATTTGGGCACCGGTGTAATTTATATAGTAGAAACAATGTACCGTATTTTATCAAAAACTTATTGTTTCAAAATGTATAAAAATTTTCCGAAAATAGATATAAAAATGTTTCCGAGAAAAAGTGGTTTAGCAAATTGAGTTACTGAAATTTAAAGCATTCAATAAAAATTCGCTACCAAAACGCACTTATTGCATCTCGATTTTTTTCTTACAAACATGCATCATATTTCGATGAAAAATGCAATCATATGAGGGATGTCCGAAAAAAAAAAAAAATTGTAGGTATTACCAACTACTTATGGCCCACCTGTAATTGTCAAAATAATTTTATAAGATGCAGCTCAAGACACCCTATAATTAACATATATAATTTTTTTGTTGTATCTTGAATAATATGGCACATCCTTAGTTTGGCTTTAAGCTGTTGGATTGTGTATGAATAAATAAATAAATAATAACCATTATATTGAGCTTCACCGTAGAAATATGTCACCCTGTATACATCTAAACAGATAAAAACTGAAACTAAACCCGGATATGGATTCCAGGGGGCCTAGATTGCACTCATTTAAAGAAAGCTTTTTAAAATTCAAAAGTCACGGTCCCTCATTAATGATTTTTTTTCTACGAAAATTAGTTAAAAATTATAGACTGTTATATCATAAACTTAACTCAACCTACTACCAAAGCACAATACCCAAAGGTTGCAGTGCTATTGGGGCAGCAAAGCCGCGGACGAGCCCTGAGGGTGAAAAAAAAAACTACTACCAAAGCATTAGAGAAAGGGTTTATTTGAAATGAATTTTCTGCAAGTATTTGAGTAAAATGAAGGACAATTATGGTTGGAGCTGAAACGTAAGGGTTTGTAGAATACTCTTCTTGCGACATTTTCTTTACATAACCTATATTCATTTCAGGTTCTTTGCCCAAATGTTGCCAATGTTGACTTTTCAAATCGCGACTTTGACGTTTTGAGGAAAACCGCAATTTTTTTTTCTTTAAATGCCCGAACTTTTTTGTCCTTTGACTTACAGACCTAAATTTTTGTTCATGGTTTAATTTTTATAATACAAATCAGTGTACCAAATTTGGTTGCCCTTACTTTGTTATTTCCGGAGATGTTAAAATTTTCTGAAAGAAAATACAAAATTTTACGGGAAAACCTGGGCACGCACGCACTTACACGCCCACACACACACACACACACACAAACACACACTAATTCGCTAAAAGAAATGCAGAATTATCAGAATTACAATTGAAACGATACAAAAGTAATTATTATTACTGCTACTATTTAGATGTATTTTTAATGTGACTAAATTGTCATTTTCATGCATAATAATATTTTTTTCTTTACAGCCTTCATGCCTCAGCCTGCTGGAGGCAACTCTTTCATGCCCCCATATCCTCCTGCGTTTCCTCAACCTGGCAGTGGTTTCAGCAACTTCCCGCCATACCCTCCGACTAGCACTCCTTCGTTTGGGGGTTACACCCCCTATTCACCTGCTCCCTACCCACCTTACCCGGGCAGCAACTATACCCCACCTGGCCCAGGCGCAATCCCTGGGGGTACTGGTACTATTAAAGATGAGCATATACGAGAATCATTACTTACTGCAATCGAAGAGAAATTGATGCGGCGAATGAAGGAACAGTTTCAACAAAACCAGGCAGAATTAGAGACACTGAAGAGGACTCAGGAGGAATTAAAACAAGGCAAGGCTAAGCTAGATGCCATTCTTGGTCGGTTGGAAAAGGAACAGGTAATGAGTTTCAAATAGTGCCATAAGTTATTTTATATCCGATTTAATTGCTCAAATGCAAGTTAGTTTTATTATATTTTACCAGCACAACATGTCTCTGACACTCAGGATTTCAAAGGTAGTTCAATTTTGTTTAGTGGAGTAACTGTCATTAATTTACTTAAGTCCTTTGCTCTTGAATAATCTGGAGAAAGTCATGCATTTCAAATGAGCGCGAAATTGGGCCCCTAGACCTCAAAACAAAGACCATATATATATATATATATATATATATATATATATATATATATATATATATATATATATATATATATATATATATATATGTATGTATACAGGGCCTTCATTAATTCCAGAGTCCCACGTGACCGCTTAAGTTAGGCAACCAAACATACATGGTTGTACAACCTGAATAAATTAATTCCCTAAGTCTGGCGTCTCTTAGTTCCTTTGTGGTTTTGTAAAAAATATAAAAATTATAATAAGGTGAAACAGTAAATGTCTTAAAATTTGAGTTTTCTTTAATTCTACTTCCACATTTACGCATTAGAGTGAAGAAAATATTTTTCGCAGAGCAAAAAATATTTGTTTTGCTCAGATGAGATTAAAATAGACCTATCGCGATGCGATGCGTTAGCAGCATTCCACTGATGATGTAATGTCATTTTTGAGGTTTCGAGGGTTGGGGAATTCAAATGTAACATTGTTAATTTTAACATTAATAACCAGTTCGTAAAAACATTATAAAATATTACTTTTATTTTGTATATATATATATATATATATATCAAAATAAAACAAACAAAAATGGCACAAATAAATAAACATAACCTTAACATGCCTACACTTTTAACTTACGTAAAAACGCAATGAAAATGCTAAGTTTTTTATAAAAACTGTTTATTTTTATTGTCCAACAGATAGAAAATTATTTGAAGAAGATAAACACTGGTCGAACTATATATATATATATATATATATATATATATATATATATATATATATATATATATATATATATATATATATATATATATATATATATATGTATCCATGCGATAACTCAAAAAGTTATTAACGGATTTTGATCAAACTCTGCAAGAATCTTTCTTTTATTAATAACTTGTACAAGTTCGTTAGCCAGCCCTATCGGACCAGTGTTTCTAAAAAAAAAATTAATTTTCCCAACAAAAAAATAAATAACGAAGTTATTTTGATAACATTTGGTTGGTATGACGCCCTCGTAAATACTTTACTACACACCAGAACTCAATTTTCTAGGTTTATAGAAAATTGAGTTATACAAATTTGAAACATTTAATGATAATTTGCTACCATAATGCACTCGCTGCATACCGAATTTTTTTTATATTCCATAGCGTTTAAAGGATACTCCCCCTTGTGATTTCGCTCTAAAGTCTGTTTATGGATAATGATTTGCCATTTAGATTTGCCACTGCCACAAAAAAGAAAAGAATTAGCTACTCTGAAAAAAGTTATAACTACAAAAAATAATTGACTTATTTCATTAATAAAGGAAAGAGTTAAGTTATATGTCAGGCTAAAAAACAAATTGAATAATCCAATATAACAGAAGAGAAAAATTTCCGGACGCAGCAAGTGGGTTATAGTAGTAAATTTCCATAAGAATTGTACACTATTATTATACCGCATATTACTAAAATGAATACTTTAAACTTACACAGACCTTGAAGATCGATTTCAAAGGTCCTAGTACCGGCACATTTGAAGAATTCTTACCAAAGTGTTACCATCGATATCTCTTATGAAAAAAATCTTGTGTTCTAACACCTTGTGAGAAAAATGCCCAAAACTCATGTTTCTGTGAAGCTAAAAATTAAATTTTGCTATATCTATAGATAGTGTAAGTCTCTTTAAAAGAAACTTGTATTAGAAATTTCATTGAAATTACAAATGCTTTCCAGAAGGAAACTATTCATATTGAGAAAAGTATCTGCAAATTATAAACGTAGCAATTATTTTTCCTTATTAACCGCCTGAATTATTTCGTTTTAGTCAACCTAATTAAACCGGTTTTTTCAATATCAAAAATAACAATGTCTGCTGGCAATTGTAATTTCAGACTCAAAGGTGACAATGTTATTCTGGTCATTTGTTTTCTGGTATTGGATTTCATAGCCTACTATCCTCAAAACGGCTTTTCTCAAAATTGTCAGTGCAATTACAAGATTTCTCAAGCATGTTGTACATCATTGGAAAGCTCTTTTCACAGGCTATCACATGAGCAAAAAATCCAATATGGCTGTTATAATATAAAAACAAACATTGATACCTGTAGCTCAAAAACCAATGACAATCCAAAGTTGAGAATAGCACAAAAAGATTACTCTGTAAAAAGTGTCCCGAAATGTGCAAGTCTTAGACATGTCAGATCAACGCCTACTTAGATATTGAAGAAAAGAGAACTCAACAAATTTTTGTTTTTTCAAAATAACTCGAAAACGAAAAGAGGCAGTGCAAAATACAAGTCATATTTGGAACGAGCATGAAATTCTACAAAACATTGCTAATTTAACCGTCTCCCTATTTCTAATAATAACGGAGAGCGCAATACATTCCTATCCAGTTTGGGACACACTGTATATATGTATATATATATATATATATATATATATATATATATATATATATATATATATATATATATATACATATATATATACATATATATATATATATATATATATATATATATATATATATATATATATATATATATATATCTATGTATGTATGTATGTATGTATGTATGTATGTATCTAACCGATGACTCAAAAAATAATCAATCGATCTGGATGAAACTGCGTAAGTACCTTTCTTTTATTAATGGCTTGAATGAGTTCGTCAGTCTGGGACAAGGTTTTCTTGGAAAAATTTTTTTTCTCTGAAAATTACAAAGCTATTTTAATGAAATTTGGTGGATATGTTGCCTTGAAAAAGCCCTTACTACGTACCAAAATTCAACTTTCTAGGTGTATAGAAAATTGAGTTATTTAAATTTGAAGCATTTAATGAAAATTCACTACCATATTGCACTTGCTGCGTCCCGAACTTTTTATGTTATCTGTGTGTAAAATACTATGTCAGACTACTTAGTCTTAGTATATTATTGCAATTCTCACAAACCTCAGGAAAGTTTCATATATATTTTAATTAATTGTAGAACCATTGAAGTTCATAAAGTCTAATAAAAAAATATATTATAATTTTGGCAACGCTATCCAGTTTTTGAGTTAGTAAAAAATTACATTACAAATTGGGCAAGGCTAATAAAAATACATTGCAAACTTTTTTGACAGTTTACTAGTTAGTATGTTGAAAATAATTTGTACAGGCCCTTCGTTAAGGTTGTGAATGCTCCAAAATGTTCATGATTAATCATATTTAATAATTTTTCTTAAAAGCATTTTTGTTGTGTTAGATGTTTGTTTTTTTGTTTTATTTAGAATGATCTGGACCGCAATATAACACTTTTACAAGACAAAGAGCAAGAATTGGACAAAGCACTTGAAAGACTTAGTAATCAAGAATCCATAGATGTTGATGATGCAGTTACCACCACCGCACCATTGTATAAACAGTGAGTAATTATCAGTAACCTAAACTCGTGAAAAAAAAAACAACTTTTAAATGTTTTTTTCTGAATTAATAATTTTGTTGAAGCATCCGACTAAGCATTTATTGTGTAACTTCATGTTTATAGGTTGCTGAATGCATTTTCTGAAGAAGCAGCACTGGAAGATGCCATCTATTACATGGGAGAAGCACTGAGATGTAGTGTAATTGATTTAGATATATTTCTTAGACAAGTTAGGACATTGTCAAGGAAACAATTTATGTTGCGTGCTTTGATGCAGAAGTGCCGACAGAAAGCTGGGCTTTCAGTTTGATTAGATAGCTGAATTTATTCAAGTATAAATACTATATATTATTATGCATGAACTTTTATCAAATAAGTGTGAACTACATTATCTTTTTTTTATTGTAAATGTTTTATCAATATACCTAAGGTTATATTAGTGAGTCTTTAATTTAGCAATATTTGCCTATATTCTTCAGTAATGAGTTTTAGGATGGTTACGTGTTAGAGGTGTGAGAGAAAATACAAATTATTTTTAAGAACTATAAGTCCTGTTATCTTCAAACTCGTGATTAAAGTTAACATTTCGGGGGAAGTGATTATCAAATCAGCGGGGAAAGAGAGTATAGTAATTATGCCCAAACAACAAAACATCCACATTTTATGATAAATCCAACTTTACCAAAAAACATAGCACATATTGCCGAATTTGATTGTCCCAGATTTTATTCAGTTTCAGTTACAAGGCTGAGATTTAACCACAGCTGCTTTCTAAGTCACGTTTTTAAAATTGATCTGAGTCCCAGGTTTGTACTTGTGACATCTCAGTGCGTTACCTGAAGCATATTATATTTTTTGCATGACAGACATATAGGACAGTCTTTCTCGGAAAAGTCCTTGACTATATTCACCCCAATAAAATTGCAAAATTTTTTGTTCAAAAATCGCAAATTTTGACATTTCACTTTCTTTCGTGGAAAATCATAACAATGGATTACCCGTTAGTCTGGCCCTTATAATATTCTTCATATCACTAACACTATGGATGAAATGCAATTTATCTTTAATACTTTGCACAAAAACTTTGGGGTGCAATTTCCCAATATTGCCATCAAATTTCATACTCGGATCATTACCTAATTGCATATGATCCATATTATAGTTTGGTATGATAGTCGCTTTAGAAATATCCTGTTTGGTTTCATTTTTAATTTCCTCTTTCATTTTAATTAATTGTTCAGTCGCTTCCTGCTCGACTCGGACCATATCCCTATCTACCGACTCCATACGCGTTTTGACATTTTTAATGTCGTACCTCCTCATTGCAGTTTCTTCCTTTATTTTGTCATGACTGTATTCCCGTGTCCAGCTCCGTCTTGATTATTTTATGGCTCTCTTGGCATTTTTCTTGCGTTATTTTTAACTCATCGTCCAGCTGATATATTTTTGCGTGGAAACTTCTTTCCATAATTTTCTTTTTTTTATATACTTCTGTTAAAATTTCTGTTTTGGTTTCTTGTATGTTTTCATATAATCTCCTGAAATTTTCCTCAGCATGTTTATTACATTCTTGCTGTTGTTTTTCTATTCCGAAAATCTCCTGTTTTATATTTTTTTCCATTCTAAAATTATCTTCTTTCATTTCATTTTTAATTTCATTTTTGTTTTCTTCTAGTCTGCTATTCATTTTTTATGGTTTCTTTCCATCATATCGAACAAAGCCGCGAATTGTTTATTCATTGATGATTCCTCTTCCATTTGGTTTTTTACTGTTTATTTCGGAGGGTTTTCTATCACGGTGGTGTTCTGCCCCTTTTCTTCCTCTGTTATAAAGGTTTCATCGCCCTGATATTCTGTTTCTTATTGTGATACAGTTTCTTCTTCCTCTTCCAAAATTTCCTTAGGCTCCCTCCATTCCTTGTACTGTTTAAATTTTTCTCTTTCCTGCTTTTCCATTTTCCCCGGATCCTCGGGTACGCTGATTATAGGTTATTCTGATTGCTTTGCCTTTTCTGCCCTAATTGGCTTTTTACTTTCTTGTTTTTCCCCGGACATAATTAGGCTTTATTAATTTTATTTCAATGTGAATTTACAATTTAATTATCCCCCTTTCTAAGTATTGACAAGTTTTATTATTATATTACCAAACATATTTAATTTACAGTCCTGTATTTTGCCAAAAAATGTTACTGTGCACTTTTAAATTAAAACTGTTTTAATTACTCTTGTAGAGACAAATTGTGGAGAAATGCGAGGAATCCTATCAACTATTACCTTGTTTTGCAAGATAATGTTCCTGTACACAAAATTTTTAATTCCCTTATAAATAACCCTCTGAAATTTGTTTATCATAAAACAATTTGTTATATTTGATTTGCAATTTAATTTTTTAAATTACAATATTATGACAAATTTTGTACTGTCTTAAAATACTAAAATTTAAGTTAACATTTCTGGGGAAGTGATTATCAAATCAGCGGGGAAAGAGAATATGGTAATTATGCCCAAAAAAAATCCACATTTTCTAATAAATCCAACCTTACCAAAAACATAGCACATATTGCCAAATTTGATTGTCCCAGATTTTATTCAGTTTTAGTTACAAGGCTGAGATTTAACCAGAGCTGCTTTCTAAGTCACCTTTTTAAAATTGGTCTGAGTCCCAGGTTTGTACTTGTGACATCTCAGTCCGTTACCTGAAGCATATTATATTTTTTGCATGACAGACATATAGGGAACTGTCCAGAGCTACTCAAACTGGGTTGTGAGCTTCATCTCAACTTATTTTCGCTTTTGTTGCTTAACAAAAGACCTATATTAGATTTACTGGTAAGATTTGTCAGTAAGTGCAACATAAAAATATAGTTTTACTTTTCTTCCTGTTTTTTTTAAAATAATTTTTTTCAACTTATCATTATGTGGCCCAAGGTATTCACCATAGTCATTTCAACTAGAGGTGTGCGAACCCATGTTTTTTCCGAACCGAACTATAAACGAACCCAAGCAAATAGGCTGCACCGAACTTGAAACCTTAGAAATAATAAGTCTAAGGTTCACAGTCGAACTTCACTATCATTTCCTTAAATACAAAATATAGGCCTATTGTAGCATACAAAATTTGGTACGTATAAGATCTCTATTCTTTTAAAAAAAGGGAGAAGTTCAACAAAATTTGCAGGTGTCGTTTTCGAACTCTGTTCATCATAATGTTGTAATCGATACTGTTGACTGTGTAGCTCTGGTGGAGGGGTTGCATTTCAATGCTCCTTCTGCGTTATTGAGGCAGTAGAGACTTTGTTCTTCCACTTCGTAGGGTTAACATGTTGAAGTCATCACCAATGAGCAGAATTTGTCACAACTGCAACTTTTCATGATGGGTATAGATTTCTTTAGTGATGACTTAATAATCAATTAAAAGCTTTGTAGGAAACAACCACCGTTTAGTAATAATTTAGCTATTATGTAATCTTAGCTTACGTATGGTCTTTTGATATGGCGAGGACATTTTGAAATGGAGGATGTTTTTATCCTGCAGAAAAAAGCGTTGAGGGTACTCACTTTTTCTGGGTTTCGTGACAGTTGCAGACCACAGTTTGAGAAACCATCCTTTCAGCTTACATATTGTTACAAAGCTTTTTAACAGATGTAGGTGCGGTGTTGCCACATCTCCAGAACTTCCCCAACATCTGGGAATTTTTGCACAATCTGGCAACACCCCCCCCCCGGGGGGGGGTTGTCTGGGGTGACCCCCCACAGGCGAAGTCTCAACCCTCTAGGACCAGAAATAACGAAGTTACCAACTTGTACCCCGTCGGAACGGATAACTGAGGTCTGCACATTCCGAACACCTGTATACACACCCTGTACGCGCAGAGAACCCTTACACCCTGTATACGCCGAGAGATATTATAGTACGAGAAACACCTCTTGTGTAACATAGGAGTGATGACCACATTTGGATTATCCTGTATATACATCCCCCTGTATACACACGGGGCCGATCTGTATTCACAGAACCTTCTAGCAAAAGAAGGTCCTGGAATATTCTGGAATGGAAGGCTCGCGAAACAAAGTAGAAGGTACGACGTGTATATAAAGACGAAAGCAAGCCAGCCCAGTTCAGTTGAGTTAGAGAATGTTGAAGTGACTTGAAGAAACTATAATCAGTGTGAAGTGTTAGACTGTAGTAACTTGTGTGCAGATTAGTGATTGTAAGGACAGTAAATTAAGTGTTTTGTGAGAGAGACATTCTAGAACTTTAATTGTATCCACATTTAGAGAGTAAATAAAGTTGTTTTGTTAAAATTAAAAGTCTCACTTATCCAGAACCCGGAGAAAACGCAACAATATAATCTTGCCTGCTTTATGTACATAGTGGCAGGGCATGCCGATTTTTATGACTATGATATGAGACCTAACATCTGGCAGTTCCGTATCGCCGCATGGGAAGGGCACAACAAGCTATAAATTATGACTGCGTAAGAATTTATAACAAGCTTCCAGAGGTCTTGAAGAGCATGCTAATGGAGTCCTCCAAGAAAGAGGCGGGGATGATTTTGAGACAACGTGTCTTTTATTCTGTGACAGAATATTTTGATAAGTTTTAAATTGTTATATGTATTGTGTCTAAATTTTATGTTTTGTTCTATCTCTATTATGTATGTTTTGTTTTAAATGTATTTTATTGTACTATGTTTATTTTAATTAGTTATGTGGTAGACATTTTCCAAAGTATTTTTATATTCATATATGTGTGTGTATTTTTTATTTGTTTGTTTGAATATTGTTTATATTGTATGACATGGTCTTTTGTTCCAAAATAATTACTACTATTACTTAGTATATTATTTGACGTTATTTGACTATCTGTTTTGGATTTGATTTTAGTTTAGTTTAGCTTATTCGGCGGTTCCCAACCTTTTTCAGTAGTGACCACCAAAAACTTTTTGAAATTTTAGGTACCATCTATTGAGAGTACCTATCTAGAATTTAGATTCTAGCCTAGGTCTCAAGTCCAGGTCATTCTAGGTATTCTGAATAAATGAAAATCAACTACAGTTTAAACTTTTACCAAGAGAGAAAATAAAGTTTTAACAATAAGTATTAAACATATTTTTATTATACCTAGCTTTAATACAAGTCTTAATAAAGGTATTAGTGACAAGACTGTGCTTGAGTGTTTTTACATAACTTATTAACTTGTTAATCTCTGGTCCGGTGTTACTAAGATATAGCCAAAGATCGGGTTCCAAATTCAGCCTATTTCTGTATACATTTTTGATATACAGCATAGCGGAAAATTCGTTCTCACACAGGTAAGTTGTTGCAAATGGCATTAATTATTTTAAGGCTTGTTACGCAAGGGAAGGATATTTCAAAATTCTCTTTGCCCAAAATTGGCTGAGATCTTTCTCCTCAAACTCCATTTTTAGTTCACAATTCAATCAGTTCCATTTAATTGTTAGCATTTAAATTGTTGGGCGGCGCTACAAGAAATGGATTACATATCCAATGAAATTGTGCAGAATTTTCTGAAAAGGTACTCTTTGAATTGTTCAATTAGTTTATCACAATGAATCTTCAGATATATTTTTTATTATTTTAATTTCAACAACACCACGAGGGCTTACAGTCCAAATACTATCGTACCGTGAGTGTTGACAAGGAGGAAAGAGGCAGCTTGTTAATTCTGGACTCGAAGGTTTGGAGGTTCGGTGGACAAGGAAAAACATGTGCCGGCAAGGAATTCCACAACTTGGAAGTCCTCGGGACAAAAGAGCGGGCATAACAAGATGTTCTAAGTCTGATGACCTGGACAGTAAAAGGGTGCATTCGCTCTGTTCCCCTGGTAGATCTGTTGGGAGCAGCAGGTGGGGGAATTATGGAGGAAAGCTCCTCTGAGCAGTGCCCATGCAGATATCTATAAAAGAGAGAGAGGTCACCAACGGCACGCCGGTGGGCAAGGGATGGCAGCCTTTGGGTGATGGTGGGGTCACCGAGGAGACTTATAGCTCTCTTTTGAATGGAGTCCAGAATAGCTAGTGTAGAAGCGGCAGCAGCACCCCAGATGTGGGAGCAGTATTCGAGGTTTGGCCTTATTTGTGAAGTATATAAGGTATAGAGATTAGCTGGTGAAAAGTATTTGCGAGCCCGGACGAGGAAACCTAATTTCTTAGCAGCCGCTTCTGCAATTGATGTGACATGTTGGTGTCAATTAAGATTTCGATCCACAGAAATGCCAACAAGAGAAAAGGACTCATTACTTTGAATAACTTGGTTGTTCATTGTGATGGGTCTAGGGCTGGTGTATCTCTTGTGAGAAAGAAAGCAAGACTTAGTTTTGGTGGGGTTGAATTATACAAGATTTCTACTTCCCCAGTCAAATATTTTTGGAGATCCACAGAGACAGAACCCTCCATGAGTCTGCGATCCTCATCTAATTGGGCTAAAGAGACAGGTTTAGAATATTGTATATTTGAATGGAGGGTGCTGTCGTCCGCGTAGCTGTGAACTGGGTTGGGTGTGCTAGAGAGGAGGTCATTGATGTGGAGAAGAAACAAAGTAGGGGCTAAAGCTGAACCTTGAGGAACTCCTGCATTAATTGGATACAGTTTAGAGGAATGGCCATCCACAACAACAGATATGCTCCTGTTGGAGAGGAAATTTGCGGTCCAGGTACAAAGTTTTGGTGGTAGGCCATAGGCCGGAGGTTTATTAAGCAGCGCTGTGTGCCAGACCTGGTCGAATGCTTTTGATATGTCTAGAGCAACAATCTGGGATTCACCGTGTTGTTCCATAGACTTGTTCCAAGAATGAGTGACAATAAGTCACATTGTTTTTATCCTCTGCAACGAAGCTTTCAAGTGTTGGCAGATGTTGAAGGGGTGCTTTGTTCTCAAGGGCAGATTTCAGAAGACCAAGCTTCTTTATGAACACCCTGATCTTATAAATACTACAAAATCTAGCGTATGTTTGCCTTGAGAACTTAGATTAAACTCAGTCTGCTAAAGATATCACTGAGGTAGGCTAATTGGCACAACTAAATTTCGTCAGTAAACTTCTCTTTTAGCTCATGATTATGTTTAGTTAAAAATATTTGAACTTCGGAGCGAAGCTCAAATAATCGGGAGAGCACTTTTCCTCTTGATCTAACTTTTGTATGAAGAAGCAAATTATCATTAATACTTCCCATTACGGAACATAAAATCCGAAAAAGTCTTGATTGAAAGTTCTTGCTTTAATAAAATTAACTACCTTTACTGCATAGTTCAGGACATGTCTTAATTCATCTGGCATCTACTTAGCTGCCAAAGCTGGTCTGTGTATGCTATATTTAATAAAAACACAATATGGAGCTACTGCTTCAATCCTTGTTACCACACCTCCATGTTTCCCCGTCATTGCATGTGCTCCATTGGAGCATATACCCACGCACTTGTGCCAATCCAAACCATGTTTGACAGCAAAATTGTTCACTTTATTAAATATTTCAACTGATATGGTTGTAGAAGGCGGAGACTCACAAAATAAAAACTCTTCCTTTATATCAAAAGTGGCACATCTGTACTTTCATTAATTTGCAAAGCGAAGAAAGGACTGGACTTTATGTTTTCTATGACTGTTTCTTTAATATCGTTCGCCATTAGTTCTACCCTACGGCTAACTGCATTATTGGAAAGTGAAACCAAGTTCAACTGCACAACTGTCTTTTTCCCCAAATACACAATGTAAAATGTCTTGAGCAGCTGGTAGTACAAGTTTTTCATTCATGCTTTGAGGCTTTCCACATTTATCTATTCTTAAACTCACTAGAAACATGCTCTAACTGCATTTTCTTTGCTTCTGGAAAACAGCTATATTCTTCTGTCCACCTTTAAGCTCTATCTCTTTTCTTTTTAAAAAGTCTAGTGGTTTTGCTAACAAGTTATCGTGCTTTAAAAGTTGCAGCAAAGACCGCTTCATAGAATAATTCGAAAAAACCTCAAAAGATACTACACACTGCGGATGTAGCTCTCCGTTAATATCAACACATGAAAATCCAAATTTTAAATAATTGAAATCAACACTGCGTAACTGTTCTTTGTTCTTCACAAGGATTTAAACCAGCTTTTTTTTACCTTGTGAAAATTTTGCATCATAGAATCTGTGCCAGAAGTAGATGGTCACTTGGTTCATCAACAGAACACACTTTTACGGCTTCTACTCATCTCTTTAATCATTTATCCACTGTGATGCTTGATGCTTGATAAACTTAAACAAATTGTTTGCTTGATCAGTGATCATACAAGTCTGTAAACTACAATGATATGGCACAGCGAATGGCTAACGGCTCCGCTCCGTTCACATTTTCTCCAATGTTGCCATACTTTTCCTTTTTTCTTCAATTCAATTCTATTTTCTTGCGTTTGATGATTTTACTGGTTTGCTTTTGGTTGGTGCTTGTGTATGACCAGAAATAATTAAATGTACCACAGGTTAAGAACCGCTGGCGTAGATAATTGTTTCTTTTCTGTTTTATTAGTGTTATCTGAAATTCGTTGTGGACTGACGGATTTAGTTTTGTTTGATCAGAATTTTAAATATTTTGTTTATTTCTCTAATTGTACTTTGTAATGTTGTAATTAGTTGGTCTGTTACTGGTCATATATACTGTTGGGCTTAATGAAACAAATAATTAAAAAAAGTGTGGCATTTACATTTCAGCAGTCGTCGTCTGGTTGTGAGGTGAACAGTGCTCATACAAAAGTTAATCAGGAAGCATTAATTTTTACTCATCGTTTCCTTGGGCAGATGTCTGTTTTCGAAACAATAATCCCTACAGACTGTGCCAATTCCATTACTGAAATTATTTTATTACATATGGAAACTTATTCCTCATACATCAAAACTTGTCAATTCCAAATCAATATCCTAGTACAATAAAGCTTGCTGAAAAGCAGGCGTTACTAAAAATTTCACCTACAATCTATGACAAGAAACCTGAGCAGCGAAAATCACGCCGCCTTTGTATCAGCAAGCAACAGATGCAAACAGACAATTGATTGAACCAAAAATGACATCTACCAATCAATAAGAGACAAAGTCATTTCTTGTCTAAACAATACCCGACATTTCTGGTCTATGGCAAAAATTATAGGTAGACATTTTACGACCAGCTCCTTTCCTCCCCTGGCTTTAAATTATGGAGTATTCGCTGTATCTTAAATAAAAACCACAGTCTCTTCAACTGCAAAGTCAAGAGGGCAAGAAGTAACAAAAATCTCCAAAAATCGCACCTTTGTAAAGTGCATCTAAATAAACCTTCAACATTCCAAAGCAGTGACAAGTGTGCCTAGAAGATAGTTCATTGGACAAAACCTAAACATAAGGCTGCTACAACACCTCCTCTATAGAGGACAAATGAAGGGCCGCAACATAAAATCATGTAAGTTAATTTACTGTAACACATAACATCAAGAGCTGCTTTGCTGTTTATTAACAATATCCACGTTACTCCTATTTCAGAGTTCATCACTCAAGACTGCATCTGCATTGGTAGAAGTGCCATTAGGGGGTGGCAAAAGGCGTATTGTAGTAGCCTCAGTCTATTTATCCGGAGATGATGCCAATTAGCTGCCTACCAAGGAAGTTCAACGCCCCATCTCATTTTATCATCAGATGTGATGCCAATTCTCACCACCACTTAGGATGGAGGAGCACAGATACTAATAGGAGAGGTGAGTACCTATTTGATTACTTGTCTCCTAATAACGCACACATTCTCAACAAAGGTAACAAGCCAACTTTTATAACGCGAACAGAAAAGAGGTATTAGATATAACCCTTGCTGACCCGTTGTCATGAGTTGGGTCTTAACAAGGATTTTGTTACTGTTACGTTGCTTACATCTTTGACGGAACTAAAATATATGAGATATTTGTGATATACGAGAAGTTATAGGTATAGCGAAGCTACCATAAATAAATTCATTTGTAAACAATTTTCAAACTCAGTTCTTTGACTCGTCAATAGTATTGTGATGTCATTTATCTGTACCGTCAACTAATGTTTTAGCTATAAACATTAGAATATTATACTAGTAACTTCGAAACAAAATATTATTTTATTTGAAAGGTGTCTTTTTTACGTGTGTTAACTACTTGCTAAAAGTTGACATATTTTTTAGAGCTGATAAGAAAAACAGGAAGAAACTTCTCCATTATCCAATAAATTATTGAAAATACGTATCTAATCCCAACATGATTTTTCATAGCAGTTATATAACATTTTTGGAGTACTCAAAAATACATACACATATTATCTTATGCAGGCCGAATAAGGAGGCGAGAAACATTTAGAATTTATTGTATAAGATCGCGGGTTAGTGTTCCCTATTCAGACAGTCAGATTCTTTCACTAAAATGTCGTAAGGCCATTTTTGATGGGTTATGGGTAGTGTGCTTTGTCTACATATGTGTGTGTGAGTGTGAGAGAGATACCCTCTCCAAGTTCGTCTGGACCCGATATCTGTCAGTGTTTGACTTGAGATGGTATCATGAACTCCTGCACCCGTGCAGCATCCAAGCGAGGTCGTTTGCTCGTTTCAAAGCTCACAGAAGAGGCTTCAACCTCCAGTTGTAATCTATCTCTAGGCATCAGCTTTCCTCTGGGTTTGTCTAGACCCGACACCCACCAGCGCTAGACTCAAGCCAACATCCTACTGAGTCCTTCCCCGAACATCAACCGAGCGAGGTCGTTTGTCTGTTTCGAACCATACAGTGGGGGCCTCAAAATCCCGGTGTATACCACTCACCAGAGATCTCAATCCCCTAGGTCGTTTGGACACTCGACACCCGCAAGCGCTTAACCTAAGACGGTATCATCTGGAACCCCGCTTCCGAGTAGCAACCAAGTGAGGTCAGTTGTCCATTTTGAGGCTTACAGTGGAGGCCTTAAAATCCTGGTGCATATCACTGCCCAGAGATATCTGCCTCCATCCAGGCCCGTCTGGAATAAAAAAGTCAACAGCTTAACGGTAGTGGGTGTGTGGGTAACAGATTGACTCGAGGACATCTATTCCCATTTAGATTTCTTCCCACACAACTTGAGGATGGTGAGTGTTGACAACCAGGTCACTCTCATGAACTTTATAAAATATTTTTGAATCAATTTTATTTTAAATAAAAACTATTTCGTTTTTCGATTTTATTTAATGACATCGATTACATGAAATTCAATCGCGCATCATATTTTTCTTAATCGTTTGCACCTATATTTTCTCTCATTTAAAATATGAAAAGTGATTGAATTTTCAGTAACTCGAAAACAACATGATGAAA
The DNA here is from genome assembly GCA_964006375.1 of Tillus elongatus. Taxonomy (NCBI): domain Eukaryota; kingdom Metazoa; phylum Arthropoda; class Insecta; order Coleoptera; family Cleridae; genus Tillus; species Tillus elongatus. The sequence continues at coordinate 179,497,586 of OZ023263.1, forward strand.
ATAAATATAGCACAGCATTACATAATCAAAGAATAAATAAATCAAACAAGAACAGTTCTTTAACTGAACAACATTAGCTTAATTAAGCACAAACAAATTTATTATATGTATTTGTGATTCGTATCGTTTTGTGAGGCACTCAATAACTCACTACGTAGTAATAAAATTCATAATCAGTATCACAGTATCCTTGTAAATTAATAAATAGGATTTCACTTGTTTCAAAGCTTTCAATGAAGGTCAATTACAAAATCTCATTCAGTCATAATTCGTCTCGCAATTCGCAAATATATTTACATAATTCCCTTCAACTGTAAGCTTGAAACATTATAAAAAATTCTCTGTATATTCTCATTTGATAGTCAAAATCAGTTACAAAATACTAGTCCTAAGTAATAATAGTAAAATTATGTACATCTAGTTATTGAACATTTTACAAAAAAAACATATAATATTGTAAAATGTTTCCTCTATCTAAAATAAAATAAGTGGTCATTATAATATTTTTTTAGTCGAAGAGTTCATTGGCAAAACACCATATCTTGAAGAAGTATTCATCTTTTCTGAGTAATTTACCCTTAGCATAGGAATGAATGTCAGCGTCCATGTTGTTTGTACGCATCCAGGATGTTGATGTTTCTGTACTATAAGATGTTGGTTCCCTGTCCGTTACTTCTCTGAAGTCTTCTTGGTCTGTTTCTGGAAAAGTTTTAGGATCACAATAAAACAATTATACCAAATCTAAACTAGATAAAATATATATAGATTGCGGGTGGTTATTTTCTGTTTTCATACAAGTAAAGGTATAAATTGCAAAAAATGTATTAATGTTGGGACAAGCCCAAGCATATAACTTTTTTGTCAATGTCGCACTATATAATTAAAGTCAATAAATATTAATATTACTATTACTACTATTTATTTCTGGCTGAAGTCTGCTCTGACAGGAAAGCAACACAGGATATTAAGATAAAGCGAGGGGTAGGTAAGGCTGCATGTTGCCTCCGCGTTTATTCTGTTACTGTTCAGAGATGATTTCTTCGTGGCTCTCTAATTACAACAGGGGGCATCGATAAAGTAACTTTTTGACTGCATGAGAGGTTACAGTTTTTATACAAGATTCTTGGTTTGTAAGATGACAACTATAGCTTTTCAAGTTCGAATTGGCGCTAATCACAATCAAAATGACATTAGTCAAAATCAAATTGTCAACTTCAATTTCAAAGTGTCATTATCCAAAATCATATTAGCATTAAACATTTGTTGCTATGAAACAATTGATTTGTTTAAAACTTAGTCAGTGTGTCAGTAAACATATGATCAAGATGAACTTTTAAGCAAATCCTGTCGGTTTGAAAGAAAAAAACGAACAAGATGCTTTCCTTCAAAGAAGTGGCCGCTCGTCAGATGATATGCAGGTGAAGCGCAGCTTCACCTAAATTTTTCGGTTAAACTGAACTTTTTTATTCAAAGTCCATCATAAATTTAATTTTTTTTATTCTCTCAAATTTATTTGGTACAACCACATAAAAATGTCTTGTTACGTCGCGCCGCAGTTGGGAATGTTTTTTTATAGTAATTTATGGTACGATATAATTTCCAAGCCCGTCCCTGATCACCGAATTGAATGTATACATGCAGCAACGCGCAGCGCTTATGTATTGCGAAACTGTAGAGCGTCAAGCAGCTGCGGACTGACTGAGCCAGATTAGTTCGTATACAAATGCTGCGTCTGTTTTGGGACGTTTGCATGAGACGGCACGCACACTGGTAGTTTGGGCCACACAAGTGATGCAGCCTTCTGAGCTTAGTTTCTGTCCTTTGTTTAGATTGAGTCAGATTGTCAGAGGCGTATTTTTATTTTAACTATGGTGCCGTTAAATAATCTGGTATGTGTCACATTTACAGGCTTTGAAAAGCTGGATTTTTCATGTTTCTTTTTGGTAAGTGGAATTGACTTCTTTATTATCACCTCTAAAAGAATAATTTGAAAATAATAATATATTAGATATAAAATTTCAAGTTGTCAAAAAATGAGAAGGGCCTTGAATTTGAAAAAAAATATGCTTGTAGCTCTTCCCTTTATAAACAGATTTTCATAGGTAATACGCGCCATATTATATTACCGTATGCGTGCGTGTACATTATGTGTACAGTGTTCCCTCATCGAATATTCCTGGTCATTATTCCGAAAATTATTCCTTGTGATAGTCTATATTTTTGTACAAATGGATTTTTCCTTTAAATATTGAAGTGCCAGGAAAACGCGTGACCTTGAAAATTAAAAAAAAAAAATCGTCTGCGTCGCAGGGGGGTCCATCTCTTGCCGCGTCGATTCTGTTTCAACCATTCCCAAAGTCACGAGCCGCCACTGCTTGAGGATGTACCCAGAAAACGAAGAAAGAAGAATCCTGTGGGTTTGCATCGTTTAAATTGTTATCAGTATGTTGTGTTTTGTAGTTCTGGACTTACAATAGTTTCCAAGAAGGCTTTATCTATCAACATTTACTATTGGCGATGATAGGGTAAGGCGTCTGTGCCTTATTGGTTTGCTGCATACCTGCATGTAAACGAACGGGTTGAATGCGAACAAAACAAAAGCTATGTTATTGGGTAGTAAGTATAGGCTGAAGAAGATAGATTGTAATAATGTAAATTTGATGATTAAAAACAAGAGGATAGAATTTGTAAAAGAAATGAAATATTTGGGTTTTGTTTTGGATGAGGCACTTAGCTTTAAGAGTCACTCTGAGTACATAAGCAAGAAAATAAAGAGGAAAGTATTTTTGTTCAGCAGACTCAGTCACAATTTGTCAGTGTATGCTAGTATCACGGTGTATCGCACACTGTTACTACCTCATGTTGATTACTGTGCTACCTTGCTTCACGTGATGGATCTGAACTCTCTGACTGTGTTATAGAAACTGCAGAATCGTGGAATGCGAATTGTCTTAAAAGTGAGCAGATATATACCTATAAAATTGATGCTAGCGACTTTGAACTGGCAATGCGTTGCAGATAGACTGTACTATTTAACGATGATATTTGTTTTTAAACTTACGAAGAATCTGTTGCCGACCTATTTCGATTCATTTATGGTTTTTAACAGAGACATTCACTAATATAATACAAGAGGTGCTGATGGTCTGCACATATATATAACTTATACAAGCGGAGCAATGAAGTCAGTGTTTTTTAGAGGTATCAGCAAGTTTAACAGCTTACCTGATGATTTAAGAAATTGTGGTACATTGGGTTTATTTAGGAGAAAACTTTTTCAGTTATTGATGTTGAGAGCACATGTATGATTAAATATTAATCTGTTTGTATGTATTAGGATTTCCTATATTGAAATAAACTTATTATTATTATTATTATTATTGGTGGCTGAAAAATCTCCAATCGATAAACGTCGATAAGGAGTATCTCGAAGCACAGTTATATAAAAGAAACTGTTTGTCCATTGATTCCTATGGCCGCCCAGTTCTTAGAGATATGGAAAAGAGCTTTGCAACCTCTTCCTGTATGCATTTTTCCTTGTGACGTAAGGAAACTCGCGTGTATTTCAGAAACCCTGTTATTATAGCAACAAATTTTGCTTGTCTTATTAACACAAATATTGTTAGTGCATGCGAGCAACAAATATATGGTAAGAATCATGGTATCTAAAACTGAGCATTTAAACAATTAGAAAAAGACATATATTTGTTGCAAAATAGTTTTATGTGTTCTCTGAAGAGTAAGGGTGGGCACACTTCGGGGTTTCTGAAATATGTGATTAATTTGTATTAGGTTATTCTCAAAAAATTGTTATAATATATTAGTATATTCATCCAAGATGCCGTATATAAAAAGGTTGCTGCTGCAAATATGAAGAGGCAGATTTTCACTTTATATGATGCCAATGGTGACTGGCATAATCTAGCAAATGTACTCAGGGTGCCAAAAAGATCTGCGTATCGATGGGTTAACTCTTAAGAGCTACCAGAGAAGCAGGGAGGAGGTAAATGTAGACTTAAAATAACTGTTTATCACCATCACCGCCAAACGTCCAGTCAAAGAAAATCTTAAAATTACTCTTAAAGCTTACTCTTAAAGCCAAAAAATAGAAGTTTTTGCAATCAATGTTTCTAAGGAATGCGTTTGACAGCATCTAGATGGACCTATGTTTACCTTGAAGGCTGTTTGTAGAAAACCTGAGAACGCAAATAATATTGTGAGATGTACGACATGGTCGCCATCTCGGTGCGGAACCAGGTCATATGTTGTCACAGCAGCTCTAATAAATACAAAATGTTATAAATAGAGACTGTACAGCCAACCAACAATTTTGTAAATTGTCAGCCCTGACCCTTTTTCACCTAATACTTCCCATATGCACATATGCGTTTCAAATTATGGTGAGAATGCTTTACACACATTATCCCGGTATTACGGAAGTAAGGGCCAGGGCTGGTAATTTACAGAAATGTTGGTATATAGTCTCTATTTATAATATTTTGTGTTTATTAGAGCTGCCGTGACAACATACTACCTGGTTCCGCACCGAGATGGCGACCCTGTCGTATATCTCACAATGTTCTAGGAGGCTGGTTACCTTAGCCGAATTACTTTACGTGTATTCTCGCTGTAATTAGTATAGCGCACTGACGAGTTCTAATGAGAGCGAAACTGGTATGCGTCTCTAATTATGGCGAGAATGTATCTAGCCTTAAATGCCAATAATTTTGAAGTAGAAAGGAGGCGAAATTACGCTGGAAAATTGTTAGAAGTTCAGGCACAAAATACACCTATCATATACGTGGGCGAAACGAACTTACTTTGTTCATATCGCTGACCCAGTGCTATTCAAAAAAGGAGTAGTAGTAGCAGTGGTGGGGAGGCCAACGCCAAGCAAGTAGGCCACCATGGGTCCTTTTTTCCAAACCCAGCAACCATGCTCTACTCCTCCTCAGTTCCGTCGCCAAACCGCCTCGACCTCGAGATGAAAGCCGTGACGATCTTCAATTGGATGGTACTTACCTGATTCCTCTGCAGAGTCCTCGATCCGAACGATTCTGCTCGAAGACTCCCAAAAGCCTTGCATTCGCACAGATAGTGGTAGGACGTTTCCTCATCCTCGCCGCATTCCTGGCAAATGGGATCCCTCTCTACGCCTATCAATGTGAGGTGTCTTCTAAGGGCGCAGTGGCCTGTGAGCACCCCAAGGATGCGGCGAAACGTAGGTCGACTCCTTCCGAGTAGCCAGACAGCTTTATCTCTGTTCGGCCCCTCCACGAAGTTCCTCGCCTGCATGCAGCCACTAACCGACCCCCAGTGCCTCTTCATTGCTTCCTCGGTCCACCTGTCTAAGGCGACGGAGACCGACTTCCTACTTATACCCATGGCCGGCTCCGGGCCACAGAACGACCGCCGGGAACCAAGCCTTGCGAGATTATTCGCGACCTCATTCCCCGCCATGCCACAGTGTCCCGGAACCCACACTAGTTGTACCTCCTTTGTCCTGGCTAACCCTCTGAGGGCGTCAGCGCACTCTTGAACCAGTGTAGACCTGATTCTGGCCGCGCAGACTGCTTGGCTGTCCGAGCAGATGTACACACATTTCTCGGGACTCCTTCAAAAAAGGAAGCCGCTGCACAAGTATATCTGTAGGTTGCAGAGGAGTGCATATTACCTAACAGGATGTGTTGAAATTATGGGGCTGATTTATTCCAAACTTAGAAGGGGTTCTTTCAAGAAGCCAGAAGCGAACGAATTGGTAAGGCAGTGCTTAATAAGAGCGCAAAAGCGACCACAATGGAGTTACATTAGTCGTTAATAATGCCACTCCAGTATTGGAGATGTTTTTGCAGAGATCGAATATTAGCACCACACACTTTTAAGTCCACATAGCCCTATGGTCAATCCCATTGAACACGCATGGACTGTATTAAAAGCAGAAGTAAAAGCAGATATGGCCGAAGAGCTAAATAGTACCTTGGCTGGTGCTCACCCAAACTGAATATCACATGCAGAGATTAGATAACATTGTTATTGGAAATATTGGCAACATTACTGTTGTTAATTTTGCATTATTCACTGCACATATTCAAAGATTTTTTCCTTCTGCATTAGATATGAAACATCCGAATTTTTAAGAATATTTGTTATTTAAAACTTCGTTAATGGCTTCAGTTAATTATTTAAATGTTATTGTGTCTATATAATTTAATAAAATTTGGTTTTGTTTAATGTCAACTTGAATCTGACTAGTGCCAATATGATTTTGATTAATGCCACTTTGTGATTGAAGCTGCCAATTTGATTGACTAATGCCATTTTGATTCTTTATAACGCCAATTCGAACTTGAAAAGGTATTGTTAGGTATTGTTATATAATGTTATTTTATTTGTAACTAGCTGACCCGACAGACGTTGTCTTGTCCAAATTTGAATATGTCAAATGACATTTGCGCACATAGCGAAATAAATCGGAGCAAAAAGCACTTTCAGTTTTTCCCGAATTTTTAGATTTTCTGGGCAACTTTTCCTAGCCTAAAAGCCTTATTCGATCTATTATGAACATTTTACAAATCAAATTAGTCAAATCGGTTCAGTTATTCTCAAGTGATGCGCTTACCAATGAACAGCATTTAATTTTTATTTATATACATCCTGTGAAATTTGCTAGCCCTTAAAAAAATAGGAGTAAGGAGGCTTAAGAAAAATAGAGATATGTTTATTGTTTTTGAAGATCTGATAAAAGCATTCGATCAGGTAAATTTGAAAATGCTGTTTCATATAATGAAGAAAGATGGACTGGATAGCAGAGATAGGCACATTATTCGTAATTTATACAAAAATCAAAGTACCGTAAAGATATAACAGATATGGAATTGTAACTAAAATAAAAAAAGGTGTGAGAAAATACGAGAATGCCCATTATTCTACGCAATGATGCCGAGGACCCAAATTTTGTTGTCAATATTCTTTTTACTTAAGAGGCCAGGTTCACACGAAATGGAGTTTTTAATCTACACAATGTCCATGTGTGGCCGAAGAAACTTCCCATGATGTTATGGAAATCAGACATCAGGTTTCATTTGAATATTTGGATGAGTATTATAGGCGACGGGTTGTTAGTTCCAGTTGTTTTACCAAACCGATTAACATGATCTGCTTAAACTTTCTGCAGAACACACTGGACGATCTTTTAGATGACACTCTTTGAATGAGAAGCAACAAATGTGGCTCCAGCAAGATGGTGTTCTCGCGCATTTTTCGATTGCTGTTAGAGAACATTTACATGAAATATTTAGACGAAGACAAATAGGAAGGGGTAGACCTATATTATGGCCTGTAGGATCACCCGATTTAAACCCCCTTCAGTTATTTCTTTGAGGGTATTTGAAAACTTTATTTACACTGTGGCTGTAAATCATCTCGTTAAAATTTTCTTGCAACAGGTTTCGTCGTTGCTATGAAGTGGATTAAAGAACATCTCATTAACTTTTTGCCTTTGTTGTTTGTCCATAAATTACATTGTTTTTTGTTAGTCTATAATAAAAAAGTGGTGTAAAGGCAAAATGTTTCATTAAGACTTTTATGCATATTTGAACCATACCCCCTCGCTTCAATGTCAGAAAGACATTTATACGCAAAAATAAAAATATCTTATGGGACATCAGGAGGAGGCAACATAAAATTGAAGTTAGTTGTAGTGACAAATTGTCATCTTTATTGCCACAACATTGTTGTTTTAATTTCTATCCCATTTTTCAGTATTTAAGTACATCAAAATAAATAATTTTTGAGACATTTGCGCTTTGATTTTGAGACATGCCATCACGTGATATAAGGTAGTTTTGATATTTAAATCAGGTTACTTGAATCATGAGTGCTCCATACTCCGCTTGAGGTCTTTATATTTTTGTAGAATCAGTAAACACTTATAAATTGATAAATTCATTATCGGAATTATAAGACTATTGGTTGCCAAAGACAGTGCTTTGCTGCACTGTTAACAAAAAAAAAATTGTAAAATATTAAAGGGTATTTTAATCAATATACAAAAGAAATCATGATCTTACCTCCTGAAGGAAGAACTTTAAAAGGTTCATCAGATTCTAATGGTTCACTGAGACCAATTTCGTTCCTAGCGAATATTCTGATCATGTAGTCATGCCCTTCTTGGAGATCCCTGATTGTGAACTTTTGTATGCCCTTATTGACACGGCCAATTTCCATCCACATAGTCTTCTTTGTATCTCTTATTGCAATATTGTAGCCTAGAAGCGGCGATCCACCGTCTGACTCTGGAATGCCCCATTCTATGACAATGGCGTTGGGACCAATGGTTCTAATTTCTAACGGTGGTGTTGGTGGAGATGGTACAGCTAGAATATTGAAAGATTTTATGAGTGATGTCTATATAAATGTCACCTTTTTTGTGCCCCTATCAATTTAAGTATATATATATATATATATATATATATATATATATATATATATATATATATATATATATATATATATATATATATATATATATATATATATATATATATTATTTGGCTATACAAAAGGAAGTGTTCCGGTAAAAGAGTATGTTGATAGCCAGAGTGGTTACAGAAATACGAATGAGGATTGAAATTTCGCAGCTATTGTAATATTCAACAAAATTGATTGAGTGACAGAAGAAAGTGTTTATTTAACAGTTATGATTAGAAAGTAATTACTTATAAAAATTGTGCCATTCTCAAGCACAAGCTGTAGCTTATTTGAGAGACAATAAACTTACTAAATGGATAGAAAATAACAAAATAAAACAAAAAATAAATACAGTGTGTTCAAGATAGCGATGTCTATCATTAGGATCTCGGAGACCGTCATAGATACAGTTTTGGTCAAGGGGACAAAAACTTGCAGAACTAAATGGCCACTAATGTGGAATTATAAAATTATCAAGTTTTTTTTTTGGTTTTCGAAATATTAAAAAACGGTGTTTTTTTATGTTAATATTAGAGAGCTGGAACAAAATAAAAAACACTTCTTGACAGCTACTTTTTATAGGGTTTTGCATGATTATGTCAATTTTAAAGTGTGTCGTTTCATTGTCGAAAAACCATCATTGCTATAATTTTTTTAAATACGGTGCTGATTAAAAAATACAGATTTTTTAAATATTTTTAATTCTACCTTCAGTGACATATTACATGTGGTGTTTTAATTAAGTTTCGGATATGTTTCAACCCTCATCAGGATATAAAATAAAATAAGTACGGGCCTGCATTATCAAAAAGTGTGGATGCAGCAAGTGCTTTATGGAAGTGAATTTTCATAAAAATGCTATTAAAAATAGCTAATATGACTCTCTAATGCAAGCATGCATCAATCTGGTTACCGGTATAACCTATATAGTAGAAACAATGTACCATATTTTATCAAAATTACTTATTGTTTGAAAATGTACACACATTTTCTGAAAATAGATTTAAATTGTTTGTTTCCTAGCCAGTAAACCTTAGGTTAATAGCAAATTGAGTTATTCAAAATTAAAGGATTTAATGAAAATTCGCTACTAAAATGCACTTACTGCGTCTCGATTATGTCAAAGAAAATAAATTTAACTATTAATTCAAAAAAGTTGTAATAAAATAATGATTTGATGTACGTCGATATTTTCGTTGTATAGAGACTACTTTTATACTGTTATTGTTTAGTTATTTTATTGTTGTAACTGTTATCATAGTTATTATAGGCTAGTTCTAGTTTTTATGTTAAATATTTACATACATCACATAGACATTTTGAAAACCTCATCTGTCATCTGTATTTCATTTTATTTTCAATTTGATAAAAAAAATATTTTTTTTTGATCAAAACATCATATCATAACATAGCAACAGATATTTATTTGTAGTTGTCATAATTTCGTACTAATTCAATTTTAATCTGTCTGAAAATGCTGTCAAGCAGCGAAACTATAGTCACAGAAGCATTGAAGAACATCCTAGAACTTCCAGAATTCGAAGGGCCACTTGCTCCAGTTAGCTCACGCGCTGGCTACGTCCTTCACCTACAAAAACCAACAGTGAAGCCAGAGAAGTAGTCTCCAAGTCTGTATGTAATAAGGGTGTTCGAAAAAAACAATTGTAGGGATGACCAACGACTTATGGACCTCTCTGTTATTGTCAAAATATGTTTATAAGATGCAGCTTAAGACACCCTATAATTAACATATACAACTTTTTCTCATATCTTGTATAATGACAATTATATTGAGTTAACCATGAAAATGCGTCACCCTGTATATATATATATATATATATATATATATATATATATATATATATATATATATATATATATATATATATATATATATATATATATATATATATATATATATATGGATTCTAGAAGGCCTAGTTTGCGCTCATTTAAAGAAATCTTTTTAAAATTCAAAAGTCGCGGTCTCCTCATTAACGAATTTTTTCTACGAAAATTATAGACTTAACTAAACCTACAGCCAAAGCATTAGGGAGAGGGTCAATTTGACATTAATTTTCTGTAAATATGTTAGAAAAATGAAGCACAATGACGGTTGAAGCTAAAACTTAAGGGTTTGCAGAACACTCTTCTTGCGGCATTTGTTTTACATAATCCGTATTTCTTTCAGGTTCTTTGCCTAAATGTTGCGAATTTTGGCGAAAACTCAAAATTTTGGTACATGGTTCACTCCTTATAATACAAACATGCGTATCAAATTTGGTTGCCGTTATTTTGTTATTTCTGGAGATATAAGTTTTTTTTCAAAAGAAAACACAAAATTTTCCTGGAAAACCTGGGCCGATTTTCCTGGCTAACGAACCTATCCAAGCCACTTGCAAAACGAAGATACTCATCAAATTTGATCAAAATGGGCCCATTATTTTTTGAGTTATCGGTGTGACATATATATATATATATATATATATATATATATATATATATATATATATATATATATATATATATATATATATAAACATATAAAAATTGAAACTGACCCCCGATATGTATTCTAGGGGGCCTAATTAGCGCTCATTTGTAGAATTTTTTTCAAACTTCAAAAGTCTGCTCATTAGTGAATTTTTTTAAGAAAATTAACTGAAAAGCTAACTAAAATTAACCTTTCTAAAGCAAAACAAAAAAAAGAAACTGAAAAGGAAAAATGATTGCTTTTTATTGTGTGAAACCGAATGAAATGGAAAAATCAATGACACATGTAACACAAAATTAATAACTTAATTAATACTGCGTACAATAAATGAAAAAAATATTACGTATTTTAAATTTGAAGATTTGTTTGTTTAATGAGCATCGTTTTTAAAGCACTAATAACATCTTCTAAGCCAGAATAACATTAATCTTCAAAGTTCTCCTTTGATTTTGTAAATACAACCAATTTTCAATCAATTCACTCTAAATAAAAAAAGTCTGCAGCATGTGCGTTATCGTAGTGAATTTTTATAGAAGTGATGTGGCACCAATTGATAATTTTTATATTTTTTTTTCTTATAACTTTTTTTTCTTGTAACATAGAAATCTAAATTTTGGTGTAAAGTTTACTTTTTTTATCATAAACGTACCTACCAAATTTGGTTACCGTAGTTTTTTATTTTTTGAGTTAAAAATTTTGTTCGAAAGAAAACTTAAAATTTTCCCGGAAAACCTGGTCCGATTTTCCTGGCTACGAACTTATCCAAGCGACTTACAAAAGAAAGGTATATGGTAAATTTTATCAAAATCGGCCCATTATTGTTTGAGTTATCGGTATTATACACACAAAAACATGAAAAATTGAAACTGACCCCGGATATGGCTTCTAGGGGTCCTTGTTCACACTTATTAGAAAAAAAATCAAATTTAAAAAGTCGAGATGTCCCCATTACTGAATTTTTTCTACGAGAATTCACTAATAGTAGCCTTTGGAATTATTCCAATGTAAGATCATTATCATTCATTTAAATTGTCCTGCAGAAACAATAATAAGTGCTGAATGATTGCCTTTTTCTTGTAAAATGGAACCCAATTTTTTACATAAGGAATGGTTTGACATGATTAATAGTTACAAAGTGTGTCAAAATAATGCTATTAAAGCAGAGGGTGTATGTATCTTAACAGTTACCCGGAAAGAAGACAGCCAAACAACAAACTTTTTGAACCATTATCTGCAAATCTTAGACAGCATGGGTCTTTAAAAAACCATTCTTAATCAGAAATCACCGTTGTGACGAATCAAAAGAAAATAATGTATTGTTCGCTCTAACTGAAAACTCTGAAATACCTATTCGACAAAGTGAGCAAATAATGGGAGCACCTAGATTAACTGCTCATTGTATTTTACGAAAACATAAAATTCACCCTTACAAATTCAAAGTTTGCCAAGAACTCAGACCTGGTAATGACGTGAGGTGAAGAACATATTGTGAATGGTATATAAGGAAGTTTCAAGAAAGACGAGACCACATAGAATTATCTGGTAGGATGAAAGCATGGTAACCATAATGGTATTTTTAACGGCCAAAATATCTATTATTGGTCTAAAAACAACCACCCCATCAGTTTCAAATGACTAGACACCAACAAAATTTTGGCTTCAATATGTGGATTGGGATATTGGGCACAAAAATAATAGGCCCTTTATCACTACGTACACAGTTACCTTGGAGCATTACTGCATTTGCCTTGAACGCGATTTGGAAGAAGCTTTGATAAACATTTCACCTGCAGAATATCATGTTTCAGCAGTACTGTGCGCCTGGGCATAACACAAGGGTCGTACAGGAGTATCTATCAAACAGATTTCCTGAAAAATGGATTAGTACGACGCATTCAGCATTTTCTTGGCCTTGATCCTATTTGCCGGACATAGCACCTTTAGATTTTTTTCTGAAGGTACATCAAAAATTCTACTGTGATATTTTTGAGACTGAAGAAGAACTACGTCGACTAGTTATTGAAGCTTTGCAAGCGATTACTCCAGATATGTTGCGTAAAGTTTTACATTCTACGGTTAAAAGACGTTATTTATGCTTAGACAATAATGGACATTTGTTTAAACAATTTTGGTTACTTAGATAGTAGTACATGCATTTTTTGTTTAATTTATTTGTAGGATAGCAATTGTGTTATTAACTTTGTGTTACACATGTTGTATTCATTTTCTAGTTTTACCAAGTTTTACCACATAAAAAACAAAAACTCTGCGTTTTTAGTGAATTTTCTTAAAAAAAATTCACTAATGAGGAGATCTCGACTTTTGAATGTTGAAAAAATTTCTTCAAATGAGCGCTATTTAGGACCCCTGGAACCCAAATCCCAGGTCGGTTTCAGACTTTATATATATATATATATATATATATATATATATATATATATATATATATATATATATATATATATATATATATATATATATATATATATATATGTGTGTGTGTGTGTGTGTGTGTTTATATATTTATGTCACACCTATAACAAAAAAAATTATGGACCGATTTTGATAAAATAGGTGAGTACCTTCCTTTCGCGAGTGGCTTGGATAGGTTTGTTATCCAGGAAAATCCGCCGAGGTTTTCCCGGAAAATTTTGTGTTTTCTTTAAAAAAAATCGAAAAAAAAATTATATCTCTGGAATTAACAAACTAAGGGCAATCAAATTTGGTACGCGGGTTTATATTATTATAGGTAAGTTATCTATCTAGCTCTGTAGGTTAAAGGACAAAAAAGTTACAGGCATTTAAAGAAACATAAATTTGGGTTTTCCTCAAAACGTCAAAGTCGCGATTTTAAACGTCAAAATTGGTAATATTTAGGCAATGAACCTGAAAATAATATGAGCTATGGAAGGAAAATGTCTCAAGAAGAATGTTTTACAAAGCCTGAAGTCTTAGTTTCAATCGTCATTGTCCTTCATTTTACTAAAATATTCCCAGAAAATTCATTTCAAATAGACCCTTTCTCTGATCTTTGGCAGTAGTGTTGGCTATAGAGTTTATCGGTTAACGGTATATCATTTTTGTCGAATTTTCGTAAAAAATCTTTAAAGCCCAATATATCCGTTATTATGCAAGATACGGAAAAAAATTGTATACATTAATTATAGAGTGTCTTCAGCTACATCTTAAAAAAATATTTCTACAATTACAGGTGGCCCGTAAGTCGTTGGTGATTCAAATTTTCTTTTTTAGGGAATTTTCTTTAAAAAAATTCACTAATGGGGAGATCCGTGTGTATATATATATATATATATATATATATATATATATATATATATATATATATATATATATATATATATATATATATATATATATATATATAGTCCGATAACTCAAAAAATAATAGACCGATCTTGATCAAATTTGGTGAGTACCGTCCTTTTGCAAGTGGCTTGGATATTTTCGTTAGCCAGGAAACCAAATTTGGTACGCGTATTTGTGTTATCAAGAGTGAACCATGTACCAAAATTTAGGTCTCTAAGTTTAAGGATAAAAAAGTTACGGGCAGCTAAAGAAACAAATTTTCGAGTTTTCCTCAAAACGTCAAATTCGCAATTTAAAACGTCAAAATTGGCAATGTTTAGGCAAAGAACCTAAAACAAATACGGATTGTGAAAAGAAAATGATGCAAGAAGAGTGTTCTGCGAACTCTTAAGTTTCAGATTCAACCGTCATTGCCCTTCATTTTACTAAAATATTTATAGAAAATTCATTTCAAGTAGACCCTTTCTCCGATGCTTTGGCTGTTGGTTTAGTTAAGTTGATGCTTTCGCTGTAGGTTTAGTGATGTTTATTCTTTAACAGTCTATAATTTTTAGCTAATTTTCGTAGAACAAATTCGTTACTGCATTATAGCATTTTTTATCGAAATATGATGCATGTTTGTAAGAAAAAAATCTGGACGCAGTAAGTGCGTTTTGGTAGCAAATTTTCATTAAATCCTTCATATTTCAATAACTCAATTTGCTATTAACGTAAGTTTTGTTGGTTAGGAAACCAACATTTAACTTTATTTTCGGAAAATTTTTGTATGAACGCAGCAAGGGCGTTTTGTTTGCGAATTTTCATTAAATGTTTCAAATTTCAATAACTCAATTTGCTATTAACCTAAGATTCATTGGCTAGGAGATTAGTTTTCTCGGAAACATTTAAAGTTTATTTTTGGAAAATTTTTGTACATTTTCAAATAATTATTTTGATAAAATATGCATCCAGAGTTTTTTTTTTTGCTTAAGGAAGTTTAATCTACCTTCTTTATTTTGTGCAAAGCTGTATTTATTATTATTTCATTTTAAATATTGACAAGCGCTGAAACAGATCTGAATCTTAATTAAACCACCACATGTGATATGTCACTGAACGTAGAATTAAAAATAATTCAAAAACCTAATTTTTAAAATCAGGACCGTAAATTTGAAAGCTCCTACTCTGAATGGAACACAGATACAATTTTCCAATGAAGGTTAATATTTAGAGTTCTTCTTAAGACCAGAAACTGAATTGGAACAAGCACTTGGAAAAACGGAACAAGCCTCAGCACAAAGCAAATTGCAAAAATTACAGTGGCTGCTCTGTCTTGGAATAACGGGAGCTATGCAATCATGCCCTACAGCTGTAATGGAGGCAATGCAGAATCTGACTCCATTACAGATATGCGTGAAGAGTAATGCAGACAAATTCAAATCAGGAGGCTTGGTTGGCCACTTGAAAATCCTGGAAATTATTCCATTTGAGTCGATTATCATACCAACAGATCAAACGCCAGCTAAACTGGACTTTATAGTTCCATTTAACGTGGTAGTAAGTGACTGCAAAGCATGGGACAGAGATAGTGAAAGGCTGACAAACAATGCTTCTGTATGGTATACAGACGGGTCTAAACATATGGAAGGAGCAGAACTGCCACCATCTTCCAAGCCGAAATGCTTGCTATAAATCTCTGTGTAAATGAGTGCAAACAAAGCAGCCTAAGAAATACAGAGATTTATTATTTTAGACAGTAAGGTAGTACCGAAGTGTCTGAAATCATTTCAAACCCAGTCTAAACTGACTTGGCACTGCAAAAAATCCCTGAGCAACTGGCTATAAACAACAAAGTAACTTTGATGTTGATACCATGGCATCAAGGCATTGAACGAAATGAGGAAGCAGATAGCTTTACGAAAATGGCCTGAACAACACCATTCTATGGCCCAGAGCCATATTGTGGCTTAACAAAAAGGCATGTAAGAAATAAACTTAATATCTGGGAGAAGAACCAAATGCTGTCATAGTGGAGATAAAGCGCAAGTGTAGTGGAGAAAGCGCCAGGCTCAAAGCGGGAAAAATGGTTCATAACCATATCAACAGAGAAGTCTGAACTGCTGCTTGAAATGGGCAGGAACGACTTAAGAATAATCACAGGATTTTTAACAGGATACTCCCTAGTAAGGTATCAGCTTAAAAATATGGGTAAAGTGAACAGTGAAAACTGCAGACATTGCACTGAGGCAGCGGAAAGAACAGAACATCTGCTATGTCACTGCATGGCTCAGTTCTACAAAAGGCTCAAATACCTGGGAGGGGTGACCCCAGAAAATGGGTAAAATAGCTCCCAAAAAGATAGTAGACTACATAAGAAGCTTGACTTTTTTGGGCAACTATTAGAAAATAGAATGACACAAAAGAGCCATTGGGGTCGCAAAGCTGAGAGGCCAGAGGCCTGCATGACTTATTAAACAATCTACAATGCGATGGAACACTACTTCAGCTTGTAAAAGTAACTACATAAGAAACTTGAATTTTTTGGGCAACTATTAGAAAATAGGGTCACACAAAAGAGCCATTGGGGTCGCAAAGCTGAGAGGCCAGAGGCCTGCATGACTCATTAAACAATCTACAATGCGATGGCACACTATTTCAGCTTGTAAAAGTAACTACATAAGAAGCTTGAATTTTTTGGGCAACTATTAGAAAATAGAGTCACACAAAAGAGCCGTTGGGGTCGCAAAGCTGAGAGGCCAGAGGCCTGCATGACTCATTAAACAATCTACAATGCGGTGGCACACTACTTCAGCTTGTAAAAGTAACTACATAAGAAGCTTGAATTTTTTGGGCAACTATTAGAAAATAGAGTCACACAAAAAAGCCGTTGGGGTCGCAAAGCTGAGAGGCCAGAGGCCTGCATGACTCATTTAAACAATCTACAATGCGATGGCACACTACTTCAGATTGTAAAAGTAACTACATAAGAAGCTTGAATTTTTTGGGCAACTATTAGAGGATAGAGTCACACAAAAGAGCCATTGGGGTCGCAAAGCTGAGAGGCCAGAGGCCTGCATGACTCATTAAACAATCTACAATGCGATGGCACACTACTTCAGCTTGTAAAAGTAACTACATAAGAAGCTTGAATTTTTTGGGCAACTATTAGAAAATAGAGTCACACAAAAGAGCCGTTGGGGTCGCAAAGCTGAGAGGCCAGAGGCCTGCATGACTCATTTAAACAATCTACAATGTGATAGCACACTACTTCAGCTTGTAAAAGTAACTACATAAGAAGCTTGAATTTTTTGGGCAACTATTAGAAAATAGAGTCACACAAAAGAGCCGTTGGGGTCGCAAAGCTGAGAGGCCAGAGGCCTGCATGACTCATTAAACAATCTACAATGCGATGGCACACTACTTCAGCTTGTAAAAGTAACTACATAAGAAGCTTGAATTTTTTGGGCAACTATTAGAAAATAGAGTCACACAAAAGAGCCATTGGGGTCGCAAAGCTGAGAGGCCAGAGGCCTGCATGACTCATTAAACAGTCTACAATGCGATGGCACACTACTTCAGATTGTAAAAGTAACTACATAAGAAGCTTGAATTTTTTGGTCAACTATTAGAAAATAGAGTCACACAAAAGAGCCATTGGGGTCGCAAAGCTAAGAGGCCAGAGGCCTGCATGACTCATTAAACAGTCTACAATGCGATGGCACACTACTTCAGCTTGTAAAAGTAACTACATAAGAAGCTTGAATTTTTTGGGCAACTATTAGAAAATAGAGTCACACAAAAGAGCCATTGGGGTCGCAAAGCTGAGAGGCCAGAGGCCTGCATGACTCATTTAACAGTCTACAATGCGATGGCACACTACTTCAGCTTGTAAAAGTAACTACATAAGAAGCTTGAATTTTTTGGGCAACTATTAGAAAATAGAGTCCAACAAAAGAGCCATTGGAGTCGCAAAGCTGAGAGGCCAGAGGCCTGCATGACTCATTAAACAATCTACAATGCGATGGCACACTACTTCAGATTGTAAAAGTAACTACATAAGAAGCTTGAATTTTTTGGGCAACTATTAGAAAATAGAGTCACACAAAAGAGCCATTGGGGTCGCAAAGCTGAGAGGCCAGAGGCCTGCATGACTCATTAAACAATCTACAATGTGATGGCACACTACTTCAGCTTGTAAAAGTAACTACATAAGAAGCTTGAATTTTTTGGGCAACTATTAGAAAATAGAGTCACACAAAAGAGCCATTGGGGTCGCAAAGCTGAGAGGACAGAGGCCTGCATGACTCATTTAAACAATCTACAATGCGATGGCACACTACTTCAGCTTGTAAAAGTAACTACATAAGAAGCTTGAATTTTTTGGGCAACTATTAGAAAATAGAGTCACACAAAAGAGCCACTGGGGTCGCAAAGCTGAGAGGCCAGAGGCCTGCATGACTCATTAAACAATCTACAATGCGATGGCACACTACTTCAGCTTGTAAAAGTAACTACATAAGAAGCTTGAGTTTTTTGGGCAACTATTAGAAAATAGAGTCACACAAAAGAGCCATTGGGGTCGCAAAGCTGAGAGGCCAGAGGCCTGCATGACTCTTTTAAACAATCTACAATGCGATGGCACACTACTTCAGCTTGTAAAAGTAACTACATAAGAAGCTTGAATTTTTTGGGCAACTATTAGAAAATAGTCACACAAAAGAGCCATTGGGGTCGCAAAGCTGAGAGGCCAGAGGCCTGCATGACTCTTTTAAACAATCTACAATGCGATGGCACACTACTTCAGCTTGTAAAAGTAACTACATAAGAAGCTTGAATTTTTTGGTCAACTATTAGAAAATAGAGTCACACAAAAGAGCCATTGGGGTCGCAAAGCTAAGAGGCCAGAGGCCTGCATGACTCATTAAACAGTCTACAATGCGATGGCACACTACTTCAGATTGTAAAAGTAACTACATAAGAAGCTTGAATTTTTTGGTCAACTATTAGAAAATAGAGTCACACAAAAGAGCCATTGGGGTCGCAAAGCTAAGAGGCCAGAGGCCTGCATGACTCATTAAACAGTCTACAATGCGATGGCACACTACTTCAGCTTGTAAAAGTAACTACATAAGAAGCTTGAATTTTTTGGGCAACTATTAGAAAATAGAGTCACACAAAAGAGCCATTGGGGTCGCAAAGCTGAGAGGCCAGAGGCCTGCATGACTCATTTAACAGTCTACAATGCGATGGCACACTACTTCAGCTTGTAAAAGTAACTACATAAGAAGCTTGAATTTTTTGGGCAACTATTAGAAAATAGAGTCCAACAAAAGAGCCATTGGAGTCGCAAAGCTGAGAGGCCAGAGGCCTGCATGACTCATTAAACAATCTACAATGCGATGGCACACTACTTCAGATTGTAAAAGTAACTACATAAGAAGCTTGAATTTTTTGGGCAACTATTAGAAAATAGAGTCACACAAAAGAGCCATTGGGGTCGCAAAGCTGAGAGGCCAGAGGCCTGCATGACTCATTAAACAATCTACAATGTGATGGCACACTACTTCAGCTTGTAAAAGTAACTACATAAGAAGCTTGAATTTTTTGGGCAACTATTAGAAAATAGAGTCACACAAAAGAGCCATTGGGGTCGCAAAGCTGAGAGGACAGAGGCCTGCATGACTCATTTAAACAATCTACAATGCGATGGCACACTACTTCAGCTTGTAAAAGTAACTACATAAGAAGCTTGAGTTTTTTGGGCAACTATTAGAAAATAGAGTCACACAAAAGAGCCATTGGGGTCGCAAAGCTGAGAGGCCAGAGGCCTGCATGACTCTTTTAAACAATCTACAATGCGATGGCACACTACTTCAGTTTGTAAAAGTAACTACATAAGAAGCTTGCATTTTTTGGGCAACTATTAGAAAATAGTCACACAAAAGAGCCATTGGGGTCGCAAAGCTGAGAGGCCAGAGGCCTGCATGACTCTTTTAAACAATCTACAATGCGATGGCACACTACTTCAGCTTGTAAAAGTAACTACATAAGAAGCTTGAATTTTTTGGGCAACTATTAGAAAATAGTCACACAAAAGAGCCATTGGGGTCGCAAAGCTGAGAGGCCAGAGGCCTGCATGACTCTTTTAAACAATCTACAATGCGATGGCACACTACTTCAGCTTGTAAAAGTAACTACATAAGAAGCTTGAATTTTTTGGGCAACTATTAGAAAATAGTCACACAAAAGAGCCATTGGGGTCGCAAAGCTGAGAGGCCAGAGGCCTGCATGACTCATTTAACAGTCTACAATGCGATGGCACACTACTTCAGCTTGTAAAAGTAACTACATAAGAAGCTTGAATTTTTTGGGCAACTATTAGAAAATAGAGTCCAACAAAAGAGCCATTGGAGTCGCAAAGCTGAGAGGCCAGAGGCCTGCATGACTCATTAAACAATCTACAATGCGATGGCACACTACTTCAGATTGTAAAAGTAACTACATAAGAAGCTTGAATTTTTTGGGCAACTATTAGAAAATAGAGTCACACAAAAGAGCCATTGGGGTCGCAAAGCTGAGAGGCCAGAGGCCTGCATGACTCATTAAACAATCTACAATGTGATGGCACACTACTTCAGCTTGTAAAAGTAACTACATAAGAAGCTTGAATTTTTTGGGCAACTATTAGAAAATAGAGTCACACAAAAGAGCCATTGGGGTCGCAAAGCTGAGAGGACAGAGGCCTGCATGACTCATTTAAACAATCTACAATGCGATGGCACACTACTTCAGCTTGTAAAAGTAACTACATAAGAAGCTTGAATTTTTTGGGCAACTATTAGAAAATAGAGTCACACAAAAGAGCCACTGGGGTCGCAAAGCTGAGAGGCCAGAGGCCTGCATGACTCATTAAACAATCTACAATGCGATGGCACACTACTTCAGCTTGTAAAAGTAACTACATAAGAAGCTTGAGTTTTTTGGGCAACTATTAGAAAATAGAGTCACACAAAAGAGCCATTGGGGTCGCAAAGCTGAGAGGCCAGAGGCCTGCATGACTCTTTTAAACAATCTACAATGCGATGGCACACTACTTCAGCTTGTAAAAGTAACTACATAAGAAGCTTGAGTTTTTTGGGCAACTATTAGAAAATAGAGTCACACAAAAGAGCCATTGGGGTCGCAAAGCTGAGAGGCCAGAGGCCTGCATGACTCTTTTAAACAATCTACAATGCGATGGCACACTACTTCAGTTTGTAAAAGTAACTACATAAGAAGCTTGCATTTTTTGGGCAACTATTAGAAAATAGTCACACAAAAGAGCCATTGGGGTCGCAAAGCTGAGAGGCCAGAGGCCTGCATGACTCTTTTAAACAATCTACAATGCGATGGCACACTACTTCAGCTTGTAAAAGTAACTACATAAGAAGCTTGAATTTTTTGGGCAACTATTAGAAAATAGTCACACAAAAGAGCCATTGGGGTCGCAAAGCTGAGAGGCCAGAGGCCTGCATGACTCTTTTAAACAATCTACAATGCGATGGCACACTACTTCAGCTTGTAAAAGTAACTACATAAGAAGCTTGAATTTTTTGGGCAACTATTAGAAAATAGTCACACAAAAGAGCCATTGGGGTCGCAAAGCTGAGAGGCCAGAGGCCTGCATGACTCATTTAAACAATCTACAATGTGATGGCACACTACTTCAGCTTGTAAAAGTAACTACATAAGAAGCTTGAATTTTTTGGGCAACTATTAGAAAATAGAGTCACACAAAAGAGCCATTGGGGTCGCAAAGCTGAGAGGTCAGAGGCCTGCATGACTCATTAAACAATCTACAATCCGATGGCACAATACTTCAGCTTATAAAAGTAACTAAGAGGAATCTTTGACCACCATGGGAAAGGAAACATACATTGTTATTTTTGCATTACAAACCCACTTTTTGACTTGTTAATGGAATAAAAATTCTAATCTAGGAAAATATTTGCTGTGATTCTACTTACTTGCGTGCGTTCTAAGTTGTACCACTTCCGATGTTGCTGGGACACTAAGACCAACTGCATTTTCAGCAGATACCCTAAACTGGTAGTCACTCTTCTCTTTAAGGTTTTCAAATGTATAACGTAAAGTGAAAGATTCCAGCGTGGAGACTTTTTCCCATTTTGGCATGTACTCAAGCTTCTTTTCAACGACATAACCTGTTATTTCTGATCCACCATTGTTTTCTGGTGGCTCCCAAGTTATGGTCGCACTGCGACTCGTTGTGTCGTCTACCTTTAGGTTGATGGGAGGTGATGGAGGAGCTAAAACATTTGGTTTATTAGATAATAGTTTTACTTCACATTTTTTTGAGTGTAGTAAAACAGTTTGCAGAAATTTAGGTAGCAGCAAAAATTGTCTACAATTAAAAGAAAAACCTAAATGGCGGGAAAAGTAGTAGCAATTCGGCTATGAACTAATGGAAATAGCTGACTCTATAATCTTAATTTGTTGAGTTATCATGGTTTTTATATTAAGATGTTTCATATTATACTGCACAAATTGTACGGCGTATTCCATGTTCCATGTCAAAAGTTTAACACGAAAACTTATATATATATATATATATATATATATATATATATATATATATATATATATATATATATATATATATATATATATATATATATATATATATATATATATATATATATATATATATATATATATATATATATATATATATACAACCCTAACTCGTTTCCTCAGAGAACTTACAGCATTTTATCTCATATCACATGAACGTCTTTCAATTGTTCTTCTGTCTTCAACATTATAATCAGCCAAAGAAGCCCAACTAGTTTTTAACCAGTTTTGCAGCAAAACACAGACGTAGAGACTATTTCTCTGGCTTCACAAAGGTGTGTTTTATTTAGTTAATTGACAGAGAGAGAAGATTGAATTGATTTATACTTGTTCATGACAACCACAAATAAAAATCTGTTGCTACGTTATGGTGTATTGATCAAAAAATTGTTTCAAAATAAAAATAAAATAAACATAAGAGATGAAATCTTCAAAATGTTCAAGTGGGGTTTAACATAAAAATAGAATCAAACTGTAACAATAATAACTTTAACAACAATTATAACAATAAAATAACTAAACAATAACAACAGTAAATTAGCGTCTATACACTTCAATGCAATACATTGGTCAAACTTCTAGAAATTTTAATACCAGCTGTCAAATCTTCATTTGCAAAACATATTATTGATCTCAACATAGACCCACAGTAGATAACCTCATAGAGCCACTGCATTTTTGTTATGACAAGTGCAAACTTGACTTTTTTGAAGCTTTAGAAGTAAAAAAAGTACATACATGACAATAACTAACTTGTTTAAAACTAATCTAATAGATTCTCTTGGAAGTTCTTTCTGATTAAATACTTCAAACAAAATACGTCTAACTATATTAAAAAAGTTGTAATAAGATAATAGATTGATGTGTGTCGATATTTTTAAGTACACTTGGAGAAACCCAAATCACCACAACACTTATTTCAGAGACCTTACGATCGTTTCGTTGACAATGTCAACATCTTCAGAGGAAGAAAAATTCTAAACTAAACAACTAGCTACCGTGTATTTATATCGCGTCAAAGTAAATGAACTAGTCCGAAGTAAAATTGTCGTCCAAGAACTATCGTTTGTTTATTGTGTAGGTCTCTGAAATAAGTGTTGTGGTGATTTGGGTTTCTCCAAGTGTACTTATTAGTGCTCATCACAGGTTCCAGTTTTCACATAGTCGATATTTTTGTTGTATAGAGTCTGATTTATTGCTGTTATTCTTTGGTACACTTGAAGTACCCAAATCACCACAACAACATAAAATGTGTTGTGGTCATTTGGGTACTTCAAGTGTACCTATTAATGTTCATCACCAGTTCCAATCTTCACTTAGTGCTTTTCTTTGCTTATTTTATTGTTGTAATTATTGTTAGAGTTATTCTTGTTATAGTTTGATTCTATTTTTATTTTAAACATTGACAAACATCATGAAGATATTTTGAAGACATCATCTCTCGTTTTTATTATGTTCTTATTTAAAACTCTTTTTTAATCAAAACATAACCTAGCAACGGATTTTTATTTGTAGTTGTCATGAATACTTATAAATCAATTTAATTTTCACCTATCTGATGATGCTACCAAGCAGCAAAAACCGGTTACAGAGAAGAAAACACACCTGTATGAAGCCAGAGAAATAATCTCTACATCTGTTTATTTAGTATGGAACGGTTTCACCCAGTAAGGGCCACAACAATTAATCAATTTTGTAGCTCCAATAAAAACGAAGTTAGCAATGGTGAACAGATAACCGTGTAACACTGTGTATAAGTTTTCATTGTAAAAAAAAGTAAAAACAATTCAATGATTTTTCTCTTCAGTGTTAAACTGATCTAATTGTCCCTTTCCGTTTGTTTATTTTTGAGACACCAATAGGAATATCATAAATGTGGTACATTCAAAACTCAACAAAACTTATGATCGTTGACCCTGCAGAGATATTCCAAAGCACTGTGCTTAGTGACTTTCTAAGCACTTTAAGCACCTTTGTACTTGTGCTAGGAGCACTTTTATACTACATACATACTTGAAGACTACTTCTCTGGCTTCACTGTTGGTTTTCATTAGTGAAGGACGTAGCCAGCGCGTAAGCTAACTGGAGCAAGTGGCCCTTACGAATTCTGGATGTTCTAGGATGTTCTTCAACGTTTCTGTTACTATAGTTTCGCTGCTTGACAGCATTCTCAGACAGATTAAAATTGAATTAGTATGAAATCATGACAACTACAAATAAAGATCTGTTGCTATGTTATGATATGATGTTTTGATCAAACAATTTATCAAAATGAAAATAAAAAATGAAACACAGATGACAGATGAGGCTTTCAAAATCTCTACGTGATGTATGTCAATATTTAACATAAAAATAGAACTAGCCTATAATAACTATCATAACAGTTACAACAATAAAATAACTAAACAATAACAGTATAAAATCAGTCTCTATACAACGAAAATATCGACATACATCAACTCATCTTTTTTGAAAGAATAGTTAAATTTATTTTCTTTGACTTATTTAATTAGAAAGAAGAATATCCAAGAAAGGGGAATTCATTAAATCAGTTTGCTCGTTTAAAACAAGGTAGGTATGGTCGTGTGTGTGCTTTTTGACTTCCAAAGCTTTAAAAAAGTCTAGTTTAATCTTGTCATTATAAAAATGTAGTGGTTGTATGCATACAAGTGTACTAATTCAATTTTAATCTGTCTGAGAATGCTGTCAAGCAGTGAAACTATAGTCACAGAAACGTTGAAGAACATCCTAGAACATCTAGAATTCGTAAGGGCCACTTGCTCCAGTTAGCTTACGCATTGGCTACGTCCTTCATTTACAGAAACGAAACCCAATAGTAAAGCCAGAGAAGTAGCCTCCAAGTCTGTATGTAGTATGAACCAGTTTCACCAGGTAAGGGCAACAACAATCAATGAGCACTTTTATAACCAGTGCTTAGTGCTTTGCGCACTTCATTAATAGTGCTTAATAATCCTGAAAAGAGCACCCGAACACTCTGAATTCTCGGAAGCTGTTTGAGTACTTCCCAGCACTGGGAACCCTGGAAAGCACCTAAGTATGTATAAGTTCTTAGAAACGCAAAACGCAAATGAGTTTTTGATACAAAATTTCAGACTAAAGAAATGAATCAAAATTATTTCCAGCATATATTATCTTTCTATCCTTATTCTAAGATACCTTAACTATATGAAATATATTACATTTTCTGATTTTGATAACGACGACAACAGTGACGTTTTAGCTGAGTTTTGTCATGCATGCAATGCTCTAATTTGATATTGTGCCAGTGTATTTCAGAATAAATCAAATTAAAACATGTTTTTAAAGAATTCTAATGATAAAAGAATCTGAATCATGAAGATTAGTTCAGAAAAGATGAAAGTCAAATAATATAATTACCTCTACAAAATGAATATAAGACAGAATTTACATGAGACATGAAGTACTGATTGTGATCTGTTAACAAAATATGACAGATACAAACTAGTCATAAATAATGTTCATCAGGCTTTAGATTTATGAATAGGAAATACAAGGATTCATAGTTGTAAAAGGCCTGGAGGCTGGAATCCCAAATTCTTCTTTCTTCGAGATAAAACAGGTATAGTTATACACGGGGTTTCGCAAAATGGTGAGAACACACTATTTCTGCCCTTAATTTCAAGTGACATATTTTTCAAGTTATGACATAACGAATTTTTTAAAATTAAACACCTGTATTTCATGATTTTGTCTGATATATAATTCTATTGCGAATTCATCAAGGTAGTGCTTCATGAGTCTCCCATGAACCGTTTTGTCAGACAATGGTAATAACCGAATAATAGGGCGCCAATAAACGTGACCGATTTTTACCATTTATGAATCCTGGTTTTGAAAAAGAAATATATTTTTGAAAGAAGCGATATATCTAGTAAAATAAATTGGGACAGAATTACTTTAAAAAACCTTCTAGGTATGCCAAAAGACAAGGATAGTGCCGCTAAAATGTCGGGAATTTATTAAATAAGTTGTAAATATTGTGATCTTACATATGTCGGACAAACAAAAAGATTTATTGAAATTAGATATAATGAACATTTAGCACAATTAAGATACGGTACTATAGATAGATCTTCTGTCGCCCGGCATATTTGAGATTAAAACCACCACGTAGATAAGGATAATCTAAAATTGATTAAAAATGTTAGACAACCGGGACAGCTAAGCGGTTTCGAAAGTATATATATTGCTAAATATAGTAATAATAAAAAGTGTATGAACCTCGCACCGCCGCCTATGGTAAGTCGGTTGATAGATTACTTCACAAGAAAGCCCAGCAGAAGCACTTCTGATAGATAATAAAATAATTTAGGCATTTCCGCCAAATGAAATATGTTAATTTTTGTGTTGTTAGACCACCCTCCATCGTGGAGGGTGAAGAATATAAGCAGAGCTGTATATGCAAGCTATTTAAAATTACTAATCCTCTGATGACGCTAACTTGGTTAGTGAAACGATCGTCAGCTTTTTTCAAATATGTTGTGGTGATTTGGGTTCACCAAGTCTACTTATCAGTGCTCATTACAGGTTCTAATCTCCACTTATTGTTATATCTCAAAGTATACCTGGTCAAAAGACCTTGTTAAATTAATGCAAACCAGAAGTGTAATATATATTGAAGAATATGTGTAACTGAGATAACAACTAGATACAACCGAATACAACGCAATCACACTATAAAACATTTAAAATTACACAAAACAGTTGAACGCAACACATTGATAGCAAAAAAATAAATAAAGAAATAAATGAAAATTATTTACAGCAAGTGTTCAAATTGGAAACCTTCGGCGACCCATGACAATATCCCAATATATCGACAAATGACTTTAAAACTTTTTCAATATTTTCTGCTGTTGGATAGATAGAAAAATAGATAGATACTTTATTCGCTCACCATAATACACAATCAAGTGCGTAGAGCACGTCACAGTAAAAAAACCCACCACAACAGGCCACAAATGTTGTTGTTAAAATGTTATTTCGTGAATGGCGTTCTGATTCGATCTTACAGTTCTGATAAATATTGAAAAAGGTTCTCATAAACCACCGATTTGAAATGATTCCAAAGGCAATAGTCCAATGGGGTTAAATCTGGTAACGGTCCCGGCCATTCTGTGTATCCTCTTCTCCCCACCCATCTGTGCGGAAGTACTTGATTTTGATACTGTGTGACCTCAACGGCATACTGAAGTGGATCACCATTCTGCTAATACTAAATGTTGTCTGACAAGTGCTGGTTATTTGTAGGGTTAGGAAACAAACGAATGAGTTTTGGCATCATCATGAAGGAGTTGTATATAACGATCTGTATTCAAAGTTTTTCTCAAAAATGGTCCAGTAATTGTTCCTCCAACTATACCCGCCCAGACGTTATTTTCTGCGGATATTGGGCATGAGACTCCTACAGCCAGTGAGGATTGCAGTCTGACGATTACCGACATTTATGTCTATTTACAAAACCGTTGAGACAAAATGTAGCTTCATCGGAAAATACTTTGTTGTTGATGACATTTCTTGGCAAAACTACATACGCTTATCAGGATTAATAACATATTGTGCTTTTTACGGCCAGTTTTGGCAGCGAAGTCCTTGATTGTTCATATGTACCTAACAGGACATTAAGTGAGTTGTCTTCATTTTAGTTGTTCCCTTTCTTCCACATCCTAGAACGTTTCTTACACTTCCTGTTTCATTAAATCCGCGCAACGTTTTTGATACTGTAGATTTTGAAACTGAATCTATCTTGTCATGGAATGTTTCATTACATACATCACTAGCTTCTTGCAGAGATCTCTTCCTATCGCAAAAACCAACAATCATCAGAGGTGTAATTCTTTCATGTTTAGTCAGTTCAGTCATTGTAGAAGTTAGTAATAGGTAGAGCAAACCTAAATTATTTATTGTAGTAACTGTCAAAGTGACTAGCAATGTCAAATTATTAAATGTTTTTGTTATGACATATTTGGAATTGGCACACTATGATATGATATAAAGAAATTTTACCTTCTGTTCTTACCATTTTCTGACAAACTGGTATGCTAGAGACCCATTAAACATTGCCTTGATGAATTTAAAATAAAACGATCTATCTAAAATACAGGGTATTTAATTTAAAGTAACAAGTTATGACGCCATAACTTGAAAAATATGACATCATAGAAATCTCGAGGGGTTATTAAATAGTTTTCAAAATATACATAAACATTGATTCTAGTTTATCTTCATTCCAGTTGAAATAAAGACCAGAAATAGGGTGCTCCCAGAATTTTTCCGAACCCTATATACAGCTGTCTGGAAATGATGTGTAAAAAATTTAGAGAGCTATGCGACTCGAAAAATTAGTGCCACAAGTCGCTACAGCATTTTTTTGAAAACTCAAAAAAGGAGTGCAAATTGAATCATAACTTCCACATAGCTGTGATAATTTATTCTTTTCAGAAAGAAATTCTCGTGAAATGAATTGACTTGACCCATGACTTGACCACAAAGAAAATATTTGTATTGCTATACCCATAAACTTTTGAAACGTTATATTCCTCGAGTTCTATTGAAAAAATGTCGGTTTTCACCAAATCACCCCTTGTTTCTCCCCTACCCCGTGAAGCGATCTTACCCAAAAACAATTCGAAACTTTCCTTTGTCAGGTGCTAACTGGATACCAAATTTGAAGATGATATCTCAATTAGTTCAAAAGTTATTGCGCCTATTAACAGAAAACGTACATGCCAACAGACTGACCGAACGACAGACAAAAAAATGTTCATTGCAGAATCAAGTTTTCTATATGTTTTGAGACTTTTTACGCCGTATTAGCAAAAAAAAATTTCGAAATTTTTGTCGGCTATTCCACCCACACATATTCAACCACTAATTTAATTTCAGCCCAGAGCAGCAGATGCTTGATGAAATTATAAGTTTTCTTATAAATAAATCCTAAAACGTTATATTACTCGAGTTTTAACAAAAAAATGTAAATTTTTACCAAATCACCCCCCACTCATCACCTATTCCCTAAATCGATATTATCCAAAAACAATTCAAACCATTCATTTGTCGAGTGCTAACTGTATATCAAATTTGAAGACGATATCTCAATTCATTCTAAAGTTATTAAGAGAGAAAGACCGACAGACAAAAAAATTTTTGTTCCCAAATCATGTTTTATATATGTTTTGATGGTTTTTATGACGTTTGAGCGAAACAAATTTTTTGAAATTTTTGTCGCCGATGTGGTACTTCCACACTTTGTGACGATGTGGAAGTTATAAAGGAGTTACAGGGTCTCAAAAATTATTATTATTATTGCTTATAATTAACCTGCACTATTTCGCAAATAAAATCACAACAAATTACTCTCTGTCCAAACTGACGCAACATGGTCTTGTTGAATATTTTCAAAGCACGTCCTATTAATATTGAAAATGTAATTAGGTGATTTCGTATTCAATCAATACCTTTATGTCCTTAAACGGGATAGCACTGGATACACCACAGACAATAGTAGACGGTTTTGCCACATATTTTGACTCTGTTTATGTTCCACCCTCCGGTCGTGGGTCAATTACCGAATCCTATTCGTCTTCACATGTAAATTTCAAATCAATAACTGAGGATGAGGTTTTTAAAGCCCCAAAGCGTGTTAAGGCTAAACTTACTATTGGCCCTGACGGAGTTCCATCATTTATAGCAAAAGATTGTGGGGCCATCCTGAGTGACCCCTTATGCTAAAGTTCAACAAAATTAGGAAAAAGCACACCTATCCTGATGTATGGAAGGTACCTACAGTAATTCCGATATTTAAGTCAGATTGTCGATCCAAGATTAAGAAATATAGGCCCATATCAATTCTTTCAATATTTTCCAAAGTACTGGAGTCTATGCTTTATGGGTATATATATATATATATATATATATATATATATATATATATATATATATATATATATATATATATATATATATTCCCATTCAGATGTTTTACAATTTCAGATCGGTTTACATTATGTACATTGATTAGTCCGGGTTATCAAAAACCTACTGCATACACACACACACACACACACGCATCAGTACTAAGCACTTCCTGAGAAATGAATACAAATAGCAATATATAATTTGTAATTTCATATATATATATATATATATATATATATATATATATATATATATATATATATATATATATATATATATATATATATATATATATATATATATATATATATATATATATATATATATATATATATATATATATACATACATACATATATGAAATTACAAATTATATATTGCTATTTGTATTCATTTCTCAGGAAGTGCTTAGTACTGATTCTTAGTGCTTAGTAAAAGTACTTTTTTGGGTGCTTAGTGCTTAGTGATGGAAACACTTTCCATCAGTGCTCGAAACAGCTCTGTGACCTTGTAAAGTGCAATGTCCTTTAGTATGTTCTATTCTTATTTATTATAAGATTTGTTTTATATATATATATATATAAATAAATTTTGTTTTGTTTAACTATTGTAAAGTTATTTAGTATAGATTAATACCCTACTGGACTTCACATAACAATTGACTTACTTCTATGTTTCAGTTTAGCAGGTGGGAAAATGCCAAGCAAGCAGTAAAGCGTGTCATCTGTTTTAGCGAACTCATAGTTTATTCCTGAAGCAGAAGCAGATAATATATAAGTTTATTAATTGTCAAAGAAATATCAAAAGCAGTTAAAGATGCATTCTACTTGTAAATCTACAGTTATCATTTTCATTGTGCCTGCAACAAAGAGCAGAGTACAACAATACTCACTTATTCTCGAACCAGCAGTGATTGTTTCTTCTGGAAGGTAAGGTTCGCTGAGTCCTATAGCATTTCTAGCAAATATGCGGAATTTGTAGCCATGATCTTTTTCTAAGTAGTTGACTGGAATGTCAGTTACATCAGGTTTTGTTGAACCCACTTTTTTGAATTCTTTTTTGGATTTGGATTCCTTCATTTCTACTACATATTCAAGGATTTCAGACCCACCATCAGTTTCAGATTGTTGCCATTTAATGGTGAAGGATGTTGCTGACATGCCTGATATCTCCAGTGGACCCCTTGGAGGAGATGGTTTGTCTAAACATAGAATAATTAACATAAACTTATCTTTAGAACTGTCAGTATATGGTGAGTGAAGAATGTATCCTGTGATTTGCACTGATAAGTACAATTTGGAGAAACCAATTCATCACATTATTTCTAAACGTCAGCACGTCTGTGTTTGACATGATTAAAAAGGAATGGGAATTAATTTCTACCAGACAATGTATTTATTATTAACCCTACGCGTTTCGGTTCATCTGAACCATCTTCAAGGCCAAAAGACTATTCCTGTTTGTGTTACAGGAAATGTGCTGTATGAAAAATTGTCAAAGTTTTAGTTTCATTTCTTCCCCAATGTCATTTTCGTTTGGAAATCTGAAGACAATAGATAAAACTAAAACTTTGACAATTTCCCATACAGCACATTTTTTGTAACACAAACAGGAATAGCCTTTAACCCCTGAAGATCGTTCAGATGAACCGAAACATGTAGGGTTAATAATAAATACATTGTCTGGTAGAAAAAACCTTTCATTCTGATTCCTTTTTAACCAATACATCATCACAGTTTTCATACGTGACAATCATTTGGCTAACAAAGTTAGCGTCATCAGAGGGATGAATAAACTGATTGTGCATCCCTTTGATGATGTTAACTTTGCTAGCAAATTGATGGTCAGGTCTGAAAACTGTATTGTGAGAATTGGGTTCTCCAAATTGTACTGTTTAGTATATGGTGTTTTGAAAAGCAGGACTGACTACTTATTGTCAGCGATGATTTACTAATACTGATTAAAAAAAATATCCGGACGCAGCAAATGCGAATTTTTATAAGAATTGGTTTGTGTAAAAAATGTTAGTTAAATAATTAATAAAAGTTGAAAGAAATAATAATTGTTGTGAAAAATTAAATATACCTAAATTCTGGATAATCAAGAAGAGCCATACATTTCACGATATGTTATAAATTTTTAGGTTATTAAATCTGTTAGTTTAGTTAGATATGATCTCATTTATCAAAAATATACAGGCAATGTAACGACTATCGATTTTAAATTGCAGGTGTCTCATGGTCGACATTGGTTAGAAGTATTTCAAAAGCCAGAAAATAAAAAATTGGATGAAGCTTTTTGAGAATCTATTGACCTAAAATAATTTTAAAATGATGGAACTTCCAGAAGTAACGGAAATTGATAACAATTTTGCTAAACCAATTTAAAAAACTCTGGACGCAGCAAGTGCGTTATGGCAGTGAATTTTTATAAAAATGCTTTGAATATCAAATGTCTTTTTAATTCAAGCAGTTATCAATTTGGTTACCGGTATAACCTATATACTAGAAACAATGTGCCATATTTTATCAAAATAACTTATTGTTTGAAAATGTACAAAAATTTTCTGACAATATACCTTAAACGTTGGTTTTCTAACCAACAAATCTTAGGTTAATAGCAAATTGAGTTATTGAAATTTGAAGCATTTAATGAAAATTTGCTACCAAAACGCACTTACTGCGTCTTGATTTTTTTTCTTACAAACATATTTCGATAAAAAATGTAATAAAATAAGGCTGTTCGAAAAAAATTTGTAGGGATCACCAACGATCGACTTGTGTGCCAGTCGGTGATTGTCAAAATAGTTTTATAAGATGCAGCTCAAGACACCCTATAATTAACTTATACAATTTTTCTTGTGGTTTGTGCATCCAGGTGGGGTCCTAGTAATATTTCTGAAAACAGTTTTTTGAAAAGCCTTCGGGAGCTAATCTGCAAATTTACCTTTCATTAAATCCTTCAAATTTCAATAACTCAATTTGCTATTAACGTAAGCTTTGTTGGTTAGGAAACCAACATTTAAGTCTATTTTTGGAAAATTTTTGTATGTTTTCAAACCATAAGTAATTTTGATAAAGTATAGTACATTGTTTCTACTACATAGGCTATACCGATAATCAGATTGATGCCTGCTCGCATTTGCTATTAAAAACATTTTTATGGACATTCACTTCCATTACACATTTGCTGCATCCAGACTTGCGAAAAATGTTTATATATTTTCAAACAATAAATTTATTTCGATGAAATACATTGTTTCTACTATATAGGCAACCAAGTTTGATGCCTGCTTTCATCAAAGAAAGACATTTGATATTAAAAATATTTTAAAGAAATTCACTACCATAAGGCACTTGCTGCGTCCAGAGATTTTATTATTTTCAAAAATATGCATTTTTTCGGAGAAAAACTTGAATTTTTGTGTGATAAACTGATCTGATTGGGCTGATAACGAACTCATACAACAAATTCACAAAAGAAACATACTCGAAACATTTTTATATGTATATATATATATATATATATATATATATATATATATATATATATATATATATATATATATATATATATATATATATATATATATATATATATATATATATGTATCACACTAATAACTCGAAAAATAATACCTTCCTTTTGCAAGTGGCTTGGATAAATTCGTTAGCCAGGAAAATCGGCCCAGGTTTTCCTGGAAAATTTTGTGTTTTCTTTCGAAAAAAATTTATGTCTCCGGAAATAACAAAGTAAGGGCAACCAAATTTGGTACGCGGGTTTATATCATGATACGTTAATTACTTATTAAAATTTACTCTTTGAGTTAAAAGATAAAAAAGTTATAGGCATTTAAAGAAATATAAATTGGGGTATTCCTCAACACGTTAAAGTCGCGATTTAAAAGTCAAAATTTGCAACATTTAGGCGCAGAACCTGAAACCAATACGGGCTATGGAAAGAAAATGTCTTAAGAAGAATGTTTTACAAACGCTGAAGTCTTAGCTTCAACCGTCATTGTCATTCATTTTACTAAAAAATTTCCAGAAAATTCATTTCAAACAGACCCTTTCTCTGATGCTTTGGCAGTAGTCTTAGCTATAGAGTTTATCGTTTAATGGTATATAATTTTTGTCGGATTTTCGTAAAAATCGATAAACCTCAATATATCCGTTATTATACAAGACACGAAAAAAATTGTATAGATTAATTATAGGGTGTCTTCAGCTACATCTTAAAAAATATTTCTACAATTATAGGATGGCCCATAAGTCGTTGATGATACAGATGTATATATATATATATATATATATATATATATATATATATATATATATATATATATATATATATATATATATATATATATATATTAATTGAACACGCCTTATGTTATTGCATTTTTGCATTTTCCATCGAAATATAATGCATGTTTGTAAGAAAAGAAATTCTGGACGCAGCAAGTGCGTTATGGTAGCGAATTTTCATTAAATGCTTCAAATTTGAATAGCTCAACTTACTAGTAACCTATAAGGTTGACGAAGAAACCAGTTTTTTCAGGGACATCTTAAGTTTACTTTCGAAAATTTTTGTACATTTTCAAACAATAAAGTTATTTTGATGAAACAAAGCACATTGTTTTTACTATATAGGTTATACTGGTAACCAAATTTGAAGCCTGCTTTCTTAAAAAAAAAAGATACGTATTTGCTATTAAAAACATTTTATGAAAATTCACTATCATAACGAACTTGCTGCATCCAGACTTTTTATCTATTGTTTTAGGCATCAGATTATTCAAGTAAGAATTTATTGAAGATACAAAAAGTTTAGAAAAAAAGCAAAAAAATAGTGGTACATTTTCTTACCTCCTACTTTCAGTTTGGAGGAAGTTTGTATGGTCTCTGCCACACATGTATATTCAAATTCATCTTCTTCAGCGACTTCATGCACAATCAGTCTTCTTATTGTACGTTCTACTGAGATTGAGTATTTGGAGGACTTTTTAATCTTCTTGCCTTGTTTCAGCCAGGTGACTTCAACATCTTCTCTGGACAGCTCCACCCAGAATTCAGCATCTTGGTTCTTGGGTGCTAAAGTAATTTCAGGAAGAGGCCTTATGAAGGTTATTGACGGTTCCTTTACAGTTAAGGTGGCAGTAGATTTCTGGTTTCCGACCTAAAATTTAATGGTTTAGAAAACAGCATTGCATAGGTATGTTCATCTGGTTTTATTTTATGTTATAAATATATAAATTTTGGTACTATTATTTTAAATTTAATACATTGTGCATGCGTGACACAAAACGTAAGAGGCACGATGAGGAATTAGTAGATGAGTACCTATGCATATTAGATAACTTAATATTGGAAGTGGAACACTTGAAAATTGACATAATGGAAATAAGTCATAAGTGACATACAATGGCCAGATGCGGGAAAATGCCCAACAAAAAATGAAATGTAGTACTCAGATAGCAACGACTTAACTCATCGATATGGTGTCGGTATTTTAGCAAAAAAATAATAAGTCCATAGTAGGGTTCACTCCCTACTCAGAAAGAATTATGGTGATACAACTACAATCAACAGATTTATGCGCCCACAGCGGATAATGATGATGATAGGATAGAAACATTTTGCTATGATTTAGAGCAAATCCTGAAGTCAACTAAGAAACACCATGCAACTGTAGTTATGGTGATTTTAATGCCGAGATCGGACAGGGTGGGTGGATAATTATGTGGGTGAATATGGTTTGGGTGAGCGCAATAAACGTGGAGACCAACTACTACAGTTTTGCCAAGCGGAGGATATGTGCTTATCTAACACATTTTTTAAACTACCCAAACAAAGACTATATACATGGAAGTCTCCCATGGACGGACCTGAAAGAATAGTCAGGAATCAAATCGATTTCCTTGTTAAACATAGATTTCGAAACTCCATTCTCTCAGCTAAGACCCTACCCTGGAAGAGATATAGCATCAGACCATACCCTTGTAGTGGCCACATTGAAAATAAAAGTTAAGAAAATAAAAAAGGAAAACTTGAAACAACTGGACATAATGAGACTAAAAGAACAACACATAGGAGGAAATACTACAAGAGACATCAACCTGAGACTGCAAGACATTAGAATATTGAAGATCAAATGTAGCAACAAGCAATATCGACCAAAAGTGGACGAATATAAAACAGGCAAAACAAAAGCAGAAAAAGGAAACTTGACACCAACAATGTCAAAACATAAAGAATGGATTACAAAGGAGATACTCCTACTAATGGAACAAAGAAGGTAATTCAAAACACGAGATCCAACCAACTACAAGCCCACAAATATATTGATAAAGAGAAAAATTAGGGAAGCTAAAGAGAACCATTTGAGTGAGAAATGTTAGGAAGTTGAGGAACTAGACAAAAAATATGATACTTTCAACTTGAACAAAAAGATTAAAGAGCTGGTAAGAATGAGAAAAACTGGACAATCGAGGCAACTAAGAGACGTCAATGGTACACTAATAACAGATGTGATAGAGAAATTGGATAGATGGACAGAGTACGTAACAGAAATTTTCGAGGATAAGAACAGAGGAGAGAACCAAGATGAATACACAGAAGAGACAGGACCTGAAATAATTATAGAAGAAATAGAATATGCACTCAAACAGGCCAAAGATGGGAAGGCTAGTGGACACTACGAGATTCCTGTGGAGCTGCTCAAATTGATGAACAGAGAATCTATCACAATTATGTTAGAGCTACTTAACGTATATAAAACTGGCATATTACCAGAAGATTGGCTCCATTCCACATGTATTCTAATTCCAAAGAAAGTCAACCCAAAAGAATGCAGCGAACATCTTACTATAGCACTGATGAGTCGCACGCTAAGGCTTTTTTTGAAGGTAATATGCAACAGAGTTTTCAAGAAATTAGACGACGACATTGGTGACACTCAAATGGGATTTAGAAAAGGGATGGGTACTCGAGAAGTTTTGTCTCTGAGATGTACTGATATGAATCAGGAAGGGTATGCTTGCTTTGTTGATTTTGAGAAGGCATTCGACAGGGTACAGCATGACTGCTTAAAACAAATTCTACTGAGTAAGAGTATATATAGTAGGGATATAAGAATAATCTGTAATTTGGAATGAAATCAACTGGCGAAAGTACACCAGAAATTGAAATAGGACGAGGAGTTCGTCAGGGTTGTGTGCTCTCGCCTCTTTTGTTCAATCTGTTTAGCGAAACCATCTGTCAAAAATCAATATCACAAATGTCCGAAGGCCTGGTGATAAATGGATAAACTCTCAATAATATTAGATATGCAGATGACACCGTTGTATCAGTAGGCATAATACAAGAACTGCAATATATATTACAAAGACTTAATATTCAATGCAATAATTGCGACTCAAAAATGAATCTCAAGAAAACCAAATTCATAGTGATAACAAAGAAATAATAAATACTTGGGTGCATGGATCACTGACAATATTAATCAAACGGAGGAAATTAAAAACCGCATCGAAATTGCCAGAACACCGCATCGAAATTGCCAGAACAGAACAAAATGAGAAAGATATTCTACAACCGGGACATCAGAATTATTTGTAGTCTGCGCATCCATATGCTGAGATGCTACGTTTTCTCCACTCTCCTTTACGGAGTGGAAGCTTGGACATGGAAGAGCAGAAACATCAGAAACATAGAAGCATGTGGTGCCACCGGCAAATACTTAAACTCTCGTGGGTGGATCATATGACGAATGCAAGCTGCAAAGATGAAACAAACAACTAGAACTACTGAAAACTATTAAAAAGAGAAAGCTGGAGTAATCGGCTCATATCATGAGAGGAGCGAAGTATGCATTACTAGAAATATCATGCAGGGAAAAATCAAAGGTAAAAGGATCATAGGTAGAAGAAAAATGTCGTGGTTACGCAATCTACGCGAGTGGTACAGATGCAGCTCAATTGAACTTTCTAGACGCACAATAAATAAGATAATATTGGTTATGATGATTTTCAATCTCTGATAGAAAGGGAACGAGAAGAAGAAAACCTATGCATATGGTCGGGTGTTGAAGAAAATGCTCTGGCACTCAGGGAGTCGGTATAGTGCCTAATGAAAGGACTATACCATGTCTAAGTAATTACAAATGGGTTTCTCCAAGAATAATACGGGTACGGATAAAAACCAGTATATGTAGAGTGTTTTTGCTTATCTGTTATGCACCCACAACCGGTCACAGTAAGCAAGAGGGAAAACTTTGGGAAATACATGAGTATTTTGGTGTAGTATTTGATTGTTTAAGGGATATATTTGGTAGAATCTCATTTCAGTTAAGGATAAAATTAGGTTAAGAAAATGTTGATAACACGACTTTACAATTTGTAGTCTTTTGGCACTAGGCCTTATATTTTAAGCAAAGTCTACTTAAACTTTGTTTTGCTATAGACTTTTTTTTACGAAAAATGGTGTTGATTTCAATGTTTTGTGACTTATTATATTACACTTTTTGTATGATGAATAATGCAGGGGTTTTAAATTGATATTGTTAGCTATTCTACTAGTCTCATTTTACAATTAACGCAAACTTTTATAAAAAATACTTACCAAGTAGTAAATAACCTACCTCACAGGTGTAAGTTCCAGCATCCTCAAGAGTGGTGTTATAAATCTTTAACTTCTGACGCTTGCCATCAATAGACAACTGTACATGTTCAGAGAACTGTATTTCCTTTCCATCTTTGTACCATTTTGCCAGAGCATCACCTTTAGAGAGCTCTATTTCAAAAACAGTTTTTTCACTCTTAAACACTGTTTTGTCTTGAAGAGGTGTTATAATTTCTGGAGGAAGTTCTATAACTGTGACTTCTGCTTTGCATTCCTCATCTAACAAGGTGCATACATATTCACCTTCATCGTGTATTGATGTACTGCGAATTATCAGTTTGCGAACACACCCTTCTTTTTCTATAGTTACTTTCTCATCAGTGTCGTCTACAATAATACCATCTTTATACCAGTTAACACTGGCAGTATCTGAAGAAATTTCAACTTCAAGTATTGTAGATTCCTTTTCAGGAACTTCCAGATCTTGCAATGTCCGCACAAATTCTGGTTTGGTCTGTTGGACTATGACATTTGTCTCAGTTTTCAGGTTCTTGACTGTACATTTGTACGAACCTTCATCTTTCTTTGTGATATTTTTGATTAAAAGTTTATGTGTTCTTCCATCTTCTATGAGGGTGCGATGGTCCATACCACTTATTTCTGTTTCATTGAAGAACCATTTAGTAGTGACTGTGTGTGATGTTTCACACTCTAATTCTAGAGTTTTTCTTTCAGTTGTTTCATAAGTCTTCTTAAGTCGTTTTGTGAACTTAAGTTCATCTACATCAATTGTAATCTTAGCTCCATGTGACGCTTTTCCTACAGTGTTGCTTGCTATACATTTGAAGTCACCAGAATCCTTTTCAGAGTTAACTTCTTTTATAACAAGCTCAATGTTTTCACCATCAAATGAAATTTTAATTCGGTTAGATGGTTTAAGTGGCTTATTATTCCGGAGCCAGAACACTTCAGGAACAGGATTGCCAATTACTCTAGCAAATAGTCTAAGTGTACCCTTTTCTTTCACAGTCTGTTCTTCGAACCGTTCTACAAAGAGAGGAGGTTCTGCGTTGGTTGGATAATCTGAAACAGGGGGAACCTTTATGTTAATATATATTTCAATCAAAACTCTGCCAGCATTTTTTTCATTAGCAAAGAGAATATCAGACTATTTCAAAAACACTCGTTACATTATTGCAAGTCACATCAAAACAATAAACTAAACTTTTTGCAATCACAGTAATGACGAGTATTTGTGAACTTAGCTATAGCAGTGTATGTATAGGTTATATTAAAAATGAAATATCTACGCAAGCTGTTTGTCTTTCCATCTCTAACTCTTAAAAAAGATAAATTACAAATGATAATACAATTTTTTTATAATCCGTTTTTGCATCATAAACAAAACCTAAGTACATATCTAAGAGAACACAATATACATGTTTACTGACGTAAGTTCTTTGAAGTTTCAGAGATTATTTAAAGCAACTATGTGATTTGGTCTAGTTAATTTATTTTTAGGGGGTCGATGAGAAGCAGCCTGAATGGATGTAAGCAACGTCTAAGAGATGTGGACAATACTTTTAAAAATATTAGTTAGGCACTGCTTGGATAGGGAAAGATGTGATATAAAAGTCTGAAAAGACAGGTGAGGTTAAGTTTCTTTTTAATATTTTTTAATGTAGTATAATTTTAGAATAAAAAAATACTCGCTATACATACACTCAAAAGGAATTTATGCAAGCTTAAGCTACTAAGGTGATTAATAAAAAAACATAAGCATATAATCCTATATTATAACAGTTATGTTCAACAGAAGTCAACTATTTATTATCTGTATATAATGGCTTAATCAAATAAAAATAAGTAAATGAACCAAAGCAGTAAATAGATGCTGGCTAAGCAAGTTTCTGAAAAGGCATTCTAATTTTTCAGCACATATATTACCCTCAACAGTAAGTTTTGCTGTAGTTTCGGCCGACCCTAGTTTATTCTTTGCTTGTACAGTATATTCAGCTGTATCATCTTCATCAGCCTTAGGTATTGTCAGTGAAGCAGTGTCCCCATCTTTCTTTGGCTTAAACTTTGTAATGGGCTTTCCATTCTTCAGCCAAGTAATTTCAGGTGTTGGATTGCCAGTGATAGTGGTGCTCAGAATTACAGTTTCATTCTTTCTAACTGTAATGGATTTTAAAGGTTCAAGAATTTGAGGAGGTTCTTTGTCATCAGTTTTAACTTTCAGGGTGAATTGTACAGTTGCTTCACCTTCTCTGTTTTTGGCTTTAATTTTATAAACACCTTCTTGATTTTTCTTAATTTTTTGTATCTTCAGCACTGTCGAATACATGTGCATATCTGATGTAGTTTCAATGGTAATGTTTTCTTTGGTTTTGATGACTTTTCCATTTTTGTACCATGTAACATTAGGTTCAGGTACAGCTATTAAGTTGCAGTCAACAACCAGGTCACTATTTTCAGGTACACATTTAGACTTTGGTTTTCTAGCAAAAGTTGGTGGTATTCCTTCCAGTATATCAGCTAAAGACGATTCTCTAGATAGGCTTTTTCTGGAAATAGAAGTTGTTAGATCAGAACCATGGTCAGATAATGGAGCTTCAACGATGAGTTCAGTAGTACTGGAAGCAAATCCTGCTGAATTTTTTGCAACACAAGTGAATGTTCCAGCGTCCTCTGGGAACACCTCACCAATAATTAGTGATGCAACATTGTCTTCATCATAGTACATTTGGAAGTCTATAGATTCTTTAATAATGGCCGTTTGTCGGAACCATGTTATCTGTGGTCGAGGGAAGCCCTCAACTTGACATTCAAATTGAACAGTATAACCGTCAGGCGTTAAGATGGGCTTCAGTTTTTCTATAAATCTTGGAGCAACGGCTTTTTCTTTTGGTTTGGGCCCTGCAAAAAAATCGAGACAGTAATATTTTTAAAATACAGTAAGAAAAGGACATATTACTTTCGAAGACTGGTAGTTTGTCAATTTTTTCATTAAGTTTTTTCTGAACATATCTGGTATATTTTGGTTCGTCCATTAGTAGTTGAGCTGGTACCCAACCTTTCTCTTCAGTCAGATGCTTTTTAATTAACCACCAATCAGAATTAGGCGTTTCGATTACATAGACTTTTTCGCCCTCTACGAGATCTATGGCTTGGTCAACTTCGGCAACATAGGAGCAAACTGAAAAATAAATATCACCTTCTTGCACTTCTTCACCCATTTTGTCTTCAAAGATATCACTTTCCTTGGTGATGCTTAAAGATACAGCTTCTAAAATGAAATTTAAATAGGTTAGTAACCAAGGTAATGTAAACCAACATATTAAAAAGAGGCAGTTTGTAGCTGAAATAAATAAAAAATTGAAAAGCAGCAAATAATTGTAATTCAATATAAAAAAGAGTTGCGTAACCTTGATCAAATGTAGGCTGTGATGGTTTTCGTTTTGGTTTTAGTGTAACTGATTCTTCTTCATATTCAAAACTTTCTGATGGTTTTCGGAGCCCAAGTTGAACATGTTCTTCCTTTTCTTCAAAAACAGAGTACTTGCGTGATGGTCTGCGCTTCAGAGGAACATGGAAACTTTCTGATAATTCATCATCATAAGGTAACTCTTCAGCATCACTGCCTTCATCAATGATTTCTTCGATGGCAGGTCCCTCGTCTTCTACTTCCTTTGTAATTTGAATTGTTTCTTCACCTGTCTCTTCTGAGTATGTCAATGGTTTAGGTTTCTTTAGTTTAACTTTACCAGACATAGATATTTCTTCTTCTGCATAAGAATCAAGTGATATCTTGAATTCTTGTTCAACGTCCTCTAAGGTTTTAGTTGACCTGGGTCTAAATGTTACGTTTTCTACGTCAGTATATTCTGGAATATCAGGTTTGGATGGTTTTCTCACTTTTTTTAACTTTTTAATTGTAACTTCTTCAGAAATCTCTTCTACCGACGGTTTTCTTTGTGGAGGTTTCTTTTTAATTGTAAATTCTTGAACAACATCTTCTGGTTCATCCTTATGTGGTATCGTTACTTCTTCTTCAATTTCGTCTCTGCTCTCAGGTTTTTTCTTTTTAATGGTAACTTCCTCTATTATTTCCTCTTTTCTCACTGTTAGTTCGTCAGCTGCTTCTTCATCTGTAGGCACTTTAGCCTTTGGTATTCCCCCTTTAACGACAACTGTTTCTTCACCAGTTGCCTCTGGAGTCTCATCTTCTGTTTTTCTAATAGAAATATCGGCTTCCGGTTCTTCAGTTGGTGTTGTCTTTTTAGGTTTCTTTTTAAGTTTAACTTGTACAGTTTCCTCTTCTGTGGGTTTTTCATCAGATATTGTCTCCTGATCTGGTACTTCCTGTTGTGTTGGTTCTTCTAGCATCTCTTCCTCTTTTTTGATTGTAAGTTCGGCAGCAGCTTCTTCATCAGTAGGTGGCTTAGGCTTTTTAATTTTTAGTTTTGTTACTATTGTTTCATCACTGGAAACAGTAGCTTCTATAACATCATCATGAGGCTTCTTAATAGTAATTTCAGCTTCTGGTTCTTCTACGGATGGTTTTTTCTTGGGCCTTTTTATGGCAATTTCTACTGTTGTATCATCTCTCTCTTCAGGCTTTGGTAAACTTACCTCCTCTTCAACTTCTTCTGTTACTGTTTGCTCAGATGATTTTTCTGGCTTTTTAATTGTAATTTCATCTGCGGCTTCCTCAGTTGGTTTTATTTTTGGTTTTTTAATCTTTTTCTTCGTTACAACTTCTTCCGTTACAATAATCTCCTCATCTTTTTTGTCTTTAGGTTTAAGCAATGTTACCTCAGCTTCTACCTCTTCACATGGTTTTTCTTCTGTTTTGGTCTTAGGAATAGTCACTTCAACCATTTCCTCAAGTTCTTCTTTAGGTTTTTCTTGAACTACAGGCTTTTTAATAGTAAGCTCCTCTTCTTCAGGCACTGCATCTTTCTTTGGTATGTTTCTGTGGATAATGACTTCTTCATCAATGGTCATCTCTGTCTCCTCAGAAGGTTTAATTACAGTCTCCTCTTCGGGTTCGTCTTTGGGTTTTTCTTTTGGTTTAGATTTTTTCTTCTTTATTATCACCTTTTCTGTTTCTTCAGTAACGTCTTCAACCACCTTCGGTTTTTCTTCAGGAACATCTTTAGGCGT
Source organism: Tillus elongatus (assembly GCA_964006375.1). NCBI lineage: Eukaryota > Metazoa > Arthropoda > Insecta > Coleoptera > Cleridae > Tillus > Tillus elongatus. The sequence continues at coordinate 179,542,235 of OZ023263.1, forward strand.
TTCTGTTTCATCTATGATTTCTTCTATTATTGTTGTTTCGGTGTCTTCTTTTTCTTCTGGTTTTTTAATAGTCACTTCCGCAGCTTCTTCTTCTACAACCATTTTAGGTTTTTTGGGTATCTTCTTTGTAATAGTTTCTTCGGTAGTCATTGTGATATCTTCTTCGTCTTTATCTGGCTTTTTAATAATAGTTACTACCGCTTCCGCCTCCTCGAATTCATCTGGTTTTTTGGGTCTTTTCTTTCTTCCTAGTGTGACTTCCACTTTTACCGTTTCCTCTTCTTTGTCTTCTACAATTGGTTTCCGAATAGTTATCTCTTCAGTTACTTCTTCAGTTACACTTTCTTTGGGCATTTTTTTAATTACAACCTCCGTCACCACTTCATCCTCTAACGGTTTTTTTAATATAACTTCGGTTTCTGGTTCATCTAGCGATGCTTCTTTCTTTTTAGGTTTTTTCATTACTACTACTTCTGTCTTTTCTTCTGGTTTTTCACCTTCCTTTATTTCTGGTTCCTCAGTCATGCCTTGAGGTTCCCCAGGAACTTTCTTCTTTTTCTTTTTCGGCTTAGGTGCTTCCTTTTCAACTTCTCTTTCTTCATCCGGAACAATTTCAGGTTTGGCTTCTTCTATTTTTATACTTAGTTGAGATTCAGCCGGTTTTTCACCTTCCGTTTTTGGTTTCGGAATTGGCTTCAACTTTATTTCCTCAGGTTCTTCATCTGGCTTATCCTTCATCGGTATTCTAAACTTAACCTCGTCGGTATCATCAGGTTCTGCTTTTTTAGGAATACCCTTTTCAAGAGGTATTTCAATAGTTTCTGGTTGCGGTTTTGTTTTCTTCTCTTTCTTATATTTTGGTTTTTCTTTCTCTTCAGTGGGCTTTTCTGGTTTTTCATATTCGGGTTTCTCAAATTCTTGACGTTCGCTTTCTCTATCTTTTATTTCAAATGGCTCAAATGCAGTCACTTTAGTTGGTTCCCTTTCGTTTTCTTCTTCAACTAATTTTTCTTCTGGTTCATCTATTTTTTGTTTTTTCACTGGTAGTTTTTCTTCTTCTTTTGGCTTTTCAGGAATTTTCTTTAGTTTTACGACATCTTCAGTATCTTCCTCAGTAGGTAATTTTCCTTTGCCAATTTTAATTTTCTTTTGCACTTCCTCCTCTTCTTTTGGAGTCTTTTTGGGTTTCCTTTCATATTTGTATTGTTCGTCTACTTGTTCTGGTTCTTGTTTCTTTAATTCCTCCATTTCCAGATCAAGTTTCTCCAAATCTTTAAGTTCTATATCTACATCTTTAATTTTGGGTCGTCTTTTTTTCGGCAGCTTTTCTGCTTCCTCTACATTTCTGGATAATATTCCGTTTTCTTTCTGTACAGGGGTTAATTTCAATACCTCAGGTTTTCTTTCTGATTCAGAAATTGGTGGAAAGTCCACATATACAATTCTACTCTTCAGGAGTACTTTAGGTGTTTTTGAAGCTTTTATCTCTGGTCTTTTTGGCACTTTCGGTTTCTTCAGTTTTATGTCACTCAAATTTATAATTTCTGGTGTAACATCTGAAATCTTCATTTTTTGAGGTTTCACAGGTTTCACATATACTATTGGTAATTGCTCAATTTTTCCTTTTGATTTCTTTGGCTTTTCTGTGTATTTATATTCCTCATCGACTTTTTCTAATTCTGTTCTTTTAAGTTCTTCCAATTCCGAATCGAGTTTTTCTAATTGGCTTAAATCTATTTCCTTTGGTTTTTTCTTCTTCTGTTTTACTTTTTTTGCCTCTTCCACATTCCTTGATAATATACCAATGTCTTTGCTTACAGGTGTGAGCTTACTTATGGAAGGTTTCTGTTCAGCTTCACTTATTGGTGGAAATTCTATTAATACTATTCTGCTTTTCAGCATTACCTTTAGAATCTTTGAATCAGGTTTCAGCTTCTTTGGTACCTTTTTAGTGGCTTTTTTAATTAACTTTTCTTCTACGTCAATTGCTTCAGTTACTTCTGGTTTTGTCTCTTCTAGTGGTATTTTGATTTCGCCTGCTTCGGGCTTGTCCCCTTCTGGTGGCGGTTTTTTAAATTGTTTCAGTTTTATCTCATCAGGCTGTTCTTCAGGTTTGTCCTTTTGTGGCTTTCTAAGTGTTATTTCATCCGTATCTTCCGGGGTTTCTTTTTTAGGGACCCCCTTCTCTAAATCAATTTCTATTATCTCCGGTTTTGGTTCATCTTTCTTTTTCCTTTTGTATTTTGGTTTATCTTCTTTCTTATCTTTTTCCTCTGGTTCGTCAGGCTCTGGTTTCTTATATTCTGGCCTTTCAGTTTCGTCTCTTTCTATATCGTAGGGCTCAAATGTGGGTCTTTCTGTGGCATCATCATCATCTTCCTTTTTGAGTTTTGTATCTTCTTCTTTTTTGGGTATTTTTTTCTTAACATCTTGATCTTCTTCAGTAGTCGGCTTATCTGGTATCTTCTTGAGTTTTACAATTTCATTATCTTCTACCGTTTCAGGTACTTTACCTTTTCCAATTTTAAGTTGTGTTGGTTTGTCTTCATGAACCTCTTTCGGTGTTTTAGGCTTTCTTTCATATTTGTATTCTTCATCTATTTTCTCTGGCTCTTTCTTTTTTAGTTCTTCAATTTCCAGATCAAGTTGTTCCAGTTTCTGAAGATCTTCATCTGTATCTTTAATTTTCTTTACCTTTCGCTTCGGTAATTTTTTGGCTTCCTCAACATTTCTGGATAGTATACCATTCTCTTTGTGGACAGGTTTTAAAGTACTTATAAGTGGTTTCTGAAGCAATTCAGATAACGGTGGGAAATCGACATGTTTGATTCTACTTTTTAATAAGAATTTAGGTGCTTTTGAAGCTTTCTCTTCAGATTTTTGTGGTGCTCTTGGTTTCTTTAATTTTATTTCAGCAAAATTGACAAATTCATCAGGAGCTACATCTGAGATTTTAAGTTTCTGAGGAATGGGCGTATATTTCATGTAAACAATTTCTACCGGCTTTGGTTTATCCTTTACTTTTTTAGGCTTTTCTTTTGGCCTGTACTCATCATCAACTTTTTCAGGTTCTTTTTTCTTGAGTGCTTCCATTTCTTTATCTAGTTTTTCTAATTCAGCTGTCGCAATGATTTCTTTAGGCTTTCGTTTCTTAGTCTTGATCTTCTTCGCCTCTTCCACGTTTCTAGACAAAATTCCATTATCACGAATAACAGATTCAAGGTCAGTTATTAGTGGTAGTTTCTCTGTTTCAGATTGTGGCGGAAATTGAATGTGTGTTATTCTACTTTTAAGAAGCATTTTAGGTATACCTGTTTTTTCAACTTTTGGCTTTTCAGGGATTTTCTTATGTTTCTTCTTCTGCTTAATCTCTTCAAATACCTTACTTATTTCATCAGGTTTTTCTTCAGCACCATCTTCAACTATTTCTTCTTTAATTTCTTCAACAATTTCTTCCGGTTTAATTTCTTCTTCCACATGTTTAGGCACCCTTTTCTTTTTCTTCTTTAGAATAGTTTCCACCGTTTCTTCTACTGTTTCTTCTTCATGTGGTTCCGGTAATTTTGTCTGTACTGTTGGCTCAGACACTTTTGCAGTTTTTTCCATGGTTGGCATTTCTTGCCTAGGCTTTTCCTCTTCCAAAAATACACTTGGTTTTTCTGTTTCGACTGTTTGAGGCGTTTCCCCTAATTCTCTTGTTTTTTCTTCTACTTCAGGGAGTATTATAGTATCTTGTTTTTCTTCTGGAAATTCATTTTGGATTTTTTCTGCTCTCTTTGGAATTTTTTTCTTGATTTTTTTCCTATCAATTTTTACAGTTTCAGTATCAACTGTTTCAGGTTGAACAAACTCTCCCTCTTTTGCTTCAACTTTCACTTGATCTTCAGTCGGTTTTTCACCTTCGGGTAAGGGCTTTCTGAAAGGTTTTAATTTAATTTCTTCTGTTTTTTCTCCCGGCAAATCTTTCTGTCGTGGCTTGAATTTAATATCGTCTTCCTCTTCCGGTTCTGCTTTTTTAGGTATTCCTTTTTCTAAGGGTATTTCAATTATATCAGGGGAAGGCTTTTCTTTCTTTTTTCTTTTATATTTAGGTTTCTCTTCTTCTTTTGTTACCTTATCTGTTTCCTCCCCTTCAGGTTTTTCATATTCATCCTTTTCATATTCTCCCTTTTCAATTTCATAAGGTTCAAAACCAGGCAGTTCTGGATATTCATCCATTACCTTTTCTTTGGCCTCGGCAGGCTTTTCCTTTTTCTTTTTAGGTTTTTCTTCTTCTTTAACTTTATCTTCTGGAGGCTTACTGTCCACTTTCTTTAGTTTAACAATTTCTGATTCATCTAACTGTTCAGGAATCTTGCCCTTACCAATTTTCAACGGCTTTTGTACTTCCTCGTCTTGTTTTTCAGCTTCCTTTGGTTTACGCTGATACTTAAATGCGTCATCTACCTTTTCGAGTTCTTTTTTCTTTTTTTCATCAAATTCTAAATCAAGCTTTTCTAGTTCTTGTATTTCCTTTTCAGTTGATTTTGGTTTCTTACGTTTAATTTTTGGAAGTTTCTGAGCTTCCTCAATGGTTCTTGAAATAATCCCATTATCTTTATGTACGGGTTCTAAAATCTGTATAGATGGTGTTTGCAAAACTTCGTTTAGTGGTGGAAAGTTGACAAATTTAATTCTACTTTTCAGCAAAAATTTAGGAAGTTTAACCTTTTCTTCCATTTTTGGTTTAACTTTTGGTTTCTTTAGCTTTATATCTGCCAAGTTAATAAATTCATCTGGCGTTATATCAGAAACATTAAGCTTCTGTGGTTTTTCAGCTTTCATGTATACAATTGTGGTAGATTTTGGTTTTTCTTTTTCTTTTTTAGGTTTTTCTGTTGGCCTGTATTGATCATCAACAGTCTCTAATGGTTTTTTGCTAAGTTCCTCCACTTCTGTATCTAATTTTTCTAAGGTTTTAAGATCTACTTCGCTTTTCTTTAATTTTTTCTTTTTTGGTTTAATTTTAGATGCTTCTTCTACATTTCGAGATAAAACCCCATTATCTTTTATAATCGGTTCTAGAACCTGTAGTTCAGGTATTTGTTCCGCTTCTGATTTTGGAGGAAATTCTACACGGACGATTCTGCTTTTCAGTAAAACTTTAGGTAATTTTGATTCTTTGGGTTTAATCGGTGTTCTCTTCTTCTTTTTAATCTTCTCTTCTTCGACAACCTCGACTACCTCAGTAATGTCTTTTATATCCTTAGGAACCATATCTTGCCCAGTGCCTTCATCTGGCTTTTCTTTATCAAATGGCTTTAGTGTGATTTCCTCTGGTTTTTCGTCATCTTTAGGTTTTTGTTTGTATTTTAATTTAATCCCTGGTGTTTCTTCTGGTTGATCGTCTTTTGGCTTGCCTTTTTCTAATATAGATTCATTAGTCTCGGGAGCTGGTTTATCTTTTTTCTTAATTATTTTCTTGGTTTTTGTCTCTGGGGGTTTCTCTTCAGTATCTTTTTCAACTTCTACCTTTTCCAGTTCTGTTTTTTCAGGTGACTCTCTCTCGATATCGTAAGGCTCGAATGGTGTGACTTTAACTTCATCACCTGGTTTTTCTTCCACCTTCTCTTTCTCAGGTTTGTCTGCTTTTGGTTTTTTCTTCTTTGGAATATCTTTTTCTTCTGGAGACTTTTCTGGTATCTTTTTAAGTTTAACTATCTCACTTGCATCTTCATTTTCTGGAACTTTACCTTTTCCAAGCTTAATTGGTGTAGTCTCCTCTGCCTTTGGTTTCCGTTCTTTTGGTTTTTTCTCATACTTGTAATCATCATCAACTTTTTCAAGTTCACGTCTTTTTAGTTCATCTACCTCCAAGTCTAATTTTTCTAATTCTTTAAGTTCGTTCTCTATATCCTTAACACGAATTTTTTTCTTTTTAGGAAGTTTTACTGCCTCAGCCATATTTCTTGATAACTGACCATTATCCCTATAAACTGGTTCTAGTTCCACAACTTTTGGAATTTGTTCTGCTTCTGTGTTAGGAGGGAACGGAATAAAAACAATTCGGCTCTTAAGTAATATTTTAGGCATCTTTGTTTTTGCTTCTTTCTTTTGTGGTATTCTAGGTTTCTTCAGTTTAATTTCAGCCAGGTTAACTTTTTCTTCCAGCGGTTTAGAAATTTTTAGTTTTTGAGGGGCAATGCTTTTTTCTTCTATATTCATGAGTTGTGGTTTTGGTTTTTTAGGTTTTTCTATTTTCTCATGAACTTTTTCTTCTGGTTTTTCTAATTCTGTGTCAATTTCCGGTTTTGTTCCTTCAGGAATTGTTTTCTTTGTTTTCTTCCTTTTATCTCTCTTTTTATCTTCAATTGTAATTATTTCATCTTCTCTTTTTACTTCACAAACCTCCTCTACCGTTTCAGGCTTTAATTCTTCAAGCTCTACCGTTTCAGGTTTCACTTCGTCAATAGTTGGTTTTTTAATCTTCTTTGTCTTTTTTGGTGCCTCTTCGCTTGAAATTTTTTCATCTTGTGGGAGTTGTTCTTCACTCTCTGGGATGTTATCTCTAATTTCTTCCTCAGTTTTATCTGGAACGTCAGTTATTTCTGCTAAACTGATTTCATCAGGTTTAACTTTAGGTTTCTTTCCCATTTTTTTCTTTGTTCTCTGTTCTTTGATGGGAATTTCATTGTCAGGTAATTCACCTTCACCTGTTGGAATAGAACTGGGCTTACCTAGATCAGCATCAGTTATATCTTCCTCATCATCAGGTACTTTTTCTTTGGTGAATGGTTTTAAAATTATTTTTTCCGGACTCTCTTCTGGTCTCTCCTTTTGCTTTATTTTAAAATGCACGTCTTTGTCATCTTCAACTTTTTCTGGTTTCGGTGTCCCCTTTTCTAAAATTTGCTGTTCACTTTCCTGTTTAGGCTGCTCCGGCTTTTTCCTAATCTTTTTAGGTTTCTTTTCAATTTCTTTAGCTTCTGGAACGGTTTCGTCTTCTGTTTTTTCTGTTACTTCTTTTTCCACTTCTGGTCTTTCAATATCATAAGGTTCAAATTTAAGTTTTTCAGGCTGTTCTTCAGATACATCTTGTTCTAAGGGTTTATCTATTATTTTCTTCTTCTTTGTTTTCTCAGGTATTTCTTCTGAAGGTACAAGTGACTTTTCTGGTATTTTCTTTAAAGTGACAGTTTCATTGTCTTCTTCATTTTGAGGTACTTTTCCTTTACCTAGCTGCAACTTCTTTGGTTTTTCTTCAGCAACTGACTTTTTCTTTGGTTGCCGATCAAATTTATATTCCTCATCAACCTTTTCTAATTCTTTCTTTTTAAGTTCCTCTAGTTCAATATCAAATTTTTCCAGGTCCTGGAGCTCATCATCAACGTCTTTAATTTTAGGTACTTTCTTTTTTCGGATTTTTTCTGCCTCCTTAACGTTTCTAGATAAAATTCCATTATCTTTTACAATTGGTTTTAATGTCACTGTTTTAGGACTTTGTTCTCTTTCTTTCGTGGGTGGAAATTCTTCAAATTTAATCCTGCTTTTTAACATTATTTTAGGGAATTTATCTTTTTTCACCTTTTGTTGTGGAATTTTCGGTTTTTTCTTTTTAAGTTCTTCCGGCTTAACTTCAGCAATATCTTCACTTTTCTTAATGTCTGGGACACTTATGATATCAGCTTCTTCTAGTTTTTGAGGTTTTTCAGGGGCTGCTTCTGTGGCAGTTTCTTCCTCTGGGATGACTGGTTTCTCCTGTTTAAAACCCTTTTTCTTTTTCTTCTCCTTAGCTTCCTTGATTACGACTTCTTCTAGTGGCGTTTCCTCTTCGGACTGTTTTTCGACCTCTTCGATAAGGTCAATCGGCTTTTGCGTTTGAACTTGTTCAATAATAAGGGGTTCTTTGAGCTCTGCTACACGGGTACCTTTTGCTTTTTCAGTTTCCTCACCTATTCCTATAACATATATCAATTAGATGTGTTTTCACTTGAAAAGGTTCTTTTTTAAAACATGTATTATTTATGAGTAATATGGACGTTATATTGTTTATTATGTGAGAGTGTTTGATTTCTAGAATGTAAAAATTAGTGACATAATTTATTTTTAAGAGAATCTTACCTAGTGGAGTTTCCTCAGTATGTTCTAATGTGTGTACTTCTGTAATAGTTTTTGTGGAAATGTAAGGTGTTATACTTGGAGTGATGCTTGTTGGGCTCATCTTTGCTTGTTTTAGTGGCTTTGACTCTTCTTCTGTTGTCTCTAATATGGAAATATCGCCTGTTTTGACTGTAATTAACGTTCTTGGTTTTCTATTGTCTTCTTCGATTGTTATAATCTCTGTCATTTCAGCTTTTGTTTCGTCAATGGGCTTTTTGATAATTTTCTTTTTAATTCTCTTTTGCTTTATTTTACCGCCTACAATTTCTGTTGTCATCTCTGTTTGTTCTGGCACCTCTTCAACAATAGTAGCCCCGGGAAATTCTGCTATATTTTCAGATATATCAGGCTTTGTGATAATAGTTATGATCGCAGTAGGCTCCTTTCCTTCTTCCTCTGTGGTTTCAATTTTTGTAATTTCTTGTTGTGGTTTGATCTCTTTTTTGATGACTCTTTTCTTGCATACTTTTTTTACTGGTTTGCCTTCTTCTGTTATGACAGTAGTAACCGTAACTTGTTCCGGCAGTTCAACACTCGTTGCTTTTACCTTTTTAACAATCTCTTTATCTGGCTTGAATGATTCTACCTCTTCTGCTTTCGGTATCATTTCCTCTTCATAAACATTAACCAAAGTTTCTGGAACTTCACCTTCTTTTTCTATTGTAATAACCTCTGTTATCTCAGTTTTATCTCCTATTGGTTTCCGAATAATTTTCTTTTTCATCTTCTTTTGTCTGACTTTTCCATCATCTAATACTTCCTCTTTAGTTTCAGATTCCTCTGTTTGTTCGATTGGTCTGGCTCCATCTATTTCCTCAATTGGTTTAGCCAATTCAACCTTTTCAACTGTAACTGTTGTTATAGGTCGTTTACCGTCTTCTTCTATGGTTTCAATATTGGTAATTTCTTCCATAGGACCCAATTGTTTTTTTATAACTCTCGTCTTCTTTATCCTTTGAATTGGTTTGCCTTCCTGACTTACAACAGTTGTAACTGTCACTTCCTCTGGCATTTCGATTACACACGGTCTTACTTTTTTAAGTTTTTTCTGTTTTGGTTTTAAAGGTGTCGCTCTTTCTTCATCCATACTTAACTCTTGCTCATCAACTGTATAAACTTTCACAGTTGTTTCAGGTTTTTTGTTTTCTTCCTCCACAGTTGTTACCTCAGTGACTTCTGTTTCACCTTTCACAGGCTTCTTGATAACCTTTTTCTTTATTTTCTTTTTCCTGATTTTATCATCTACAATTTCTTCAGCCTCATAAATTTTTTCTGATATTTCTTCAATAGGTTTTATTCCAGGTGCAATCGGGAGGTCTTCAGCTGTGTCTATTTCTTCAACTGTGACTGTAGTGATAGGTTTCTTTCCCTCTTCTTCAGTTGTTACAATACTTGTTACCTCTTGCTTGTCTGCCAATTTCTTTTTAATTACTTTTTTTTTTGTAACCTTTTTGATTGGTCTCTGTTTCTCATCTAAGATTTCTTCAATTGTGATTTCATCAGGCATTTCAACGGCGATTGGTTTAAGCTTCGCATGCTTATCCCTGTGAGGTTTCAGTGGTTCTATCCTTTCTTCTGGAAAATCATCTTTATCAGTAATATACGTTACCACTGTTGTCTCAGGTTTTTCATCTTCTGCTTCAGTTGTCGTTATTTTGGTAATTTCAATTTTGTCCTCTACAGGTTTCTTAATGATACGCTTTTTAATCTTTCTCTTCTTAATCAATCCATCAACTATTTGCTCTTTGACTTCTGTTTCTTCTAAAAATGCCACCAAAGGTTCTGCAAATTCATCTAGAGTTTCGTCTGGTTTTTCTAACTCTTCAGTCGTAACTGTGGTAATAGGATGCTTACCTTCTTCTTCAATTGTCTCAATCTTAATAATTTCCTGTTTGTCCCCAATGTCTTTTTTAATAATTTTCTTTTTTACTTTTTTAAGTGGCGTTCCCATTTCACTAACTGTTTCTGTAACTGTCACTTCCGGTAATTCAGTTATGCCTAATTGTGCTTTTTTGGATTTTTTCTTCTCAGGTTTCAGAGGCTTTGTATGTTCTTCTTCTGGTTTTAATTCTTGCCCATCAACCATATACACTTTCATTGTTGTCTCAGGTTTTTTGTCCTCTTCTTCTACTGTGGTTAGTTCTGTGACTTCTGTTCTATCTCCCACAGGTTTCTTAATTATCTTCCTTTTAATTTTTTTCTTTTTGATTTTATCTTCTACAAGTTCTTCTTTTATTTCAATTTTTTCGGAGATCTCCTCAATTGGCTTCACGTCAGGGATGTTAGGTAGGTCTTCTGTTGTGTTAATTTCCTCCACTGTTATAGCAGTAACAGGTGCTTTGCCTTCTTCTTCGGTAATAACAATACAAGTGACTTCTTGCTTGTCGTCCAGTTTCTTTTTGATAACTTTTTTCTTTGTAACTTTTTTCACTGTTTTTTTATCCTCGTTAAGTGTTTCCTCAACCTTAATTTCTTCTGGCATTTCGACAATAAGTGGTCTTGCTGACTTAGGTTTCTTCTTGTGAGGTTTAAGTGGTTCTATTTTTTCTTCGGGTATATTGCTATCTTCAACAATATAACTTTTAACTGTCGTTTCCGGTTCTTTGTCGTCTGTTTCAGTTGTTTTTATTTCTGTTATCTCAGTTTTACCATCAATAGGCTTTTTAATGGTCTTCTTTTTAATACGCTTTTTCTTAATTTTACCATCTATAATTTCTTCCCTAATTTCTGTTTCTTCAGAAATTTCTGTTATTGGTTGTACATCCTGTTGTTCTAATTCGTCTGGTTTCGTAATTTCCTCGGTGGTAACTGTTGTTATGGGTATTTCGTTGCCTTCTTGAACAGTTTCTATTTTGAAAATTTCTTGTTTATCTCCAGAATCTTTCATTATAACCCTTTTCTTTTTAGTGGTTTTAATAGGTTTTCCTTCTTTGCTGATGGTTTCGGTGACTGTCACTTCCTCTGGCAGTTCAACTATTGATGGTCTAGCCTTTTTATATATTTGTTTATATGGTTTAATAGGCTGAACAATGTCTTCATCTGGTTTAATTTCCAATTCTTCTGCAGTATATATTCTTACCAAAATTTCTGGCTTTTCATCCTCTTCGTCGACTGTTATTATTTCAATTATCTCAGTTTTATCAGACACGGGCTTTTTCATGACCCTCTTTCTTGTTTTGATTTTCTTTACCTTCCCATCCACTATTTTCTCTTCCTCTTCCATTTCTTCAGGCATTTCTTTAATAGAAGCTACTTGTGGTATTTCCGGTATATCAATGTCAGATTCTTCTATGATCACGCTTACGATGGGGGTTTTACCTTCTTCGTCAATTGTTTCAATTTTAGTAATCTCTTGTCTATCTCCTCTTTTCTTTTTGAAAATTCGTTTTGTTTTTATTTGTTTTACAGGTTTTCCTTCCTCACTAATCACTTCAATAACTTTAACTTCCTCTGGTAATTCTACAACAGTTGGCTCCAATTTCTTACGTTTTGGTGTAATTAAAGTAAGCGGCATTGCTGTCTCTCCCAAGGGTATAGCATCTTTTTCTTCGGCGATGTACATTGTTATTGTGGTTTCAGGAACTTTTGAATCTTCCTCAGTTGTTACCATTTCTGTAATTTCAGTTTTTCCACATAATGGCTTCTTTATAACTCGTCTTATAGTCTTTTTCTTAACAATTTTATCATCAATAATTTTTTCTGATAGCTCTGTTTTTTCTAATAATTCTTCAACAGGTGTTACGTTTTCTTCATCAAAAACTTCTGCTTCATCTACCTCTTCAATCGTAACAGTGGTCTTGGGTTTTTCATTTTCCTTCTCCATGGTCTCAATTTTAAGTAATTCACCTTTTTGACCTGCTTTCCTTTTTAATATTTTTCTAATTTTGACTTTTTCCACAACTTCTACCTCTTTTGTTGTTACTTTATTTACTATGACTTCTTCAGGTAGCTCAATTATAGCTGGACGTGCTTTTTTACGGGCTTTTTGGTGTATTGTGAGTGGTGTTAAATATTCATCTTCTGCGATTGTTTCAATTTCTTCTGGTGTGTAAACTCTCATAGTTGTTTGTGGCTGTTTATTATCTTCCACAGTCGTTGTTACTTCAGTAATTTCAGAAGGCGTTCTAATTACCTTCTTTTTAACCCGCTTTGTTTTTATTTTACCTTTTACCACTTCGTCTTTCTGTTCAGTAACGTCTAACATTTCCAAGACTGGCTTTTCTCCTTCAAATTCCTCCGTTCCACCCGGGAAATCAATTTCCTCAGTAGATATTATGATAACCGGCGTCATCCCTTCATCTTCAATGGTTTCAATTTTTGTAATCTCGAGTTTTTTGTCTGCCTTTTTCTTTATTATCTTTTTCTTGATCTTTCGTTCTATTGGTTTTCCTTCTTCATTAATAATAACACTATCTGTAATCTCTTCAGGCAACTCAACAATTTTTGCCTTAAGTTTTTTAGGCCTTTTTTTACGAGGTTTTTCATCTTGTTCAAATTCAGGTTTTAAAATTTCCTCATCTGTAGATTTTCTTTCAAATGGTTTTAATGACAGTTCATACTCTTTTTCAGGTATACTTTCATCCTTATCGTTAAGCTTTTTGAATGGTTTCAGCTTTATTTCTTCTATAGGTGGCTCGGGTTTTTCTTTTTGTTTATATCTTAGCTTTATATCATCTGTCTTCTCTTCTGGCTGGGGTTTGGGAGCTCCCTTTTCAAGTATTTTTTCTTCAGTTTCAGGTTCTCGTTTCTTTTTAGTTTTTGGTTTATATTTACCTTTGTCATTGGGCTCTATGTCTTCTTTAATTTCCTCCTCATGTTTTTTGGGGGTTTCAAGCTCGAACTCGGGCCTATCTATATCATACGGTTTAAATGCCAGCGACTCGTTATCATCTTCCGGTTTTTTAGAATCTTTTACTTTTTGGGGGATTTTATCTTCAATAGGTTTAAGCTTGTCTTTGTCTTCAACTTTTGGTTCTTTATCTGGAATTTTCTTAAGTTTTACAATTTCCAGATCCTCATCTTCTTTTGGCACTTTACCCTTTCCTGGGGTAATTTTTTTACTATCGTCTGTTGCCGGCTTTTTCTTATCTTTAGGTGTCTTTTTGTATTTGTATAGTTCATCAACATTTTCTTTCTCAGGTTTTTCATATTCTTCGATATCAAGTTTTTCCAAGTCTGGAAGGTCCCTGTCTATATCTTTAAGTTTAAGTTTTCGTCGTTTCAGTACATCCTGAGCCTCTTTCACGTTGCGTGAAAGAACTCCGTGATCTTTTATCGCAGGTTGCATTTCAGTTATAATTGTTTTTTTTTCTGTTTCTGATTCTGGTGGAAATGTTATAAATCTTATGCGACTAGTAAGTCGAATTTTAGGAAAAGCGCCTGGCTTAGTCATTTTTTTCTGAGTTGATTTTGGTTTCCTAAGTTTGATTTCACTGAAGAGTGGCGCATCCTTTGCATCTATAATTTTAGGCTTAATTGGTCTAACCTCCCCACGTTCTAATGTAAGCAGTTTTGGTTTCACTTTTTTTTTGCTTTTAGGTGTAGCTTCCTGTAATTCTGGATAGTCTTTGATCTCAACAAATTGCTGTGGTACTTTATCATCTTCGACCACAGTAACAATCTCAGTTGCCTGGAGCTTTGGTCCAACTTTCTTTAAGAATTTACGTTTCTTTGTAATTTTTTTCTTTGGGACTTTTCCATCAGTAGTTATTTCAATTATATCAGTATCTTCTGGTAGCTCAATAATTCTTTCACCCCGAACTTGGTCGTCTTCGTCTTTATCAATTTGTTTTACTAAAATTTCTGCAGGTTCCTTTGTATCCCCTCTTTCCGTTTCAGTTATTTTAGTTATTTCAATTGTGTCAGGTAGATGCTTCTTGATGGTACGTGTGCGTTTAGTAACCTTCTTTGGTTCACCTTCGAATGTTTCCACTAGTTTTACCTCTACTACTTCTGGGAGTTCTTCTGTGTAGAAGGGTTCGATCATCAGCCCTTCAGGCAGCTCTAGCTCATGAAGTTCTGAAAATTGCTGTAATGGATGCGATAATGCTTTCTTAAGTAACTCCATTCTAACGAGATCCAGAATTTCTTCTTCCTTCGGTTCAGTTTCTTTACTAGCTAATGTTGGAACAAAAAGTATGTTATCTTTGATAAGCTCCACTGGTGATTCTGGTTGTTTTGATTTTAGAACCTTCTTTTTCTTTTTATGAACCTCAGGTTTCTTAGAATCCTCACTTTCTGTAGTAGTTACAATGACTTTTGGTTTTTCGCCCTCTTCCTCAATGGTAAGAATCTCTGTACATTCTTTTTTGCCGTCTTTAATTTTTTGTATTACCCTTTTTTTAATTACCTTCTTTTTAGGTTTTCCTTCATTTGATATAACTTCAGTTATTTTCACCTCTTCTGGAAGCTCTTCTATTATGTTTGGTTTACCTAACTTAATGTCAGTGACTCCCTCCACCCTTTCCTTAGGTATTTCGAAAACAGTTACTTTTACCTGAGGTTCTTTACCTTCCTCTTCTATTGTAACAATCTCAGTTTGTTCTCCGCTACCATTTTTAACAGCTCGCATTACACGTTTTCTGACCACCTTCTTTTTGGGTTTACCTGTTTTTGAAATAGCTTTCGTCACTTCTATTTGTTCTGGATATTCTTGAACTAAGATTGGTTTTAGTAAATTAATTCCTGGAATATCCTCTAATGTCTCTTCAGGTATTTCAGAGACAGTTACAGTTGTTTTAGGTGCCTCACCATCTTCTTCAACAGTTACAATTTCTGTTTTTTCCTTCTTGCCGTCTACGTCTTTTTGTATCACTTTCTTCTTAACAACTCGCTTCTTTCGTTTACCGTCCTTAGAAACTATTGTACTAACTTCAACTTCCTCAGGGAACTCTTCCACTAGTATCGGTTTGCCAAGCTCTGGACTAGGAAGAGTCTCTAGTTTGTCTTCTGGTATTTCAGTAAAAGTTACAGTTGTTTCCGGCTTTTTACCCTCTTCTTCGACAGTAACAATTTCAGTCTGCTCTCCTTTACCATCCTTTACTTTCCGTATTAGGCGTTTCTTTATTACTTTTTTCTTAGGCATGCCTTCTCTAGAAACTACTTGTGTAACTTCTACTTGTTCAGGGAATTCTTCTGCTGCGCTTGGTTTTCGCGATTCTATTCTTGGAATTTCTTCTAAGTGCTCTTCAGGTACTTCAGTGACAGTTACCGATGTTTCAGGTCTTTTACCCTCTTCTTCAACAGTTATAATTTCAGTTACTTCTTTCTTTCCATCTTTTTCTTTTTGTATAACTTTCTTTTTAACGACACGTTTCTTTGGTTTACCTTCCTTAGAAACCACTGTAGTGATTGTTACTTCCTCAGGAAACTCTTCGACCAGCGTAGGTTTTCCAAGTTCAGGACTAGGTAGACTTCCTAGTTTATCCTCAGGTATTTCAGTGACAGTTACAGTTGTTTCAGGCTTTTTACCATCTTCTTCGACAGTAACAATCTCAGTTTCCTCTCCTTTACCATCCTTTACTTTCCTTATTATGCGTTTCTTTATAACTTTTTTCTTAGGCTTACCTTCTCTAGAAATTACTTCTGTAACTTCCACTTGTTCAGGGAATTCTTCTGCTAGGCTTGGTTTTCGCGATTCGATTCTTGGAAGTTCTTCTACACGCTCTTCGGCGACTTCAGTGACAGTTACAGATGTTTTAGGTCTTTTACCGTCTTCCTCAACAGTAATAATTTCAGTTACTTCTTTCTTTCCATCTTTTTCTTTCTGTATAACTTTCTTTCTAACCACACGTTTCTTTGGTTTACCTTCCTTAGAAACCACTGTAGTGATTTTAACTTCCTCAGGAAACTCTTCGACCAGCGTCGGTATGCCAAGTTCAGGACTAGGTAGACTTTCTAGTTTATCCTCAGGTATTTCAGTGACAGTTACAGTTGTTTCAGGCTTTTTACCATCTTCTTCGACAGTAACAATCTCAGTTTCCTCTCCTTTACCATCCTTTACTTTCCGTATTATGCGTTTCTTTATAACTTTTTTCTTAGGCTTACCTTCTCTAGAAATTACTTCTGTAACTTCTACTTGTTCAGGGAATTCTTCTGCTAGGCTTGGTTTTCGAGACTCGATTCTTGGAATTTCTTCTAAGTGCTCTTCGGGAACTTCAGTGACAGTTACAGATGTTTCAGGTCTTTTACCGTCTTCCTCAACAGTGGTAATTTCAGTTACTTCTCTCTTTCCATCTTTTTGTTTCTGTATAACCTTCTTCTTAATGACAAGTGTCTTTGGTTTACCTTCCTTAGAAACCACTCTAGTGATTTTAACTTCCTCAGGAAACTCTTCCACCAGCGTCGGTATGCCAAGTTCAGGACTAGGTAGACTTTCTAGTTTATCCTCAGGTATTTTAGTGACAGTTACAGTTGTTTCAGGCTTTTTACCATCTTCTTCGACAGTAACAATTTCAGTTTCCTCTCCTTTACCATCCTTTACCTTCCGTATTATGCGTTTCTTTATAACTTTTTTCTTAGGCTTACCTTCTTTGGAAATTACTTGTGTAACTTCTACTTGTTCAGGGAATTCTTCTGCTAGGCTTGGTTTTCGCGATTCGATTCTTGGAATTTCTTCTACATGCTCTTCTGGGACTTCAGTGACAGTTACAGATGTTTCAGGTCTTTTACCGTCTTCCTCAACAGTGATAATTTCAGTTACTTCTTTCTTTCCATCTTTTTCTTTCTGTATAAATTTCTTCTTAACGACACGTTTCTTTGGTTTACCTTCCTTAGAAACCACTGTAGTGATTTTAACTTCCTCAGGAAACTCTTCGACCAGCGTCGGTTTGCCAAGTTCAGGACTAGGTAGACTTTCTAGTTTATCCTCAGGTATTTCAGTGACAGTTACAGTTGTTTCAGGCTTTTTACCATCTTCTTCGACAGTAACAATCTCAGTTTCCTTTCCTTTACCATCCTTTACTTTCCGTATTATGCGTTTCTTTATAACTTTTTTCTTAGGCTTACCTTCTCTAGAAATTACTTCTGTAACCTCTACTTGTTCAGGGAATTCTTCTGCTAGGCTTGGTTTTCGCGAATCGATCCTTGGAATTTCTTCTACATGCTCTTCGGGGACTTCAGTGACAGTTACAGATGTTTCAGGTCTTTTACCGTCTTCCTCAACAGTGATAATTTCAGTTACTTCTTTCTTTCCATCTTTTTCTTTCTGTATAACTTTCTTTTTAACGACACGTTTCTTTGGTTTACCTTCCTTAGAAACCACTGTAGTGATTTTAACTTCCTCAGGAAACTCTTCCACCAGCGTCGGTATGCCACGTTCAGGACTAGGTAGACTTTCTAGTTTATCCTCAGGTATTTCAGTGACAGTTACAGTTGTTTCAGGCTTTTTACCATCTTCTTCGACAGTAACAATCTCAGTTTCCTCTCCTTTACCATCCTTTACCTTCCGTATTATGCGTTTCTTTATAACTTTTTTCTTAGGCTTACCTTCTCTAGAAATTACTTCTGTAACTTCTACTTGTTCAGGGAATTCTTCTGCTAGGCTTGGTTTTCGCGATTCGATTCTTGGAATTTCTTCTACATGTTCTTCGGGGACTTCAGTGACAGTTACAGATGTTTCAGGTCTTTTACCGTCTTCCTCAACAGTGATAATTTCAGTTACTTCTTTCTTTCCATCTTTTTCTTTCTGTATAACCTTCTTTCTAACGACACGTTTCTTTGGTTTACCTTCCTCAGAAGCCACTGTAGTGATCTTAACTTCCTCAGGAAACTCTTCGACCAGCGTCGGCTTGCCAAGTTCAGGACTAGGTAGACTTTCTAGTTTATCCTCAGGTATTTCAGTGACAGTTACAGTTGTTTCGGGCCTTTTACCATCTTCTTCGACAGTAACAATCTCAGTTTCCTCTCCTTTACCATCCTTTACTTTCCGTATTATGCGTTTCTTTATAACTTTTTTCTTAGGCTTACCTTCTCTAGAAATTACTTCTGTAACTTCTACTTGTTCAGGGAATTCTTCTGCTAGGCTTGGTTTTCGAGACTCGATTCTTGAAATTTCTTCTAAGTGCTCTTCGGGAACTTCAGTGACAGTTACAGATGTTTCAGGTCTTTTACCGTCTTCCTCAACAGTGATAATTTCAGTTACTTCTTTCTTTCCATCTTTTTCTTTCTGTATAACTTTTTTCTTAACGACACGTTTCTTTGGTTTACCTTCCTTAGAAACCATTGTAGTGATCTTAACTTCCTCAGGAAACTCTTCGACCAGCGTCGGTTTGCCAAGTTCAGGACTAGGTTGACTTTCTAGTTTATCCTCAGGTATTTCAGTGACAGTTACAGTTATTTCAGGCTTTTTACCATCTTCTTCGACAGTAACAATCTCAGTTTCCTCTCCTTTACCATCCTTTACTTTCCGTATTATGCGTTTCTTTATAACTTTTTTCTTGGGCTTACCTTCTCTGGAAATTACTTGTGTAACTTCTACTTGTTCAGGGAATTCTTCTGCTAGGCTTGGTTTTCGCGATTCGATTCTTGGAATTTCTTCTAAGTGCTCTTCGGGAATTTCAGTGACAGTTACAGATGTTTCAGGTCTTTTACCGTCTTCCTCAACAGTGATAATTTCAGTTACTTCTTTCTTTCCATCTTTTTCTTTCTGTATAACTTTCTTTTTAACGACACGTTTCTTTGGTTTACCTTCCTTAGAAACCACTGTAGTGATTTTAACTTCCTCAGGAAACTCTTCCACCAGCGTCGGTATGCCAAGTTCAGGACTAGGTAGACTTTCTAGTTTATCCTCAGGTATTTCAGTGACAGTTACAGTTGTTTCGGGCTTTTTACCATCTTCTTCGACAGTAACAATCTCGGTTTCTTCTCCTTTACCATCCTTTACTTTCCGTATTATGCGTTTCTTTATAACTTTTTTCTTAGGCTTACCTTCTCTAGAAATTACTTCTGTAACTTCTACTTGTTCAGGGAATTCTTCTGCTAGGCTTGGTTTTCGCGATTCGATTCTTGGAATTTCTTCTAAGTGCTCTTCGGGAACTTCAGTGACAGTTACAGATGTTTCAGGTCTCTTACCGTCTTCCTCAACAGTGATAATTTCAGTTACTTCTTTCTTTCCATCTTTTTCTTTCTGTATAACTTTCTTCTTAACGACACGTTTCTTTGGTTTGCCTTCCTTAGAAACCATTGTAGTGATCTTAACTTCCTCAGGAAACTCTTCGACCATAGTCGGCTTGCCAAGTTCAGGAGTAGGAAGACTTTCTAGTTTGTCGTCTGGTATTTCAGTGACAGTTACAGTTGTTTCAGGTTTTTTACCCTCTTCTTCGACAGTAACAATTTCAGTTTGCTCTCCTTTACCATCCTTTATTTTGCGTATTAGGCGTTTCTTTATGACTTTTTTCTTAGGCTTACCTTCTCTAGAAATTACTTGTGTAACTTCTACTTGTTCAGGGAATTCTTCTACTAAGCTTGGTTTTCGAGACTCGATTCTTGGAATTTCTTGTAAATGCTCTTCAGGCACTTCTGTGACAGTTACAGTGGTCTCAGGTCTTTTACCTTCCTCCTCCACAGTTAGTATTTCTGTTTCCTCACCTTTTCCATCTTTGATTTTTCTAATCACCCGCTTTCTGATAACCTTTTTCCTTGGCTTGCCTTCTTTTGTTTCTATTTCTATAACTTTTACGTCTTCTGGTAACTCCTCTATTAAAGTCGGTTTACGTGATACGATTTTCGGCATTCCCTCAATTTCTTCTTCAGGAATTTCTAATACTGTAACTGTCGTTTCCGGTTTCTTATCGTCTTCTTCTACAGTTATGATTTGCGTTTCCTCACCTTTCCCATCTTTGACCTTTCTAATCACCCGCTTTCTGATAACTTTTTTCTTCGATTTGCCTTCTTTTGTTTCCACTTCTATAACTTTTACGTCCTCTGGTAATTCTTCAACAAGAGACGCTTTACGTGATACGATTTTCGGCACTTCCTGAATTTCTTCTTCAGGAATTTCTGATACTGTGACTGTTGTTTCAGGTTTCTTGTCCTCTTCTTCTACAGTTACGATTTGCGTTTCCTCACCTTTTCCATCTTTGATCTTTCTAATCACCCGCTTTCTGATAACCTTCTTCCTGGGTTTTCCTTCTTTTGTTTCTACTTCTATAACTTTTACGTCTTCTGGTAATTCCTCTATTAAAGTCGGCTCACGTGATACGATTTTCGGCATTTCCTCAATTTCTTCTTCAGGAATTTCTAATACTGTAACTGTCGTTTCCGGTTTTTTATCGTCTTCTTCTACAGTTACGATTTGCGTTTCCTCACCTTTCCCATCTTTGATCTTTCTAATCACCCGCTTTCTGATAACTTTTTTCTTCGACTTGCCTTCTTTTGTTTCCACCTCTATAACTTTTACGTCCTCTGGTAATTCTTCAACAAGAGACGCTTTACGTGATACGATTTTCGGCACTTCCTGAATTTCTTCTTCAGGAATTTCTGATACTGTGACTGTTGTTTCAGGTTTCTTGTCCTCTTCTTCTACAGTTACGATTTGCGTTTCCTCACCTTTTCCATCTTTGATCTTTCTAATCACCCGCTTTCTGATAACCTTCTTCCTGGGTTTTCCTTCTTTTGTTTCTACTTCCATAACTTTTACGTCTTCTGGTAATTCCTCTATTAAAGTCGGCTCACGTGATACGATTTTCGGCATTTCCTCAATTTCTTCTTCAGGAATTTCTAATACTGTAACTGTCGTTTCCGGTTTTTTATCGTCTTCTTCTACAGTTACGATTTGCGTTTCCTCACCTTTTCCATCTTTGATCTTTCTAATCACCCGCTTTCTGATAACCTTCTTCCTGGGTTTGCCTTCTTTTGTTTCAACTTCTATAATTTTTACGTCTTCTGGTAATTCCTCTACTAAAGTCGGTTTACGTGATAAAATTGTTGGGGTTTCTTGAACTTCTTCTTCAGGAATTTCTGATACTGTCACTGTTGTTTCTGGCTTTTTATCATCTTCTTCTACAGTTACGATTTCTGTTTCTTCACCTTTGCCATCTTTAATTTTTCTAATCACACGTCTTCTAATAACTTTTTTCCTCGGTTTGCCTTCTCTTGTCTCTATTTCTATAACTTTCACATCTTCTGGTAACTCTTCAACGCGAGACGTCTTACGTGATATGATATTTGGTATTTCTTTAATTTCTTCTTCAGGAATATCTGATACTGTAACTGTCGTTTCTGGCTTTTTATCATCTTCTTCTACAGTTACGATCTGTGTTTCTTCAGCTTTCCCATCTTTGATCCTTCTAATCACCCGCTTTCTGATAACCTTCTTCCTCGGTTTGCCTTCTTTTGTTTCCACTTCTATAACTTTTACGTCTTCCGGTAATTCCTCTATTAAAGTCGGTTTACGTGATATGATTTTCGGCATTTCCTCAATGCCTTCTACTGGAATTTCTGATACTGTCACTGTTGTTTCTGGCTTTTTATCGTCTTCTTCTACAGTTACGATCTGTGTTTCCTCACCTTTCCCATCTTTAATCTTTCTAATCACTCGCTTTCTAATAACTTTTTTCCCCGGTTTTCCCTCCTTTGTTTTTACCTCTATAACTTTTACGTCTTCGGGTAATTCTTCAACAAGAGACGCTTTACGTGATACGATTTTTGGGATTTCCTCAATTTCTTCTTCAGGAATTTGTGAGACTGTGACTGTTGTTTCAGGTTTTTTCTCATCTTCTTCTACAGTTACGATTTGTGTTTCCTCACCTTTTCCATCTTTGATCTTTCTAATCACCCGCTTTCTAATAATCTTCTTCCTCAGTTTGCCTTCTTTTGTTTCGACTTCTATAACTTTTACGTCTTCTGGTAATTCCTCTATTAAAGTCGGTTTACGTGATACGATTTTCGGCATTCCCTCAATTTCTTCTTCAGGAATTTCTGATACTGTCACTGTTGTTTCCGGTTTTTTATCGTCTTCTTCTACAGTTATAATTTGCGTTTCCTCACCTTTCCCATCTTTGACCTTTCTAATCACCCGCTTTCTGATAACTTTTTTCTTCGACTTGCCTTCTTTTGTTTCCACTTCTATAACTTTTACGTCCTCTGGTAATTCTTCTACAACAGACGCTTTACGCGATACGATTTTTGGTATTTCCTTAATTTCTTCTTCAGGAATTTCTGATACTGTCACTGTTGTTTCTGGTTTTTTATCATCTTCTTCTACAGTTACGATCTGTGTTTCCTCACCTTTACCATCTTTGATCTTCCTAATCACCCGCTTTCTGATAACTTTTTTCTTCGATTTGCCTTCTTGTGTTTCCACTTCTATAACTTTTACGTCCTCTGGTAATTCTTCAACAAGAGACGCTTTACGTGATACGGTTTTCGGCACTTCCTGAATTTCTTCTTCAGGAATTTCTGATACTGTGACTGTTGTTTCAGGTTTCTTGTCCTCTTCTTCTACAGTTACGATTTGTGTTTCCTCACCTTTTCCATCTTTGATCTTTCTAATCACCCGCTTTATGATAACTTTTTTCTTCGGTTTGCCTTCTTTTGTTTCCACTTCTATAACTTTTACGTCCTCTGGTAATTCTTCTACAACAGACGCTTTACGCGATACGATTTTTGGTATATCCTTAATTTCTTCTTCAGGAATTTCTGATACTGTCACTGTTGTTTCTGGTTTTTTATCATCTTCTTCTACAGTTACGATTTGTGTTTCCTCACCTTTACCATCTTTGATCTTTCTAATCACCCGCTTTCTGATAACTTTTTTCTTCGGTTTGCCTTCTTTTGTTTGTACTTCTATAACTTTTACGTCCTCTGGTAATTCTTCAACAAGAGACGCTTTACGTGATACGGTTTTCGGCACTTCCTGAATTTCTTCTTCAGGAATTTCTGATACTGTGACTGTTGTTTCAGGTTTCTTGTCCTCTTCTTCTACAGTTACGATTTGTGTTTCCTCACCTTTTCCATCTTTGATCTTTCTAATCACCCGCTTTCTGATAACTTTTTTCTTCGGTTTGCCTTCTTTTGTTTCCACTTCTATAACTTTTACGTCCTCTGGTAATTCTTCTACAACAGACGCTTTACGCGATACGATTTTTGGTATATCCTTAATTTCTTCTTCAGGAATTTCTGATACTGTCACTGTTGTTTCTGGTTTTTTATCATCTTCTTCTACAGTTACGATTTGTGTTTCCTCACCTTTACCATCTTTGATCTTTCTAATCACCCGCTTTCTGATAACTTTTTTCTTCGGTTTGCCTTCTTTTGTTTGTACTTCTATAACTTTTACGTCCTCTGGCAATTCTTCAACAAGAGACGCTTTACGTGGTACGATTTTCGGCACTTCCTGAATTTCTTCTTCAGGAATTTCTGATACTGTGACTGTTGTTTCAGGTTTCTTGTCCTCTTCTTCTACAGTTACGATTTGTGTTTCCTCACCTTTTCCATCTTTGATCTTTCTAATCACCCGCTTTCTGATAACCTTCTTCCTTGGTTTGCCTTCTTTTGTTTCTACTTCTATAACTTTCACTTCTTCTGGTAATTCCTCTATTAAAGTCGGCTCACGTGATACGATTTCCGGCATTCCCTCAATTTCTTCTTCAGGAATTTCTAATACTGTAACTGTCGTTTCCGGTTTTTTATCGTCTTCTTCTACACTTACGATTTGCGTTTCCTCACCTTTCCCATCTTTGATCTTTCTAATCACCCGCTTTCTGATAACTTTTTTCTTCGACTTGCCTTCTTTTGTTTCCACTTCTATAACTTTTACGTCCTCTGGTAATTCTTCTACAACAGACGCTTTACGCGATACGATTTTTGGTATTTCCTTAATTTCTTCTTCAGGAATTTCTGATACTGTCACTGTTGTTTCTGGTTTTTTATCATCCTCTTCTACAGTTACGATTTGTGTTTCCTCACCTTTACCATCTTTGATCTTTCTAATCACCCGCTTTCTGATAACTTTTTTCTTCGGTTTGCCTTCTTTTGTTTCCACTTCTATAACTTTTACGTCCTCTGGTAATTCTTCTACAACAGACGCTTTACGCGATACGATTTTTGGTATTTCCTTAATTTCTTCTTCAGGAATTTCTGATACCGTCACTGTTGTTTCGGGTTTTTTATCATCTTCTTCTACAGTTACGATGTGTGTTTCCTCACCTTTACCATCTTTGATCTTTCTAATCACCCGCTTTCTGATAACTTTTTTCTTCGGTTTGCCTTCTTTTGTTTCTACTTCTATAACTTTCACGTCCTCTGGTAATTCTTCAACAAGAGACGCTTTACGTGGTACGATTTTCGGCACTTCCTGAATTTCTTCTTCAGGAATTTCTGATACTGTGACTGTTGTTTCAGGTTTCTTGTCCTCTTCTTCTACAGTTACGATTTGCGTTTCCTCACCTTTTCCATCTTTGATCTTTCTAATCACCCGCTTTCTGATAACCTTTTTCCTTGGTTTGCCTTCTTTTGTTTCTACTTCTATAACTTTCACGTCTTCTGGTAATTCCTCTATTAAAGTCGGCTCACGTGATACGATTTCCGGCATTCCCTCAATTTCTTCTTCAGGAATTTCTAATACTGTAACTGTCGTTTCCGGTTTTTTATCGTCTTCTTCTACAGTTACGATCTGCGTTTCCTCACCTTTCCCATCTTTGATCTTTCTAATCACCCGCTTTCTGATAACTTTTTTCTTCGACTTGCCTTCTTTTGTTTCCACTTCTATAACTTTTACGTCCTCTGGTAATTCTTCTACAACAGACGCTTTACGCGATACGATTTTTGGTATTTCCTTAATTTCTTCTTCAGGAATTTCTGATACTGTCACTGTTGTTTCTGGTTTTTTATCATCTTCTTCTACAGTTACGATCTGTGTTTCCTCACCTTTACCATCTTTGATCTTCCTAATCACCCGCTTTCTGATAACTTTTTTCTTTGATTTGCCTTCTTTTGTTCCCACTTCTATGACTTTTACGT
Source organism: Tillus elongatus (assembly GCA_964006375.1). Taxonomy (NCBI): domain Eukaryota; kingdom Metazoa; phylum Arthropoda; class Insecta; order Coleoptera; family Cleridae; genus Tillus; species Tillus elongatus. The sequence goes on from OZ023263.1 coordinate 179,567,333, forward strand.
CTTCTGGTAATTCCTCTACTAAAGACGGTTTACGTGAACAAATTGTTGGCATTTCCTCGATTTCTTCTTCCGGAATTTCTGATACTGTTACTGTCGTTTCTGGCTTTTTATCATCTTCTTCTACAGTTACGATTTGTGTTTCCTCACCTTTTCCATCTTTGATCTTTCTAATCACCCGCTTTCTAATAACTTTTTTCTTTAATTTGCCTTCTTTTGTCTCCACTTCCGTAACTTTTACTTCTTCTGGCAGTTCCTCTACCAGAGACGGCTTTTGTGATACAATTTTTGAAATTTCTTCAATTTCTTCTTCAGGAATTTCTGACACTGTCACTGTCGTGCCCTGCTTTTTGTCGTCCTCTTCAATCATTAAAATCTCTGTTTCTTCGCCTTTTCCCACCTTTTCTCTCTTAATTGTACGTTTCTTAGTGATTTTTTTCTGAATTGTGTCTGCTGTTGGCCATTCTGTCAGTTCTTCAGGTTTATCTTCAGGGATTTCTTCTATGTAACCTGTTTCTTCAAAAGTTTCTTTTTCCCATGCGCCTTCTTTCAATTCTTCTATATCAGGACTTTGTTTAATGTCTTCTTGCTTAGGCATTATTTCGTCTAGTACTTCTTCTATTATGATGTCGTTACCTGCTGTCGATTTATCGCGTTTTTTAATAATAGTGCGTTTTGTTATAATCTGTTTTGTTTCTGTGCTGTTTGGTACAGATTTGAACTTTGTTACAATTTCATGTGTTTCCTCAGTTTGTTCTGTGTCTGGTGTGTCTTCTCTGACATCAGACGTGTGTTTTTCTGCTATTTCAGTAGAGCTAATGCTTTGTGTGATTCGAGCACGTGTTTTGTGTGGTGTTGTTTCATCCAGTGGACCTGTAATATTATTCTTTAGTATGTGTGTTTATATTTGTGAAAACAATTCCGTTAGTAGACGTGTCTTGTGTACTAGTGTGAGTGTGTGTAATGTGGAGGATTTTTAAGTGTAGGGGCATTTTTATTATCACCTTCAACGAAGGTGATTTTTAGTGGTTTCAAGATTAACTTACCTTCTGTTTCATGTAGATGAACTTCACTTATCTGTAGACTTGGAGTGCTATCTTCCAGTATAACTTTTACGTTCTTACTGGTCGGCTTATCCAAGTCTGGATTGAATTCTTTCAAGTCACCCGTTGACTTTTGTTCTGTGACAATGAGCCCGTGCTTCTTAAGACCTGTTAATTCTGTGTCTGCATGAGTAAACCTAGGCGTTTCAGATACTAATGTACCATGTGCTTGTAATGTAAGTGTTTCTTCTTTAGTAACCGTAGGTTTTCCTTCGATTTGCTTTTCAGCTGTTGTTTCTTTTGCTGTTGTTTCAAGCACTTTTTCAGCTATTTCGCCATGTGAATGTGTTTCTGTTACAGTAATACTTTCTTTGACATTAACTTCGACAGAGGCGGTTTTGTAATCAGTCTGTGGAATTGTAATATTCTCGACGTTTCCTTGTAATGTAATTTCTGTTTGTACGAGATTTTCGTAAGGTAGGGTTTGTGAAGAAGCTTTTCTCTTATCTGTTTGTATCTCTTCTGGCAAAGTACCTAAACTATCAAAAATATTTAATTGTCTCTCAACAACAGATTCTTGTTTCATTATTGACACTGTTGCTAAATCTTCTTTTGGTTGTGTTTCATAAAATCTTCCTTCTTTATGCTCTAGAATAGTTTCGCTTACAGATGCTGCGGTGATCGTGTCTTCCAAATTTATATTTGCAGATTGTTCATCAGGCTTAAATTCGCTTTGTAAGTCTGTTTCTTTTTCCGTAGCAATAATTTCGGTTGTCAATATTTTTGGCAAACTAGTTATTTCGCTTTGTGCTATGATTGTTTCTACAGCTGGTGTCTTAAAGACATTATAAGTTTGCAAGGGTGTTGTTTCTTCACCAATTAGGTGAGGTATGGGTTCAATTTGTTTATCTGCCTGCACTTCTGTAGGAGCAGTTTGAGAAACGTTTTCAGACAACTGAGTTCCTGTTAATGTTTCGGTTATCACCAAACTTTCTTGCACTGGCAAATCTATGCTTGCAGTTTTAGTAATAGTCTTTGGAATTGATATGTCATCTAAACTATCATGTACAGTAACTTCAGATTGTAATATATTTTTATAAGGTATCGTTTCTGGGTTAATATTTCTAATATCTGCAGATTTATCGTCTTGTAATTTTTCAACGGTATCATATACATTTATTGATTGCTCTTGAATGAACTGTTGTTCCGTAATCGACATTTCAGCTATGTCTTCTTTCGGTTTTAAATCTGAAAGTGATCCGGTTTTGCTTTCTGTGTTCACCTCAAGTGTTGCAGCTGTTGTGCACATATCTTGTAAAGACATATTTGCTGACTGTGTTGCTGGATGAAAATGTTGTCCGAAATCTTCTTCTTTTTCAGAAGTAATGACCTCTGTTGTGGTAAATATATTTAAACTGGATATTTCTTGTTGCGCTTGACTTGGCTGTGGTTTATCCTCAAAGATTGTACCGTGACTTAAAAGAGGTGTTGTTTCTTCACTTACCACTAGAGGCCTTTGCTCAATGTGTTTTTCTGCAGTCGTTTCTTTTGCAATAACTTCAAGCACCTTTTCTCCCAAATTACCTTGAGAATGTATTTCACTAATAGTTACACTTTCTTGAACCGTTACATTTAGGCTTGCATTCTTTGCATCTACCCTTGGGGCTATTATTTCATCCACATTTCCATGCACGGTAACTTCACTTTGCATAATGGTTTCGTAGGGTAAGGTCTGCCCAGTGGCTTTTTTCTTGTCTGACACTTTTTCTGTCAAAAACCCTTCAGCCGTATCATATATGTCAATAGCGTGTTCTTCTAAAGACTGCTGTTCAGTTAAAAATAATTTTGCTAAATCTTTTCGAGGTTTTACTTCGCTAAGCTCACTTTCTTTATCTTCGGGTATTACTTGAATCACGGAAACAGAGCTTGTTTCTTGTACAGACGAAGCAGCAGTTACTGAATCTGGATGGAAATGCTTTGTGAACTCACCTTCTTTATCAGATGAAATCACTTCTGTGGTGGTTACTTTCTGAAGTACAGAAAATTCAGTCGCTGCCTGACTGGAAGTAAAACTTTCCGGTTCAAATTTGCTAGTTGTCTGCAGTGAAATAATTTCTTCACTCATTGGTAATTGTCTTTGTTCAACTTCTTTTTGGGCTACCATTTCTGTAGCAACTGCTTCTGAAATTTTTTCACCCACTTGCCCTTGAACATGTGTTTCACTTATTGAAATACTTTCCTGCAATACAATGTCCAAAATAGCGTTTTTTCCATCAGTTTTTGGAATCGTGATGTTTTCAGTGTTTCCATGCAAGGTAATTTCACTTTGTTCTATATTTTCGAAAGGAATTCTTTGTGAGACAGCGCGCTTGGATTCAGTTGGTTTTTCTTCTGGAAGTTTTGCTATTGCGTCGTAAATATTTACATTTTGCTCTTCATATCCTTGCTGTTCTGTTACATTTAGATGTGCTAAATCTTCCCGAGGTTTGACTTCACTTAGCACACCTTCTTTTTGTTCTGGCATTACTTCACTAATATAAGCAGTAGAGCCAGTGTCTTGTAATGATTTTGTAGCAGACTGTGCATCCGGACAATAGTCTTTGGTAAACTCTGACTCCTTTTCTGAAGAAAAAATTTCTTCATTTGAAGTTATTGCATGAAAGCTCGATATTTCCGTCTGTGCCTTGCCCATGTTGACAGTCTTTTCTTCGAAAATTCCATGAGTATGGAAAGACATAGTTTCTTCACTTATAACGAAAGGCCTCTGTTCTAAATCTTCTTCTGCCACTGCTTCTTTAATTTTAAGCTCTTCACTTTTTTCAGTAACATGGTCTTGGATATGAGTTTCAGCTACTGTAATACCTTCTTGGGGTGTTAGGTTGAAATGGGCCATTTTCGTCTCTGGCGCCGAAACTGTGATGTCGTCAGTGCTGTCATGGGCAATTACTTCAGATTGGACAATGTTTTCATGAGTTGTAGTCTCTGACACAGCTGTTTGGATATCTACAGATTTTCTTTTTTCCAGCAGTCCAGCCGAGTCATACGAGTGTACTTGTTGCTCTTCAATAACTTGTTGTATAGTGAAGCTAACTTGAGCTAAGTCATCTTTCGGTTTTGTTTGACTCAAGATTCCTTCTCTCTGCTGTGGTATTATTTCATCTACCGACGCTATGACACCAGTATCTTGCAAAGTTGCGTTCGCACACTTTGTATCTGGCGAAAACTTGTTTGCAAATTCTGTTTCCTTTTCTGAAGTAACGACTTCCGTGGTTGTGACTTTGTCCAGGAATGTCATTTCAGTATCAGCATGCCCTGTTTTTAAAACCTCTGAGTCAAAAGTATCATGCGTTTGTAGGGGAATTACCTCTTCACTGACACCCACTGGTCTTTGTTCGACCCCTTTTTCAACAGTAGTGGTTTCTTTCGCTACATGTTCTATTACGCTCTCGCCGACTTGGCCTTCTACCATAACTTCTGTTATATTTAAACTCTCTTGTATGTTGACTGTCAAGTTGGCTGTACGCGTATCTACCTGCGGCTGCATAACGTCTTCAGCAGTACCGTGTATGATTAATTCTGTCTGCGTGATGTTTTCATAAGGTATTATATTAGATGTTGCTCTTCGGGTGTCTTGCGGTTGTTCTTTGTCTAGTTTCTTCAATGTGTCGTAAATGTCTACTGCTTCTTGTTCTATGAAATGTTGTCCACTTATTGCGACTTTTGCAGAATCTTCCTTTGGTTTAACTTCAGTGAAATCGCCTTCCTTCATTATTGAAAATACTTGACTTATTGAAGCTGTAGTACCCGTGATTTCTAGAATAGGTTCAGCTAATTGAGTATCTGGCTTGCAAAATTTAGTCAAGTCACTTTCTTTCTCGGTTAAAGTAACCTCAGTTGTTTCCAAGGTTTTATGCTGAGTATAATCGGGTCTTGCTTGTACTGATTCTGTTTTCTCTGGAGAAAGAGTATCCAGGTCTTGCTCAGTTCTAGTTTCAATTATCTGAGCGGCTTCTGCTGTGGTGAACAACTGCTCAGCTTTTGATGTAGATTGCATTTCAAAATCTTTTAAATACGTTTCTTTTTCAACGCTTGTGGTTTCAGTAATAGTTAACCCTTCTTCTGGCAACAAAGACATCTCAACTTTTTTGGTTTCCGTTGGCACATGCTCAAATGGAAGCTCTTTTTCTTGAATTTCTGTTCCACTCACTACTATACTTTTATTTTCGACGTGACCTACTTCTGCTTTTGCTTTTTCAAGATCTTTAGTCGTAAGTATTTCCAAGTTATCTTGCGTTTGTGTTTCTGACTGTACTACAACAGAGCGACCTGGTAATACCGTGGGTACAACTGAGTGTGTTTCTTTTGCGGTTTCGTCTTTAAGATCTTTCTCTGATTCCTGTTGAATAACTTCAGTTATATTAATTGATGTGTTTTGTTCAAATGTAGTTTCCGCTTTCTTTGTGTCATAATCTGCAACCGAGTCAAATATTTTTTCTTTTTCATGCGATATATTTTCTGACAGCACCAGTCCTTCTAAGGTATCTTGTGTTATGTTAACAATAGATGGTTCTTTAATTTCAGGTTTAAAATCAGCAATATTTTCATTGGTTAAAACTTGTGACGATTCTACTACACTTATTGCATCAAATTGCTGAAGTGCGTGTTCTGTTTTGGATTTTTCTGCAAGAAATTCGTCAAGACTAGTTTGAGGCTGAGTCTCACTTACAGTAAGTTCAGATAAAGTATCCACCTTAGTATTCGCTATTTTCATATCAGGCAATTGTAATTTTTCAAATTCACCAGAACATTCAGCAACAGTTGGAATTAAGTTTGTTAAACTTTCTAAGAAATCCTGTTGAATTGCAGCTTCCACAGCTTTAGGTTTTTCCTCTTCAATGTTTTCAATAGCGTTTAACGCACTTGAGACTATTGTTGTTTCTACTGTATTAAATGTGATTATATTAGGTTGCGCTGTTGTGCTCTCAAGTTGGTTTTCTTCTGTAAACTCGTTCTCTTTTTCTGCAGGAATGACTTCTGTTGATAAAAATGTTTTTTGTTCATCAACAGCAAATGTAGCAGTCTTAGTAACAAAATCTGGTTTCGTTTCAAATGGGCTTTCAGTTTCTCCAACCTCTGGAATAAGCTGAGTGAGGGTTTCCAAGATCGATTGAGTAATAGAAGCGGTCATCGCATTAGGTGCTGACTCTTTAATTTCATCCGCAATATTTTCCGCTATAACCTCCGTTTTTTGAGGAACTTGTCTGCCGTCAAAAGAAGATGAGGCAACTTGTGTTTTTGGTACTTCAAATTCATTAAGTTGTCCTTCCTTTTGTTGAACAGTTGATTCTGTTATGTCTACAACTTGTTTAGCTTCTTCAAGCGTTATATTAACTTTGCTTTTGAAAGGTTCGAACTTTTCTGCAAATTCGTTTTCTTTTTCTTCTACCATGCTTTCTGTTATAATTAAGCTGGATAAAGATTCTTCAGTAGTTGTTGCCTGCCGAGTTGTCGGTTGAAATTCAGCTACCATGTTTGTGTTTTCTGTTACTTCATCAGTTCTTGATTCTGCTATTTTATGAGTTACATCTATATTTGGTACAGCCATTTGTGTTTCAGGAAGCACCAGCGGTGTGTAATCAGATTCTTTCTGTCCTAAAGTTGTTTCAGTAACAGTGATGCTTTCTGCAGCTTCAACATTCGAGGTAGCAGTAACACTAGTTGGCTTTTCTTTCTTTGAAAATTCCCTTTCTGAATCTGCTGCTATTTGCACCTCTTGGATTATCGGACTGTAAGGAATATGACTCTCAAAGGCGATTACTTTCTCTTCCTGAACAGTTGTAAGTTCACCCAAGCCTAAATCAGGTTGAAGTTGTTGCGTAGCGGCAACAGGTATGGCTTCAGTTAACTTGCCAAGTGCTACTTTTACTCCTGGCATTTCGTCAGTAAATGTTTTTTCTGTTTCAGCGGGGACAACTGATTCAATTATAACACCGGTCTTTTCGCCGATTGCTAACGCAACAGTTTTTGTTTCTGGTACTTGTGTCTCAAATATACATTCAGTTTCACTTGTATGAACTTCTTCATTAATAGCCGTCCCTAGTAGCGTGATATCAGGATTTGCGGTAACGGTAGTTGGTTGACTGTCTAAGAATGTTTCCCAGCTATCTACAGCTTTAATTTCAGTATTGACTGTAGTTTCGTAAGTGTCAATGTCAGTACTAGCATGCTTACTTTCTGGCTTTTCGAGAAGGCTGAGTTCTGTTTCATGTTCTCCACTAGTTGTTTGTGTGACAATTAAACTTTGCTCTGGAGTAAATGAAATGTCTACATGCTTCATCCCTTCTGGGGTTCTTTCAAAGTACCGCTCGCTTTCCTGTACATTAGATTCAGTCTGAGTGATGCTTTCTAGCGTGGTTTGCTCTAAACTTGCTTGGAACGCATCAGGTTTTTCCACTGAAATATCACTTGTTGTATTGTGTGTAACGACTTGAATAACTTCGGCTACTGGAATTGCATCCATCTTCATATCTACTACTTTTGTTTCGATATGTGCTTGTTGAGCATAGTCATCTTCTTTGTCTATTGTCACTGTTTCAGACACAACTGGTGCTCTAATTTCTTGTATATCAAAATCTGCTTGTTTCGTTTCTGGTGTTTTATACTCAGCCAAAATCGATTCAGTTTCTGCTAAGATTGTTTCTAAATTAAGGATGCTTTGCATCTCTGACTGTGTCTGTACAGCGGTCGACTGAGCAACTGCACCTTCTTTCAATGTTGTCAGTGTATCTGACGCTACTGTTTCTCCTATTTGAAGTTCTGTTTGTGGTATAATAATCGGAGATGCTATTTCTGTTTGTGTTTCAGGTTTTTCCATTTTATTTTCTTTATAAGCTGTAACGACATCAGTAACCGTTAAGCTTTCTCCAAGCTCATAGTCTGGCAACGCAGATCTAAATTCTGGTTTCAATTCTGTAAATCCAGATTCTTTTTCTCTGACAATCTGTTCACTTGTTATGATACCTTCGACAGGAGTTATGTCACTGCCCGCTTGTGCTGTAGTCCGTTCAGGTGTTGGCAATTGTGCAGTTGACTCTTCTGCAAGTATTTCTGATTTCATTGCAGTGACATGTGTTGATATTGAAGGCTGTCCAAAAGTACCTTCTGGCATTGGAGTTTCTTTTAAAATATTTTCCTTATCATCGCTGGTGACTTCGGTGACACTTAAACCTTCTGCAGTTGTAAAAGTTACGTCAATTTGTTTTGTGTTAGGGGTGACATTAATTTCGTTTTCACCTTCTGTCTCTCCAGGAGTTAGTTGTAATTGCGTTATATGATGGCAGATATCTCTTTGACTAATAGCTGTTTGTTTTTCAGGCGATACTCTAGTGAGCTCGCCAGGTAGGGTGTCAGGAATCACTTCTTCTTTGATGGCAACTTGCGATTCGGAGACATCTACACTAGCTTGCTTTTTGTCAAGAGTGAACTCTGAGAGATTCTGTTCCTTGTATTCTGATACTACTTCCGTAACGGACAATACTTGTCCCGGTAATACGTCGACATTGGCTTCCTTTTTATCCGGAAATATATCCTTTGGTAAGTCTTTTTCTATATCCGTAACATTTGTTTCCGTAACAATTAGCTCTTCCAGAGGCTTGGAGTATTTTTTGGCTTTGCCAGTTGTTGGTTCATCGGTAATAAGTTCATCAGCGTGCCTAACGGTCTCTATTTCTGATCTAATAATCACTTCTTGCGTGGCTACATTAGAAGAAGCAGATGCTTCTAATGGTTTCGATCCTGATATGTATTCATCTTCTTTTTCGTTAAGTATAATTTCACTAACATTTGCACCACTTCTTGCTTCTGTAATATCAAGAGAGGCCTGTTTCTTTTCACTGTCTTTCGTTATATGTTCACCTTCTTTGTCAGCAGTCTCATATTCAGTTATTTCAACACCTTCCAGTGTTTCTTGTTTAGCGGCAGCTGTCACAGTTTTGGGTTGTTCTGTTTTCAGGGTATCAGTAACATCATGTGGTTGCACTTCTGATTTACTTGCAATGCTTTGTACGTCAATATCAAAAGTAGCTTTTTGCATTTCGGGTAACTCCCCTGGGAGATAATCTTTCTCTTTAATGTCTGTTATAATTTCAGATATATGAACACCTTCTTTAAGAATTATCGTGAGATCAGCTTGCTTCTCTGCTGGCAAATCTTCTTTCTGTAAAATATCTGTAGTTTCGCTTGCAACTGCTTGTGAAACGATCGTTTCGGTTAATGTTGTCTGCGTAGAACTTGCAGTCGTTTCAGGAATTTCATCTGCGGTGAGCTTATCTGCTCGGAATTCAGGTGTAGTTTCTTCGGTTATGCTAGTAGGCAGCATGTGTGTAGTTACTGGTTTACCTTTCTGTGTATCTGGTAACTCAAATGGCTGAAGTGCTTTTTCTCTTTCCATTATGGCAGACTGAGTTATTTCTATTTGTTCTTGTGTCCTCGTAAGTCCTGATTCAATAGTAAATGACTCGGCAACACTTTCTACTCTATCAGTTTCCTTTTCAGCAGCGTTTGTTACTGTAATACAAGTAGCTTGTGTAGTTTCGATCTCAGATGTAGCTGTGTCAGAAACAAACCGTGGTTGGTCTTTGAATTGTTCTGGGGCGTCGCTTGTTTCTACCTCAGAAATCTCAAGTGACTCATTAGGTCTGATGCTTGAATCAGCTAACACTTGTGTAGGTTTAATTTCTGGAATCAATATATCTTCGGATTCTTGAACAGCCACAATCGTGACGTCACTAGTTTCAAGGCAACTAATAGACGAGTCTGCAGTTTTTGTGGCTGGTTTGTGTGAGATATCATATTTTTCTTCAGATTCGGCTGCTATTGTGGTAGATGTTATAATTGTTTCTTTAGGAATTATGGTGATCTCAAGTTGCCTGTGTTCAATATCTTCAGATTTAACTTCTTGTTGTGGCATTTGTGAGTCTATAACACTTGTAGTTATACCTTCATGTAATATTATAGTTGGCATGGCCTCACCCTTTTCAGGACTGGGGCCTTTTTCAAACTTAACTTCGTTGTCTTGAGCCTCTGTTTGTACAACTACAACACCTTCATCTGTTGTAATTCCCACTCCTGCTGTTTGAGACGGCGGTAATTTACCTAGTACATACTCACCTTCTAATTCTGGCGCAATCATTTGAGTTTGTGTAATACTGTGCTGTGGGAAAATATTTTTTGTTGCCACTTCTGTAGCAACAAAAGCTTCTGGTAAGTGTTTACCAGGTTTTGTTTCTGCTATAACTTCTTCAACAACTAGAGGTTCGTTTGTGTCTATGTTTACCTTCGGTCTCACACCAACCGATTTTGTTATGTCGAACTGGTCTTCAGAAACGGCTTGGACAATTTCTTCAATAGTTATTCCTTCCTGCGTTGATATGGTTTTCGATGCTTGACTTGATTTTGGCAAGACAAACTTGTCAAATTCAGTTTCTTTTATGGACGATTCTATTTCTGTAATATTTTTTGCTTCTTGTGGTAAAAGTGCTACAAATGCATTTTCTGTGTGGACTTGCTCTTTCGTGTACATTGCGGAAGTATCACCTAAGTTAACTTCCTGTACAGATATCGATTCACTGGGAGTTATATCTAACGATGCTTTAAATGTACTTGGTTTAAATTGGTCCGTAAATTCACCTGGTAATGTTTGAACATTTTGTTCCGTTACTTCATATGCCTTTACTGTATCTATTGATGTTGATGCCGTAAATGAAACAGATGTTATGTCATGTTTCGTACCTTCTTTTTCACTCACAATTGTTTCGTGTCCTTCAACAGCTGCATGAGGCAACATATCAACTGAAGCTTTACTTTCTGGAATTCTACCCTCACCAATGTGTGATATCTGACCGGTCAGAGTTGCTTCAGACAAGATATGTGATATCTGTAGTGGTAACTGTTTTTCAGTAGAAACTTCAAAAGGTAACATTTCACCTATGTCTTCTTCTTCAATGTCATACTTATCAGTTTTTGGTCTAAGTCTCTTCAGTTTCTTCCTTATTTCAGTTTCTTCAATTTCTTCCACAATCTCTTCTTCACTAGATATGCTCTCTTTCTGTTTTTTAGGCGTTTTCTTTCGTTTCTCAACTTCTTCAGTTTCTTCTATAACGACTTCTTCATATGAACCCTTTTTGATTCTCATACCTTTCGGCTTCTTTCTACGTTCAATAGTTTCCTCGGTCTCTTCAACAATTATTTCCTCTTCACTCTCTTTCTTTTTAAGTTTGGGTTTTTCCCTTTTTGACTTGTCTGTCTCTTCAGACTTTTCTGTAATTTCTTCGACAACACGTTCTTCAACATCTTCAGTTTTCTTTTTGATCTTCTTTTGTTGTTTTGGTATCTCTTCATTTATATTTTCTTCAACTTCTTCAATTACTACCTTTTCCTCTGTATCTTTTTTTCTGATGTCAGGTCTTTTATTTACACGCCTTAGTGTTTTTTCTTCAATAGTTTCTTCTACTATCATCTTAGTGGACCCAGTGTCTTTTGGACCTTCTTCAACGGGTAACTCGGTGATTTCAATCCTGTCATCGGTAACATGTGTTTTCTCTGGGTGTTTAACAACTGCAGTGCGTTCGATTTCTTCTTCTATTTCAAGGGTTTCTGTGAAAGTGTATCTATGATTGTAGTGTATTTTGTTTATAATAATGTTAGTGTTACACATGCCCATAGAGTATTGCAAAGCTGAAATTTAGATTCTTCTACAACAATAGACAACTCACAAAATATTCATATAGATTATGGGAAAAAAGCTATTTGAAAAAAACTAATTTGACTGTGTTTTTATGATTTTTACATAAGTTGTCCACTGTGGTAGGTGATAGTGCAAAGATTGGTTTGTTGTGCAGCACGGAGGGGCGTTGTAGAAGGAAGTTTTCAAATATTTACAGTAGTATTTACATTGACAATTAACTAAGAAGAAAAATTCTACTCACCATTTAGTAAAGCTGAAGCAAAGCTGTAGAGCAGCACTACTAAGCTGTATGCATTAAATAACACTTATATTGCATTACAAAGAAGCCCGAATTCAGCCAGTGCACTTAATTGCTTAAGATCTGCGAAAATCGCTTATAAGAGATACGCACCGCAAGCGCTTCAACTAGTAAGTGTTATGCACATATAATCTGCCTTTCTCAAAAGGTTTTAAAAATCTGTAGTAAACGCCGCACCAGATCTACTCACCAAAGCCAGTACGGTTTTACCACAGAAGAGACATTTACATATTCAAATAATTTTTTTATAAATCAGACAATAAAAAACATCATTAACTGATATCTTACCCTTTTTATCCCCTTCTTTATGTATAACTTTCTTAACAACTTTTCCAGAGTCTAGGGTAAAAGAAGAGAAACAGTCAGTTGGTATTAATTAATTTATTGATTAAATTAAACAAAAACAAAAAACAATTAATAACTAGGTCTAAACCAATAAAACTATAGTTTGTATTAAATAAATCACAGACAGACAACTTAGTTCACAAAAAGTAACGGCTAGTTTTAACTAAATATGGCACACATTTAAAGCCATGCAACACCCTAACTCACCTTCCAGTATTTCTACTTCTTCTTTGATTGTAACAATTTCTGTAGCTCTGGACTTTATTACCTCCTATAAAAGAAAAGCACTGTTATACATAGATAATGAAAGTCAGTCATATATATATATATATATATATATATATATATATATATATATATATATATATATATATATATATATATATATATATATATATATATATATATATATATATATATATATATATATATATATAGTGGCGTGCGGTCCATGGAAGCAAGGGAAGCATTGCTTCCCTTAAAATAACGACTACATACCTAAACCGCATTATTTAAAATCCCTTTTGTATTTTAAATATTAAATTTCAAATTCTGAAACTAATTTAATTATTAAAATTTTTATTTCGCAAGCTCACACACATAATTATGTATTATGCAGCATACTGTATTTGTATATACGCTCCTAGCAAGGTGAATGCGACCGATTGCGGACAGTATGAACCTGATCTGATACTACGAGTGGATGCATGCAACGGCTTCAGTTAAATACACGTAGTCAGCAGGCAACTTTATGAAAGAAACCTCGGCTCGGCGCGATGTACGTATGTTTTTAGAACGTGTTGTACTACGAAGACCGGGTGCGCGTTCCAAGCGAATGTGCCTGATTATTTCGTATATATAAGCAGTCCAGTAAGTTAAATACATTGGCATTTTATGATTATGAATATGGCTGCAAGTAGATCAGCTTTTAACAGCGGTGACGATGGGGGTGGGGATTTACAAACTTTACAAACAAGTGGTAATAATAACTGTGATTGTATTGTATGTTTTTTGATAACTAAAGGATTTTCAGCTTTACTGTTTGCTGAAAAACTTGCTATTATTAATATAGGTAGGCCGAAACCTACTATAAAAAACTTAAATACAAGAATGAACACATGTACCTATTCGACATTTCAACGCGGAAAAAACTCATAAACAATATGAATGGTTAACGGGTTGTGAAAACAGGAATAAACTGTTTTGTTGGTCTTGTAGTCTATTTGTGACTGAAAAGGGGTTGTGGAATAAAAGTTGGTTTCCGGCTTGAATAATCTACATAAACTAGTACAAAGACACATGTTATGTCTAAAGCGCATTTACAGACCATTTTAAAATTATGAGTCTTTGGAAAAACGCGAATTGAATACGCCGTTGACAAGCAGATTGAAATTCATCGCCAACACAATGAACTGGTTGATAAAAACAGAAACATATTAAAAAGATTTATTGATGCTATGTGTTTTCTTGGTCGCAGCATGAATTGGGCTTCAGGGGTCATGAGGAAACAACTACATCTGCAAATAGAGGAAACTTTCAAGACCTAGTTTCTTTAATAGCCAAATACATTTGTTTAAAAAATCACTTGGAACAGTCTAACGTTTTTCGCGGGACATAAAATCGCATTCAGAATGATTTAATTTCGGCTGCTACCACTATTATTTTGAACAGAATTACATCTGAAATTAAACAGACTCGTTTCATTGCTATTGTTATAGATGAAACAATCGCTGTAACTAATTTAAGTCAACTATCTGTAGTAATACGCTACGTAAAAATGGATGGGAGCGTACAAGATAGATTTCAGGCTTTAAAAATGTGACAGAAGATCGTACCGCAAACGCTCTATATAAAATTGTGCTTAATATTATGAAAGATATTGAGGAGGCTGATAATAAATTAATTGCCCAAATCTATGATGGGGCTGCTGTTATGGCCGGACGTTTAGGAGGTCATCAAGCTAAAGTGCGGGAAACGTTCTCCATTGCTCTATTTGTACACTGTTGTGTTCATAAATTAAATTTAATTTTATCCCAGTCTATAAATCATATTAAAGAATGTAAAGTGTTAAATGGTTGCTTTTTTCCAAATCTACGAAGCGCACACAAGCCTTAGACCAAATTGTTAAAAAACGTTTACCCAAAGTAGCTGCAACCCGATGGAACTACAACGGCAGGGTTGTGTTAACTGTATTTGAACACCGTGAATCGTTAATTGAACTTTTTGAAAACATCATGGAAAATAGCAAAAATTGGGACGCAGAAACAATAAATAGTTCTAGAGGATTTTTGGATGGTCTGAAAGGAAACTTTAATTTTAATTTTTTACTTAATATATTTTCGGAAATATTTCCGTTTTCAGATAATGTATTTAACATATTGCAATGTAAAATAAATGACATTGGTTTTTGCCTGAAAAAAATTAGTGAATTTTAATCCATTATAATTCAAAAAAGGAATGAATTTGATAAGTTCTGGGAAAAACAATTGAATTAGGAGAAGTGGAGCCACGAAGAAAGCGTCTGCGCACTGATAATGTGGCAGACCTTCACTTCTTACCGCCGCCTTTTCTATGAAATTATAGATCAAATTCAGCAGCAAATTAACTGCAGATTTGGTCATCTCAGTGACCTGAAATTTCTTGAATTGTGTAATTTTGGAGGATTTAAAGGGATACCTTTCCCAGAAGATTCATTCAAATCATTATTTAACCACTATGGACATTATTTTGACAAAGCCTTATTACGATCAGAACTTGCAGTCATTTATGAACCCGATGTTATTGACACAAACAACGCTAGTGAACTTTCAACTTTCTTAAAACAATCAAAATTGGAAAATGCATATTCTGAAGTGTTCAAATTATGTGAATTAGTATTAACAAGTCCTGCTACTAGTGCGTCTGCAGAACGAAATTTTTCTACATTGAAACGTATCAAGAGTTTTGTTAGAAATTCAACAGGACAGGAAAGACTTTCCCAAATTTCAATTTTGTCAGTTGAAAATAAACTCGTCCAGGAAATGTCCCAGAATCCACAGTTACATGACGACATTATTAACGAATTTTCCAAAAACAACAGAAGAATTGAGTTACACTATAAATAGGTAAGTTTCTGGGAAATGCTTCCCTTACTTCAAATATCACCGCACGCCCCTGTATATATATATATATATATATATATATATATATATATATATATATATATATATATATATATATATATATATATATATATAATTAATAATTTTAATAATTTAATAATTCATTTACTAATAATATACAGTCTGACTTTTAACAAACAATACAACAACAATATAACAATATTAATAGTGACATTTCTTTCCCACAATCAGAAAATAATAACAAACCGACAAAGTCAGAGACTGTGTGTCGGTAAACATCAACATGCATTTGCCTATCTTGTAGGTGATTGAACAGAAATGTGTTCCGAACTAAAATTTCATAGTAAACAAAAGGAGATTACCACCACATACACCCACACACAGAGAGCTACCCACACACATTCGCAATCCTATACACTCGCATACTCTCTCTCTCTCTCTCTCTCTTTCTCTTAAACATACACATGCACACAAATTTTGCAAATACATTTATTAAAATTTTCAAACCAAAACAGCGGCTTTTCAAATCGACACTTGACAATATACAGTCTGATTTTTTAACAAAAAATAACAATATCAACATTAAATTTGTTTTCCCACAGTTATTTATTTCCCCGTTTTTTCTACACAATCAGCAAATAATAACAAACCGACAAAGTCAGAGACTGTGCTTCGCCAAAAGTCAGCATAGATTTGTCTACCTTGTAGGTGATTAAACAGAAATGTGTCCCGAAAACCAAACTCTCACAGTGAACAAAAGGCAATTACCACCACATCCACCCACACACAGAGAGCTACCTACCTACACACATTTGTAATCCCATACACCCGCATACTCTCTCTATCACTCTCTATTTCTCTTAAATGCACACACGCACACATATTTTACAAATCCTCCCATTACAATTACTAAACCAAATCAGCTGTTTTTCAAATCGACAATACTTCGCACTAATTTTCGTGGTACTGTAAGGAGGCAAGTTTTTACCCTGCTTCTGAAAACGAACTCCGATCTTAATTTTTTTTTATTTCTAGTGGTAGTATGTTGTACAACATTGGGATAATAAAGGTATAATACCCCTCTCCCACTGTTTTATGCACTCTGGGAACCTTCATGTACTGTTCTCTTCGCCCTCCATACGTATATAAAAATAACGGAATTCGGGCAGAGGGACTTTCCCGTAAACAAGCAGTGAAAGTTTGTTTGTTTGAACCACCCTTACACGTCTAATGCCCAGTATCTGCAGAGATAATAAACACAGTTGTAGTCGTCAAACGTTTACATGTTTTCATCCTCTGATGACGCTCACTTTGTTAGTGAAACCATCGTCAGGTTTTTAAAACATGTATTGTGGTGGTTTAGCTTCTCCAAGTGTATTGATAAGATGCCTCTTGTTGATACAGGCGAGTCACTCCACGCGCGCTATATTTACACATTTTTCAAAAATGTACCATGCTCATGTTATAGGTATCTTCAATTGTTTTTAAGTTATAGCCATTTGAAGCAAAAATCGCAATATGCAAGTGTAACAGCATTAGTAATAAATTACTAAAACACAGTGATCATAAGGGCTACAGTTTTAATATTTAAAACAACTCTTTAGCATGTGGAGTTTCACTCGTACATCATAATATATTCTGCAAGTACTTACAGGATGTTCACAATGTTCAGGGATCTGTTGGAAAATTCAATGGTCTATAACTTAATTTTTTTTCAAATAAAGCAGCCTATATATTTTTACATTTTGAAAATCTACGTTTCATGCTAAATAAAATGCATGTAGCATGTCCTATAAGTACACTTGGAGAACCCAAATCACCACAACACATTTTAAAAGACCTGACGATCGTTTCACTAACCAAGTTAGCGTCATCAGAGGATGAAACATTCTAAATACTTAAAAAACTAACATTAACTTATATACCGGATCTCAGGTAAAGAGATTGAACCGAGATGAGACACTAGTCGTAGGCAAATTCCACAGTGTATTGTATTTTTATCGCCAGACAAGGTCTTTGCGCTATCCCTACTGCTTTATCTAAAAAGTGTCCATCTGTAATAGTTTTGAGAAGGTTCAACGACAGCTAAATTAACAACGATTCCTTTGGCGGCAATAACTGTATACTTATGTTATCGGTAGAGCGTGCCGAAAACGTGGGAATTTTATTTAGCAAAGCAATCGATCAAGTGACTCGTAATTGGCGCTGGTGAAGTGTTCATACATTTTCTGTTGTAACTATATTTCGCAATATATACGCTCTCGAACCCATTTAGAGCTGTCCTGGTTTTCTAACATTGTTTATTCATTTCAGATTATCTTTATCAACGTGATGATTATTATCCCAAATATGTCGGACGACGGCAGACTTATCTACAGTACCGTAACGTAATTGGGATGTGTTCTTTGAATCTAATTCCAATCGATCTTTTTGTTTGTCCGACGTATTTAAGATTACAATCTTTACAATTTATTTCATAAATTCCCGACATTTTGTCCGCGCTATCCTTGTCTTTTGGGTTACCTAGCAAGTTTTTTAATGTATTTGTTGTTGAAAATGTTAGCTGTAAGTTGACTTTTTTAAAAATACCGTTTAGACCCCTCGTGATTCTAGGTTCAAATGGTAAACAAACAAAGTTTTTTTCCGATTTTTCTCTTCTGAACGTCGTTGATTCCGTCAACATTTTTTTGTTTTCTGTTTGTTGAGTAATTTTTCCACTAGGCAAGCAGTGTATCCGTTGTATTCCTACACGTTCTTAATCTAATTTAATTCTTTGGTATATCTACTTTTGTTTAAATGAAAAGTAATTAACCGATTTACTAAAAAATTCAGACTGGCTATTTTTTGTGCGTACGTATGATGTGAGTCGCTCGGGATGTAGCTTAAGGTAGTGGTTTCTTTTCTATAGACATCGAATTCTAAAGTGTCTTTATTCTTGATAACTAGTACATCTAGAAAGGGTAGTTTATTATTAATTTCTAATTCGTGGGTAAATTTTATAGAATCAAATTTATTTTTTAATTTGGCAATAAAATCTTCTATTCTGCAAATGTTTGTGTTAAACACTGCGAAAATATCATCCACGTAACGACACCACACTCTAGGAAAATAACCACTTTCACTTTCAAGATCTGTTTCAAATCTGCTCATGAAAAGGTCTTCAATAAATGGCGATAGCGGATTGCCCATTGCCGTGCCTTGTGTTTGTTGAAAAAATTCATTGTTGAATTGAAAAATATTTTGTTTGATGCAAAGGTTTGTTAGAGTTAAATACTCTTTGCAGACATTTTCATTTATGTTATTCATTTTTAGCAACTGCTCTAAATAAGATCAAAGAGGTTAAATTGACTGAAGGTGAGGTTTTAATTTCATTCGATGTAACCTCATTGTTTCCTAGCGTTCCCACGGAGCAAACTTTAACATATTTAGAGCAGTTGCTAAAAATGAATAACATAAATAAAAATCTCTGCAAAGAGTATTTAACCTTTGCATCAAACAAAATATTTTTCAAGTCAACAATGAATTTTTTCAACAAACACAAGGCACGGCAATGAGCAATCCGCTATCGCCATTTATTGCAGACCTTTTCATGAGCAGATTTGAAACATATCTTGAAAGTGAAAGTGGTTATTTTCCTAGAGTGTGGTGTCGTTGCGTGGATGATATTTTCGCGGTGTTTAACACAAGCATTTGCAGAATAGAAGATTTTATTGCCAAATTAAAAAATAAATTTGATTCTATAAAATTTACCCACGAATTAGAAATTAATAATAAACTACCCTTTCTAGATGTACTAGTTATCAAGAATAAAGACACTTTAGAATTCGATGTCTATAGAAAAGAAACCACTACCTTAAGCTACATCCCGAGCGACTCACATCATACGTAAGCACAAAAAATGGCCAGTCTGAATTTTTTAGTAAATCGGTTAATTAATTTTCCTTTAAACGAAAGTAGATATACCAAAGAATTAAATTAGATTAAGAACGTGGCCGAATACAACGGATACACTGCTTTTCTAGTGGAAAAATTAATCAACAAACAGAAAACAAAGAAAATGTTGACGGAATCAACGACGTTCAGAAGAGAAAAATCAAAAAAAAACTTTGTTTCCTTACCATTTGAACCTAGAATCACGAGGGGTCTAAACAGCATTTTAAAAAAAGTCAACTTACAGCTAACATTTTCAACAACAAATACCTTAAAAAACTTGCTAGGTAACCCAAAAGACAAGGATAGCGCGGACAAAATGTCGGGAATTTATAAAATAAGTTGTAAAGATTGTAATCTTAAATATGCCGGACAAACAAAAAGATCGATTGGAATTAGATTCAAAGAACACATATCCCAATTACGTTACGGTACTGTAGATAAGTCTGCCGTCGCCCGACATATTTGGGATAATAATCATCACGTTGATAAAGATAATCTGAAATTAATAACAAATGTTAGAAAACCAGGACAGCTAAATGGGTTCGAGAGCGTATATATTGCGCAATATAGTTACAACAAAAAATGTATGAACACTTCACCAGAGCCAATTACGAGTCACTTGATCGATTGCTTTGCTAAATAAAATTCCCACGTTTTCGGCACGCTCTACCGATAACATAAGTATACAGTTATTGCCGCCAAAGGAATCGTTGTTAATTTAGCTGTCGTTGAACCTTCTCAAAACTATTACAGATGGACACATTTTAGATAAAGCAGTAGGGATAGCGCAAAGACCTTGTCTGGCGATAAAAATACAATACACTGTGGAATTTGCCTACGACTAGTGTCTCATCTCGGTTCGATCTCTTTACCTGAGATCTGGTATCTAAGTTGATGTTAGTTTTTTAAGTATTTAGAATGTTTCATCCTCTGATGACGCTAACTTGGTTAGTGAAACGATCGTCAGGTCTTTTAAAATGTGTTGTGGTGATTTGGGCTCTCCAAGTGTACTTATCAGTGCTCATCACAGGTTCCAATCTTCACTTAGAGCATGTCCTATAACTGCCTTGGCTCTTTGTAGAGATACATGGACATTCAGAAGTAAACTACATTTTATCATACATTATAATAAATTTAGTGATCCATGAATGTTACCAACCAAATGTTAAACTTATAAATAATTGTCAGTCGTTTTATTTGCGATAGTGTTTCTAATTTAGTTCTCGTGCAATATTTCCACCAAAAAGACCAAATATACGGATAAAAGACTGATGTTGGACACCGCGGCTGGAAACTGAAACAAAAAGCAGAATCACCCCAAAAAGCACCAAAATAATAACACAGAATTATGCGCTAGATACGTATTTCGACAACGAAGTTTAGCGACAGCTGCTGATAACGACAACTTCGTTGTCGAAATACGTATCTAGCGCATAACTCTGTTATTATTTTTGTGGTTTTTGTGGTTTTTGGGGTGATTCTACTTTTTGTTTCAAATATACAGACGAACTTACTGACAAGGTATATGTACAGTGTGATGATAAAGTTTGAAACATAATTAATAAATGCGTTGTGTAATTTTTTTAAGAAAAACGCTCGGACAGTTTTTTGTTTGTTTGTGTGTATTTATTTCTTTAACATCAGTCTATTTCCGGGACTATGGCCAATCACAGATGCCAAGGAGCAGTTTCACCTCACTATCTTGGAAATCTTGCTGAACCTCTGCTTTTTGCAAGGAGGGTAGGGATCTTTAACGTACCCAACATCGCATGGACACGGGACCGATGGCTTTACGCCCCCTCCGAATGGCGGAACGTGCAGACATTCAACTTGCTCAAATACAATGCCACAACATCGGTTGATGTCAAATGTACAGTATGTACTGAAAAAGTGGAAGGAGTACCCTGGGATCGAACCCAGTACCCTTCGGTTCAGAGTCACACGTTCTTACCACTGAACCACCGATGCTCTCGGACAGGTTAATTTTATCTTTTCAATTGCCAACTTATGACGTAATAATTACATTTATGGCGTCACCTGTGTCTGAATTATTTCATCATAAGTTTATTAAAGGACAACCAGATTCTTTTGCTGTTTTTCCATAGACCTGCTTGCTACCTAAATGATGATGAAAAAAAACTTGGTATCCGACATTTTTTTGAAAAGAATTGCATTATTTACTGTAAAAAATGGAAACGTAAATTTAATAAGAAGTCAGAAATATTTCTGACCTTTTTTGTGCAGGACGAGTTTTGAGTTTGAGTTTTCTTTGGAATAAAGAGGTTTTTCTTCACTTTTTTAAAGTAACGAACACTGTGTTTTGGGATTTTTGATACGTTGTCATGTAACTATTTGACACGTGGAACAAAAAGTACTCGTTTTGATAATTTATTGATTATTTGCTGTTATCAGTATTTAGCTATCGGACTTGTATCACAGTATGGATCTGGAATTCAGTGAGTAAAGACAACAATGTTAAAAAGTAAATTAATTTTAATTATTACCTGGCGTTTAAATTAATAGTCAGCGGTGAACATGTAAAAATGCTAAAAGTAATCAGTTCTAATTCGAATTGAACAAAAATGGCACGTTTAACCGAAAGGGAAAGAATACAGACATTAATGATGATTGGATATGGTGACAGGCTTAGAAGTCTTTAAGAAGCATGCGAGTTATTTAAACAACAACATCCTGATAAACCGCCAATTGGAAGATCTACAGTAAGTGGATCGGTTGCCAAATTAACAGAAACGGGATCCGTAAAAGATTTGCCTTGACAAGGTCGACCTAGAATAAGTGAAGAAGTCAGATTGGATATAATGCTTGAATATGAAGAAAATCCTAACCATTCTACTAATCAACTAGCCTTAAATAACAACGTGGACCAATCTTTACTGGTAAAATTATTGAAAGAAGAGAAGAATTATCCTTACGAAGTGCAAGTAATACAAAAGTTAAACGATGATGATTCAGACTGCCGTTTACAGTTTTGTTAACAATGTTCCGCTGCGCTAAAGATCGCGGTTGTCTTAATAACATTATCTTTTCTAATGAGCCACTTTGTGGCTGAATGGGGCAGTTAATCGTCACAACTCAAGATATTGGTCACGGAAAAATCCTCATTGGACTCAAGACTGCCACAGTCAACGTCATGGCAAAGTGAATTTGTGGATGGGCATAATCGGACGCCATTTCATAGGGCCTTACTTTCTTCAAGGAAATCTTTCAGCAGCACGTTACCTAAATTTCTTGCGACTGAATTTATTGCCAGTTCTGGCAGTAATTTTCCCAAATAATCACGAGGCACATGTGCCCCATCAGGATATTTGGTTTTAGCAAGACGGGGCGCCTCCTCACTTTGGTGTAGACGTCCGTCAATATCTAGATGCCACATTTCCTGAAAGATTGATAGGGCATCGAGGACCAATTGAGTGTCCACCGCATTCCCCAGACTTGACCTCTTTGAAGTTTATTTCAACAGGGCAAATAATTTAGAGGGGCTACAGCAAATAATTTTCGCTAAAGTAGAGTAAATTAGTCCTGACATTTTTCAGCGCAGTGTACAAAGTGTTTACCATCGTATCGGTCAATGCCAAATGGTAGGTGGAGAATAATGTCAACATTTGCGCAAAATTTTGTTTGTTTTCCTTGGTTCAATATTTTTTCCATTAAAATTACGTTTTCATTTTTTAAACTAAATAATGCCATTTTTTCAAAATAATTGTTATGTCAGGTAGTTACTACCAATTTTTTTCATCATAATTTAAGTAGTAAGCAGGTCTATGGAAAAACATAAAAAAAAGTTGTCATTTAAAAAAACTTATAATGACGTCAACATTCAGAAATAGGTGACGCCATAACTGTACCCCATAAGTTCGCAAATGAAAGGATGAAATTGACCAATCCGAGAGTTTTTTTTATTTAATTAAATAACACATTTATGAACTGTGTTTCAAACTTTATCATCACACTGTATATGTTAAATGTTGCGAAATTCAGAAGGGGAGCTATTCATTAAAAATAGCTATCTAGGAAAAACATGGTATTCACAGAAAAAGAAATGAGTTATTGGTGTTACTTGCTGGTGCTTAGGAGCCAACCACAAACTAAGGATTATATTCGAAACATTGAGACTACGTCAAAAAAGTGTTCTGAAAATTTTCAAGAAACATATATTTCACCTATATTGTTTCGCTTTGCAGCAGCCTTTTGAGGGTAGGGACCATATGGCGGGAATTAGGTTAAACATGTAAACGACCATGAATTCCTAAAATAATTCTTTTTACTCATGAAGCGTGACCAATGGACTTAAGCTTCCGAGGTTATCCCGAACACACACACTTACGAAGCGATTTTTTACAGAAAATAGTTTTGTAACCAAACACAGTTCACATTATTACTCTGACCCAAACCTTACATCAGGAGGTTTTTATCACACAATTGCTGGAAAGTCAATGTCAATGCAGGTAGTGTTGGGAATAAATAACTTATAGGACCATACTTCTTCGAAGATGATCTGGATGGCAGGTCGAACCTCCATGATCTATTTTACATAGTTCCACAAATATTAGAAGATGATACCCTCGATATGTGAAGAGATATGTTGTTCCAACACGATGACGCTCGGACACATAATCACCACAACGTTAGAAGCATCCTAAATCGCTTATCTCCCAAAAAATGGATAGTAAAAAGCGGCCAATTCTAAAATTAAAGTTTTGATACCCTGTCACGTCTTTAATTTGAATGGGCTAACGTGCTTGCCCAAGCATAGTAATATTTTTAAAAGGAAATATACTGCCACTCTGTGTCCAATAAATTAGGGAACACACACACACACACACACACACACACACATAATATAATGCAGTGGGAATGGACAGATGGGATAATTAACTGGTGAACGTATTTCAATAAACTTACACCAGGTCACGTATCAGATATATCATGGCGCTTCGCAAAAAACCGCCTGGCAGACGCCATATTCTTAAACAGAGCAGGAATTAGAAACACCGACTCATGTCCATTCTGTACGAATGTCCAAGGAACTTCATGGCATTTGTTGATGATATGCCCAAAAAGTTTAGAATTATGGCAGTTTGTAAAAGTAATTTTGAAAAAAATTCTCCTACGCAATACTATAAGAAATAGTCTGTGGTTTTGTGGAATCTACTGAAAAACAACAACTCGCAAACTTTATGGTAAACCTAGCCAAATCAACAATATACAACAACCTGATCAATTTCTTTAAGAACCAGATAAAACATGCATTTAAAGAAACCTACATAAAGAAGCTAAAGGCCCACATTTTTAACGAATATGCATGGTTTATGGGGAAAAACCGCCTAGTTTCGTTTCAAAACAGATGGTGTATTGGTGAAATAATTTGCAAACTCGACAACCAAGGACTTAATTTTTTAGAAACCTCGAGTCTGTAATTTTTCAAAGAACTTTGTGAAGACTCTAGTTAATGATACTTACATGTGGTGTATATATGTGTGTCTATATGTAGTCATTATGTGCTTTTGTATCTTGCACCAGGCTTATAGTTAAGAAAAAAATTCAAAATTGCATTTTATGGACCATGACATTGTATGTGATATGTGTGTATATATGTATGTATATTTAGTGATATGGATTTTGATGTAGAACTTATGGATTTAATAAATAATAATAATAATAATAACACACACACACACACACACACACACACACACACACACACACACACACATA
Organism: Tillus elongatus; assembly: GCA_964006375.1. Taxonomy (NCBI): domain Eukaryota; kingdom Metazoa; phylum Arthropoda; class Insecta; order Coleoptera; family Cleridae; genus Tillus; species Tillus elongatus. The sequence continues at coordinate 179,592,551 of OZ023263.1, forward strand.
TATATATATATATATATATATATATATATATATATATATATATATATATATATATATATATATATATATATATATATATATATATATATATATATATATATAGATATATATATATATTACATACATTACAACAAAATTCACTTACCTCGGTAATTTCAGTAGACTCCCAAGCACGCTGAATAAAATCATCAGGTGTAAATTCTGTAATGACTTCCTCAATCGTGACATAATTCAGTTCTACCATTTTCATAAATGCTCTAAATCCAACTGTAGCAGCCAACTGTTTTTCATCGACTGTTGTTTCTTCTGTCAATACTTCTGAAATGAGAGGTCCGTGACCTTTCCTTTCTACCACGTTCACCATAGCTGACTGCGCTTGAGGTGTCTTCAATGAGGGAAATTTATCTTCGTTGTATAAGACCGTCACTTCCTTAACGGTCACGCCATTGCGTACAAGGAAACCAATCTCTGCAATCTCCTTCAAAGGGTTTTCTCCAGGTCCAAATTCCTTGGCTTTTACATAACTCAGAATATCTGTAACTTCTTTGGCCATCTTGATTTCACCTTTTCTTATGATTTTTTCAACACGTTCTATTATCTGTTCCAGTTTGATTTCAGTGATGTCAGCGAATTCGCTGACGGTGGGTTGTACTTCAGGCTTGGCTTTCTTTGTTTTAGGCTTCTTCTCTTTAATGTCCAGTGTTGCTTCTTCAAGTGTGGTTTGTTCTGAGTAAACTGGTTCTTGAGGTGACAAAAGCTCTTTGGCTTTTTCTTCAGGCTGTTCTATGTCATGAGTTTCATCAATTTTTTTACAAGTAGCTGTAGCTTCCGTTTTTAGAGGTTCTATAATATCTAAAGTTGGCTTGATTTTCTCTGGTTTTTCTTGCACTGGCGCTATTTCTTCTGTAGTTTCAATAGGCTGTACCTCGCTAACGCTCACGGGTTTTGTTTCTTCCTCCGTTGTTAGAGATCCTCTCTGCCTCCTTCTCTCATAACGTTTCTTCTCTATTTTAACGCGTTCTTTCTTTACCTTTTCTTCTTTTTCCTGTGCCTTCTTGATCAGGATTTCTTTCTTTTTATACTCAGGAATTTCTTGAACGTACAGTTTTGCCTTGGTAACCGCCAAGCCCATGTCACTTACAGCTTTACACACGTAAGACCCAATATGTTCTGTGGTTACTTCTTCTATGGTCAGTGTAGTTTTGTTATCTTGAATACGAATTTTGACTTTATCAGTATTACGCACAATCTTATCGTTGTGGTACCAGATGACATCTGTAAATAAAATGGATCAAATTAACATACCGCAAAATACTTGAGTTCAGAAAAATACCTGGTGTTGGCGTTCCAGAGAACATGCATTCAAATACAACTGTTGTGGCTTCTGTTGTTCTAATGTCTTTGATTTCTTGAACAAACGTCGGTACACTTTTCGCTTCTGTAATAATTGAAAACCACAAATTAGCAACATTTGGAACTTTCCTGATAATGGAAATAGTTTTATGTATATATATTATCCAATATTAAAAAAGTCTAATTTGTCTGTATGCAACACATAAGTGCTACCTATATTTATTGTGCCCCATACAAAACATAATTTTTTTCTTAAAGACGTTCAATAATAAACTACGCGTCAATTGAAGTGGAACACCTTAAATTTTTGATGCTGTTTGATCGTTTGTATCTCAAAATCAAATTAACCGAATCTGATCTAATTTTCACAGGTTGACAGATGTTGCTTGGGGCTTCTGATTGGTAGACAATAACAACATTTGCGCTTACTTGCTACAAGATACAGGGTGGAATATAAGTAGATGTTTTTTCAGCAACATTTTCTCACAGGTTTCTTAACTGCATACCCAAAATTCACTCGACCCAAATCCTCAACAATTGTGATGCGAATTTTGCGAGAAAGTTAGGAGACAAATTTGTTCACAACAACATGGTCGAACACGATATCAACAAAATCTCTAGAAGGTCCTGAGGTATAGAGATATTCTTCAGTACTGAATACTAAACGCGAAATTAATCCGCGTTATCGACCAATGGGGTATGCTTGCATTTTTACTTAGGGTGGATTTGACTTAAAATACAAAATTAAATATAAAGTGGGCTGCGATATATATCTTGAAAACGTCCCGAGCTATTAAGGAGTTCTTCTGAATTGCATACCGAAAATTCACCTAACCCAACTCCTTGACTATTGAAGTCCGCGACAAAAGTGATAACAGCAACGTAGTGGAACGCGATATCAACCAAATCTCGGGAAGATCTCGAGGTATAGAGATATTCTTTAGCACTGAGTACCAAACGCGAACATAATCCGCCTTATCGACCAATGGGGCTTGCTTGCATTTTTACTTAGGGTGGATTTAACCTGGAATACAAAATTGATTATAAAAACGTAGTGGGCTGCGATATTACTGAAATCTCGAAAATGGGAGCTATTAAGGTGTTCTTCTGAATTGCATACCAAAAATTCAGCTAACCCAACTCCTTGACTATTGAAGTCCGCGTTTTACGAAAAAAACAATGTGGTTAAGAGTCTAATTTGACCTCAAAGACAAAAGTGATGACAGCAACGTAGTGGAACGTGATATCAACCAAATCTCGGGAAGATCCCGAGGTATAGAGATATTCTTTAGCACTGAGTACCAAAAGCGAACATAATCCACCTCATCGACCAATGGGGTTTGCTTGCATTTTTACTTAGGGTGGATTTAACCTGAAATACAAAATTGATTATAAAAACGTAGTGGGCAGTGATATTACTGAAATCTTAAAAACGTCCCGAGGTATTAAGGTATTCTTCTGAATTGAATACCAAAAATTCAGATAACCCAGCTCCTTGACTATTGAAGTCCGCGTTTGACGAAAAAAACAATGCGGTTAAGAGTCTAATTTGACCTCAAAGACAAAAGTGATGACAGCAACAGGGTGGAACGCGATATCAACAAAATCTCGGGAAGGTCCTGAGGTATAGAGATATTCTTCAGCACTGAATACCAAAAGCGAACATAATCCGACTCATCGACCATTGGGGATTACTTGCATTTTCACTTAGGGTGGATTTGACCAAAAATACAAAATTTATTATAAAAACGTAGTGGGCTGCGATAGTAATACAATCTCGAAAACATCCCGAGGTATCAAGGTGTATTTCTAAATTGCGTACCAAAAATATATATAACTCTCATAGCAGACTAACGGCCATCGTTTAAAATGTTGCTGAAAAAACATCTACTTATATTCCACCCTGTATCTTGTAGCAAGTAAGCGCAAATTTTGTTATTGTCTACCAATCAGAAGCCCCAAACAACATCTGTCAACCTGTTAAAATTAGATCAGATTCGGTTAATTTGATTTTGAGATACAAATGATCAAACAGCATCCAAAATTTAATGTGTTCCACTTCAATTGACGCGTAGTTTATTTTAGAATTCTTTTTTTAAGTCTGCTATGCTATTGTGACTATTTACTTGTGAGTAAATTTATTTAGTCTACCAATTTATGATAAAATTTCTGATTTACAATTACACAAATTTACACAAGCTTAATTGGTAATTAAATGCTTTGGAACCAGGCGATTTTGTGTCACCTTAAAAAAATTCAGCTTACCAAGAACTGAAGCTATTTCTTAATATTTGGCAAGCTAAATCACCCATTAAGTTAATAAAGTAAACAATATAATGGTGTGCTTAAAAGCACCCACTGGTATAAAATAGGGATGAACAGTCAGAAATGTAATTCACCTAAAGAGACAATTGAAATATTGGATAATATCTATAAAATAATTAATTATTTAACAAACCTTGTACAATTTGTGGGTAGCCTGGTCCTAGATAAGCCAGAGCATTTTCTGAGTTAAGCAAAACAAACATAAATATCAATTTTAGTAGGGACATCACACTAGCAATGTTAGGTTACCTAAATTACCTTAACAATAATCTAGGTTACTTTCATCTAATGATTCATCTGATGATCCAATGAAAGCTGTAGCTAAGCCTCTGCCTCTGTTGTCAGTCATGCATTCGCTTTCCAAAAGTAAAAATTCTTGTAATTCTTCCTGGCTATCAGCCGTATGCAGCTGATGGTAAGCACTAGGATCTAATTCTCTTGGTTCAAGAGGGTACATTGTATTCTCATAGTAAGATCTGCATGGCGATTCATCGCTAGACCCATTTTCTTTTTTGACCCTCGGAAATGTTTGGCATCTTTCATACATATATGTTACACCAAGACGTTCAGATGGAATTGGTTCATGGGAGCTAGAAAGTTTTGTGCGTGATTCGTATGCAGCAGCTTTTCTTTTATCTGATCCACTGCTGCCCCTAAAACTGCTACTTCTGGTTGACGGTTCACTTTTTTCTTCAATCGGCGATAAGATGTAAAATGGCTCATGTTTTACCTCTTCGTAAACTTCAACTTCTTCATCATCTGATTCATAATCGTAATCTTCTTGTACTTTTTCAGCTAGTACGTCCTTATTAGTGTCTGGAGATTCCACTGGTTTGTAACTTTCACAGTCTGATGACCTGTTTCGATTACATATAAGTTCCAACACAGAGCTAAGAGAATGTCTATGGGAATTAAGATATTCTTCCATAGCCGATTGTACAAATTCTAATTTAGTTTTTGTTGAATGTGTGGGCTCGCTGCGAATTGAAGCATAAGATGAAGCAGCTGATTCACTAGGCATATTTAAGTAAAATGGTTGAATCTCACTAAATTCAGAATTGGCTTCATTTGAAATGGTAGAAGTTGATATTGTAAAGCGTCTACCTGACTTTCCTAGATTATGAGAGCTTTGGTTACATTCTAAGCTATCACTTGACATATCAAACGAGCAAGCATGCGTTAGTTTAGTAGCTTCAGCTTCATTTTTACCTTTTAAAGCAACTTGAAGTTCTTCCATATGTGTTACCCACTCTGGCTTTCGGTATTCTTTTGTACCAAGTATACCTGTTAACAAAATTGCATTTTTTAGTGTTAATCTCTGATGAAAATTCTCTCAGAACTATCACGCTATCTCAGTTGTTAGAATTTTCAAGCAAATTAAAGTTTAAAATTGAATACGTGACTGCCTGAAAGATTTTTGAAGTAGATACAAAGAATGCACAGACAAAGTGAATGCTCTGTGTATACATGTTTTGTTTTCATGCATGTGAAATAGGCATATTTAAGGAAAATAAGGAAAACGTTGCCTGGAAATAAATATGCTGAAATGAAAAAAAAAAGATCTTTAAAACAATTTTTATAATATAATACTAATATTGTCTATGTAAATTGCTTACTTTCTGTACTTTCTACAATCAATTCCGTGCTAGTAACCGCCACACCAAGTGGGTTTTGAGCTTCATACGTTATTTCCCCTGTGTCATCAGGATAAACTTCGGTAATTGTGAGTATTGATGTGCCATCCTCGAAGTTTTCTATTACAAATTCGTTGGAAGGAATGATTTCTGTTCCCTGCTTTAACCATTTGCCTATTGGTTTTGGTTTACCCACTGCTTTGACTTCCAATCTAAAAATATATTGGTATTAGTGTGACCGTAACAATTGAGGCATTTTTGACCAAAACACCATATATGCTAATAATATAGATATAATTAAGTACTCAAAACAAGAATATTGAAATTTATTCAAATTGGAGTTTATTTTTAATAAATAATTTTTGTTAAAAACAAAAATTCAGATGCAGCAAATGGTAAAGAATTTACAAAAAATACTATGCTGTGAATAATAAAAATAATTTACCTTGTTACGTCTCCATCTTTTGTGGGTACCACCTCTGGCAATTTCTTTGTTATTTTTGGTGCACATTCGACATCGCTGTCTGATAATATATCACCTTCACTGATTGTCTGTAAAATCAAAGTCACATAATATTTAAAAAATAAAACAAGTTTGAATTACCTTATCAGCCAAAAGATCTTCCTCTGAGCTCGTCATGCGCCCCAATTCGGAATCAGGAACGTATTCATAAGCTAAAACAAAAGGAACAATATTAAAAAATTAGGCTTTTATATATTGCAAATTTTTTTCAGGCAGGTTTGTTCAATTGAAATGCATCACTAATAAGGTTTGCCTCGGAAACAATTGTAAAAAATTCACCATCACCAAATAAGTTTACACAGTCATTTTGCAGACTACCGTAGATCGGGGCTAAATGAACCAGTGTGTCCATCCATGCATTTTTTCTTATCATTATGTTTTTTTTTAATATTACGGGCAACACCGTGCAAATCTGATCATGAAGTTTGGCAATAACGATAATCGGTAAAAGTCAGTTGGCGGTTTGAAATAAACTTTGCGTATCGACTGCAGTAGGGACTGAAAAAGGCGGGATTTCGTGACATTTTCAGAATTCTTTCAAACTCTTCAAATAACTGCTTAACAGGTAGGTGTTGAGAATGTTTTAATGTATAGAATATATATATATATATATATATATATATATATATATATATATATATATATATATATATATATATATATATATATATATATATATATATATATATATATATATATATATATATATATATACATACACACACAGGGTGGCGCATTGAAAACGAAACAGACCGATTTACGTCCAGAGAATTATTTTTTTTAAGAAACGCTGAAACACGTCAATTTTAATATTGAGGGGGACATGTTTTGACATAAAACTTAACTTTGTCACATCAACCCCTTAAGGGTGGTGATAATAACCCTTATTTTTTAAATAGGGAACATGGGTCGAGTGTTCCATCATTTGAAAGCTCTTTATTTTCTGAATTCAGCGCACTAATTTTTTTGGAAGTTTTATCAACTCGTTTAAAAATTTTCATACAGCTTTCATACAAAAGTACAAATTTTGTTCAAAACGAGCGCTGACATTCTGGAGCATTTGTGGAGTTATTAGACGGCATTCTTCAACAATGCGTCGTCGTAATTCTTCCAGAGACTCTGGTTCTGTTGCGTAAATTCTACTCTTTAAATGGCCCCATAGAAAGAAGTCTAAATGAGTTAAATCCGGTGATCTAGAGGGCCACTCAATAGCACCTCTACGCCCAATCCATTGCTCTGGAAACTCTCTGTTCAAAAACTCCCTAACACGTTGTGAAAAATGCGGAGGAGCCCCATCTTGTTGAAAGACTGATTGATTTTCTTGATAGCGATCATCATTTTCAACAGTGTCAATTAGTAGAGGGTAAACGATATCTTCCAGTAACTCCAAATACGTTTCGCCACTCAAATTGCCACCAAGAAAAATTTCTGTGGAGTTTGAGTGTGGACTTCGTGAGAATCTCTTGGATTATTATCTGCCCAATAACGGCAATTATGACGATTGACTGTAGAATTTAATAAAAACGTACACTCGTCTGAAAGACAGATATTGAACAGAAAGTTCCCGTTATCCGCTATTCGTGCAGTCATAACTTCACAAAACTCCAGCCGCCGATCAAAATGATCTTCATTCTGTTGTTGTACAAGATAAATTTTATACGGGTGAAACCTATGATGCTTCAATATTCGCTGAATATTTTTTCTTTTGATGTTTGAAACAGTGGCCAATTTTCGCGTGCTCAAAGTTGGGTCTGCAGCAATTTGTCTTAAAACTTCAATCTCAGTAGTCTCATTTCTAACCGGAAATTCACGTTTAGGATCCCGTTTTTCGTTGGCTACTGAACCACTTTGTCAAAACTTTGCAACTAACTCCAAAATGTATTTTCTGTTAACATGTATGTTCGGATGTTGTTCATTAAACAAATTTGCGGTACGGTTGGCACAGTCATCATTTTTGAAAAAATAGAGTAATTTTTCCAACTCTTTCTGCTACAGAATACACCATTGTGAAAATAATTTTCGGTAATACTATCATGTATCAAACCGACCGATAAACTGAAATAATAAACTGCTTTTCTCTCATTCCGATAAGAAATGTTCTGATAGTCAATTTTTTGTTTACAAACCACCAAACGAAATGAAATGCGTTTTTGCATCTTCAACTGTGAATAATTTTTGAACGAGTTGATAAAACTTCCAAAAAAATCAGTGTGCTGAATTCAGAAAAGAAAGAGCTTTCAAATGATGTAACACTCGACCCATGTTCCATATTTAAAATATAAGGGTTGTTATCACCAATCTTAAGGGGTTGATGTGACAAAGTTGAGGTTTATGTTAAACCATGTCCCCCTAAATAATAAAATTGACGTGTTTCAGCGTTTCTTATAAATTTTTTTTTCTGGACCCAAATCGGTCTGTTTCGTTTTCAATGCGCCACACTATATATATATATATATATATATATATATATATATATATATATATATATATATATATATATATATATATATATATATATATATATATATATATATATATATATATATATATATATATATACAGATTATATGTTCATATTACCTCATTAAGTATTGTTCAGATACATATACTCCGGAAATATTTTAAAAAATCACAGAAAAATGTGCGACTGACAACCTAACGCAGCCATATACTGCCCTAAGAATATATATATATATATATATATATATATATATATATATATATATATATATATATATATATATATATATATATATATATAGGGGAAAAGGGTGTACCTTGGGACAGAGTGTACCTTGAGACAGTGACTTTTTAAAGTTATTATTTTAATTAAACCGCCCAGACCTCACATATTTGATGATATAGATATTAGATGGCAGCACATGTATTATGCGTGCCTGAGCATCACAACTGTTCGTGGAAGGTGAAATTTTGTGTCTATATCAACATAGTCTAGAATAATATCCATCAGCAACCATCTGTATATATATCAAGGTATGAAATTCAAATTACTACAGCTTATGCTATCATTTAGTAGATATTTTCAAGTACCGAAAAAACATGTAAATAATTGTATTTACACTGAACCAGACGTTTTTGTGTACCTCTGGACACAGAGAAAAGTGTACCTTGAGACGTGTCCCAAGGTACACACAGTAAAAGCTTTTTTTTATCCCTGGTTATATATCTTTTTAATTTTTATTCTAGATGTCTGGAAGTAAAAAAAATAAAAAAAAATAAAGCCAGACCCCCAAAGTGTTGTAGCTGCTGCAGAAAAAGTCTTAGCGGAGAACTATCATTGAGATAAGCCGCAATTGAATATAGAATTTCCAGATCTACATTATGTAGACATTTGAAAAAACACAACCGATATAATAAAGGGCAATTTGTTTATGCTGCTTCTAATTCTGTAAAAGAACTTTTCACAAGTAGCCAAGAAGCGAACTTAGTTTCATATTTGAAGCAATGTGCAAGCATGCATTACGGCTTATCAGCCATTGAAACTAGAAAGTTGTCATACAATTATGCTATTGCTAGCAATATAAAACATCCAGATAGTTGGAAAGACAATAAAATGGCAGGCATAGACTAGCTAAAATGTTTTTTAAAGCGAAACCCATGTATTAGTTTACGAAAACCACAAGCAACAAGCATTGCCAGATCCACGCATTCAACAAATATAATGTAAATATATATTTTGATAAACCAGAAGATGTGATGAAAAGATTAAGTTTTATGCCACAAAATATCTTCAATATGGACGAAAGCGGAATCTCAACAGTCCATACTCCGGTTTATATATTAGCTACCAAAGGTACAAAACAAATTGAAAGTGTTACTTCCGCTGAAAGGTGAATAAATGTCACATTAATGTCAGCTATCAACGCAATTGGAAATTCCGTACCCCCTGTTTTCGGTTTACCTCGCGATAATTTTAAAAATCGTATGTTAAAAGGTGCTCCGATTGGTAGTGTAGGAACAGCAAATCCAAGTGGATGGTCGACTTCAGACATTTTTATGGTTTTATGCGTCATTTAGTCCAACATTCACGTTCAAGTAATACCAACAAAATATTGCTTGTGATGGATAATCACGAAAGCCACATCTCAGCGGAAAGTCTGATTTATGCAAAGGGTATGGGAATCGTAATGCTGACCTTACCCCCACATACGAGCCATAAATTGCAGCCATTAGACCGCACTGTATTTGGCCCCTTTAAGACGTACTATAATACTGCATGCAATGAGTGGCTTCTTAGTAATACCGCCAAACCAATGACCATATATGATGTGGCAGATTGTCTGGGCAAAGCATACTCTAGAGCTTTTACCTCACAAAATATTCAGTCAGGTTTTGAGGTCACAGGGATTCATCCATTAAATAGGAACATTTTTGCAGATCACGAATTTCTAAGCTCTTATGTAACAGATAGGCCACTTGAAGAACCACCTCATGTTGAAAATTATACTCCATCACAAGTACACGGAGACAAGTCTTTAAGTTCAACAGCAGATGCATGACCATCCACCTCAAAAGATTCACATCAAGATGAAATTTCTGGAACAAATTTAAATAAGTATTTGTAAGTCCTGAGCAAATACAACTAGGCTAGAAATAATTCCAAACAGGTAGGTGTAGAATATTAACTAATACACCAGAAAAGACAGAAATTGAACAGTACAACTCAGAAAGCAAAAGAGAATGCCAAAGAAGATACAAAACGTTAAAACGCAAATAGTGACTAGTAGTTCAGATGAGGATGAAGAAGAAAATGTTGACTCGGATGATAGTTTACAAGATGTTGAGTTTGGTATTGCAGAAGATTCAGGAGAAGATATTAATAATGAATTAAGTGTTAATGATTTTATCTTGGTTCGTTTAGCCGGAAAGAAGTCATACAAATTTTATGTAGCTCAAATTATGCAAATTGGAGAAATATTAGAAGTCAAATATCTAAAAAAAATTGGAACAAATAAATTCATATGCAGCGATGAAACTGAATATGAATTACAAGCTTCCGAAGTCATTATGAAGTTGCCATGCCCTTCCTTTACCAGAGGTACTGAAAGAAAACGCCGAGAGATGGTTTTCTACGTCAACTTATTATGTCGAATAAATATTATGTTCATGCGTCTCAAGGTACACTAATATGTGTCCCAAAGTACACTTAATTATTGTACCTTGGGAATTTTTTATTTTGTTCTGAAACCTTCCATTTTTTTTGTTGAATTTTTGTAAATTTTTTTCATATCATTGAAGTTATATTTAATGCCCAAATTTTGCTATGTAATATCAGTTAATTTAAATGAAAAATAAAATTTTTATAAGCATTTGAATTTTTGTGTCCCAAGGTACACACTTCTCCCCTATATATACTCTTATTCACTTTTATACCAATTGGTAAATAAATGTTGTGTTGTGTTTTAGAAAAATATAAATTATATGTCAGCAAAAGTGCAGTAATAAAGAAATAATGGGAATATTTTTTATAGATAAAACTGGCAATTGCCGAAGCGAAGATGGGCAAGATATCTCAATAATAATAAAAGATACCCCAATTCGTACCGGGTCCCGTAATTGCCTTGGGGATTGAAACCATAAGTTTTGTCTTGTGGGTTATGCATACAGAAGTGGTTCTACACATGTTATAAAAACTCCAGAAAACGGTTCAGAAAAGACTAGGGAGAGGAGAAACCAGATCAAAATGCACCCCTGCAGAAGTTCAGGAAAAGGGAAAACTGAAGCATGTTGCTGAAAAAAATTTCAGAAAACAGACATCGCGCCACCCCTCCAGTTACACCCTGAAAGACGCCCGGTTCGTCCAATTAATAGGCTATGGGAAGGGGAAACTACATCGCAATGCGTCGCCGCAGAAGTTAAGGGGGAGGAGAAACTCCCCATCAATTGTCCCCACCTGTGACCAACCACCTTACTCACCCCCGGGAAATAACCACAAGGTAAAACTGGTGTAAATGTGCATCTAAGGTGGTAAGCTTCATCCATCAGCAGCTGCATAATGGCTGACTAGCTGATTCAAAAGAACCAGGATAGATATTAATGTATACTTCCAGGTAAACGTGTATTATATGAAAAAATTGAGTCTTCTACAGATGGAGTTAAACAATATAGTGAAATACAGATGATCAAGCAGAAACTTTAGTACAAGAAGGTATAAAAAACAGCAACTAGATTTAAATGAGACAGAAATGCCAAAGAAACAAACTGAGAAGGACCCGAAACTACAGAAAATATTCAATTAGACCAAGATGAGTGTGGTAACATTCCGATTATTTACTGGAAAAAGGACTACCTTTTATCGGTCAAATAACGGACAAAAAGTAAGATAATATTAAAAGTTAATTTTACGAGAAAACTAGTTGGGCAAAGCAATTTATTTCGTAAAAGACGAATATTTCGTTTTTTTTTTAGAAAAAAATATTGAGACGTTTATTGTGAAAAACATTATCGAGGCAGCTACCAGTTTTTAATTAAAACGAGTGCATCTTTGTTATCGTTTGCTAGTTTTAGGTTATTCATATTATTATGAAATGAAGATTGGTCTTGTTTATGTTCTGGTAGTCACATATCTTTACAGATGAGATTTTTTTTATTCACTAAAATACTTAATATAATGAAAAGAATATATATATATATATATATATATATATATATATATATATATATATATATATATATATATATATATATAACCCAAAGTAAAGGTAAAGTGAGGCACTAAAAAATAATAATACAGTGTGCTAGCCAGAATTTATCCAAATAATATTTAAAAAAATGGACAAAGTATACCACGGATTCTTAATTTTCAGATTTGTTATAGTTGCTTTAAAATTACACCTTAATTTATAATAAATAAAAATGTTTAGCTCACTTAGCCCCGTTTGCGGTATCTCAATTCTTCCGAAATATGCTTAGAATCGGCCTTATATGTATAAATTACAAGGCAAGAGAAATAGAGAAATAATGTTGTGGTTTCAACCCTCAACAAAATTATGGGACCTGGAGCGCATAGTGGTGCTGGGCAGGGAGAACTAAAAGAAAATATAATTGCAAATTGTGAAAAAAAGCACCTTATAAAATCGCAAGGGACGAAAAAGCCCTACCAACCGCCACTGCCTTCCAATGGCCCCTATCACCCACTCCAGGTTTCTCCCAAAATATCTCCGTTCTCTCAATTAAAAGAGCTGGGGGAAGGCAAAACCACATTAAAATGTATCCCCGCAAGAAGTCATGGGAAGATGTCTAGGAAAAACGAGGGTTAGGCCCGGAGGTAAGATGCTTGGTCATGCACAATAAACCAAAGGTTGCAGCGCTATCGGGGCGGCGAGGCCGCAAACGAGCCCTGAGGGAGAGGAAACAAAAGATGCTTGGTCGGTTGTGGGGGCGGTTTGTAGGGGTTTAACATACCCCTGGACTTTTGCCGGGATGCATTGTGATATGGGTGTCCCTTCCCCTAGTTTTCTAATTAAGAGAACGAGGGTCTTTCTGGGAAGAACATGGAGGGCGGTCACTAGGTTTTTCCCACAGGCTCCTATAAGCTGCTTTTGGATCTATGTATCCTTTTATTTTTTTCTCACTCAGCCCCCTATTCGAGCTGGGCTCCGTAACTTTCTTGGGGTTCGAAACCACAACATTTCTATTATGATTTATGTATACACGAACATGTTTTTTTTCTTCAGAAAGCTGATCGTGAGTTAATCAGCAAAATGACTAGTTTTAAGAACCCAGGGTGAACATCAATGAAAACTTGTACAGAGCAAGTCTGAATAACCTTTATCAAGCAATAAGACAAAAACGTTCACGGAAGGTTTTATCTGCTGTATGATAATCAGCCTGATGCTGACAATGTAAAAAATAAATCATTCAACAAAAGAAAGGGATGATTTTAGAGCAGCCAAAGTTTATCGCCTTGTCAGTTTAATAATTTTGGGCACACCATACAAAACGCTACGAAATAATTATTCTACCAGCAGCCACAAGAATTGTATGTGCTGTGTACCTAGATATCGGTTTGTGAAATATTATAATAGGTGACCTTATTGTGTCGGTAATTACTTGTGATAATTTGGAAAATTCTTTGGTCTATGTCATCTTACAGACCAAAGATGTGATTCAATTGAACATACCTTGTATTATGATGAATAAAGCTGATTTTATCACACTTGCCTTCTACTATGAGAGATGATTTACAGATGGCTTCTCCGACTGGATTAACTGCCCTGCACGTGTATTCCCCAGCATTTTCAGGAAATACTTCAGAAATGGCAAGTTTGCAGACACCTTGAAGGTCTTGTGAAATGACAACATCTTTGGCCTCGTGCACTGGTTGATCATTGTGATACCATTGAACTTTAGGGATTGGTTTACCAGTCACCACACAACTAAATGTCATTTTTTCTCCATCCATAACCCGAAGTGGTATAAGGGGTTGAACAAATCTTGGATACTCCAATTCTTTGGTTTCTTCCCATTCCGTTTCCTCTACTATGTTCAAGCTTGCAGTGCATGTCACTGATCCTGCTGCGTTTTCAGCGCGGCATGTTATAGGGCCACAAAATTGAGGAGTTACCTCATTGATAAGCAAGATAGATTTGTTATCCTCTGTTACAATTCGGACATCTGTAGTAGAAGTTACTGGATTATTTTTAATATACCATTGGAATGACGCTGTTGGATAAGATTCGACCAGTGTTTCTAAAATTACTACTTCTCCAAGATTAACAAATTGTGGTTTTATTGGTTGTATGAATCTTGGAGGTTTAGCCTCGGTAACTTCTTTAGAAATCGCCACGCTACCAGAAGACTTCGCTTCTCCTCTTTCATTTGTAACCTTAACTTCATACTTTCCACCCTTTTGTTTCACTGTTTTCTTGATTTTTAGAGTTGTTTTTGTCTCATCAACTTTGATGTCATAGTTCTCACTTGGTTTAAGTTCTTTTCCGTTTCGTAGCCATGTAACTTCAGGTTTCGGAATTCCTTCAAATTCCGCATCAAGTACAATATCTTCGTCTGGCTTAGCAATGAGGGCTTTGACTGGTTTTGTAATTTTTGGTGCAACCATAACAACTGGCTGTGTAACAGATACAGCCTTTGATATAACAAGGTTTGCCCTGCATTCGGCCCTACCAAATTTATTTGTTGCTTTAACACTATACAAAGTTTCGTCAGCTGGGGTAGGTTCCAAAAGCTCAAGAGTGGCGACTCCAGTTTCTGGGTTGAAGCTGAGCTTGCGAGTTTTGCTTGGCTTGATCTCTTCCGGACCTTTAAACCATTGTACTTGTGGCGTTGGTTGACCTACAACAGTGCATTCCAGGAGAGCAGCAGACTTTTCTTCTATGATTTGCGGCTTCAGCGGCTTTGTGAAATGAGGGGCAACACCGCTTTCTTCTTTTTCTGTAAAAACCATTATTATTAAATTTGTAGAAAAAATAAAAGTAAAAACAGAAAAAACACTTGTTATTGTATGCCAGCGATTATATTTCAATGTGTTAGATACATAAATAAGATGTAATCAAAAATTATAAGCTTTGCTAAAACACTTTCTTGCTTATATAAGATGCAAGTTTTCTTTTAAAATAAGCATAGAAATAAAAATCAAGATAGAAGCTCAGAACACACATCTCAAACACTGTACCTAAAATAACAAGGTTTGCTGTTGAAGTGGCAACGCCGGCTGGATTAGTAGCTTTACAGGAATATATAGCAACATCCTGTGGTGTAATTTTCGCAAATTCCAAAGTCACCGTATTTTCAACAATGTTGACGAATACGTGTTCAGTGGCTTGCAACAGTACTTCATTCTTATACCATGAAATTTCTGGGAAAGGTGATCCCTCCACTACACAAGTTAAACGAGCTGGTTTTCCTTTCTCAGTGACCACTGGTTCAACGCGCTTAATAAATTTGGGCGCAACTGGCCTTTTTACACCTCGTTTTCCGAGGGTTTTTTCGACAATTGACCTGTGGACAGTGGTTTCCTCGTGCACTTCAACGTCTTCAGTTAGAGGTTCATCTGGTACCTTATCAATACCTTCAGTAACTCGCTTTTGTGATATAATTTCTAATTCCGGTATAGGCTGTCCTTCGTCATCATATTTTTTAATTTGTCTTGGAAGTGATTCTTTCTTCTTTGAAACAATTTCAACATTCATTTCTTTTTGGAATGTTTCTTGTTTTTCCTCTATAGGCTCCTCATCGACAACTTTGCGTGTAATCTTGGTCTTTTTAGCTAGCTTTATTTGGGCAACTGATTGCTCAACAACCTCTTTTGGAAGCTCCAGTATTTCTTCCTCTACTTTCGTAGGTGTTAGTTCTGGTTTTTCTTCTACTATAGGTTGTACTTCTTCCATTTCATCTTGGGTTTTTTCTTCAGGCGTTTTTTCTGGAACTAATTCTTTCGGTTTTCGTGTACCCTTTTTCTTTCTCTTAGCTTCTTCTGTTTCCTCTTTTATGGTTGGTTTAAATTGTATGTCATCATCCGGCTTCACTTCAGTTATTTCTTTTTCAGCAGTTATCTGTTTTTCTGGAACTTCTGGTTTATCTTTCGTCTCCTCTGGTTTATCTTTGGTCCAAGGTTTTAACTCTATCTTCTCTTTTTCTTCATCTGCCATTGGTCGCCTCTTTCCTCTGGGCCATTCTTTAACCTCAGGTACCTCTTCCGGTTTTTGTTTTGGTGTACGTCTCCAAGGTGTAGATGTTGTTTCTGTTGTGTCTTCTTCAGTATCTTCCTGTGGCTTTATTTTTTGTTTATTGTCTTTTTCTGGAACATGGGAAGGTACTTCGGTTATGGAAGGTGTAAATTCAGTAGGAACAAGCTCTTTTGACTGTGGTATTTCTTTAGGAATCTTCTCAGGCTTTTGCACTTCAGATAGCTCTGTTTCTTCTTTCTCTTTCAATCTCTTAATCGGTTTTAATTTAACCTCTTCCTTATCAACTTTATCTTCCGGTATCTTTCCTTTTCCTATCTTAAGTTTTAGTTTTTCTTCTTCTGGAGCTTCCTCTTTTGGTTTCTTCTCTCGCCTCCAGGGAAGAGTTGGTTTTTCCTCCTTGGTTTCGATTGGTTTTTCTTCGTCAAATTTGCTTAATTCTTCAGGCATATATTTATCCCCCTCTTCAATTTCTGGAAGGTCTTTCTGGTACTTTTTCTTTTGTTTCTTTTCTTCTTTGGGCTTATCTTCTTCTTTGAGTTGCAATAATTTTGGAATGGGCTTCAATTCTACTGTTTCGGTTTCTTCTGCTCCTTGCGGTATTTCTTTTCTTTTTACAGGTTTTAATTTTATTACCTCAGGTTTTTCTTCTTCGAGTATTTTAATCGTGGATTTTTTCTTCGGTTGTTCTTCGAGTTTTATTACAACAGTATCTTCAACCTCTGTTACTGTTTCAACTATGACAGATTCGGGGATATCAACAGTGTATTTTTCTTCATCTTCCTTCGTTTCTGCTTCCTCTTTCATTTTCTTTGTCAGATCTTTCCTTCTCTCTTTTCTGCGCTTTTGCTTAGAAACATCTTCAGTAACAAAGGTTTCCTGGACTTCGGCAGGCTGCAGATCAGTGGGAACTGCTTCCTGGATTTTAGGTTTGCTCAGTTGAATTTCCACTTTTTCAATTTCTTGGGGCTTATCAGTAACTAGTTCAGCTGGTTTAAGTTGTACTTCTTCCAAAACATCTTTTGGCATCTCCTTTTTAACTTTTGGTGTTTTCTTTAATTTCACTTGTTCTGTCCAGGGTATGGGCTCTTCTTTTGTTGAAATAACTTCTACAATTTTTTTCGGTTTCGTTTCTTCAACAAGTAGTCTTTCTGTTTGTTCAATTGCGCCTTCGATTGGCTCTGGCTGAGCTTCTTCAGGTTTTCTGGGCTTACGCCAAGATTTAGCAACATGCGTTTCCTCTTCCACGCTTTCTGCATTTTCCTCTATTTTTTCTATCTCTTGTTCTGTTTCTTTCTTTTTATCTTTCTCTTGCTTAATCCTTTTTTCTTTCTTTCTCTTTTCCTGAGAAACTGTATCTTCGGTCGTATCAACAATCTCTAATTCTACAGGTTTTATATGAACTGGAACAGCTTCTTGTAGTCTTGGTTTAGCTAAGTCAACTTCCTGTTTTTGGATTTCTTCAGGTTTTTCAGTAACTTTTTCAACTGGCTTAAGTTGTACTTCTTCCTGGGTTTCTTTTGGTATTTCTTTCTGAAGCTTGGGAGCTTTCTTTAATCTAACTTGTTCTGTCCAAGGAATAACCTCATCTTTTTGTTCTGATAATTTTCTAGGCTTAGTTGGTTTTGTTTCTTCCGTCGGCAGACCTTCTGGTTTTTCAGTTATGTCTTCAACCGTTTTAACTTCCGCTTCTTGCGGTTTCTTAGTTCTACGCCAAGGCCTGGCAACAGGTGTTTCCTCCAATTTCTCTGGTTTAATATCTTCAGGAGTCTCCTCCACCAACTCTATTTGTTCTTCTGTCTTTATGTCCTTATGTTTTATTATTTTCTCACGTTTCATTTTGTCTTTCGAAACTTTATCTTCCGCAATATCAGTCTTTGTCGTTTTTAGGGGACTAATATCGGATGTAACTTGCTCTTGAAGTTTCGGCTCGAGTTTTTCCGTTTCTTCTGTTTTTTCAGTAAGTTTTTTAACTGGTTTAAGTTGCACTTCTTCCTGCGTCTCTTTTGGCGTATCTTTCTGAAGCTTGGAGGCTTTCTTTAATCTAACTTGTTCTGTCCAAGGAATAGGTTCATCTTTATGTTCTGATAATTTCCTAGGCTTAATTTGTTTTGTTTCTTCCGTCGGTAAACTTTCTGGTTTTTCAGTCATATCTTCAACCGTTTTAACTTCCGCTTCTTTCGGTTTTTCAGTTTTACGCCAAGGCTTGGCAACAGGTGTTTCATCCAATTTTTCTGGTTTAATATGTTCAGGAGTCTCCTCAACCAACTCAGTTTGTTCCTCTGTCTTTATATCCTTATCTTTCTGTTTGATTATTTTCACACGCTTCATTTTGTCTTTAGAAACTTTAGATTCGGTAATGTCAGCTTTTATTGGTTCTAATGGACTAACATCAACTTCTTCTTGAAGTATTGATACGATTTTTTCTTCTGTTTTTTCAGTAAGTTTTTTAACTGGTTTAAGCTGTACTTCTTCTTGGGTTTCTTTTGCCGTATCTTTCTGGAGCTTGGGAGCTTTCTTTAATCTTACTTGTTCTGTCCAAGGAATAGGTTCTTCCTTTTGTTCTGATAATTTCCTAGGTTTAATTTGTTTTGTTTCTTCCGTCGGTAGACCTTCTGGTTTTTCAGTGATATCTTCGACCGTTTCAACTTCCGCTTCTTGCTGTTTTTTAGTTTTACGCCAAGGCTTGGCAACGGGTGTTTCTTCCAATTTTTCTGGTTTAATATCTTCAGGAGTCTCCTCCACCAACTCTATTTGTTCTTCTCTCTTTATGTCCTTATGTTTTATTATTTTCTCACGCTTCATTTTGTCTTTAGAAACTTTAGCTTCGGTAATGTCAGAATTTGCCGGTTCTAAGGGACTAGCATCGGCTATAACTTCTTCTGAAAGTTTTTGCTCGAGTTTTTCCGTTTCTTCTATTCTTTGAGTAAGTTTTTTAACTGGTTTAAGTTGCACTTCTTCTTGGGTCTCTTTTGGCGCTTCTTTCTGAAGCTTCTGCGCTTTCTTTAATTTAACTTGTTCTGTCCAAGGAATAGGTTCATCTTTTTGTTCTGATAATTTCCTAGGCTTAATTTCCTTTGTTTCTTCCGTCGGTAGACCTTCTGGCTTTTCAGTTATATCTTCAACTTCTTTTGTCTTTTTAGGCTTACGCCAAGGCTCGGCAACAGGTGTTTCTTCTAATTTTTCTGATTTTATATCTTTAGTAGTCTGCTCCACTAATTTTATTTGTTTTTCTGCTTTTATATCCTCATCCTTACGTTTTACTATTTTTTCACGCTTACCTTTGTCTTTAGAAACCTTGTCCTCAGTAATGTAAGTTTTTTCTGGCTCTAAGGGACTAACATCGACCGTAACTTCTTTTTGTCGTTCTTGTTCGACATTTTCCGTTTCGTCTAGTTTGTCAGTAAGTTCAACTGGTTTAAGTTGTACCTCTTCCTGAGTTTCTTTTGGTGTATCTTTCTGAAGTTTGGGAGTTTTCTTTAATTTGACTTGTTCTGTCCAAGGAATAGGCTCTTCTTTTTGTTCTGAAAGTTTCCTAGGCTTTATCTGTTTTGTCTCCTCTGTCGGCAGACTTACTGGTTTTTCGGTTATATCCTTAACCGTTTTAACCTCCGCCTCTTGCGGTTTTTGAGTCCTACGCCAAGGCTTGGCAACAGGTGTTTCTTCTAATTTTTCTGGTTTTATTTCTTCGGGAGTTTTCTCCAGTAATTCTATATGTTCTTCTGCCTTTGTATCCTCATCTTTACGTTTTGTTATTATTTCACGCCTAAATTTGTCTTTAGAAACTTTAACTTCGGTAATGTCAGTTTTTACTTGTTCTAAGGGACTGACATCATTCGTAATTTCTTCTTGAAGTTGTGCTTCGGTTTTTTCGGATGTTTCCGTAACCTTTTTAATCGGCTTAAGGTGTATTTCGTCCTGAGATTTTTCTGGAATCTCTTTGATATGCTTGGGAGCTGTCTTTAATTTAACTTGTTCAGTCCATGGGAGAGGTTCTACTTTCTCTTCAATTACTGCTCTTGCTTTTTTAGGTTTCTTTTCGTCGATAGGCATCGTCTCTACTGCATCAGTTGATTCTTCAGTTTCTTTTGGTTGTTTTTCTTCTGGCTTTTTAGACATTCGCCACGGTTTAGCAACAGGTGCTTCTGTTTCAACCTCTTTTGGTACTTTACTTTCTTCCGTTGGCTTTATGTCCTTTTCTAAAATTATATCTTCTCCTTTTATCGATTGAGTTGGCTTTTGGGGTTGCCTCCAGCTTTTTGCTAGTGACTGTTTTTCTACTTTTTCCTCAATTTTAGTGATTTTGTCTTCTTTAACTTTAGTTTCTTCAACAACGGACTCTTTAGGTTTTCTCCACGATTTCGTTGTAATCTCCTTATCTTCCAGAAGTTTGTTATCAACTTCTTCGGCCTTAGCTGGTCTATCCTCGACAGGTACAGTGATATCTTTTGTTTCTTTGGTAATTGGTTTTAAAATAACATCTTCAGGTCCTTCTTTTGGTATTTGTTTGATCTGTCTCTCTGTTTTTTTTAAAACAATTTCCTTCTTATTCCAGGGAACAACTCCCTCTTCCTTTTCTGTTACTACTTTTGGTTTATCCATTTCTTTGGCAGGTATCATCTTCTCTTTGGCAATATGTTCGGATTCTTCGGTTGGATGTGAAGGTTTTTTCGGTTGCTTCCAACTACGCCTAGTCTCTTCTGACTCATGAACATCTATAATAGTCTTATCTTCAATGTTCAGCTTGTCTTCTTCGACAGGCCTTAATCCTGAGCGGTCCCTACGCCACAGCTTTTCAGTTTCTTTCTGCTCTGTTGTTTCCTCAATTTGTAATATTTCACTATCTTCGACTATCTTCTTCTCCACTTTTTTAATCTCTTTTCTCTCTTTGCGCCAATCTCGTGTTCCACTTTTTTGTTCAGCTTCGACAATTTCAGTTTTTTCTACATCTAAAAGCGTTGTATCCTCTACATGGCTTGTTTGTGCCTTTGTTGGCTTCTGTTCACTTATATTGCTTACAAGTTTTTCAGGTTCTGAAGGCTGCAGTTCTACAGAATCAACCTTCCTTTGTGGAATAAGTTTTACTTCAAACTCAACTGGCTTAAGTTTTACTTCCTCCAAAGTTTGCTTTGGAATCTCCTTCTTTTCTTTTGATGTTTTCTTTAAGATGATTTGTTGTTGCGTCCAAGGAGTAGATTTTTCAGCAGTTTCCTGCGCTATTTCTTTGGTGTCCTTTTTCTCAAGGAAAACTGGTTTCGCCTGTTCGATAGGTATTGTTGTTGTGGGCTTCGTTTTTGATCTTAATTTACTCGTTTCATCTACTTCTTTTTCTTCAATTTCCAATACTGAAATATCTTCTTGAATATTTTTCATGGCAGCCGTTGTCTTAATGTCCGACCTAACCTCTTTTAGTTCTACTTCCTCTAATTTAGACTGTGGTATCTCACCACGCTGTTGTTTTGTAGGTTTTAACGTTACTACTTCTTCAGTCCACGGCTTAGTTTCTTGAGGCTGGACCTCTACAGATCTGTCTCTTTGTTTCGGTTTCTGTTTTGGCAATAACTGCGTTTCTTTAAGAGTACTGTCATCTAGAATTTCTTCGTAAGTTTTTTCAGGAAATTCCTGAGGTACTTTGGGCTTTCGCCAATCTCTCGCCTGCGGTTTTTCTGTTATTGTTTCCTCTTTTTCTTTTTTGTCTATTAATGTCTTATCTTCTATATCTCTACGAGGCTGAACACTTTCAGGTTGCCTTCCCCTACGCCAAGATCTAGTTTCGTCGATTTTCGTTTCATCTATTTTTCTTTCGTCGATTTTCTGTTGTTCTTTTTTAGTCTCTTCTATTTCTAATAGTCTGGTATCTTCGATATCTCTACGCTTTTCTATACCAGTTTCTGGTTTTTCTCTACGCCAGCCTTTTGTTTCGGTAACCTTTGTTTGTTGTGTCTTTTCAGTTTCGTCAATCTTTAACATTGCTGTGTCATCTGTATCTCTGCGACCGTCTACAGTAGTTTCCGGTTTGCCTCTACGCCAATCCTTTGCTTCAGCGATTTTTTGTTGTTGTATTTTTTCGGTTTCGTGAATTTTTAACATTGAAGAGTCATCTATGTCTCTACGACTGTCTACAGCAGTTTCGGGTTTGCCTCTACGCCAGTCCTTTGCTTCAGAAACTTTTTGTTGTTGTATTTTCTCCTTCTCTTGGATTTTCAACAATGTTGTGTCCTCCGTGTCTATTCTGCTTTGTGTAAAAGATTCAGGTTTTTTTGGTTGTTGCCAGCTTACTCTCTTATGTTTCTCTGTTTCTTCAGTCGTTTCAATTTCAGAAACATCTAAAAGTGTTTTATCTTCGAGATGTCGTCTACTTTCTATACCACGTTGTACAGTATCTTTTGTATCCGTGATGGATGTTTTCCTAAAACTTTTCAAGTCCACCTTCTCCAGTTCTTCTTTTACAAGATCTCTCTGTTGTATTTTTGCTGGTTTTAATTCAACTTCCTCTAACTGTTCCCTCAGAATTTCTTTCTTTTCTTTTTGAGTCTTCTTTAGTGATATTTGCTCCTGCGTCCAGGGTATGGCCTGTTGCGGCTTAGGTGTCGTTTCATCTTTGGGTCTTAATTCTTGAAATTTGCCTTGTTTTATCTCTTGTGGCTTCCCTTTTTGTCGCCAGGGTAGTGTTTCGTCACCGACTGGTAACTCTTCGCTTTCCGTAGGCTGTTGCAAGCCACCTTTCGAACCAGGTACGAATTTTTGAGTAGTTTTACCAGGACCGGCTTGGCCTGGACTAACTTGTTTACTGTATGTGTCCTTTGCATCTTGAGTAGGTAAATCTATTGGGGATGTTTTTCTAAACGTGTTTGGCCTCCCTAAAAACATTAGTATTTTTGGATATAACATATTTATTTTTGCAATTCAGTAATTCATGATATCAATGATTATAATAACGATGATAACATTATTCATAATAAAAGTAATAACAATACTAACAATAATCCGCTAACGAGCTAATTTGCTGTGAGACTCAATTAATAAAACAATACCCTAGCGCCTGGAATGTGATCTAGTGAAGCTTTGGGACTTCATCAAATTTTGGCTACGTTAATAAAATTATACTGATGGACCAACAAATTAAACTGGTATTTGCTACAAAACGCTGTTGTATTGGTAATAAGATACAGGTGCTTTCAGCTTAGTAACAGAAAAGTATACAAATATTTGGCAGTAATGGAAAAAGAGGTCGAGGTAAAACAAAAAAATTCGGGACGCAGCAAGTACGTTACGGTAGTGAATTTTTATTAAATGTTTCAAATTTGAATAACTCAATTTTCTATAAACCTAGAAAGTTTATTTTGGGTATGTAGTAGGGTCCTTCCCAGAGAAACATATCCGCCAAATGTCATTAAAATATCTTTGTAATTTTAGGAAAAAAATTTTTTTTTAGAAATAAAACTGAAAATTTGAATAAATCAATTTTCTATAAAGTTAGAAAGTTGAATTTTGGTACGTAGTAAGGTCCTTCCCAAGGAAACATATTCGTCAAATTTTATTATTTTTAATTTTCGGAGAAAAAAATTTTTTGGTAAGAAAACTCAAAAATTTCCCGGAAAACCTTGTCCGATTTTCCTGG
The DNA here is from genome assembly GCA_964006375.1 of Tillus elongatus. Lineage (NCBI taxonomy): Eukaryota > Metazoa > Arthropoda > Insecta > Coleoptera > Cleridae > Tillus > Tillus elongatus. The sequence continues at coordinate 179,616,671 of OZ023263.1, forward strand.
CTAACGAACTTATCTGAGCCATTAATAAAATAAAGGGACCTGCCGAGTTTCACCGAAATCAGTTAATTATTTTTTTAGTTATCGGTTGGATACACACACACACACAAATATATATATATATATATATATATATATATATATATATATATATATATATATATATATATATATATATATATATATATATATATATATATATATATATATATATAATTTATGAAAATTCGACGTTTCGGCTCCTATTTTGGAGCCATTTTCAAGGGAAATATGTAAGGACATTCTAAGGACTCAATCTGCTTCTCCATAGAGCGGTGGACAAAGGTGGGTTGGGTTGTTGTAGCTCGATTACGGGGCCTCAATCTGCCTACTCCCCAAATCACACCGGAGATCGTCTGTGAGGTTTCAGTGTGTTCAACCCTAGGCCTCAGAGAGATCTCATCTCAGATCTAGGCCTAGGGTTGAACACACTGAGACCCCACAGACGATATCTGGCGAGATTTGGGGAGTAGGCAGATTGAGGTTCCGTAATCGAGCTACAACAACCCAACCCACCTTTGTCCACTGCTCTAAGGAGTAGGCAGATTGAGGCCTTAGAGTGTCCTTACATATTTCTTTTACCTCTTGAAAATGGCTCCAAAACAGGAACCGAAACGTCGAGTTTTCATAAATTCTGGACGCGGTTCAACCCGAGAGCCAAGTATGTCTCACATTAAAGACCGCGGAAATCTTTCTGAATATATATATATATATATATATATATATATATATATATATATATATATATATATATATATATATATATATAAATATATATATATATATATAAATTAAAACTGACCCCGGATATGAGTCTAGGGGTCCTAGTTTGCTCTCATTTGAAAAAATGTTTGCAAAGTCTCACCATCGATACCTCTCTATTAGTGAATTAAAAAAAAAAACTAGCAAAATACGTTGCTAGTTGAATATCTATCAGTGTTATTGTTTTGGACAGCTTTTGTGATGCCATCGTTTAAAAAATTTTAGTCTTTAAATGTTGTGTTTCTTTTGTTTCGTTAACGATGGCCTCTTTCCTCGACTATGGCGAATTACTGGGGAGTGGTTTCACTTTACCAAGCAGGGAAACTTGCTGAAGTCCTGTCTTTTTTGAGCAGGGCAGAAACTTTACGTTCACAACATCGCATTGTATACGGTACGACCACTTAACGCCTTCTCCGAAAGATGAAACGTGCAGACATTCAACTTACTCAGAGACAATGCCACAGCTTTAGCAGTTCTTATTTTTGGTATGTACTGAATCACTTAATATTTCTAATGTATTTCTGTGCATTTTTGTTATAATGTCTAGAATATTTGTATATTTAACCTTAATATTTTAAAGTACACTGTAAATGATTAACACTGTTGAGCTTCCCTGAACATGGCATATGTTGCCTAAATAAAAATAACATATGATTTAAGTGGTTTCAATTTTTAGTCACGTTTCAATTAAAATTTTTACAATGAGTATAATAAGTTCTGATAAGATCCTCAGTGGTTCAGTGGTAAGAACATGTGCCTCTGAATCTGATGGTCCTGGATTCAATCCCAGGATTCTCCTTTCACTTTTTCATACTGTAACATTAATATCAACTGAGGTTGTGGCAATGGATTTGAGCAAGTTGAATGTCTGCACGTTCCGCCCTTCGGACGGGGCGTAAGTCGTAGGTCCCGTGGCGATGCGATGTTGGGCACGTTAAAGATCCCTGCCCTCCTTATAGAAAATCAGGAGTTCGGAAAAATTCCAGGATAGTGAGAAGAAACTGCTCCCTGGCGTCGGTGTTTGGTCACTAGACCGACGTTAAAGAAATGAAAAAGAAATAAATAAAAAGTTTAATAATTATTATCATATCATATTATATTCCAAGGTGTCCTAAAAGTAGTATCAACAACAAATATTAGTTTTAAATGTCAAGAAGCAAAGAACGTGATGGAGAAAATGGATATAGATATACTTGGCATGTCGGAAGTAAGGTGGCTGAAAAGTGGGTACTTCAAGAATGATTTATAATAATATAATAATGTCAAAATGATATACAGGTGTCCAGAAACTCTCCTGCCCAACTGAAACCTTGTTTTGGAGCCATTTTCATGAGGTAAAGGAAATATGTAAGGACACTCTAAAGCCACAATCTGCCTACTCCTTAGAGTGGTGGACAAAGGTGGGTAAAGGAAATATGTAAGGACACACTAAGGCCTCAATCTGCCTACTCCTTAGAGTGGTGGACAAAAGTGGGTAAAGAAAATATGTAAGGACACTCTAAGGCCTCAATCTGCTTACTCCTTAGAGTGGTGGACAAAAGTGGGTAAAGAAAATATGTAAGGACACTCTAAGGCCTCAATCTGCTTACTCCTTAGAGTGGTGGACAAAGGTGGGTAAAGGAAATATGTAAGGACACTCTAAGGCCTCAATCTGCCTACTCCTTAAGAGTGGTGGATAAAGGCGGGTAAAGGAAATATATTAGGACACTCTAAGGCCTCAATCTGCCTATTCCTTAGAGCGGTGGACAAAGGTGGGTTGGGTTGTTGTAGCTCGATTATGGGGCCTCAATCTGCCTACTCCCCAAATCTCGCCGGAGATCGTCTGTGAGGTCTCAGTGTGTTCAACCCTAGGCCTCAGAGAGATCTTTTCATTACCCACCTTTGTCCAACACTCTAAGGAGTATGCAGATTGAGGCCTTAGAGTGTCCTTACATATTTCCTTTACCCACCTTTGTCCACCACTCTAAGGAGTAGGCAGATTGATGCCTTAGAGTGTCCTTACATATTTCCTTTACCTCTTGAAAATGGCTCCAAAACAAGAGCCGAAACGTCGATATTTCATAAATTCTGGACGCGGTTTAACCTGAGAACCAAGTATGTCTCACATTAAAGACTGCGGAAATCTTTCTGAACATATATATATATATATATATATATATATATATATATATATATATATATATATATATGTATGTATGTATGTATGTATGTATAAATGTGTAATAATTCGGGAAAACATGAAAGTGCTGTAGCTGACAAAAATTGATTAGGGGAAAGGAAGAGAAAGCAATGAATTTCTGTGTGGAGAATGGTCTAGTTACACAATGTTTAAAGTACCTCAAAGAAAACAATATACATGCAAAGCAACAGAGGATCCAGGAAGGTATTGAATAAATAGATTTACTCATAAGTAAGAAATGTCACAGAAATTTGTTTAGTTCCAGCTACTCATGTCCTGGTGCAACTATAGACAGTCACCAACCAGCAAAGTGCAATATTATGCTAACAAAGAATAGAAGAACAACAAGAAGAAAATGAAATATACACAAACTAAAAGATGCAAAGTAACTGGAAAAGTTGAAAGAAAAAACCAATAAGCTAACTCTCAGCAGAATTAATATCTGCGTCGACAAACAAAAAAACTAGAAACAAGGAAACCGTAGATAACATTAGAAATATTGAGATGTAGAAGAAGTATGGATGCAAAAAAATAGTAAAAAAATTACATGAATAAGTGGCAGTAAAATCAAGCTTACCAACAGATAAAAACAGTCTGAACGAGGAACGAAAAGTTATCACTAGAAAAGAAAGACATTGCTAAGCACTGAAAAGCCCACCTACTGGAAGCGGAAACTATTGTCAAGAAGAGTATATGGAGAAAATGTCGAGAGGGATCCCATTTGCCAGGAATGCGGCGAGACTTGAGAAACGTCTTACACCTGTGTGAATGCGAGGTTTTTGGGACTCTTCGAACAGAATTGGTAGGTTCGAGGACTCTGCAGAGGAGCCAGGTAAGTTCCGTCCAATGGAAGACCGTCATGACCTTTACTACGAGGTCGAGGAGGTTTGATGACGAAACCGAGGAGGGGTAGGGCATGGTTGCTAGGTGGTCTGGGCTGGCAAAAAGGGCCCGTTGTGGCCTACTTGCCTTGCGTTAGCCTCCCCAGCATTGCTAGTACTACTACTATAAGGAGGAAAAATAAATCCAGATGATCTGGGCCCACTTATTTCTGCAAAGAGTTCCATAAAGCTTCATGAGAATTTAGACAAGGAAAACGTCTTGGTGTGGACGATTATCATTATTAGAGCTTTCCAAAAAGGTACCACTCGACTTACTTGCCCTAGTCAAATTAAAGAGGTGAAAATCACCCCCGCCAGGCGTTAAATGCTACAAATTCTATGAGGGTCAAAAAAGCAAAATCGACGTCTTTTTTTAATATTCTCAGCAGTTCTGTGGACAGGTCAATTTTATCTTATCAATCGCCATATGACGTAGAAATTACTTTTATGACATCACCTATTTCTGAATGGTGACGTCATCATAAGTTTTTTTAGATGACAACCATTTTTTAATGCTCTTTTTCCATAGACTTCCTTACTACCTAAATGATGATAAAAAATTGGTAGTTGACAAAATAATTAAAAAAAATAGCATTATTTACAATGGAAACGTAAGTTTAATGGAAAAAATTATTTAACCAAGGAAAACAAACAAAATTTAGCGCAAATGTTCAAATTGTTCTCCACCTACCATTTGGCATTGACCGATACGAGTGTAAACACTTTGCACACTGCGCTAAAAAATGTCAGGAATAATTTGCTCCACTCCAGCACTAACTTCTTGCTGTAGCTCCTCTAAATTATTTGGTCTGTTGAACTAAACTTTCGATTTTAAATGACCCCACAAAAAATCCATGTGAGTCAAGTCTAAGGAACACGGTGGACACTCAACTGCTCGTCGACGCCCTATCTATCTTTCAGGAAATGTGGCATCTAGATATTGACGGACGTATACACCAAAGTAAGAAGGCAACCCGTGTTGCTGAAACCAAATATCTTGATGGGGCACATCTGCCTCGCGATTGTTTGGAAAAATTACGCCAGAGCTGGCACAAAATCAAATCGCAAGAAATTTAGGTTACGTGCTGCTGTAAGAACAGTGAAGGAAAACCTAATTATTCTAAAGAAAACTCGTCCTTAATAAAAACGGTTAGAAATATTTCTTATTTCTTATTAAATTTACGTTTCCACTTTTTAAAGTAAATAATGCAATTTTTTCAAAAAAATTGTCAGGTACCAATTTTTTTATTATAATTTAGGTAGTAAGCAGGTCTGTGGAAAAACAGCAAAAAATATGGGTGTCATTAAAAAAAACTTATGATAACCTCATCATTCAGAAATAACTGACGTCATAAATTGGCAATTGAAAATATAAAATTGACCTGTCCGAGCGTTTTTCTTGATAAAATTAAGAAATGTATTTATGAAGTATGTTCCAACCTTTATTGTCACACTATATATATATATATATATATATATATATATATATATATATATATATATATATATATATATATATATATATATATATTATATATATATATATATATATATATATATATATATATATATATATATATATATATATATTATATATATATATATATATATATATATATATATATATATATATATATATATATATATATATATATATATATATATATAATACATATATGAATATATAAATATTTGAATGGGCCTTCGATATGGGTTTTATAGGCTCTAATTCGAAGAAAGTTGTCGAAAGTTTTAGGATCGATACGTCTCTGTTAGTGAAGTTTCTCGATGAAAATTCGGTAAAATTAAAATGTGGGAATAATTCTTCAAAGTGTTATTTTAAGATCGCATTTATAATTTTAAAACAGGTATTTGGTATAGGTAGTAAGGCTCGAATATAGCCTGCTCTGTTTTTTGTATGCCAAATCTAAATTTATTTTTATGCTACTCATAAAGTTTGTTCTTTCATTATTGTCCTATTTCTGTCAAAGTGATAAATTGTCGTTCACAGGAAGTAATTATGCAAATTCTTTGCTTATTCCTTCAGATAAATTCCAGAAATGTTCGCCTGTAGGAAAATAATGTTTAAAAGATGCAATGATGTAGGATGGTTAAATGACAATTAATTGAATATGACACTGATACGAACACAAACAAAATCAGAATCACCTTACTGTAATGATGAAAAGCTAGGTTGTCTTATTGTTCTTATTAGGAAAGTTTCCGAAAGTTTGGACATGGGTGGTGTCATAGCAAGGGTTATCTAGCGCTCAGAGCCAAATCACGCCACCAGAACTCGCTACAATAAAACAATAATTTATAACAGCCTCCAGTATTCATAACAGTGCTGCCAGTTGTCACCTAATTATCAGATTATAACATAATCTCCTGATAATCTAATAATAAGAAATTCATAACATGATTGATAATCTAAGACACCTAGTTCTGAATAATTGGGCAGCCTCCAGGGTCCAGTGGTAAGAACGTGTCTCTCTGAACCCAAGGGGCCTGGGTTTGACAAACTAGGGGATCTTTTTACTTTTTCTATACATACTATAAAATTAGTTTTGACCGTTGTTGTGGGATTGTGTTCGATCAAATTCAATGCCTGTTATACCTATAGCAGGGGGCGTAGAGTCGTCGGTTCCGTGTATTATGCGATGTTGGATATTTTAAAGATCCCTACCAATCTTACTGGAAGGAAGGGATTCCGCTAGCTTTCCAGAATAGTGGGTGATTGGCCATGGTCGCGGAAATAGACCGACGTAAAAGAAAAAATAATGGCTTATATAATATTTTCATTTGCGTGATGTTGATAATGTTATAAAGAAACAATTTGGGAACTCAGCGACACCACTTTTTCGTAGCTGATGCCTGCAGTAAACATACATTTGGGCTTGCTAATGATACCGAAGGTAGCCTCTGTAGCTCAGTGATAACGACATGTGACTCTGAAGTCAATTTCCAGTACAAACGTTAAATCATTTTTTCATCACGTACTGTAAAAGTAACATCTATGTCTTCCTCTTTGTCTTCAAACTTACGGACCTAACTTTTGGTACATGCTTCACCCTTTATAATACAAACACGCGTACCGAATTTGGTTGCTCTTACTTTGTTATTTCCTTAGATATACATTTTCTCCGAAAGTAAACACAAAATTTTCCGTAAAAACCTACGCTGATTTTCCTGGCCAACGAACTTATCCAACCCACCTGCAAAGCAAGGTACTCACCAAATTGGATTAAAATTGGCCCATTATTTAGTTATCGCTGTGGTATATATATATATATATATATATATATATATATATATATATATATATATATATATATATATATATATATATATATATATATATACAAATTGAGACTGACCCAGGATATGGGTTCTAGCGGGTCTAGTTCGCGCTCATTTAAAGAAATCTTTTCAAAATTTAAAAGTCGGGATGTCCTTTGTTTGCGCTTTGTCTGTATATCAGATAAACATTCCTAAAGCTTCCAGGTAATGTAATAAAAGAAGTTCAAGAGCCTCGTCCGGCAATAAAGATACACTACACTGAAAAAGGTGCCTGCGATTTAAATCTCCCTCTCGGTAAACATTTCTTTACTCAAGAATCAATAAAAACTGATGGTCTTGTAGTAGATGTTAGTTAGAATTTTTCATCCTCTGATGACGCTAACTTTGTGAGTGAAACGGTCGCTAGGTCTTTAAAAAGATGCGTTGTGGTGATTTGGGTTCTCCAAGTGTACTCATCAGTGTTCACTACAGGTTCCAATGTTCACTTAGGACATTCCAGAGTTTAGACGTTTTGTGAAAGAAAGAATCGTAGCAAACTGCCGACAAGTGGGTAATTTTGGGCTAACAGCAAGCGCTTTTTGACTAAACCAGGATAGCCGATTACAGGGCGGAAGCGGAAGTACCAACAAAGAAATTTCTATAGAGTAATGCTGCTGGAATTCTGCCAATGCTACGAAATGGTAATAATCAATACTTGGTTTAAATTACCCCCTTGAAGGCTCTACACGTGGACTTCGCCACAACATACCTCTAGCAGAATTGTACGCAATCAAATTGACTATATCTTGATTAATCAAAGCTACCGTAATACTATCAAAAGCGAAAAAGCATATCCAAATGCTGATGCCAACTCTAATCATAATCCTGTTGTGGCCAACTTCCACCCCAGATTAAAGGTAATAAAGAAAAGTAGGTCCAAAACTAAACCCAAACACATAAGGCCTGAGAAAAAAAAAACTAGAGATAAAGTTGCTACAGAGTTAAATAAGTGTCTTTTAGAAATAGACCGTCAACAAGCAAGCAGTATAACATATACAAACAACTTATGGACACCTAAAAAAGCAAATACTGATAACCACCGCGGAAACACAGTTACTAAGAACACAGGGGAACAGAAAGAAAGATTGGATGACAGCGGAGATACTAGAATTGACGGACGAACGAAGACGATACAAGAACAGAAATACATCGGAATACAAACGACTGAACAGTGAAATAAGAACAAAAATAAAGGTAGCAAAAGAGGACTGGATGAATGAGAGATGTAGGGTAATAGAGGAACTACAGGACAGACATGATTTTTTAAATATGTACAGAGAAATTGGAGAATTTACGCATAGGGGCAGGAAACATTCACAACATCTACTAGAGGACAACAACGGACATCTAATACAGAGCACTCAAGATAAATTGAAGAAATGGGAAAGTTATATTAAGACCATATTCGAAGAGGACAGAATCGAAGAACTTTTAGTCGAGAACGACGAAGGCCCAACAATTCTGAAGAGGGAAGTAGAAGTCGCTATTAAACAGCTTAAAGTAAATAAAAGCCCAGGAACCGACGAAATTTACCCGGAGATATTGAAACTCATAAACGAGAACAACCTCGACTTACTTGTCTCCCTGTTTAATAAAATTTACGAGACAGGAAGAATACCAGACGAATGGATGGAGTTGATCTTCGTACCCTTGCCAAAACAACCACACTCCCACATATGCGAGGACTTTAGGCTGATAAGTCTTATGAGCCATGCCCTTAGGATACTATTAAAAATATTACATAACAGGTTATTTAGAAGATGCGAAGCAGAGATAGGACATGATCAGTTCGGTTTTAGGAGTGGTATGGGGACAAGAGGAGCGCTGCTTAGCCTACAAGTGTTGTGCCAGAAGTGTTACGATCAACACAGGGACATCTTTCTCTGTTTTGTCGACTTTGAGAAGGCCGAGTGAAGCATCCGAAATTGATAGACGACCTACGAAATATAGGTCTAGATGGCAAAAGCTTAACATTAATCAAAAACTTATACCGGTACCAAGTGGCCAAAATTCGAATAGAGGGCGAAACTTCTAACAGCATAAATATTGGGAAAAGAGTAAGACAGGGATGCGTATTGTCACCCATGTTGTTTAATCTGTATCACGAGCTTCTGTTCAAAAACGCTCTTGAGAAAGTTAATGACGGTATAAAAGTAAATGGCGTTCGGATAAACACTATTAGATACGCCGACGACACCGTATTAATGGCAGATACGGATACCGGCTTACAAAATATTCTAGATCGGCTAAATGAGACATGTTAGGAATTTGGAATGCGGATCAACGAGAGGAAAACGAAAATAATGGTAAGGCAGAGGAGACAGAATGTACCTGTACCCTTCATTATAAATAATAATATATTACAACAGGTCAACCATTATAAATACTTGGGATGCTGGATAGACAGCCAATTAAACCCAGAAAAAGAAATAAATTCCAGAATTGCACAAGTCAAAAGCAACTTTACAAAAATACGAATCCTTCTTTGCGATTCGCATCTCGACATTAACCTAAGGTTAAGGTTAGCAAAATGCTACATATGGTCAGTCCTTCTGTATGGAGTAGAGACATGGACCTTAAAAATAACGAGCATGAATAAACGGGAAGCTTTCGAGATGTGGGTCTATCGGCGCATACTAAAAATACCATGGACAGCAAGAGTGCGAAATGAAGAGGTCTTACGCAGAGTGAACAGAGACAGAGAGCTTCTCCAGGTTGTCAAGCGGAGGAAGACAGCATATCTGGACCACTTATTGCGCAATCCCAAATATTATATCCCCCAGCTCACAATTAAAGGTAAACTAGAGGGGAAAAGAAGTCTGGACCGAAATAAACTGTCATGGCTGAGAAACATAAGCTATTGGACAGGTCTGGGCTTTGAGGACTAGATGAAAGCGGCGGAAGATAGAGAGGAGTTTGCCGTTGTAGTCGCTAACCTCCATTAGTGGAGATGATACCCAGAGAAGAAGAAGAATGTCGATAATAATATCAATAGAAGAGGCAACCTTCCTCCTGTGGTCTACAGAAGTAAGATCTATTGTGATCAATGGATCTCCTATAAGGCCAACAGCTTCTTTGTGAATAGAATCTAGAAGAAACAGGCTGTATTTGAAGCAGCATTACAGATACGAGAACAATATTCCAACCGTTGACGTATCTACGCTTTATATAGCGTCAAAAGCTGCTGTAAGGAAAATAAACTTTGGACTCTAAACAGAAACCCAAGCTTTTTTAGTGCTGCTACTGGAAACATGTAAATGAAAGCAAAGATTCATTGTACTCAATATAGAGAGTGTGGGTTTTTGGGCAGTATTTTGCAGGCTATGTTAACGTCTCTGCCTTAAAAGTGACGCTTCCCAGATAAGATGCAATTTTGCATTTTTGAGGCCGTAAATATTGCAGACCTTCAGCTAACAATCTTAAGATACACGTTCCGTGATATTGCGTGCGTGTCTCGTGGACCAGTGTTCCACAGAGCGTGTAGCCAGTTACACAGGCCGTCTAAAAACCAGGGTGATTCGCATACCGGGATATTACAATCCTAGTATCCACCAGTGTGTCGGTAAAGATGTACATCATTAAAGAAACTAAAAAACTCGCCAGTGTAGTGAACGTTTTCAGAGATAAACGCACATTCAAAACTGAACTAGAGCCTCGGTGGTTCAGAGGTAAGAACGTGTGCCTCTGAACCGAAGGGTACTGGGTTCGATCCCAGGATTCTCCTTTCAGTTTCTCAGTACAAACTGTAACATTAATACCAACCGAGGTTCTGGCATTGTATTTGAGCAAGTTGAATGTCTGCACGTTCCGCCCTTCGGAGGGAGCGTAAAGCCGTCGGTCCCGTGTCCATGCGATGTTGGGCACGTTAAAGATCCCTACCCTCCTTACAGAAAGGCAGGGGTTCGGCAAAATTTCCAGGATAGTGAGGTGAACCTGCTCCTGGCGTCGGTGATTGGCCATAGTCGCGGAAATAGGCCGACGTTAAAGAAACAGAACACACACAATTATGACTTATTAGGTTAAAATACATTGTCTGTTATCATGCAGTGACGGCTCGTGACATTGGGAGTGGGTGAAGCAGAATCCGCGCGGCCCTAAAGGAGGTTCCAAGGAGACGAAGACCTTCCTTGCGCTGCAGGCGATTTTTTTTAATTTTCAAGGTCACGCGTTCTCGTGGCACTTCAGTATTTAAATAAAAAATCCATTTGTACAAAAACATAGACTTTCAGAAGGAATAATTTTCGGAATAATGACCAGGAATGTTTGATAACAGGGCACTGTACACATACTGTACACGCACGCATACGGTAATATAACAAGGCGCGTATTACCTATGTAAATCTTTTTATAGAGGGAAGAGCTACAAGCATATTTTTTTCAAATTCATGGCAAATAGACACAATATGCACAACTGGGCGGAGGAAAATCCCCACTGGATAAGAATTCTGCCAAATCAACATACATGGTCAAGTAATGTTTGGTGTGGTATAATGGGGGATGGAGTTATTGATCCGCATTTCTTTGAAGAGCATTTAAATGGAGAAATGTACACAATGTTTTAAGAAACCTCAATTATTCAAACAAAATCTTAAGCCAGACATGTGGATTTAACAGGATGGAGCTCCACCCCATTATGCAATACAGGCCGGTAATCATTTGAATGGAATATCTAAAAACAGGTGGATTGGTGGAGCAGCTCCAGTCAACTGGCCTGCTAGGTTTTCGGATTTAATCCTCGTCAATTATTTCTTTTGGAGTTTTATAAAGGACAAACTGCTGGTGCCGATTGCACCAACAACCTTAGATAATAAAAAAAAAACAGAATCCGCTTTGGCTGCTCATTAGTGACACGTGAAATGTTGCAGTATGTAAGGGATTTATTTAGAAAAAGAGTGGGAAAATGTTCGGTTGTTTTGGATTTTTATGAACATTATATACTCCATTCAAAAATCCAAAGTTACCCCCTCAACGCCCCTCAATAGAGAGGGGGAAAATATCAACAATTTGTTTAAATACGTACTCCCATCCCTGTCTTCCTATTACCTCACGAGAATTTCAGAAAAAATTCAAACGTTTTCGAGATTTCTTTGGTGTAACACTTTGAACAAACTCACCATGCATACAAGTTTTGCAAAGCTGCTACGCTAGCTAGAGACTTCCCTTGTTTCATTACACTGGAAAATTCTCTAGTGAAGCTAAGTTCATTGGCCAGTTTTAAGAGTCATCCTATTTCCATCTAAAATTGCAAATTGTCTTTTCAAATATCCTACACCTTTAAAACTTCTCAATTTATTTTTACGAATTTTAACTCTTGTATTGCCATTCAACTACAGATGCATATATAGAACCACGGTGGTTCAGGGGTGAGAACGTGTGCCTCTGAACCGAAGGGTACTGGGTTCGATCCCAGGGTTCTCCTTTCAGTTTTTCAGTACACACTGTTAAATTAACATCAACCGAGGTTCTGGCATTGTATTTGAGCAAGTTGAATGTCTGCACGATCCGCCCTTCGGAGGGGGCGTAAAGCCGTCGGTCCCGTGTCCATGCGATGTTGGGCACGTTAAAAATAGAATAAACAAAACTCTGGACGCAGCAAGTGCGTTATGGTAGTGAATTTTCATAGAAATGATCTGGCACAAAATATTTTATTAGAACTTTTTTTTCTTGTAAGATAGAATGCTAAATTTTGGTTTATAGTTTACTTTTTATATCGTAAACATACCTACCAAATTTGATTATCATAGATTTTTTATTTTTTAAGATAATTTTTTTTTCAAATGAAAACTCAAAATTTTTCCGGAAAACTTCATTAGATTTTTCTGATTAACGAACCTATCAAAGCCATTTACAAAAGGAAGGTACATGCCAAATTTTATCAAAATCGGCCTATTATTATTTGGGATAAGAATCTTTTTCGAATGATAACTCAAAATTTTCCCGGAAAACCTCGTCCTATTTTCTTGACGACTAACGAACTTATCCAAGCCATTTACAAAAGAAACGTACATGCCAAATTTTATCAAAATCGGCCCATTATTTTTTGAGTTTTCGGTGTGATACACACACACATACACACATATATATATATATATATATATATATATATATATATATATATATATATATATATATATATATATATATATATATATATATATTGAAACTAACCCCGGATATGGGTTCTAGGGGTCCTAGTTCGCGCTGAAAATTTTTTTTCAAAATTCAAAAGTCGGGATCTCTCTATTAGTGAATTTTTTCTACGAAAATTCACTAAAAGATGAATAGGTAGGTATATTAAATGATTTAGTCGTTGTCATTAGTGTTTCTAATTAACATAATTTGATTGTTCATTAAATTAATAGAAAAAAAATCAGACGCTTTCGATTTAATTGTGTATAAAAATCAGCTACCTAAATTTAACACTAATAAGTGAAAACAGCTCTAATGATATGGTTAGAAGATAAGGTAACTTGCTAAATTCGCTACTATAAAGCACTTGATGCGTCCCGAATTTTTTATTAATCAAATTGTTTCCTCAATATTAAAAATCGATTAGCCGATTGCACATCTGGCACGTGCATTACTCGCCAAACCCTAGCTAAGATGCTGGCCATAGTGATAGAAATATCCATAAACGAACAAAGAGAAATTAATTCTATTTATGTAGATATGCTGCCCATGTGAGCCATCATATAAAGTACTAATATGGCCCCTAACTGATGCGAAGTTAATAATAAAAAAAGATTTTGTAGACGGCCCGTGTAATAAATTTAACATTTATAGTGAACGCCGTTGGGATTACTATTTTTGGAATATGTGTATAGTAAAAGTTATTTTTATGAATTTGACTTCGAAATGACTCAACCGAGATACAATGTTGTAACAGGCTTTACGCACCACACACAGTGCGTCGACTTCACTACAGGAACAAAACGTTTACGCACCCCCCACTACGTTTGTTTGCAGGATTATTACACTTTTTGAGAGACCGGTAGTTGAAGACTACTCTCTTTTGTGGAAGCATCAACCGCGGTATCGGGAAATTGCAACAGTTTCTGTTACTAGCCTCACCTGTGTTTTTGTGCGACATTTCTGTTAATTAGTTCTTGGTGTTCTGTGCAAAGTGCGAACCAGTGATTAGTGAATAAAAGTGTAAAATCAGATGATTACATGCCACACAAAATTTTATTTTAGTTTAATTGGCGTAATTACTTAATTTATTTTTATTGTTTTTTCCAAATAGTTCACATATTCGTTTCGTTTTTTGAAAAACTTTGGTGCAGTCAAAAACTTTGCAAATAAAATTTTGTGTGGCTTTATTTGAACCCTATAGACTTGTTTGTATCTTAAAAAAATGATCGATATTCCAAGTGATGATTTTTTGTATTTATTATTTTTATATTATACCTATTTACAATATTTTACAATAAATCTGTTACACTAGTGTTTATAGCTGACAGTTTCGTTGTTTATGCGTAAATTGTAGGTCAAGGTTTTGTAAACCAACAATTTGCCGATTTAATAAAATATTTAAACTCTTCTGGATAGTGTTTTATTCCTGTGTTATTTCTTTTTCTTTTGTAATTTTTTTGCAGTCAAGAAACATTAATATCCACTGCTTGGGACCCAGTTATTCGAGATTAAGGTAAGAACCAGGTGGAAAATATTTGGAGGCTGTCCAGATGATTCTACAGATCGTCTGATTCATCAGACGTTATGAGATTATTACCGCTTTCTTGAAATAATAAAACTGCCTGTCACGTAAATCATACAAATGGTATTTAATCGTGGGTTTCCTTAGTCTAGGTCTCGTAAATGAGTAATAAACAATGACAATTATGTAAAGTGGATGTTTATTTGATATAGTGAGTATAAATGAAAATTGTAATGTCCAACATCTGGCAAGGTGTAGACTGTACTGGGTTTCCTAATTTAGATCGGTAATGTTATACTAAGTTTAAAATAGTTTCAAGAGACCCGGTGTGTCACGTTGCACACGGACCCACACATCCAAAACGACCCAACCAGCTTTTTGTTATGGTTTTGAAATAGAGCATGTGAACTGTGCAGTAGGAATCATGTTAAAGAGAAATAACTTTATTTCTCAGCCACCCATAATTAACTTTCACAGGTGCAATCGTAGATCTTACAGTGACAACTGTACCAAGGGTACATTTGTTAATGTTAGTCGACGGCTTGACATTTATTCTTTTATTTATCACCATGTCACTATGATTAATATCACTGTGTTGACAGAAAAATGTTTAAAAAAAGTGAACTGCGAAAAATTGCAGTTTATTGTGACAAAAAAAGGTTCAGTGAATACTTTAAACTCTTGTGTATGTAACAATAGCATTTTATTAAATTATTGCATTTATTATACATATATGGCAAGTATAATTTATAAATAAATAATAATAAAGATAAGTCAGCGTCCAGCAAATTAGAGGCAAAGCTGGAATTCATTCCTTAAAAAATATCATCACTTGGAACTCGAACAATTATTACAAAAATTTCCAAAAATGTTTCCTACAATCTAGAGCTGCCTCAAAACCTGACCGTCCAGTGACTGAATGTTAAATTACATATACAAAATAGCAGCACACATTAAATATATAAGCTAAAACTAAGACTAGATAAAAAGAAAAATTAAAAAGAAAAAAACAGATATGCATTGTGAGATTTTTGAGATTCATAGTAATTTCATAACAGTCTGTCCGTTAATCGGGTAAGTGAGAATTTTAACTCTATTTCTTACTTTTTACAATTAATTTGGCGGACCGTTCAACTTGACCGGCTGAAGATGTTGCCCTGCAGGTGAAAGTGCCAGAATCTTCTTCGTAGGTTGTTGAAATTAGAAGGCAGGCATTGTTTCCTTCAGTGATCATCTGCAAAAAAAATGTACTGTACGATTCTGGTGGCTGACAAATTTAAATTTAGAGTTATTTTCATGTTTAACTTTACTTTTCATTTCTGTTTTTTTTTGCTTAATTATCAAATTGAAAATAATATCTCGGAAAAGTAAGGTGATTTTTTATATTCAGGTTTAACAAATATTTGGGATAGTTTACTTCACTTAGATATAAAAGTCCAGACACAGCTAATGCGTTATTCTGGCGAATTTTTATTAGAATGGGATTCAATCAAAAAATTGTTAGTTAAATAATAAAAGTTGAAGGAAATAACAATAAAAAGTTTACGGTGAAAAAGTAATGAATAATGATTGGAACCTGTGATGAGCACTGACAAGTACAATTTAATAATCCAAATTCATCAGAATACAGTTTTCGACGATCATTTCGCTAACAATGTTTAGTTTACTCATCACTTTGTTACCGAAACGATCGCCAGGTCTGAAAATTGTATTGTGATGTACTGGGTTCTTCAAATTGTATTTGTCGGTGAAAAAATACATATAAACATATAAAAAACCCGGAATTTCATAATATGTCAGAAATTATTATTGAATCTGTTAGTTTGAAGGTAGATCTGATATTTGCTAATAATACAAAAGCAATGTAACCGTCAATTGTCGGAACACTACGTCTTCTTCTTGGCTCATTTGGGGTACAAAATAGAATTTTAAATTTTTGGTACCTTTCGGTCTCTTAACTCTAAATTTTCTTTCTTTTATCAATTAAAGTGAATCTACTGTTTTTATTATAAAATTTTTGAATGGTGTGCTCTTCTTTTGACCAAAAAAAAAACTGTAAATGAAAAAATCTAACGTAGCAACGGATTTTTATTTATTGTTGTCATGAATGCGCATAAATAACTTCAATTTTCTTCTGTCTGACGATGGCGTGAAATGCGAAGGCGCTAGGGAAAATAAAACAAGCACTTCTGAAGCCAGAGAAGAAGTCTCCACACCCGTATTTAATAAACTTAGGATCTTGTGAAATACATTCCAAACAATACTTGTTCTTTATAAACTGTATCTGCTCCAGAATTTTTGTTTAAAAATAGCCAATTGTGGTATTTAAATGTGACAAAATAAATATTTGCTTCTTGCTTTGTGATTGGTCGAGACCTACCAGCTCGTCGACTATTTAAGAAAATTGATCAATTGTCGGTTTGATCTTGTCAAATAGGTAGTTTATAAAAAAATCTTACCGCATTAAGTGTGTAAGGTAGTGAACTTATTTTGAACTCTGGTCACTTAATTTTTTATAAACAATAAAATTTTAGCATGTGCATAAGCTTCTATCAAGGCAACATGTGTATTAAATGAAACTAGTTAAATTATTTTCCGAGATATATATTACTTCCAGAGAAAACTTGATTTTTTTATGGCGTAAAACTGGTTCAATTGAGCTGGTTAACGAACATATCCAAGATATTTACAAAATAAACGTACCTGCTAAGTTTTATCAGAACAGGTAATTAGTTGTTGCTCGCATATATATATATATATATATATATATATATATATATATATATATATATATATATATATATGTAAGTGCATGCAGGATTAATAGTCGTTACACGTTAGTGGTATTTTAAGGGCAATTACGACCAAAAAACTGAGGGCTTGAACTTAATTAATTAATAATGTTTTGTGAGTTTTTTACTGAGCTATTATTGACGGAATGTTTAGCATTGTTTTCCTCTTCGCTATGCTTTGGTAGACTTAAACTAGTCACAGTACTGTAAGTTCCTTGCTTTATATTGTTTTAAATAATGTTTTTGTAACTTTTCAGACAATTTCAGCACTCCTGAAGATGACTTCGAGCGAAGTCGAAATAGTAGTTTTTATGTATATATATATATATATATATATATATATATATATATATATATATATATATATATATATATATATATATATATATATACTACATGTTTTAAATGTATCAAGTCAAACTGTCAAACAAAAGAAATAATGATTACAAACAGTTAAATAGGTATGTTTATTTCATAAGTAAAATTGCATTTTAAGGTCAAGCTTAACACCGACGCTAGTTTTAGTTATGAAAAAGAAGAACGGAAAATAAGCATGAGCCTAGCCAGATTTTTAGTCACATTGTTTACAAATATTTTGGCAGTTTCAGCTGGATCATATATCCTCGCTTTAATTGTGTATATTACAAGCACAAGCTATGCTTATTTGTAAAATCCATTGTATAATTACTATAAGTATATATATATATATATATATATATATATATATATATATATATATATATATATATATATATATATTCGCAAAGATTTCGCGGTCATAAGTGTAAGAACTGCTTATTTTCGGGTTGAACTGCGTTCAGAATTTGATAACACTAGAAAATTCGGCTCCTGTGTTGGAGCCATTTTGAGCTGCTTAATAATATATTTAAGGAAATAAACTATAAGGCCTTAATCTGTATGCTCCTTGTAGTGATGGGTAAGGGTAGGTTGGGTTGCTGTGGTTCGTTTACGGGGCCTCAATCTGACTACTCTTCAAATCTCACTTCAGATCCCTCTGAGGTCCATGGTTTAACACATAGATGCCTTAAAGATCATCTCCAGTGAGATTTGGGGAGTAGATCATCTCCAGTGAGATTTGGGGAGTAGGTAGACAAATGAAATGTAATTAAATGATAATATAAATTTTGGAAAAATGTGTCGACATATTTGTTAGAATGTGTTAAATTTGAAAATAATTTTCATATTCTCCAGAATAATAAATAAAAGTGCCATTCAAAAGGATATTTAGTAGATCGAAATAGTTTGTTACGTAGGTATTTTTCGTAGTTTGTTATATAAAGGTATCAAGTTATAGATATTCGGATTCAGACGTGGCCGAGCAACTAGAGAAGAACACTAACACCTAAAATATTAGGAGAAAGGAGATATGAGAAAAATAAGGATTTACTTATTGCTTTTGTTGACCTTGAAAAAGCATTTAATACCGTAGATTGAAAATATTGTTTCATATAATGAAGAGAGCTGGATCAAAGTACCATAATACATATTAACGAATATGAAATTGGAGCTAAAATAGGACAGGGTACGGCGAGGATGCCTATTATCGCCATATTTGTTAGAAGATAGAGGATAAAATAAATAGACTGAAGAAGAAGTCAACATGAATCATAATAAATCCAAAAGGTACCCAAATGATACACTGCTGATGAGAGAAACAGAAAAAGAAAGGCAAAGGGTGCCCATGCATAGCATGTCGTGTGCAAAAGAATTGAAGAAGCACAAATGATGCCCAGTGCACAGGATGGCGTACTCAAAATAATTGAATTACAAACCAGTATGACAAAAAGACTAATGAAAATAAATAAGAAGAGGGCTGTGAAATGGATATAAAGCTAAACGGCCAACAACTTGAACAAATATAAATGTTCACGCACCTTATGGATCATTTATTACGGATGATGTTAAATAAAGCAAAGATTTGAGATAAAGAATCGCGAAGGCAAAAGCAAGTATTCAATAGACGAAATACCCTACTTCCTCGCTAATAAATATTTTAATTTGGACCCGACGATTAGGCTCATCAAGTTATACATATGGAGTTCTCTAAGGTATGGGGTGAAAAGCTGGACTTTGCATAAACATTGGATGAAGATAATAAAAGCTTTTAAAGTGTGTTCATGTAGTTAAGCGACAAATGTACACCGATTGGAAAACGAATAGAAAAGAGGTGAGAGAAAAGATGCTTGCTGACAGAAATTGAGAGGAGGCAGGCAAAATTTGTTGGACATATTCTGAAATATAATTACAACATTATTAGAAGGACACATTCTAGGAAAAACGGTCAGACACCAAGAGAAAAATTTGCGGAATACCTGGTCCAGGGAAAGTGCTGCTTGGAGATAGAGATCCATGGTTGCGAGGACATGGTGACTTTAGACTATGATGATGGTGAATTTATCGAAAAACAAATACTAATGTTCTATTTGGATGTAAATAATTACGTTTCAGCAACTAGGAAGAAAAATTAGTTAATGGCATACAGCTACAGTCATATTGTTGTGAATAACATGAAACAGGTAATTAAAATATTAACAAAAGCCGGTATTAAAATAAAACTGGTCTCTGGCGTCAGTGAATGATCATAGCTGACAAAATATGCCGCCGTTGAACAAAAAGAATACAATAGACTTAAAGAATTGTAAACATTAAATGAAAATTATTTGAGATGATTGAAGTGGCAAATTAGCTAAAAATCTCTAAACATTTTAATTACAAATTAAAAGGCAGATATGATATTTATGGGTTTTACTTCATTTACTCTCAATTGATTTCGTTTTAAGATAAAAATGATATGTTTTTCTTTAATGTAAACAGCTGCCTTTTAGTTTCATTAAAACCACCTGTTTCAGTGTTTTCATTTAGACTTGTTATTTGACGCAGTGCCAAGGTTTTGTAAGATTTATCAGTACAGTACTATCGTTGAAAATACATTAGTCTTTTTTCCGCTTGACGTCAGGTATTGATTGAAAGGTATTTAACTTTTTCTGATGCCAATTTTGCTTTCGGGAAGTCGCATTGTAATATATACGATTATTCACATAATTGGACATCAAAGATTATGGCATGAGTATTTGATTTTAAAAAGGTTTTTTGCTGGGGTGGATAGATGAAACGAATTGTAAAATTTATCTGCCAGTGGTCCCCATCTAACCCAAAAGTAACTTCTTTTAAAACCCGATACTTTACCTATAATATTTGGTGTCGAATAACGAAAAACCTACATATATCAACTTAATATAAATAAAAATGAGTTATGACCTTGAAATACCCTGCCTAATTCTATTTTTTGGCCATGCATTTCTTTTTGGCTATTTATCATGAACGCCAAGAAATAGTTTAATTCTATTAACCTCAAACATTGCCAACGTTGCTTTTTTGGTAAGGAGATTACGGACCTTTACTGTGTCCAACATCGCATGATATACGGAATCTAGGGTTTAACGTCGCCTTCAAGAGGCGGAACATACCGGCAATCAAGACACAACGCCAGTAATTTTCAATTGTCTGTGATTACTAAATGAGTCTATTATTAATAATTTATGACAGTTGGATTTGGCATTTACAGGATCTACACGAAAAAATTACAGGGGGCGACGCTTTAATCATCATCTCGTTAAGCTTCTAAATGGTTAAGTTTACAAGACACGGGGTGTTAAAGCTAAAAATATATTTTTAAGCATGTTATCATAATCCATTTTTTCTTTATTACGACGTTTATGCGCATTTCGGCGATTTTCTTGAAAACTACGCCTTGTAGAGAATACTTTATTGTTAAAAAATCAGTGGGGTGCAAGTTCTATATACATGTAATGCATCAAGTGAAAATTTCCTTAGTTTCGGCGAATCTTCATAAAAAATTCGCTCTTACAGAGGTCATGGTTTTCAAACTGTAGAAAACTTTTTTCAAATAAATGCGAATTGGAGCACATCAGAATTCATAATTATGGTCTGTTAAAAAATGTTTGTATTCTTATACACACATACAATTTTGTTTAATTTTGGTTTAATGAATGACATCCGAACAGACATGTTAACAGAAAATACATTTTGGAGTTAGTTGCAAAGTTTCGACAAAGCAGTGCAGTCAACAAAAAAAAACGGGATCCTGAACGTGAATTTCTGGTTAGAAATGAGACTACTGAGATTGCAGTTTTAGGACAAATTGCTGCTGACCCAACTTTGAGCAGGAGAAAATTGGCCACTGTTTCAAACATCAAAAGAAGAACTATTTAGCGAATATTGAAGCATCATAAATTTCACCCGTATAAAATTTATCTACAACAACTGAATGAAGATGATTTTGATCGGCGGCTGGAATTTTGTGAAGTTATGACTGCACGAATAGCTGATAACGGGAACTTTCTGTTCAATATCTGTTTTCAGACGAGTGTACGTTTTTATTGAACTCTACAGTCAATCGTCATAATTAACGTTATTGGGCAGATAATAATCCAATAAATTTTCACGAAGTCCACACTCAAACTCCACAGAAACTGAATGTCTGGACTGGCATTTTGGGAGACCGTTTAATCGGACCAATTTTTCTTGATGGCAATTTGAGTGGTGAAACGTATTTGGAGTTACTAGAAGATATCGTTTACCCTCTACTAATTGACATTGTTGAAAATGATGATCACTATCAAGAAAATCAATTAGTGTTTCAACAAGATGGAGCTCCTCCGCATTTTTCACAACGTGTTAGGGAGTTTTTTAACAGAGAGTTTCTAGGAGAATTGATTCGGCGTAGAGGTGCTATTGAGTGGCCTTCTAGATCACCGGATTTAACTCCTTTATACTTCTTTCTATGGGGCCATTTAAAGAGTAGAATCTACGCAACAGAACCGGAGTCTCTGGAAGAATTACGACGACTCATTGTTGAAGAATGCCGTCTAATAACTCCACAAATGCTCCAGAATGTCAGAGCTCGTTTTGAACAAAATTTGTACTTTTGTATGGAAGCTGGTGGTCAAAAATTTGAACACTTACTTAACTGAATAAACATTTTTGAACGTTTGGTTTTGCTTTTTAGTTTTTTTTAACAAAAAATTGGCTAATTAGTGCATTTCTTATCACAATGAATGAAATACGTTCTTGCAACTCCAACTGTGAATAATTTTTAAACGAGTTGATAAAACTCCAAAAAAAATTAGTGTGTTGAATTCAGAAAAGAAAGAGCTCTCAAATGATGTAACACTCGACCCATGTTCCCTATTTAAAATATAAGTGTTGTTATCACCACCCTTAAGGGGTTGATGTGACAAAGCTGCGTTTTATGTCAAAACATGTCCCCCTCAATATTAAAATTAACGTGTTTCAGCGTTTCTTAAAAAAAATATCAGGACGCAAATCGGTTTGTTTCGTTTCCAATGTGCCACCCTAGATATATATATATATATATATATATATATATATATATATATATATATATATATATATATATATATATATATATATATATATATATGGATTGATTATTACAATTTTTTGTGAAAGATATAGGTGTAGAAAAGTAATTATTTTTATACCGTAGTAAATCTAGATAAGAATATGATGCTAAAATGAGAATATTCATGAGATTTGGGATTGCAGGGAAAGAACTTCCGAGAAAATTTGGGAAGTGAGAGATAATATAACCATTTGACTGTTGGGCTGTTTGGAAGAAGTTTAAGATAATGTCATTTGCAAGCACAAGCCAAGCTTTTTTGTAAGACATGCTGTATACTACATCAACAATGCATGAATATATGAATATATATATATATATATATATATATATATATATATATATATATATATATATATATATATATATATATATGTACTTTTGCACCACATAAAATTTAACATTTTGGGGAAAATACGGGCTGTTTTAGAAGAAAAGTAGTTTAGTAGGCATTATAGGGGTGGTGGAGTGTAATGGTAATTGAAGGCAATGGTTGAAGCATTAGGAAAAGAGAATTAGCAAAGCAAAATGTATTCATGATTTGGTATGTCAAAATTTAAACTTCTCGAAATTTGGAGTAGAAGTTTCAAATCAATTTGTATGTAACCTTATAAATTATGTAATGATACAGCACAAGTCTAAGACTTCTTGTATTAACATACTGATTTTTGTCAATAAACTATAATAATAATAATAATGTATATATATATATATATATATATATATATATATATATATATATATATATATATGTATGTATATATATATATATATATATATATATATATATATATATATATATATATATATATATATATATATATATATATATATAAAGTGTGTTTCACATTAAGTAACGACAATTCATTATTTAATAACGGGTCCGCCTATTTTCAATTTTTTTAAATAATAAAGTAACTCAAAAGCCCCACATCCTGGTATGCATTATTTTAAGAGTAGTGTTTTATATGACCTACTCCGATAACAAATAAAATCCCAAAAATGACTAAAGCATATTAGGCATTTTTTTACGAAAAAAAATTTCTATCGATTTAAGCACATATGTAACCCACAAATCCCAAGTTTCAATATCATAACTTATACCGAGTGTTCACAACTTGAGTGCAAAAAATAAAGACAATCGACTTTGAGAGTGCTCTGTGTAAACGCTACTGAGTGTCTTGCAAATATTAGACTGCCAATGGGTTAGGAATCACATAGTGTATCAATTCACATAATATCCGCATATCTTATACGGAAACATACCCTTTTGCAAAAAAATCGACTTTGAGAGTACCCTGTGTAAACGCTACCGAGCGTCTTGCAAATATTAGACTGCCAATGGAGTCGGAGTCACCTAGTGTATCAATTCACATAATATTATCCGCATATCTTATACGGAAACATACCCTTTTGCAAATGTTTATACATTAGATAGGTTGTCTGGTAACTCTCGACCAATCAGAGAGCGGAACAGGAATACGTCGCATGTATTCCCAATTTAAATCCAGTGGAATAATAGTGCATTGAATATTGAAATTAGACGGTATGTTTATATTCGTCTTTCAAATTTATGTTATTTTTGAACATATAACAAGATTAAATATTTAATAATAAGTTGAAATTAAGATTTTGTTACATAGTAACAGAAAGTATTAGAATGTTAGGGTATTAATCGATTTAAATTAATGGATTCAATTAATAGGTTTACCTTGAAAAGAATTTAAAAAAATAATAATTATTTATGAAATCATAAATTCATAAGGCGTCAAATTTAACCCATGTATTACCATCCCACTACAGATCAAAGGTCATAAAATTCAGTTTTATTGAATAATTGCAATCCAAGTTTTTTCGGAATTAAATTTAACACAATTTAGGAAATACCGCTAAATATAATCCTTGTTGCAAAAGGACATTACTGTGCCGTATACAGTTAAGGAGAATAATAAAAGATGGGTACCTTAAATAATTTAGTGTTTCTTATGAACAGAATGTTACAAGAGTGACATTAAATTGGCAGAAAAAATTCAGATGTTTTGGACTGCACTAAAAGAAGCGTAGAAAAACAATGTAGAATTGCCTGTTGACTTGGGCGATTCGGAGTTGATTTAGCCATCTGATGAGGCCAACTTTGTTGGCGGAGCGATCGTCAGGTCTGAAAAATGTATTGTGGTGAATGGTTCTCCAAATTGTACTCGTGGCAACAAAATTAAGTCGACATTATATTAAAAAATACGAGAACAATTCTCCACATTACCTTTACTAGCTTTCAAATGCAAGCCAGTGCCGTACGTGATGAGTTGTATCAGTTGAAGCTGCACAGAGGAAACCCACGGTGAGGGTGTTGTAGCCTTATGCGAGAATAAGCACTTTTGAGTGATTGGCTTTTTCTTTACTTGTCAAGCCTGGAGTCTTGCCTTGGTCCTTCGCCACACCGGGAGAATACCATGAACTCTTCTGCGCAGACTTTGTACTAGAGGTGTATGTTAATGGTGTGACCTTGGAAAGTGCGTTATTTTCTCAGAAATGTCGTAGACGTCACCAGCATGACTGAAATCATGTACGGCTTAATTTTTAAAGAATATGCGGAAGATGACGCAGTTTCCGGATTCAAGCCAGAGCCGTATTAGATGAGTTGAGCTCACATGGAAGAAACCCGCGGTAAGTGTGTTGCAGCCTTATCTTGGAATAAAAACTTTTCAGTGATTGACTGTTTCTTTTCCTTTGCATACATGGCATCTCACTCTTTTGCCACATGGGAAGAATACTATGAAGTCGTTTCGTGGTTGATATATCAGAGATATATATTTACGGAGTGACCTTGGGAAGTGTAGTGCATTTATGGAGACAGCGTTCACGACACCAGCATAACTGAAGTCAAGCAGTTTGTTTACAGAATTTACAGAAGATCATGCAGCTTCCAAGTTCTAGACAAACCCGCATTAGATGGGCAGGAGCCGCATGGAAGAAATCCGCGTTAAGTCTTTTTCAGTTTTATGTTAGAATATATATTTTTCAGTGATTGGATCTTTCTTTTATTTCTTGCTCTTTTGCCACATCGGGAGAATACTGTTGAGTACTCTTCGCATATCATATACCAGAGGCGTAGGTGAAGGAAGTGACTAGAAAGTATAGCGAATTCTCGGAGATAGCGTTGACAGAATCTGCAGAAGATGATACAGCTTCCAAATTTGAGCTGGTGTCGTATTAGATGAACTGAAGTGGGACGGAAAAACCAACGGTAAGTGTATTGTAGTCTTTGCTAGAATATATACTTTTCAGTGATTGACTCTTTATTTTACTTTATATTTCGCGGTATCTTGATTCTTGACCACTTCGGGAAAATATTATAAAGAAGTAACCTGGGAAGTATTGTGAGTTTTCGGAGATAGTGTGCATTGACGACACCAGCATAACTGTGCAGGACCATGTTTACATAATATGCGGGAGATGATGCAGCTTCTTCAGCCAGTGCCGCATTAGATGGGGTGAGTCAGCTGAAGTCTTGAACAAAGGGCCACGATTTCTCAAGTAGGAGAGGCCACAGCCACCGCAAAATTTATGATGAGCTGCCCTCAGGTAGGGGTGTTGCGCTCTTTCTTTTACTTTACATGGCGTGGTGTCATGCTCCGTTTGTCACATTGAGTGAATATTATGAATTCCTCTGCGCCCGTCACATACCATCAAGATACATGGAATGCCGGATGATAATATTTAACATGTAATCGAACCCTCCCCTTTATAGCAAATGTGAATAATTTGGATCTTTCTCTATCACAAGAGCTTATTTTTCATCTTCGTCCAAAGACTCTTAAAATCCCACCCTTAGAAGCATATATTTTGGTTCGTACACATTTTCAGCCGAGACAAAGAGTTGTATATTTGACAAAGGTAACTTTGATTTTGTTGAGACCTTTACATATTTTTGTAATATTAGGTCCGCAGAATTAATTTTTTAAAAGCGTATTTTCGCTGCATAGTCTGTTGGCACATAGGCGAAAAATCATTGCCTCAAACTTTCTCTAAGCCACCAAAGTTTCAAGTATGTTGTTAATATCTGTATAAAATGACACGTTATAATTGTCACTTTAGATTGCAGTGACTGGTTGAAATAAACAACTTATTTCCGTTTCATTATGGTTGCTGACATTAATTTTATTATGTCTTGAAGCTTTTTTTTATATAACAATGTTTGTTATGATCACATAAATTAGCAGTTGGCATTGCTAATTTAATGGCTATTATAAACTAAATGTAAACACATTGTTTCTGCGATACACATACCCTTTAAATAACATTATGACTTAAATCATGACTAAATCAAATATTTGGATGAATTATTTTGCCAATAATTTATACTAATTACAAACTTGTGCCAAGGGCGCATTATACGAAACAATTAATCACAGGCGCAGGTTACATATAGACTCATTTGTTTTTGTTTATATGAGTATGCGTCTACTCATGTAGAATATGTTTTTTTTTAGTAATATATTGCGATCCACTCAAAATACACGGGTTCAAATAGAGTTTTAAATACAGTTTTAAATGTTGTAAAATGTGAACTTTAGTATTAAACTAAAACGTTTGCATTTATTATGCCAGCCAAAAAACAAAATACTCAATTAATTTGGTACAGCATACTCTTATCCACTGTTTTTTATAACTGATTTGAAATGATATAAAATAAAATTTAAAATTACCATAACGTTTCATGCCAATAATATGATCGTTTACGGTCTGTTTATTAAACTTTGCAATGTTCTAGGCCAGGTCAACTTATTGTTGGCCCGCTCGAGAATCGAACCCAGGATCTCTCGGTTTGCGGCATGCTTCCTAGCAACCTGCTTCATGACAACGCCTAGGATAACCTTATAATCACAGTCTTAAAGCGTTATCGCATGTCGGCACAACACTACCTCTATCTCCAGCAACCCTTTCCTTTTCATTGTAGCTTCTGCATTTTAACAACTACGCTTGGTTTTCCACAAGTTTCTGCCTTGACCAACATCTTCGTCTCTTCGAAGTAACTTTTCCTTAAATGGTGTTATTATAAAGGTATTATGTCTCAAAATATGTTCAATAAATTTTAGGCCAGGTCAACTTATTGTTGGCCCGCTCGAGAATCGAACCCAGGATCTCTCGGTCTGCGACATGCTCCCTAGCAACCTGCTTCATGAGAACGCGTAAGATAACCTTATCATCACAGTCTTAAAGCGTTATCGCATGTCGGCACAACACTACCTCTATCTCCAGCAACTCTTTCCTTTTCATTGTAGCTTCTGCACTTTAACAACTATGCATGGTTTTCCATAAGTTTTTGCCTTGACCAACCTCTTCGTCTTTTCTAAGTAACTTTTCCTTAAATGGTGTTATTATAAAGGTATTATGTCTCAAAATATGTTCAATAAATTTTAGGCCAGGTCAACTTATTGTTGGCCCGCTCGAGAATCTAACCCAGGATCTCTCGGTCTGCGACATGCTCCCTAGCAACCTGCTTCATGACAACGCCTAAGATAACCTTATCATCACAGTCTTAAGGCGTTATCGCATGTCGGCACAACCCCACCTCTATCTCCAGCAACTCTTTCCTTTTCATTGTAGCTTCTGCACTTTCACAACTGCGCTAGGTTTTCCACAAGTTTCTGTCTTGACAAACTTCTTCGTCTTTTCGAAGTAAATTTTCTTTAAATGGTGTCATTATAAAGTTATTATGTCTCAAAATATGTCCAATAAATTTTGGATTCCTCGTTTCACTTTCAGCTTATGTTCAGCTTTCCGCTCTAAACGTTATAACATTCCACACGTATGACTTGATAAAACCTCTTCGTCAAGTTAAAATGTTTATCAGTGAATGCTTACTTTGTCAGTGCGATCTTCCTTATCAGATCTTTGCTACATTTGCCCTCATCTGTAATAATACTCCCAAGATGCCTGAACATTTCTGGTTGTTTATGTTGTTGGCGTTTTACATTATTTACACCCATTTTCGCTGTCTTATCTTTTTCATTACTTTTGTTTTGGTTATATCAGAACATCAAAAACAAAGTCCTCTCAAGCTCCAACGGCGGCAAACCCTTCTGGACTCTTGCTAAGTCTATTGGGAATAATTTCTGCAAGAGCACGTTCCCACCTCTTGTCTCAGGGGATGAAATTGTTTCTACCGCCCTGGGCAAGGCTGAACTTTTTGCTTCGTTGTTCGCCGGAAATTCTACTCTCAACCCACCTCCAAATGTTCAACCACCAACAGTCCCCAATGTCGCGCATAAAATGACTGATATCATTTTCAAAACTAAAAAGGTACGAAAGATGCTCTCTTCTCTTAATACCAGGAAAGCCTCTGGCCTTGACGAGATCCCAGCAATTGTTCTCAAAAAATGCGCACCAGAACTTGCTCCTGTCCTGACTCGTCTGTTTCAGATATCTTACAATAAAGGCATATTCCCTAGTAACTGGAAAACTGCTCGAGTACAACCCATCCCCAAGAAAGGATCCAAAGCGCTTCCTAGCAACTACAGGCCTATTTCTCCCCTTTCAGTCATCTCTAAAGTGATGGAAAAGTATATAAACACCGAACTACTAAAATTCCTTGAAAAACACAGTCTAATCCACGACAGGCAGTATGGATTCCGTCAGCGCAGATCGACTGCCGACCTCCTTTCCTTTGTCACCCATTCTTGGAACAAGTCTATGGAACAACACGGTGAATCCCAGATTGTTGCTCTAGACATATCCAAAGCATTCGACCAGGTATGGCACGCAGCGCTGCTTAATAAACTCCCGGCCTATGGCCTACCACCAAAACTTTGTACCTGGACAGCAAATTTCCTCTCCAACAGGAGCATATCTGTTGTTGTGGATGGCCATTCCTCTAAACTGTATCCAATTAATGCAGGAGTTCCTCAAGGTTCAGCTTTAGCCCCTACTTTGTTTCTTCTTCACATCAATGACCTCCTCTCTAGCACATCCAACCCAGTTCACAGTTACGCGGACGACAGCACCCTCCACTCAAATATACAATATTCTAAGCCTGTCTCTTTAGCCCAATTAGATGAGGATCGCAGACTCATGGAGGGTTCTGTCTCCGTGGACCTCCAAAAAATATTAGACTGGGGAAGTAGAAATCTTGTACAATTCAACCCCACCAAAACTAAGTCTTGCTTTCTTTCTCACAAGAGATACAGCAGCCCTAGACCCATCACAATGAACAACCAAGTTATTCAAAGTAATGAGTCCTTTTCTCTTGTTGGCATTTCTGTGGATCGAAATCTTAATTGGCACCAACATGTTACATCAATTGCAGAAGCGGCTGCTAAGAAATTGGGTTTCCTCTTCCGGGCTCGCAAATACTTTTCACCAACTAATCTCTATACCTTATACACTTCACAAATAAGGCCAAACCTCGAATACTGCTCCCACATCTGGGGTGCAGCTGCCGCTTCTACACTCGCTATCCTGGACTCCATTCAAAAGAGAGCTATACGTCTCATCGGTGACCCTACCCTCACCCAAAGGCTTCCATCCCTTGCCCACCGACGTGCCGTTGGTGACCTCTCTCTCTTTTATAGATATCTGCACGGGCACTGCTCAGAGGAGCTTTCCTCCATAATTCCCCCACCTTCTGCCCCCAGCAGATCTACCAGGGGAACAGAGCGAATGCACCCTTTTAATGTCCAAGTCACCAGACATAGAACATCTTGTTATGCCCGCTCTTTTGTCCCGAGGACTTCCAAGTTGTGGAATTCCTTGCCGGCACATGTTTTTCCTTCTCCTCCGAACCTCCAAACCTTCAAGTCCAGAATTAACAAGCTGCCTCTTTCCTCCTTGTCAACACCCACGGTACGATAGTATTTAGGCTGTAAGCCCTCGTGGTGTGTTGTTGACATAAAAAAAAAAAAATGCCCTTAGTGGAGTTCTTTGTAACGCGCTATCCAGCACATTTTGTCTCCTTTGTAATTATTTTTTCATTCCTCCTATTAGCGCTTTGTTATCTGTCTACCCTATGCAATGGAACCCAATTAATCTATTATAATTAAGATAACCTTTAAACATATATTCAGTGTAATACAAGTTTTAAAAGATGCACGATCAAGTAAAATGTTTGGGTTAAAATTTCATGCGACCCATTCATTTAAAAAAATAATTGTTTTAGCAGTACAAACTGCAACTCAAAACCTCCCAACATTGTAGCAGTGCGTGCGATCTAGTTCAATTTCTTAATATTACGTTCTATAAAAAGAATGTAAATATTGTGATATTGGCCACCTTAAAAACCACTACGTTTCCTATTAAGAGATAGCATTAGCAAAAGTTTCAGATAGGTGAAACTCAAACGTTGTCGTACAAATGGTCTGATGTAAATAATTCGTAAATCGTTGAGAAGGATTATTGCGCTGATTGAAGGAACATATATGTGCCAGCGATTAGTAAAATTAGGGTAAAACCTAGTTTTTAGTGAATTTTTATTTAAAAAAATTCACTAATAGAGAGGTATCGATGGTGAGATTTTGCAAAAATCTTTTCAAATAAGCGGGAACTAGGACCCGTAGAACCCATATCCGGGGTCAGTTTCAATCTTTATATGTTTATATATATATATATATATATATATATATATATATATATATATATATATATATATATATATATATATATATATATATATATATATATATACACACAGGCTGTCCCAAAAGTCGTAAATCAAACGTCACATGAAGATAGGCTAGCTCAAGCCCTTTCAAAAAACCCTATATGATCTTATCAAAAAGTTTACGGTTTTCAAGGTATTGACAATTCTATGAAAAAATTGTTAAATTTTAGGGTATTTGCCTCCCCCCCCACACACGCAGAAAAAACATTTCCGCAATGTGATGTTTGTTCCTGTTAATCCTCGATAATAGCGTTATCGAACCAATCTAAAATATTCGGTATTATTATTCAGAAAATCTAAAGAAAAAAAAAAAAAAAAGAAAAATCGGACTTTTCTTCACCAATTATTTTTTTAAATTTGAAATAAACTTCCGTACTGAAAAAAAAATATTAGAAAAATTTCCTGGCTCATAATTTCAAAAACTTCCCTGTTTTATGGAGATTCTAAAATGGTATAAAACATTATCAATATCTCTTAAAAGTAATTCACTGTCGACGATTGAAAGTAATTTGGAAGTGAAATCAGGTAGCTAATAAATAAAAATAAACAGATTGTGACATTTACAAAAAATATTCTATTCATAACAGATGCTCTATTTGACGGCCATTCTGTCTTATACATAAACGATATCGTCTTAGGAACCATCCTCTTAGTCTTCTTAGACTGCTTCGTGAAATTTGTTGAGCTGCTGTTCTGATTCTTTGACGTCCACCTGCCCCGGGTATGTCTGATTCAAGTATTGCCTTACTGCTAAGGCAGAGTGGGCTGGGCATCCATCATTTTGAAGCCACATTGTTCTCGGAAGTTCTAATGGGATGGAAATGTTTCTTTCCGCACGTGGGGCGCAAAATACCTTAAAATTTGACGATTTAAATATTTTCCATATAATTGTCAATATCTTGAAAACCGTAAACTTTTTCATAAGATCATATAGGGTTTTTATGAAATAGCTTGAGCTAGCCTATCTCTGTGTGACGTTTGATTTACGACTTTTGGGACAGCCTGTATATATATATATATATATATATATATATATATATATATATATATATATATATATATATATATATATATCATATATCCAATCGATAATTCAAACAATAATTAACCTATTTGGATGAAACTGGGGAAATACCTTTCTTTTATTAATGGCTTGGATGAGTTCGTTAGCCAAGAAAATAGGAGAGGTTTTCCGGGAAAATATTGGGTTCCCTTTCGAAAAAAAAAATTTCTCCAAAAATTACAAATGTATTTTAATGAAATTTGGTGGATATAGTTCCTTGGGAAAGAGCTTACCACACACCAAAATTCAGCTTTCTAAGTTTATACAAAATTGACTTTTTCAAATTTCAAATTGAAAGCACTTAATGAAAATTCACTGCCATAACACACTTGCCGTGTCCCGAACTTTTATTATTATATATTGCGTTTGTTTTGAAGTTATTTGGCAGCGAATGATATTGTTTGATATTTACCAGTTTTAAGGGGCTGATACATCATGGTAGAAGATATAGTCACAGCATAAGATGTTATGCTGTGGTACAGTCTCGTCACAGCATACTGTTCTCTATGCTGTGGTCCCGTCTTGTGATCGGTGATTTCCACAATATGAAGAAGCAATGCCCTAGTTGAGTATCAAGCGCCGATATTTAATATGTCATTTTTATGGTTTATTAATGAACCAATTTTTATGTTAAATTTTTATTAGGGGTACCCATCTCACTTAGCAATTAGGATAACTTCAAAAACATAAGAGAATTATTTGAAAAATTATAATTTTGATACACATATATACTGACTCTCAATAAAACTCGAACACCCTGTAACAGCTAATCCATTTTGATACAATTTTTATGTAACGTGTGCTTAAGCAAACTTAGAAAATGATTACATTTCCTAACTAAAATATTAAAGAATAACAAAGTTATTTAATAATGAGTGGGTCCGCCGCAGTTTCTTATGCATCGGATAACTCTTCGAAGCATGCTTAAAAATAAATGATTTATGGTATCCTTAGGAATGTCATACACATATGTCATACACATATGTCTTGAAATCGGTGACGAAGGTCAATTGGGTTATTTGGTGGTTGGGGTAAATTACTGAGTCGATTTCCAATGATATCACACACATGTTCGATTAATGACAAGTCTGGGGAGCAAGAAGGCCATGGAAGCCAGGGTTACGTTATTTTTTCGCAAGAACCTTGTGTTTTGTATGTAGTCTTTGCTTTGAAATTTCTATCAGTATAAACTAGAGGTGACCTGCTACCGTATGCTATCTCACCCCATACCATCACACCCCCCCTCGTGTAAAGACCGTGCATGCCGTTCCACAGAAAATTCTAAATTTATGCGTTCTTCACGTAATCGTCTTACCCTTCTCCTACTATCGTGAACCCAGACAGGATCACGAATCGTCAGAAAACACAACACGATTCCATTCACCATCCCAATCTGATCTGCCGTTACACCACATAAGCCGAGGAGCACGATGTCGACGTGTCAGTGGAAGGCATAAAAATGGACCATACGAACGAAGCCCAAAAGCGCGCATTCTGTGATATATCGTTGCCATAGAGACTATTTATTGTAAAACTCACAACAAATCATTTCCAATCGACCGCGTTGCGGAAACTCTGTCTTGTAAAGCCGCAATGCTCAAATGACGATCTTCCCGTGCTTAAGTTGCTCGAGGTCGTCCAGCTCCACAAAGACGGTTATGGATTTCTTCTTCAGACCTCCTGGACCACTTTGACACACTACGTCCTAGGCGGTCGTTTGATTGATTGTCTGATTGAAAAACCGGATTCCCGCATACCAACAATGCGCCCCCTTTTGAATTCATTTAAATGATTGTGATTGTTCCGTAAACGGCGCCTAGACATAACGACTTAATAAATTGAGCACAAATTGCTACGAAATATTGCTGCAAACTGAAGGAAAGGCAAATTTAAAGATATTATTTTTTTCTGAAATAAAATCATTCTTATCAGAGATAAAACAGAATATTATCGACAGTGTTATTGCAATTGGTCTTACTTGGTGTTCAGGTTTTTGTAAAGTCAGTATATACATATACGTATACCAAAAAAATACTCAAAACTATCTTCGCACCAATAAAAAATTATCCTGCTTTATTGATTACATGATGTCTAAGTTCTTCGTGATTGTAAATGTGTAGACTAGCAACATAGATACGTTATATTTGAAATACTTGAATCAGGAAGTTTGAGCTTCTGTGCGTCACTAGCAACAGACTTATTTTAAGACCGTTTAACCGACACTTAAAGTTTATTGTTATTACATCGATTTGATTTAAAATAGCCATGCAACTAGATCATATAAACTAAACAGACAGCTTCACACATATCATTTTCAACTACCATCTCGGGGAATAAAATCATGTGTATCTTTTGAAACTTTAATAAGTAGCATATTACAATTTGTACATTTTCTTCTATCAATCAAATTATTTACGTGAATTGAAGCGATTGAGGAAAGAAAGGACCTAAGCCACATTTATAGTAAATTTTAGATTTCATGATTATTAATAGAGTTCATTAAAAAAATGCAAATACAGTTATTTACAAATTGGCATTCTGTTGTTTTTGTTTCTTTAAAGTCTGTCTATTTTCGTGACTCTGGCCAATCACCCAGGCCAGGGAGCAGATTCACATCACTATCCTGGAAATTTCGCCTCACCCCCTCCCCTGCATTAAAGAGTAGGGATCTTAAACAAGCCCAATATCGCATGCTACACGGACCGACGACCTTAGAAAATTCTATTTGTATTTTTGGTCAACCGAAAGTAAGTGATGAACTTTAAAATAGTGGAAAAAACTTGGAGCCATACATACATAACTCGTTGGTGAAAATCACACATCAATTTAAAAATGCATCAAAAGAAAACAAACTAGCTGATATATATATATATATATATATATATATATATATATATATATATATATATATATATATATATATATATATATATATATATATATTCCGCTTAAACGTCGTAAAAAGTATCAAAACATATAGAAAACATGATTTGGGAACGAAATTTTTTTATCTCTATGTCTGTCTGTTTGTAGCCACGATAACCTTAGAACAAATTGAGATATTGTCCTCAAATTTCGTATACAGTTAGCACTCGACAAACGAACGGTTCGAATTGTTTTTGGGTAAGATCGCATCAGGGGGGTAAGGAATAAATAAAGGGTGATTTGGTGGAAATTGACATTTTTTCAATAACAGTCAAGTAAAGTAACGTTTCAAAAGTTTATGGGTACAGGAATACAAATATTTTTTTGTGATCAAGTCATGGGCCCCAAATTCATTCCATGAGAATATCTTTCTGAAAAGAATAAATTATCACAACTATGTGGAAGTTATGATCCAATTTGCAGCAACAAATCTGGGGAACACATATCTTGAAATACTGAACCGAGGGGTAATGGGTTCGATTCTAGGGTTCTGCTTTTACTTTTTCAGTATATATTGCAACATTAACATCAACCGATGTTCTGGCATTGTATTTGAGCAAGTTGAATGTCTGCACGTTCCGCCCTTCGGAGGGGAGATAAAACCGTCGGTCTAGACCCCCTGCGATGTTGGGATTGTTAAAAACCCCTACCCTCCTTACAGAAAGGCAGGGGTTCGGCAAAATTTTCAGGTTGGTGAGGTGAAGCTGTTTCTTGGCATCGGTGATTGACCATAGTCACGAAATAGACCGAAGTTAAAGAAACAAAAAAACCTATCCTGAAATACAAGGGCCTCTATACCAGATAACTCTATTATAATCTATATACGTTTCGACCCTTAACAATTATCTTAGAGATGATCTGGAATACACGAAAGTAGTATTCAAAACCACGTCGCTGGTAGGCAACATGCAATAACTACATATTGAGGTGTAGAAAAAAAATCAAGTTGTTAGGCCGCTCACGGAAACATCTTCAAAACTCCTTAGCAAGAAACACTTGCCTCTCAGACATTTTAGGTCGGTTGGTTTTTATCATAAAAATCATGTTATTAGCGAATTGAGTGTATTATTAGTTACTTATTAGTCTGCTAAAGGTTTCAAAATGGCGTACGATTAAGAACAGAACATACTACATAAATTATAGGAACATTGCAAAATATTATGAAGATTTTATTAATGCACCATCTGAGTACGAAAATGAAAGTGCAATTGAAAGTAAGGTGCGCGATGGATTATCATACATGACAAACCAAATAATGTATCTAGTGAAGAAGAAGCGGCCAGAGAGAATGAAAAAGAAATTAATATCAAATACCTCGTTGAAAGTGGAATGATATTTTTAGGAGAAGATGGTAGATACCAAATGGAAGAGGTAAATTTTCACTATAAATTTCACAACCAGACACGAATATATAACTGTACACTTGCCAGAGGCGAAAGGAATTTCAAGAGAAAGACACATCAAGAGCTTGCTACTCACTAATCACAGACATAATGCTTGAAGATATTCTCCGCCATACCAATATAAAAATGTTTTCAAAAGTGTTGAATATTACGACGAGCATCAATATATATATATATATATATATATATATATATATATATATATATATATATATATATATATATATATATATATATGTATATGTATATATATATATATATATATATATATATATATATATATATATATATATATATATATATATATATATATATATATATATATATATATATGAACATCAATAGATATAGTTAACCCAACTAATTTTGTTGAAATTACAACCACGATTAATTTCATATATTTAGTGAGTTGATATAACGCACCGAGAGGAGACCTAGATTACTTTTGATGTTCGGATGGTATTGGGTTTGAGGATATTCGAACTACCATGTCAGAAAAGAAATTTTTATTGCTTCTGCAGTGTTCAAGAATCTACAATATAGATAATCGAGCTGAAAAATTAGCAGTAGGCAAACTAGCTCGTATATAATGATATTGTGCAGAACTGCAAAAGCCATTATATACCCAGCGACTACTTTACTGTTGACGAAAAACTAGAAACTTTCAGAGGTCGGGTGAGTTTCTTACAATATATACCTACGAAACCTGCAAAGTATTGTCTCAAAAATTCGCATTAGCTGATTTAAAATCATTATATTGTAACAAAGCACTTCAATAGATGTAGATGCGGTGTTGTCACACATCCAAACTTCCCCAACATCTGGGAATTCTTGCACAATCTGGAAACACCGCCTCCCCACCCCCTGGCGTGTGCCTGGGGTGAACCCCCCCCCCACACAGGACCAAAAATAACGATGTTACCAACTTGTACCCCGTCGGAACGGATAACTGAGATCTGCGCATTCCTAACACCCTGTATATACACCCTGTATACGCAGAGAACCCTTACACCCTGTATACACAGCGAGCCCTTATAGGAGTGATGTCCACATTCAGATCACCCTGTATATGCATCCGCCTGTATACACACGGAGCCGTTCTGTATTCACAGAATCTTCTAGCAAAAGAAAGTCCTGGAACATTCTGGAATAGAACACTCCAGAAACGAGGTGGAAGGTACGACGGGTATATAAAGGTGGAAGTAAGCCAGTTCAGTTCAGTTCAATTAGAGAATGTTGAAGTGACTCGAAGAAGCAGTAACCAGTGTGAAGTGTTAGAGAGTAGCGACTGTAGTTCCAGTGTAGTGATTTTTGTCCAGATTAGAGATTGTAAGGCCAAATAAACGAAGTGTTTTGTGAGAGAGACATTCTAGAACTTTTATTGTATTCATATTTAGAGAGTAAATTAAGTTGTTTTGTTAAAATTTAAAGTCTCACTTATCCAGAATCCGGAGAAAACGCACCCATATTGTATAAATATGGAAGTGTTTGTTAGCATGCAGCCTGAAGGGACACATAGTAATAAACATGGATATATGGGTGAATTTCGTATAGAATCGGTGTCAGACACAAGACGAAACATAACGTTTGATAACTGGTTTATTTAGAAAATATAAGCGCCATATTCCTATATCATTCTTGAATATAAATGACAGGGAGCCACAAAGTTCATTATTTGCGTTCCAAGAAAAAGTATCAGCTATATCTTATGTTCTGAAGAGAGTTAAAAATGTTGTTCTTTTTTCCAGCGTGCACCATACTAATAAGGTCATAGAGATGTCAGTAACGTTTTTTGTTTATGGGAAATAGCTGATTTCTATAATTCAACAAAAGTGTGGATCAAATTGATGAACTTTCATAAAATTATAGTGCCTCAAGAGACAGACTCCGTTGGCCGCTGACATTATTCTTCTCATTTTTGAAAACTGCTACTGTAAATGCATATGTTATAACGTAAAGCCAATACCAAACAATTTAGTTTGAAGATACTTCTCTTTTTGCGGTTGTGTATGGAGACTATAAGTGAATTCCAAGACGAGAGGACGAAAGATACAAGAATTTTAAGAAACCTGCGTCGAAATGTGAGTGTTCTTGGTGTAAAAGTTGTATATTCTGCAGAGATTGAAAAAGGGCAAGATGTTCAGTTTATGTCAAGAATAAACGTCGCAAGACTTTTTACTTTTGCACAGAGTGTCAAAGCTCAATAAGATGCGATGTATAATTTTAGTTACAAATAAACAAATAAGTATAATTATAAACTAAAAAAATAAGTATGTTTAGAGCATGCCAATCTTAGGTGGAAAAATTTTATTAGCATCAAGGAAGCATAATTTTTTGACTTTTTCATATATAATTTTTTATGTGTAATATCTAAAATATTTAGGCATTTATGTATTACAATAATCTTTTGGTATGTGTTCTCTAAATTTTAGTTGTAGTTATGAGAAATCTGATTTAATTTTTTTTTCTCAATGGAAATTGTTGTTTTGCAATACAGTCTCGTTATCCCTGTAATAAAATGCTTGAAATATGTTCCTTGCATTTATTATTCAAATAAGTAGGTACCCGACTGTAATTTTAATACGTTAAACGTCCATATTTTAACATTTTCTCTAAATTTTTCGAAAAAAGTACCAAGCAAAACTCACATCAATAATGGAACTTTCCAGCACACCAAGGGTCAAAAAGCGTAGGGATTTTAATAAAATTATAAGCCTATTTAAGATCTATGAAGTAAGTGTTTATAATGTGTATTTCTCTAATTTTTTTAAAGGCAACTACTAAGTAATATTTTATGATTATAAAACATTCACTTTATTTGTTCATGCTATAAACTAGAAGACAACTGACAGGTATATTCTTATAATTTTGACCCACTTCGTAAACCAGGCGTAAGTGCCAAATTTTATCTGTGATGCAAATAAATAACGGAAGTATTGACGCTTCATTTCTTTCCCACAAAATGTATTCAAATTTAAACAACCAAATGGAGCTTATTTTATAGTAAGCGTTTTGGCTCACTTAAAATATATTTTTAATGGGTTATTGCTGAAGTTAAGTGCTTCACTTGGCACACGACAACAAAAACAATAAATGTTCGAACTATTGTTTGACACAAAAACTGTGATGGGTGACCTGAAAACTATCATGCGCAAAAATGTAGGATACAATTCTCCATGCACCACCAGAAACTAATGGAAAGTTTAAAGTTAATTTTTGTCAAAACTCCCTGTCCGATTTGGACGACATTTTCTTGGGTGACAGTTTGTCTCTTCCAGAAAGCTAGTGTACTACTGTGTTCGTATATGAATTTATTTTTAGCAAATTTTCATAGAGAAAGTTTCGCTCAAAGATTTCTGAATCTTCGAGTTTATTTTCAAATGATCGCGAATTAGAGTCCGGAGAATCTATATCTAGAGTCAGTTTCAGCATATATATATATATATATATATATATATATATATATATATATATATATATATATATATATATATATATATATATATATATATATATATATATATATACAACATGGTTGACGAAGCTTCTACGTTACCTAGAGACTTTCGTTTTCTTCATCTCACTGGAAAATTCTTTCGAAATCTAGATTGTAAATTGTTGTAGTTTGTTTAATGAGTCGTAAGGGTCTTTGGTTCTCAGCGCTCCGACTCTAATAAGTCTTTTGTGCATGAATCTTTTTTTCTAATATTTGCCCAAAATGTGCTGACTTTTTATCTTTTTGGTGACTATTTTACCCATTTCTTGAGGTGTTAGTCATGCTTTCAAGGTATTTGAGCCTTTTGCAGAACTGAGCCATGCAGTCGCATAGTAAGGGTCCTGTTCTTCCTGATGTTTCAGTGCAGTATCTACAGTTTTCACTGTCTGCCTTACTAATCTTCATAAGGTGATACCTTACTCTAGGGAGTGTCATGTGAAAAGTCCCGTGATTAGTCGTCCCTGTTCAATTTAAGAAACATTTCAAACCTTTCTGTTGATATTGTGTTGAACCGTTTTGCCGGACAAG
The DNA here is from genome assembly GCA_964006375.1 of Tillus elongatus. Lineage (NCBI taxonomy): Eukaryota > Metazoa > Arthropoda > Insecta > Coleoptera > Cleridae > Tillus > Tillus elongatus. Next base: position 179,657,849 of record OZ023263.1, read on the forward strand.
CTTGGCGTTTTCCTCCAGTATGACAGCATTTTGTTCCTCTCCCAAATATTAAGTTCATTTCTTACATGGCTTTTTGTTAGTCCACAAAAGGGCTCCGGACCATTGGACCGTGTTGTTGCTGCCCTTTTTGCAAGGCTATCTGCTTCCTCATTTTCTTCAATGCCTTGATGCCCTGGTATCCACATCAAAGTTACTTTGTTGTTCGTAGCCAGTTGCTTCAAATATTTTTTTGCAGCCCCAGGTCAGTTAAGACTCGGTTTTGAAGTACCTTAGAGTCTTTAGTACTGCTTGACTGTCTGAGAGGTTTTCCGAAGTCTAACTTCGTTGGCCAGTTTTGAGAGTCAACTTGCAATTTTTTTCCGTAAATCCTATATCTTTGAAACTCGTCAAGCTATTTTTATGAAATTTAACCTTATATTGCCATTAAACTACATATGCAAAATTCAGTTTAGTTGAATAATTGTAATCCAAGTCTTTCCGGAATTAAATTTAACGGAAGTTGGAAAATGCCGCCAATAGAATGAACAAAGATGGATACATTAAACGATTTATTTGTTATAGCTAAAGTAAAGGAATGTCACATGATTTGATATACTTTTCATATTGAATTGATAGAAAAAATTCAATATTTTCGAGTCAATTGTGTATAGAAATCAGCTACTTAAATTTAACATGTGTGTGTATGTGTGTGCAAAGAAAGGAAAGACATCAGAAGGTTATCCAACAACCACATACTTAATTTAAAATAAATGAGTTTAAACAGGTCCGTGATATGCTGAGACAAACTAAGTAGCGTTATGTAGAACAAAACTTATGAAAATTTGCTACTATAATGCACTTAGTGCGTTCCACATTTTATAAATACCTAGTGTAACAATTATAACGTCTTCAATTAGTGAATTATAACGTATTTTTTATTACATAACATCTGTAACTTCTTGTGCAGTTTAACTGTTACAACATCAATTTAAAATTCAAAACAAACTCTAGCCCTATCTTTTCACAATATTTTGTTTTTATTCACTCTATTATATTTGCTACAACAAGAGAAACATCATTTCAAAGCATAAAAAAGATAAACGGACTCTAGCCTCAACGCTTTGATAACATTGTTTTTTAGTTCACTCTATTATCTATGCTACTACAAGATAAACACACTTTTATAGCATAAAAAAAAAGGTCAACGAGAGCACCAGATATTTAAACCATGTAAGGCTAGCTGTATTATCACCATAATTAGAACCTCAGACCGGTTTCGCACTAATTAGTGCTCATCAGTACGGTATACAAATTGCAGCGAGAACACACCTATAAAGTAATCCGGCTATGGTAGGCAGCCTCCCACAACACTGTGAGATGTACGATAAGGTCGCCATCTCCGTGCGGAACCCATATATATATATATATATATATATATATATATATATATATATATATATATATATATATATATATATATATATATATATATATAATTATAGATTGTTGGTTGGTTGTACACAGTCTCTAGTTTATAACATTTTAATATTGTGTTATTTGGAACTGTCGTGACAACATACTACCTAGTTCTGCACCGTACCTTGTCGTACATTTCAGAATCTTCTAGGAAGCTGACTACCATAGCCGTATTACTTCATAGGTGTGTTGTCGCTGTAATGAGTATACCGCATTGATGAGCTCTAATTAGAGCGAAACCTGTTTGCGGTTTAAATTATGATGAGAATACATCTAGCCTTACATATATTGTCCCTATATTAAGGAAGAAATGGGCCAGGGCTGACAATTTACAAAATTGTTAGTTGGTTGTACAGAGTCTCTATTTTATAACATGTTATTTGGAGCTGTAGTGACACAATGTTCTTTAAACCATGTGTCATTCTGGTCTAGTGCTTCTCATATTTTTATCAGTCTCCGTCCTATATCATTTAAAGTCTTAAAGTGGAGGATATGGGATGGTTTGGGATGGTATTTCATTGACTGGTCGTACAGAACTTATGGTCATAAAAATAATGGAAGCATAAGAATAGGTCGTCGTTGCCAAGAAGATATCCGTGCCAAAGGCGGAAATACTTGTTACCTTGTACTTCCCTTTACCTTTTTGTTATATGTTGTTGTTGTTGTTTCTTGAAATGTGACTGTTGATTTTTGCCATTAGCTCATTTTTCCAATTTAGGAGTTGTTATGCTATAAAATTGTGTTTCTCTTGTGGTAGAAAAGATAATAGAGTGAACCAAAAAACCAAATGTTATAAAAATATAGGGCATGAGTACGTTTATCTTTTTTGCGCTTTAAAATTGTATTTTTCTTTGAGCAGCAAAAATAATAAAGTGAATAGAAAACAAAATGTTATAAAAAGATAAGGCTAGAGTTTGTTTTCAATTCCAACTTGATGTAACTGTTGAACGTCACAGCGTATCGTAAATTTAATGGAAAAAACCAGTCGTTATTGTTACACCCGATATTTATAAAAAAATTCTACGTGAATACAGTAGCACATTAACTTTTGAGAAGAGGCGGCCTGTCGTTAAAAAATCGTCCAGTTCGGCCAAGGGGTTTTGATAAAAATTAACTTTCGGTTAGTTTTTGGTGGCGTGTTAATTTCGTAGACCTTATAAATTTTATTTCCAGAACGGCCTGCTGAATGGTCTCTTAAATAGTTTTGGTAAATAAGCAAAACCGTTGCTTGATTGGTAAATTCGATCTATTGTCCCTATCACAACCCAAATCACTTACCAGTCTATTTCACAAAGTAAAGTCATATAGAAAAAAAAATTGGCTGAAAATATGGAATAAGTAATATCTTTATAAAAGTCATAATAATGACTATGTAATAAAAAAATCATAAAAAACAAAATTGCAAAAAAAGTCCTCCGGTTTTCCATAAAGGAATTTCAAACATAATCTTTTTTTAATTTGCAACTTGATACAGTAAAGAATACTAAACGCCCTAATTTTCAGAAGCTGAAAAAATTGTAGGTATATTATGCTTTTGATAAGGCACGTAAACTAGATATATTAATCTAATATTTTAGGGTCGTTAAAAAGTTAGGATAATATTTGCTGAAATGTTCTAATGTAGCACAATGTGGAATTTTGTGGAACCTGTGGCGAGCCCTAATAAGTAATTTTGGTAAAGCACACTTGAGCCAAATTTATTTAAAAAAAATAAAAAATTAATGATCAATTTACAGGCCGAATACCGCATTTTGCGAGGCGATTAGCCCTTAGAATTTAGACTTTGAGGTCGCGAGTCCCGCAGGTAGTCGTTTTTGTCACTTGAATGTGGAAAGGTGATGAGTTATGGACGGTGTCTTTTTTCCATATAGGTCTAAGACAGCTGGGTGCGGAGTCTGTCTACTGTGGCGTTATTAATTATTTATATGAATCTAAGCCTTTGTGAAAGTCTTTCGAACCGCAATGCACAAGAGGTTTAAAAACAAAATAAAAAAAGTCGACGTTACTTTCACACGTTCACCAAAATATTTATCCAAAATATAACGACAAAATAATAATAAATTGGGGATTTAAGTAATTGACTGTGAAAAATGTATTCTTAAATATATGTCGAGCAGATATATAAAATTTAGACTTAAAGAACATCTTGCCAAATTGCGGCATGGATCAAGAAAAACCTTAACGCGTTGCGTAGCATATTTTTGATGCAAATCATGTAATTGAGTAAGAAGCAGCACTGAATTTGTTTTGGAAGCATATTTATTTATGAAAACAGACATAGTGTAATGAATTACAATGGGGGACCGATTTATAATAGCATTTTTTATAACTCCTATTGTTGAGAGATGTCGCCATTGAAAATGACAATACAGCGATAAACTAGACAGCCGTATAGTATTTTTTATAGTTATCATATTTTGAAATTTCAATGCCAGATACGTATTGACATTCCTGTCAAAAGTAAGACATTTCTATAAGTAGGATAGTGTTGAATCTACATGAGCCTAAGTTAAATAGTTATAGGTTATCAATCGCAAATTGATAGAGTTGGGCAGATAGCGGTGATTAAGTACCTACAAAAGTCTATGAGTTAAGCCTAATCTGTTCTGTCATTTAATGTGTAAACAAGTTACGCAAATTCCTATCTCTTAAAAAATTTCCAAATTTGCTTAATGTATTGATAAAATGTTGCAATTATACTACCTATAGAAGAGTTTTGGCTTAACAAATTGGTATATATATATATATATATATATATATATATATATATATATATATATATATATATATATATATATATATATATATAAATGGCTTCATCTAGCATACAAGAAAGAAGAAGATATAGAAATTTGAAAAAAGAAATGCAAAACTTACAGTTGTTAGTATCAATTACTATATTCCAGAAAAGTTTCTTTTTATGTAAATCTTTATCAAATTGTGGCTGGCCGGCCAGTACTTAAACAAGCTTAAAGCTTCTTTGCTACATTCTATATCTAATCCCAATAAAATATAAAATTATACAAGGATTTGATGAACACATTGGACGAAATTAGTGTCTCTTATGATGTAGTCAAAAGTTGGCATCAAGAATTCAGATGTGGTGGGACTCCTTCCGAAGATGAACGTGGCGAACATAAACATACCGATGACCCTTCCATGTCACTACCCAAGAAAATGTTTAAAAAGTCCATGATCACGTGCTGCATGATTAACGCATTAGTATCAGGCCGATATATTAATATCTGCCGATAACGTCCGATAAACTCCTATAAAATAAACTTAATATGAAAAAATGTTCTGCAAGTTCCACGGATGTTAACAAACGATCAAAAAAGCAACCGTGTTTTAGTTTATCGGCGGTTATTGGACAGGTACAGAGTAGGTGACAATTACTTTATTGATTATCTGAACTGATAATGAATCTTTTATCCATTATTATGATCCTGAGATCAAATGTCAAAATATGTAATGGAGACATAGAGGCCCCCGCCCGCTCGAGCGTTAACGGCTTAGTTCTCTACAGGAAACGTGATGCTTACTGTTTTCTGCGATGCTTAAGGCGTAACTTTGACTTCATTTAATAATTAAGTTACGTAAAGCCATAAAAGAAAAAGCGCCGCAAAGGAAATGATGGATACCCTTTTACAAGGCAGTGAACTAAGTCACAAATCAGTTAGCGCAATGACTGCTATTAAGAGCGTTGCATTTGAACGATTAGAGCATACACCTTATTATCCAGATCTGACACCAGGAAACTACAGACTGTTTCCAAAACTTAAAGAATACTTGAGGGAGAAAATATTTTTGACAGACAATGAAGTGAAAGCTGCTGTAAATAAGGGGTTTGAAAATGCCAGGAACACACATTATTTAAAAGCTGTAAAAAGATTAAAGCATGATTGGGAAAATTGTGTTTAGGGCAATTATGTTAAAAATAATCATAATTAATTGTTCTTAGCCTGTCATTACATATGCTTCATAAGGGTCTGTTTTACGTTTTCTGTTTGCCGAATATTATAAAAACAAAGTTTATCACCTGACGAAGCCAACTTTGCAAATGGCCTTCAAGTGTAGGAAAAACAGTTGTGATGTCGGCTCTGACAAAGTGTACTTACTTGTATAGAATGCGGTCGATAATGTCGCATATATATGATTAATTTACACTGAGATATATCCTGCTCTTTCTCGTATTTTCGTCACTGTTATTACTATTATTATTGTAGCGTAGTGCCATCAATGCAGCTAAACTATGCTCTCAAGAAGTTGTTATATAATCGACCTATTTTATTACCTATTGTTAATCTTACCTGGAAATCAGGTGACTCAGGAATGAGGAATCCTTCTCTCAGCCACTGGATGGTTGGTTTCGGCTTACCAGAAACAGTTGTCTTGAATTGAGCCGGACTTCCTTCTGGTACAATAACATCTTTCATAGGTGTCAGAGATGGTGGCACCTCTTGTGTTTCAGGTGCAAGTACTTTTAACTTAGCTTGTGTCGTAATAGACCCAGCAGGATTAGTTGCTACACATTTGTACACTCCCTCGTCTTCTGGGAAAGCTTCCGATATTTTCAGAATACACACATCTCCTTCTTTGACCATTTGGAAATATTTAGATGGTTTAATAATTTTGTCAGCTTTCTGCCACTTGATTTGTGGTGTTGGTTTTCCAGTAATCTTGCATCGGAATGCGACCGATTGACTTTCTCTAACGGTTTGATCTTTTAAAGGTTCCACAATAATAGGAGCTTTCTCTGCTGTTGGAGTTGTTGGTTTAGGTTGTTTGGAGGGCGTTGCAGGTCTTGTAATTGTGCACTCAGCTTCGCAGCGAGCTTCTCCAGCTGTATTCATGGCTACACATTCATATTTTGCGGTATCTTCCGGCACTGCTTCGATTATTAGAAGAGTGTAGACCTCGTCTTCTTCAAGTGTCTTGTATCTAATGTCTGACGCAATTTTTCTACCGTTCTTTAACCAATAGACATCTATTGGTTTACTTCCATTAACTCTAGCATCAAATCTGACTAATTGACCAGTATTGGCAGTTACATTTTGGATAGTTGTAACAAAGCTTGGTGGTGTAGGTCCTCCTTGTCTTCCAGTTCTTCTTCTTTCTTGAACAACAAGGTTAGCACTGCATTTGGCTGTGCCTCCGCGATTCTCTGCAACAACACTGAATACTCCAGAATCCTCCATGAAAACTTGCCTCATAGCCAAGATGGATTTGGTACTGAAAGTATAAATTTTCATATCTGGGGAGCTGGTGATTGGAAAGTCTTCCCTGTACCATGTGACTTTGGGTAATGGATCACCGTCAAATTCTACTTCAAACTTGGCTGGGTCGTTTTCAAAGGCCCTGCAAGGTTTGATTTTTTTAGTAAAAACTGGTGGGTTTGATGGCAGTACTTGTCCTTGAACTACTCTTTCTTGTGTCTTAGCTTTGTGTTCAACATCAGTGGTTTCAGTAGCAGTTATATTGCGTGTGATTTCTAGATCACCCTGTTTTTCCTTTTGGGTCTGCTTCTGTTTAGTGACGTAGATTTCTCTGCCATGCACTGCAGACTCTGCTGGGTCCGGTGGATAAGCTCCCTTCTTGGAGTCGATTTCAACTTCTCGAATGTGCTGCTGTTTTGTGTCCTTTCCAGTCTTTCTCAATTGTACTTGGTCCCTATGGGCTTGTGTTTGCTGTTGGTATTTTGGGAGTGTCGGAATAGGTGCCATTTCTCTATCATCCGGTCTTTCTTCACTGCAAAGAAAAAAATATATTAAAAATAACCTTTGAATCTAAATGTTGTTGTTGTTTGTTTTTATTTCTTTAACGTCGGCCTATTTTCGTGACGGTGGCAAATCACCGACGCCGGGCAGCAGTTTCATCTCACTATCCTGGAAATTTTGCCGAACCACTGCGTTTCTATATGGAGGGTAGGGATATTTAACGTGCCTAACATCGCATGAACATGGTACCGACAGCATTACGCCACCTCCGAACGCCGAAACGCGCAGATTTTGAATCTAAGTAACAATGATACTATATTTGCTATTAAGATTTCACACTGTACCATATAAAGAGGCCAATGCTTGTACTTGTCTAAAAACACACATTTTGATAATTTTATCAATGGATTTGTTGATTTTTCCTTTCATCTCTATGCCATAAACTGTGTTAGTCAATGCTGTATTTGTGGAAATTACAGTTAGAAAAAATTGGTTAAATACTACTATGGTCAAAATTTTCTACTATTGGTAACAAGATAAGTTGCTTCCATGGCCAATTCATGAAATGACGTTAGCACCTTACATTTAAAACTACTTTTGCACAGTGTAATTAACATAAATTTATTTTGATTCGCCCATTTGTAAATAGAGTCCTGTTATTTAATAAAAATAGTTATCTATGTGAAAACTATGTGATGAGCAGTAATAAGTACACTTGGAGAACACCCAAATCACCACAACACATATTTCAGAGACCTTATGATCGTTTCGTTGACAATGTCAACATCTTCAGAGGAAGAAAATTCTAAAAGATCAGATCAGATTAGTTGCAAAGATTGTGATCTTAAATACGTGGGCCAAACTAGGAGAAACATAGCCACCAGATTTCGTGAACATTTCGCGCAATTACGATATGGTATGGTGGACAAATCATGTGTGGCACAACATATATGTAATATAATAATAATCACCACTTGATAAAGAAAATTTGAACCTTGTCAAAAATGTTAGACATCAAACTATGCTTGATTCATTAGAAAGTATTTTGATATTAAGGCCTATTAAGAACAAAATTTCATTAAATCGTGCGGCACCTTTAATTTCAAGCCCTTTATTTTATCTTTGCATTTGACCGCTTAATCACTCCTAATTCGTCTGGTAGAATAATAAATTATTGTCAATAACTCGGCCGGTTTATACATATACTAATCTCTATGTTTGTCTCGACTTAAAGACCTGTTCGGTTTGTTGTATCTATGTAGTCAATATAAATACTTTCACGTATAATTAAAATCAATATAAATATAGTTTTTATGTAGTATTTTAGTTAAATTATTTATCCTTTGTTAGAGTTAACATGGTGAGACAGACAGCTGAGTTTTAGTTTTCTATTTAAAAAAGATGAGTTGAGTTCATGTTGTTTATCTCACCAGATGTCTTTGTCGGCATGATCCAATATCCACATAGTAAATTTCTAGATCGAAAGGAAACGTGCTGATTCCTTAAATAACTCGGGTCCTTTTAAACCTATATTAGATAAGGGTCATAAATTTGTCGACCAGAAGATTAAAGCAGGTCTCCGACCTCGTAGTTTTACTGCGCAATAAACAAAAGATCGTTCTTGGACGACAACTTTACTTCGGACTAGTTCGTTTACCTTGACGCGATATAAATACACGGGAGCTAGTTTTTTATTTTAGAAATTTCTTCCTCTGAAGATGTTGACATTGTCAACGAAACGATCGTAAGGTCTCTGAAATATGTGTTGTGGTGATTTGGGTGTTCTCCGAGTGTACTTAAAATAGTTATGACACACTAATGGCCAGTTTTAATATGGCGAAATCAGTTAATTGATAGTATCTAAATAGTATTAGGATTTTATTAGCTGACAGGTTTGGATTAGCTTAAACTGATATATTAAAGATTTAACTGGTGTTTGTAAAACTGCCCTATTTGCCATTCATATTTTTGCTGTAAAGCTACTTAGGGGGTAAGTCAGTATCTACACATTTCTACAATCAGTAGTAGCGTCACTTAAGTAACCAGCGAGTTTATTCAACATCGTGCGATTATTTCAAGTACGATTATATGTTGCTATGATAAAAACAATTGAACTGTTAATATTTTAACGATTTATTGATTTGTACTTACAGGTTCTCTTCATATTTCTGCGCCATGCCTCTTGACATTGAACTGCTGACTATCTTTTCTCCAGGAATTGCAAATTGGTGAGTAGATTCTCGCAATTTGCATTCTTTTATGACTTGTTCGTTCTCGAGTTCTTGAAGTTTGTTGTAATAGTCGGATGTTTTCTTTTGTTTGATCGTCTGCTGCCATTCGGTTTCAGGTTCTTTAAATTCTTTAGGTTGGACATGAATTCCGGTGACATGCATTCCACTTTCGCGAAGGGTAGTATTTCTTTCGTCGAATATTTTCTCGAGTTCGGTTTCTGAACGCTCTTTCTGGTATTGTTGTAGTTCAAGATCGTACCAAGCTAGGGGAACAATTGGCAGTTTAAATATGATATTAAATAAAAAAAGGGGCATTTAAAGGGTTTCATGAAAATTTATTGCGTTTTTAGAAAACGAATTAAGATTTGTACTAATTACCTAGCAAATTTCAGACATAAACGAACCTATAAGAGTTCTTAATTTTGTTAATTCTTAAGCCAATACAATCGGTGTAAAAAAGCTATACCGTCCTAAGTTTGGTTTTTGTATTTAAGCGTCGGCACATTTTTACGAGTATCGCTATTCACCGATGTCAAGGGGCCACATATCACCTCACTAACCTGGAAATTAAACCAAACCTCTGTCTTTTATAAGCAGGGTATGCATCTCTTAGGAACCTTACATTACATAGATTTATGGTTTGACAACTCCCCTCAAGGGCACAATTAACTTGCTGAAGAAATGCCAGGACCTCAGTAAATGTTATAATAAAAAAGTGACGAGCAGCGGTGAAATTCTACGCAACTTCTAAGTCAAACTTATTGTATATCTTGCATGAATTACATAAAATTATATATTTGCTAGTTAAAACATTTAGTTAGTAAAATATATACGTTAATAAACACGAAATAGTAATTATTTTTATCTCGTCTATAAAACATTATTTTCACTTAAATTTTCATCAAACCCTTTATATCACTGAGATGTCAAAATTCTTATCCAAAGTCTTTTATGGTTTTACAAAGAATCACATCTCAGTTTAAACAGAAAATTAATCAATGTCTACTAACATTGGATTTACAGGCTGGTCCATCAAAAACCACTGAGGCCGTTTTCTCCGTTATGACAAAATAAGGCAAAGAACGCTGAGATAATTTTAGTGTAACGCATTTTTTGTTATTTTCCACCCCTAAATTGCAATACGCGGTGGTGACATTCCTTAAAATCTTAAGTTACGAGTCGTTGCGGTATGTCATTTAAAAGGACCTTAGATGTTCTTACCCATGATACCCAGTTTTCTAGATTTGGATTTATAGTTCTCGATAAATGAAGGCGAAAACGTCAAATAACACATTTTCTCACAGAATGTTTCAGATAATTAAATGTTGAAACCTTTACACAATGATAAAGATATTTCTCAAAATAATTAGTAACATTTTGGAGCATTTCTGTGGTAATCTGTTTACAATCGCGCCGATATGTTGTTGAAAGTAAGGGTAAGAAAAGGGAATCAGGCGACATATACATTTTTTAACTGAGATGGCCATACAAAAAAAAGCCAAAGAAATCTGGCGACTGCGCAGGTCATTTTATATCTCCACTCCTTCCGATTCGTTACCCTGAAAAAGTCGGATCCGAAACAGGCATTGCGTAATCAGCAAAAGGAAAATCAGAACACTTTATACATATTTTTTTTGAAGGTTATTTAATCGGTAAGTGGTCTCCACATTAAACATCATCCTAGGTTTCTTTGATTGCCCACCCAAAGATCTTCTTCTAACTGGAGTTTTTGTTATATTTTTTCTATGTTATGTAATGAGTTCATCAAAGTAGAGATGAAATAGATGAATGGTTCCTTTCTTCTATTAACTTTATCGTAAGTACGTCAACTATTTACTGCTGAGATCATCAACGTTTTAAATAATAACGTTTTTTTTTAACATTTGCAAGATTTTCGGTTGGGATCGTATATTATTGCCATTTGATCAGCTGGATTGACTCATGCCTTTAACATAGAAGCAAAGCCAGTTGACAAGAAATTGCTAATCTTATGCTATTATTTTCCTTCTTATCAACAACAACTACATTATTGCTGTGGTAGTCACTGAGAACCACAACTTATTTTTATCCTGCGATTTGCAGTAAATTGTGCCCAATTCATTGCATAACAAACTGATTGCCCCTTTTCAAGTTTTAGATTTACCTTTGGTACATTTTCCTATTTCTTATGCAGCCCATTGGCTGATGAAAATTTGATGGTGTCAATGAGTCTCTTTAATCGGATTCCGATGACAGGAGAACCGCACGTAAATAGGATAATCCTCCTTGCTGTACATTTTCTTTTCGACGATAAATATTGATTCCATAGGTATAAGCTGTTTTGGAATCACACCTTATCTATATTTGAATTCCGCGCTGGACCGATTTCAAAGGGATATATTGCTTTAAAGAAGATCTTCCTTGAATTTTGTCATCCTTTCGTTTACACTCTGATAAGCGCTGCCTGCTCTAAGCTTCTGGAATGATTATTTCAGGCATTCCATAAACGGTTTGACACAGTGAAGCTGTGGGGCTCTGTCAGGTGTATTTGGGCGATTCTGATATAGTTTTGACCTAAAAAATGTGAATCAATTTTTGGAAATATAATTTTTATGTAAGTTCTCATCGGAGCTTTGTTGCACCAATATTCCTTAAGTGATAGTAGCTTATTGTGACACGTTATGAATAAGCTACCAATGAGAATACTTATGTAGCTCACCAGTATCAGTTTTCTTTACAGATTTCTCCTTAGCAGACTCCCATATATTCAATATCTCATTTGTATAACCCGCTAGGGTTACAAATAAACAACAATATATTTTCTTCATTACTTGAAGCTTTGTTCTGACCGTTTATCTGTTTCGGAAGACTTTGCTTTCACCGTTAAAAATCTAGGTCTAAACTGTGATGTAACATTCGATCAAAGGACTGGTTGTTTGTTGTAATTCGGCATTGTGTTCTCATCAAGTGGTAAAACCTAAATCGTGTCTTCTGGTGCGGCAGCATCGGCTTCAGATTCATCCTCAGCAAAGTCACTATCCTCGTAGCCTTGTTCATAATTTGTATCGCTGGAATCATCGCTGTCACGAAATGGATCCCCTGTTTATCGAAATCATCCTCCGGCGTTCTTTCGGACCCAGTTAGAGACTATAGCAGATTGTGAGAAAGTTGTTCTAATTCATTAAGCGATAAAGTCTTTTTCCTCCAACTGAAAAATACCACTCGAAATTATGATCCCATTAAAAATATACAATTAGCACAATATATCCTAAAAATATATCCTAGAAAAGTATGAGTTTTAAACAAAATATTCATTTCTAGCCATACAAATACCGTCACCTGATACCTATGCCTTTATAAGTAAAAGGAAAACAACTTAACTCATGATTTATTCCTTTATTACTTGGCAATAATTTAGCATTCTTAGAAAGTAACACGTGGATACAAGAAGAAACACAAGTTAAAATAACTGCTTTGATGTAAATTTGATTGCCAAAACATGTGAAGATGTAAGATGCTTAAGAATACGGGGTGTGATAGATTAAACATGATTTAGGCTCATATTTTCCCTTCTGGTACCTCTTAAACTTTGCTTGGGACATATATGTCGCTGTGGTCCCGAAATGGTTAAAAGTAAAAGATAAATATGAAGTGAAACAATCCTAGGGTAGTATTTTTTTACTTAGGCTGAAAGTTGATTATTTTTTCACTTCAAATGTAAACAGAATCGTGACCTGACCTGACCTGACCTGACCAGTTGCTACTGCGCATGCAAGACCGTGGTTTAAGCAACATCGATGACTTGTACCTTTTTGAGTCTTTGTAAGTTTTAGTGATCTAACCCATAAACATATTTTACAGCTTGTAACTCAATTCTTTGATAATTACGGATCCAAATTTAAAAAATTGCATATCGTTCTCCAAATAATTTGTTGTTTAAAGAATCATACCCCAAGACAGTCCATGCCAGTTATTTTAGGAACTAAAGTCATTTACGCCATGGTTTGATGATAATATAAAATCCGTACTCATAGAACAGCGTATCAGCGCGTTTTCTGTCTTCTTTTGCCATAACAAACGAAACCCGTGTAAAAAGTTTTCGATGGGCCATCCGGTATGTAACCAAAAATACCTTACACATAATGCACAATTTACATTGGGACATGCACAACAAAAACGACATTTAATGAATACTAAATTGACAATAATTACCTTTTTAATAAACTCCATTTCGCAGAAAGCAATACTATATGCAGCACGTTGACAAATGGCTCGAAGCGATGACGGGATTAGGAACAGGAGAAGAAAGGTTTTTCTTTGTGTAAAATGATTCTGTTTGGAGTGTTAGAGCGTTCTGATGGAACTGAGTCTATTATTGATCTACTTAACTTTGGTTCTGGACGAATTAGCCATAAGCGGATTGAAATTTATCATCTTAAAGAATGTAATACTTATAATAAATCGTGGGCTGATTATATTTTTAATAAGATAACATTTTTTAGCATCCCAACATTCAGTTCATTTTTAGATTAATTTCTATTACGACAGATTCTATGCATATATTTAACTTTTTAACAAATTACTCATAGATACGTTTTGAAGCTCAGTAGAAACGCATATCGATTTCAATTTCATTAGATCTCGTCAGTGTCTTATACTAATGGCAAACAAAATATACCCAAAATAAATAGAATAAAGGAAGCCAGCCTTAGAGAACTTCTTAAATCGTTAGCCCTGCTACTGTCTTCCCTAACACAGTGAACAATGCATAAAAGGCTGGATAATATTGGTATCCAGCACTTAGTTTTGATGAATAAAACTTGTTTCTATACAGGGTGATTTACAAAACACGAAACACGTTCATAAAAAGTTTTCATGCTTACCACGAGAATTCTAATATGAAATTTTCACCATATACCTAGTCTTACTATAACTGCGAAAACTTCTAATGTACGAAATACGTGAGGCACTCGGTATGGTGATTCTGTTTTCACGAACTAAAATTACTTTTAACTGACGCGCATCTGCTATTTCACTTGTGAATTTCAATAAGCTTTTACAATAAATTCAATGGCTTATAACTAACTTATCCCCTCATCTCAAGTATTATTTGTGCATCGTGTGAAGTATCTAATAATATGTATTAAGTTGTCTAGTAAAACTAAACATATAAACTCACGTCTTGGCGAGTTCTTAAGTACGCCTCTGTAATCGTCTTGTCTGGGTATGACCTTGAGCTCTGTCTCGGCGATGGCCTCACCGACCGAGCTACGCGCAATGACCTCCACTTTGCCTGTATCGTATTGGCGGGTCTTAGGAATGTCCATGTGATACATGCCGTCATATGTAAGCTTGTAGCGGGAACCGCTGACCACGGTGTGACCGTTGATGAGCCACATGACTCTTGGTCGTGGATGTCCAGTTACACGGCAACAGAAGCGAGCCCATTCTCCTTCTTCTACAATCACTGGCTCAGGTCTGCTGACAAAGATTGGTGCGGAACGAGGTTTGGTTTCTTCTTCGGCATCTTCTGGGACGCTGTATAGAAAATAACACCTTAGTTAACGTTAAAACCGAAGTGTTGCTTAAATATTCCTTAAACAAAGGCTGACTACGGTTTACATAAACATGTTTTAGGTTACAAAAATGCTTTAGTTGGTAATGAATTGATGGTTATTGTTTTTAACCTTTAAAATGCTTATACTTACACTTGCCATGCTGCTTCCAGTTCACGTATTTTTTCAATACTCTTCATGCCCTTTGGTAATTGAGAATCGTAAATAATTCCAGGTTTGCCGGCTGTCTTAATGACGGCTCTAGTTTCATCCATACCGTACAAGTTGGTGGCACGGCAAACATATTCACCACTGTCCTCTGGATATACCCAGCCAAAGTTCATGGCTACGTAACCGAAGTCATAGATCGGTGTAAAGCGGTTCTCTGTAAAGAAGGATAAATGTTATCTCAAGGCGAATCAGGAAAGAGTATGTATATCGTTTTTTTTTTACAGAAATGCATAAATAAATATAAATTTGATAGCCTTGTTAAAAATTTAGTAGCCACAGAAGAATTGAAGGCTGCTGAAGCGTAACTGAAATATGTTGTATTGTATGTTGTGTATTACTAGTATTTTACTATTTTTAAATGATCGGCAAAACAAATATAATTTAATAAAAAGTTGATAGTAACTGGAAATAATAATAAACGAAACTCACTGTGAGGAAGTGGTTTTCCATTTAAGAACCATTCGACTTTCATGTTTGGATCTCCTACTGGAGCAAGTTGACATTCGAATTTAGTCGACTCCATTTCAACAAGTTCTGTTTGATCTTGAATTTGTGTTACAAATCTGGGAGGTTGTTTCTTATCAGCATCATAAAGATCATCTTCAGTAAGATGAATTTCAGATGTATATTTCTTGATTGCTGCCTCCATCTGCATAAGGGTTTCAGACCTCTTCATACCTTTAGGTACTTGATTTTGTAGAATGATGTTTGGTAATTTTTTGCAAGAGACGCCGGCTCTGGTGAAGTCTTCACCATAGTCGTTTACAGCTCTGCATACGTATTCACCTGAATCCTCTTCATAAACATACAATATGTCTAAAGATACGAAACCCATATCAAAAACAGTTCTGTAGCGATGTCCTGAAGGCAAAAGTTTGCCATTTCTGTACCATTCAATGCGTAGTCTTGGATCGTCTTTTGGTTCTACCCTACATTCAAAATGTACTGACTCTGATTCTTCTACGGTACTAGATTCGATCTGCGTAATGAATTTGGGCGCAGAATAGGTCTTATCTTCTTGTGGAGCTTGTGAAATTGGACCTTTCTCTAGTTCTTTAAGTTTCTCGGCACTCATGCCAGAAGGTAGTTGTGATTCAAAATCAATAGTACGTTTAGATTTAGATGTAACTGTTGCTTTAGTAGTAGCAGTGCCCCATTTGTTAGTGGCTCTACAAATGTATTCTCCAGCGTCCCTAGTGTATGTATAATCAATATCAAGAGAGATAAAACCGAAATCGTTTATTTGATGGACACGTGATCCAGTTGCAAAGGGTCTTCCATTGTGGAACCATTCGATACGCATTGATGGATCGTTTGTAGGTTCGACGCGGCAGTCGAAGTGAACAGGACTACCTTCAGAAACATCAATGTTGTCCTTGATTTCAACAATAAATTTAGGGGGATTTGGTTCTTCATCGTCTATGTGAATTTCTTCTCTTTTATACAGATTCTCTTCAAGTTTTTGTATGCTTTCTGTGCCACTACGGAAATTGCTAGGTAATTGAGGTTCAAGGATAATTCCTTGTCGTCCTTTAACCTGGAGCTTGCATGAAACTGTTGCTTCACCATGTTTGTTTGTAGCCTTGCAAGTATAAAGACCTGAGTCTCTTTGGTACACACCAGATACTTCTAGAATGACAAAACCGAAATCGTTTATTGTTTTAATTCTAGAACCAGCCCAGAGTGGTTTTCCATTATGGAACCACTCTACGCGCATACTAGGATCATTAACTGGTTGTAACCTGCACTCGAAGTGAGCTAGCGAATTCTCTGTTAGAACCAAATCTGATGGACTTGTAATAAATTCTGGTGGTTTTCCAGTATCATCATCTGGAGTTAGCTGTGAGTGAACTACACCCAAGCCTTCCAGTTCAGCAATTTTGTCGATGGTTCCCTCCATACCTTTGGGAAGTTGAGACTCAAGGATAATACTTCTTTTACCTTGTACTTTCATAGAAGCAGTTGTAACAGCTTCACCGTATTCATTGAAAGCTCTGCATGAGTACTCTCCAGAATCTTCTGGGTAGACTGGTGAAATCTCCAAGATAACAAAGCCAAAGTCGCAGAATGTTCGGAATCTTGAACCTGTTCTAAGTGGTTTACCATTCCAATACCACTCTACTGTGAGTTTGGGATCATCTGTTGGAACGAGTCTTGCCTCAAAATGAGCATTTTCTCCTTCACGTAAGTTGTCAACGTTTGATAGTGGTACAGTAAAGACAGGAGCTTTTCCTTTTTCTTCAACTATGTTTTCATCTCGGTGGCGGATAAGAGATTCTTCTAAGGTCTGAATCTTTTCGAGACCGCCTTCCATGCCCTATAAAAACAATTAATCTTTACACTTTTAATGAAAAATATGGTAAAACTGTGGTGCAGCAATAATAAATAGTGATAAAAACACAAAATTGTGGCAGCAAATCGATATTATGTGGAAGGAGAATTAAGAAGCCGAAAATAATAGGCGCATTAATATTGAAGATTGTAAAAAAAAACTCAAAAATTGATATTGGTATTTCTGCCATAAAAGGCCAAACTTACCCGCGGTAGTTGCGAGTCCAGGATTAAATTAGCCTTCGATACACATTTCAAGGTTGCTTTAGTTGAATCTTGACCATACTTGTTAAAAGCCCTGCATTCATATACACCAGAATTTTCTTCGTAACAGTAAAGGATGTCCAAAATTACAATTCCAAAGTCATGGAAAGTACGATATCTGTGGCCATGTGGAAGCTTCTTGTCATTGTAGTACCATTCTACCACAAGATCAGGATCAGTAACTGGGGTGAGACGAGCTTCAAAGTGAGCACTTTGTCCTTCAACCAGTTTTGTAACATCTTGAATTTGAGTAATAAATTTAGGTGGTTCTGCAACAGGTGTTGCTGGTGCTTGAGCTTGCTGATGCTGTAAGCTTTCAAGTTCTCTGATTTTGGCAAGCGATTCGGGTTGTAAACTCTCTGAGAATACACCGCCTCTACCATGTGCGGAAATAGTAGCTTTTGTGTAATCCTCACCATATTTGTTGCTGGCTTTACACACGTATTCACCAGAATCGTGGTTTTGGATGTAAGAAATGTCCAAAAGTACAAAACCAAAGTCAGATACAGACTTTATACGAGATGACTGTAATATTGCCCTGCCATTGTGGAACCATTCCACTTTAAGATCAGGATCGTTGACTGGTACCAATGTGCATTCAAAATGAGCTGATTGTCCATCTTTAAGACCAACAATATCCTTGATTTGTGTAGTAAACTTGGGTTTCTGTCCAGAGTATCTCTCGACACATTTGAGTTCAAAGGTTTGTTCAGCTTCTCCCCACTTGTTCTTTGCTTTGCAAGTGTATGTGCCAGAGTCTTCTATCTTGGTGCCCAAAACTTCAAGTACAACCATACCAAACGCGTGAACTGTTCTAAATCTGTGGGAGGCTTCAATGTGTTTACCATTGTAGAACCATTCTACTGTCATCGTCTGGTCGCCAATTGGAGTAAGGCCTGCTTCAAAGTGAGCTATTTCACCTTCGCTCAAGTTTGTAAGGCTGGCGAATTCTGAAGTAAATACTGGAGCATGACCTTCATCGTATTCAGTTTTCGGTGCCTCTCCTCTGTGTAATGATTCTTCTAGGTCTTGGATTTTACCAAGACCTTCTTGTCCCTTGGGATGTTGTGTACGTTCAATTAAATTGGCTTTGCTTGTGCAGTATATAGTGGTAGAAGTGAAGGCTTCTCCTGATTTGTTAGACGCCTTGCAAGTATAGATACCTTGGTCTCTTTCGTAAACATCCGTCAAATCCAGGGTTACAAATCCAAAATCGCTAGTGAACTTAAATCTAGATCCATGGTCTATTGACTTACCATTGAAGAACCATTCTATCTTGAGGTTAGGATCTTCCTTAGGAATTACCATACCTTCCAAGTGTAAGGGTTGACCCTCAGCGAGATGGAATTCTGGATTAAGTGGTTGGGTCCATACCGGTTTAGGAAATTGTGCATCAGGTGCGGCATCTTTTGGTTTGTACTTGGAAAGGAAAGCCTCCTCTACATCTTGTACTGCTTCCAAGCCAGCTTTTCCCTGTGGATGCTGAGTATCCCTGTAAATGCTCTGCTTGCTTGTACAACGAAGCGATCCAGATGTAGTTGCAGAACCTTTGCTGTTTGTGGCTTTGCAGGTATATATTCCAGAATTTTCTTCATAGGCATGCACAATATCTAAAGCTACGTAACCAAAATCGTATGTTGATTTATATTTGGCACCGCTTGGAAGTGGTTTTCCATTGATAAACCACTCTATTTTTAGGGTAGGGTCCTTAGAGGGTTCTACATTACATTCAAAGTGTACGTTATCACCTTCCGTACATTCGACATTATTGAGATGTGTAATAAAGACGGGTAATTCATAAGTAGGTTCGGGCATATCAGTACGAACCTCTGCTGGTTTTTCCAATGCTTCCAATTTAGGAATAGCGTCAGGATGTAAAGTCTGTCCAAGAAGCCAATGTCGGTCTTCAATCTTAAGCGAGCAAGTTGATATCGCTTCGCCAAGCAAATTAGTGGCTTTGCAAGTATATATTGCCGAATCGTCGTCCCTTAGGCCATTAATTGAAAGTGTTACTAAGCCGAAATCAAAAGTACTTCGTAAACGAGTTCCAGTAGTGAGAGAGACCCCATTTTTGAACCATTCAATGCGTAAGTTTGGATCGGTTCTTGGTTCAACTTGTGCCTCTAAATATACATGTTGGCCTTCAATTAGCTTATCGTAGCTCTTCAGGTGGGTTGTAAATACTGGTGGCTGCTGAGGAGCGGTTTCAATGAACATTTCAGGAACTTTGTTCATCTCAGCTTCTTTAAGTTGTATTTGTTGCCAGGCTTCTGGATGGAGCGCGTCACCAACAATGTTTGATTTTGATTTAACCTTCATCGAGATGGATGATACTGCTTCACCAGATTTGTTAATTGCTTTGCACATATAAACCCCAGAATCATTAGTAGTAGTGGACATAATATCAAGAGTAACAAAGCCAAAATCATGAGTAACTTTGAACCTAGATCCAAGGTTGAGCTCCACACCGTTAACGTACCATTCAAATCGTAGACTGGAGTCACCCACAGGGACAACCCTTGCTTCAAAGTGAGCATGTTGACCTTCCCATAATTCTGAGGGTCCAGTGAGCAATTGAGTGAATATTGGTTTTTCGAATATACGCTCAGGTTCTTCGGCTCGAGGAGCAAGTGGTTGTTCAAGCTGTTGTATTTTGCGTTGAGCTTCTGGGTGTTGTGTATCCAGTTGAATGCTGGCTTTGGCTGTAAAAAACAAATATTGTTAGTAAGATCGTTTTTATATTTTAAATATAAACACTTACTTCTAATTTTCATAGATGCAGTCGTAACAGCTTCTCCAAGTGGATTAGAAGCTCTGCACATATATACACCTTCGTCTTCTTCTCTGATATGTTTGATATCAAGAGAGACGAAACCAAAATCGTGCACTTTTGTAATACGAGAGCTGTCTTCCAACGGTTTTTCATTTCTAAACCATTCTACTTTCAGTGACGAATCATTAACTGGAATTAAGCGACATTCAAAGTGAGCAGTTTCACCTTCTTGAATATAATCGATATTTTGTAATGGTTGAGTAAAAACTGGTCTTTGTCTTGTTACTGCATCTTCGATTTCAGGGCGTTTAAATGGTGTTTGTTCTTCAAGTTTTCTAATTTTTTCTAAACCTTCTGGTCTTTGAGATTCTGAGATTATATTACCTTTAGCGATTACATTTAAGTTTATTGAAGATACGCATTGACCAAGGTTATTAATGGCTTTAACGGAGTATTCACCAGCGTCTTCTGGTACAGCATGTCCAATATCTAAAGCAACATACCCAAAGTCGAACGTAATGTGGAATCTATTTGCGGAAGGCAATGGCTTGCCATTATGATAAAATTCGATTCTTAGATTAGCGTCATGGATTGGTTCAATCTGAGCCTCAAAGTGGGCAGTTTGTCCTTCATATATTTCGGTTGTTCCACGTAATTCTGTAACAAATCTAGGAGGAGTGGGCACAGGTTCTTCCACTTCTAGACGAGCAGGGTGACCTTGAGCTTCAAGCTCGCGAATCTTTTCAAGACCTTCAGGGTGGTGTGTATCAAGTAAAATGCTCTTTCTACCACCAACTTTGATTGTACAAGTATTTACAGCTTCGCCCACAAGATTGGTAGCCTTGCACATATAAGTACCGCTGTCTTCTGGGTAGGTATAGAGAACGTCAAGAGCGACATAACCAAAGTCATGAGTTGTTCTAAATCTGTGACCAGCGCGAAGTTTAACGCCGTTAACAAACCATTCTATTTTCAAGTTTGCATCGTTAATTGGTTCTACTCTGCATTCAAGATGAGCATGTTCTCCTTCCTTTAGGTTATCTAAGCTAGTCAGTGGGGTTAAGAAAATCGGACGTTGAGGTACTGTTTCAGTCTCCTCTTTCTTTGGTCTTTCGTAGTTTTCTAAGTCACGGATTTTCTTCAAGCGCTGTTCATCGAGAGTATCAAGGTATAATCCTGATTTGCCGACCACGGATACAGCAGCAGTTGTAACAGCTTCTCCTACGGCGTTTCTTGCACGGCACATGTAGGTACCAGAATCTTCAGCATAAGCATACAAAATGTCAAGAGCAACATATCCAAAATCATAGGTAGTTTTGAAGCGATGTCCTGTCTGTATTGGCCTACCGTTGCAGAACCACTCAACTCTCATGGTTGGATCATTAACTGGTGTAAGTGTTGCTTCCAGATGGGCGCTAGCACCTTCTGTTAGGTTTTCTATGGTCTTTAAACCACGTCCAAATTGTGGTTTTTCAAGAATAACTGCATCATCAGAAACAACACGTTTGTACCTAGATTCGTCTTCTAAGTGTTGAATCTTCTGAAGAGCTCCTGCGTGTTGGGTATCACGGATAATGGACGATTTTGCTGAAAGAACAGACAATATCAATATAACACAATTTAATTAATTTACTTATCTACTCAGGAATTAATATAAATATTTTAAGGTTACATTGAAACATGTTTCAACAAAAGGAACGAAAAAAGAGCTACAAAGTGCTCGATAGTGTAGAACTGCAAAATTGAATATTACCCTAAACAGCCGAAACTTTAAACATGTTTATGTTTACGTACCTTGAGGGTATTATTACGGATGATAGTTAATGTAGAAGAGAACCAAGAAGAGAGATCAAAATGGCAATGCAGTCATTTGACAGACATGATAAATACCTTTTTTTTAACTAATAAACGTTAGAGCTTGTGCCTCCGTAGGATGTTATAATGCCTAGTGGAGGGAGCTGAATTTTTGGTAAGCAACGAGAATAGAAGTTTTGGAAAAGTCATTCTAAAGTAACAAAGAGACGAATAAAGCAGATAACAAAACTTGCGGGACATATTTTAAGGCATAACTTATATATATATATATATATATATATATATATATATATATATATATATATATATATATATATATATATATATATATATATATATATGATATTTAAAGGGCCTAACCTTGAAAAAAGAGAAGAGGTAGCCCGAGTGAAAGCTTTCTGAGAAATGTTCTGCAATTAATAAAATAGGAAAACTAAAACAAAATGGAAATGACTGCTTAAGACGGGAGTTTACGGTTGCGACGACAGGGCAACATCGGTTGTGAGGAAGGCTTGCTTGCTTTAATATAAAAGATGATTTAAAAATAGAAACTTCGTCCCAACAACCGTATTTTTTTTTGGTATTTTACGCCTCTATTGTTATTATATATGATGAAAAAAAAATGATAAAAAAAATAAATAATTAGTCAATGTATTACGAAAACGTTGAAAAATGCAGTTTATAATAATTGTAAATTGATAAACTAGACTTTTCTCCTCATATAGTTTCCTCCATATCAGTTTCTACGGACTGTAGGAGGTTTATATACTTTTACCAGGTATTATCTACAGTAATTTGTGATTTTAGTGAGATACCTACATTTAACATTTGTGACTACAGAAGACTGGGCTTGTCCTAGGAGATTTGTAACTTTGCATGTGTATTCGCCAGAGTCTTCGGCATAAACAGTTAGTACGTCAAGACTGGCAAAGCCGAAGTCATATGCTGTACGGAATCTGTGACCAGTAGACAATGGTTTTCCATTATGGAACCATTCCACTTTAAGATTTGAATCAGGATATGGCTCTATACGACATTCGTAATGAGCACTCTGGCCTTCAACTAATTCACTTGGTCCGTTGAGTTGTGTGATAAATCGTGGAGCTTGCGTAACTTGGATATCTTCTTCTTCACGGCGCTGATATTTTGAAGCATCTTCCAGTTGGCGAAGTTTCTGTAGAGCACCCTCGTGCTGACTTTCAAGTTGAAGAGATGCT
Organism: Tillus elongatus; assembly: GCA_964006375.1. Taxonomy (NCBI): domain Eukaryota; kingdom Metazoa; phylum Arthropoda; class Insecta; order Coleoptera; family Cleridae; genus Tillus; species Tillus elongatus. Next base: position 179,681,417 of record OZ023263.1, read on the forward strand.
TTAGCTGTAAAATGATTAATGACGTTTATTTATGACTGTGCAAACCCCGTGGGAATTACATAAATATTTTATATTATATCAGAAACTCACATTGTACATATAATGTTGCAGTTGTGACTGCTTCACCTAAATCGTTGACAGCTCTGCAAGTGTAGCTTCCTGAATCTTCTGGATTGACGTACTTCATATTCAATGCAACATAGCCGAAGTCATGCATTGTTGTTATACGATTTGCTGCAACAAATGTTGATTTTAACACATTGATCAAACTATCATAATACATTCAACTATAATTGAATATACACTTTATGCACGAGTATGCAAATAAAATCCGATAACAAACTGAGCTTAATTTAAGGAGATAATACATTTTAATGCCATGTTATGACTACAAATAGTTACTTAATGTAATAAAGATTTTATACTTACAGGCCTCAATTGGAACACCATTTCTGAGCCATTCCACTTTAAGCCTGCTATCGCCGACTGGAATGAGCCTAGCTTCAAAGTGAGAAGCTTGACTTTCTGCGACTCGTACATCTTTGATTGGTAAAGTGAATACAGGTGCTTGAGAGATAGTTTCTTCCTGAACTGTCTGTTTTTGATATCTAGAAGCATCTTCCAATTGTTGAATATGTTCAAGGGCAGTTTCATGTACGGTATCAGAGTAGATTGATTTCTTGGATTGTACTGAGCAAACAGCTGATGTCACAGCTTCACCCAAAATGTTTGTAGCTTTGCATGTATAAGTACCAGAATCTTCTGGATATGCGTAGAGAATGTCAAGAGCAACAAACCCAAAGTTGTTAGTTTCGGTAAATCTAGATCCAGATTTCAGCGGTTGCCCATTGTGGAACCATTCTACTTTCATTGTTGCATCTGATACAGGAATCAAGCGACATTCAAAGTGGGCTCTTTGGCCTTCTTTAATGACAATATTTTTCAAGGAAGATGTAAATACTGGGGCTTGTGTTGTGGTTTCCTCTACATCCTCAGTTCTTTGATATCTAGAGCGATCCTCTAAATGTTGAATCTGCTGAAGACCTTGCTCATTTTGAGTTGCAGTGATGATTTGTCCAGATTGTCTGACTCTTAAAACACAGTTTGTTTCATCTACTCCAATCATATTAGTGGCTCTACATGTGTACGTTGCAGAATCTTCTGCAATTAGGTCAACAATATCAAGGGCAACGTATCCAAAATCGTGAATAGGGCGGAAACGGTGACCCACTGTAATTGGCTTGCCATTCTTATACCATTCAACTTTAAGGTTGGGATCAGTCACCGGCTCCAGTTTGCATTCAAAGTGGGCGTGTTTGCCTTCAGTCATATTCTCTAAGCTTTTTGGTTTTGTAACAAATCTGGGCTTAACAATTACTTGTTCGTCCACGAATTCTGTTCGCTTATATCTTGAAGCATCCTCTAGATACTGAATCTTTTCTAACCCAGCAGGATGTTGAGTGTCAAGAAGAAGATCTTTCTTTGCTATAACCCGTACAGCGCATGAAGTTACAGCCTCGCCAAGTTGATTTCTGGCTTGGCAAGTATAAACTCCCGAATCGCTTGGGTACACGCTGAGCAAATCAAGTGCTACGTAATCAAAGTCATATGCTGGTCTAAATCGGTGGCCGGTTTTGATAGGAATTCCGTTAACAAACCAATCTACTTTCATACTTGAGTCTCCAACTGGTTGTAAGCGGCATTCCATGTGGACGTTTGTTCCTTCAACAGTTTCTATATTATGCAGAGACTTGGTGAACTGAGGAGCTGACATCACTGTTACATCTTCATCTACGTGTTTTCGGTAACGAGACGCATCTTCAAGCATTTGTATTTGCTCCAAGGATTGTTCATGCTGAGTATCAGTTAGGATGTCAGATTTAGCAATTACTCGGACACAGGCTGAGGTATGAGCTGTCCCTAAATGATTGACAGCCCTTACCGTATATTCTCCAGAATCTGCGGCAGTTGTATGAATGATGTCCAGGGCAACGAAGCCAAAATCGTTGTATGTTCTAAATCTAGAACCTACTGTTACAGGTCTTCCATTGCAGTACCACTCTACCCTCATAGTGGGGTCACCCATAGGTTCTAAGCGACATTCAAGATGGACGTTACGTCCTTCTGACACAGGCTGTGGATCTGAGAGTGGTACTACAAATATGGGTTTCGATTTAGAAATTTCTTCAATTTCATAGTGAGGTTCTACAAATTTGGATTCTTCCAAACGTTGTGTCTTATCGTATGCTGAGCGGTGCATGCTTCTGGTATCGATGCTGACACGAGCTAAAATAGATAAAGATAGTTAAATTTTTACATGAATTGGTTGACATTAAGACAGATAATTCACCTAAAGCTAACTTTCAAAGAATTAAAGTCTCTTCTGTAAAACTATATCATACAAATGCAAAGTTATCTTATTATTGTTAATATAATGTACTAAATTTAATGTTAACTTTTCTTGAGCATTGCTAATTATACTCACTTTCTACTACCATACTCGCAGACAATTGTGCTTCACCTAGAGCATTTCTTGCGACAACAGTGTAGGTACCAGCATCTTCTTCGCGTACACTTAGAATGTCAAGTGCTACATAACCAAAATCGTGATAAGTTTGAATTCTGTTTGCAGTCTGAATTGGTTTTCCGTTAAAATACCATTCGGTTTTTAAAGTTAAGTCGTTTTGTGGTTCTACGCGAGCTTCAAAATGCGCTCTTTGTCCTTCAACAATTTTATTAGTTCCTTTAAGTGGTCCCAGAAACCTTGGTTTTTGTGTAACAGTAACCTCTTCCTTCTCTTTACGGTTATAACGGCTACTGTCTTCTAAATATTGTATCTTTTCTAATCCGCCTGGATGCTGTGAATCAAAAACAATATCTTTTTTACTGACAACACTAAGTTGAGCAGTGGTTGTAGCTTGCCCTAAGGCATTATAGGCACGGCATGTGTAGTTACCAACATCGTGAACAGTTACGTCTTTGATTGTTAAAGCAACGTAACCAAAGTTGAAGAAACTTGTGATTCTCGAGCTTGCCTCAACAGTTCTGCCATCTTTGAGCCATTCTACTTTTAATGTAGAGTCTCCTACTGGCTCTAGTCTAGCTTCAAAGTGTGCGAACCCACCTTCGCGAACACCGACTTGATCTTTGATCGGTGTTTTGAACTCAGGTGGTTGGGAACTTTCCGGAGTCTCCAGTACGTATTTTTGGTGTTGCTGTTGTTGCCAGGCTTCTAACTCTTCAACTTTCTCTATATATCTCTGTTGTTCGGGAATTCCCAGGTCGGTAGTGACAGTGGATCGTGCATATACGCTAAGTGATGCTGTACTAATGGCTTCTCCTAAGTGGTTAACAGCCCGCACAGTATAAGAACCTGCATCTTCGGCCCGTAGGTGCATGATATTGAGAGAAACGTAACCGAAGTTGAAGATGGTAGTGATTCTTGAACTGGCAGTGATCGGTCGCCCATCTTTGTACCACTCCACTTTCATCGTGGGGTCGCTAACAGGTGTTAGTTGAGCCTCGAAGTGGGCATTTCGTCCTTCCTGTAGCTCACCAAGGTGTTGGAGTGGACGGATGAAGTGTGGCTTTTGGTTTGTTTTTTCCTCGATACTTTCCTGTCTTTGGTATTTTGAGTAATCCTCTAAATGTTGAATGTATTGTAAGCTATCTGGATGTTGACTAGTCTGTTCTATGGAGGCACGCTGGTTTACACTTAGCATTGCACGGGATTCAACACATCCGGTTGAGCTGGTGACACGACATACGTATTCACCACTGTCACTCATAATTATGCTGATTAAGTCCAGCGCGATAAATCCAAAACGGAATATCGCAGTTGCACGGGAACCTAAAAGAAGTACATAAATATGTATTAATCATATGTCAATAAATAATTTAATACATTTTAACGATATTTAATGTTGCAGTTTAACAAAATTATCACAACTGAGCATAAGACATACTAATAAACGTTATCTATATAATATATGCTGATGTACTTTAATATTTAAATACAGTAACGTTTGTATCACTCATTGATAGTGGTCGTGGGACTAAAACACTTCTTGATAGACATTTTTAGATAATGTGTGTTTGATGATGATGACACTGATTTTAATGCCGTTATTAAATTGATACAGTGTTAGTTTATAACTTAGAATGACTTCAGTTTATAAAATTGAGCTATTTTAAAAATTCTCGAACACGTCATTTAGTATTCCAAGTTGCGGTCTTTGGTTAAAAAATTTTACACAGTGTGTCTCAAATTTGAAAAATTTTTTCATCGATAATTTTTTTAAATGACAACTTAAAGTCTTAGAATTATTTTTAAAGTACATGCCAATTTATACAAAACCGCCAAATTTCAGATTTTTTGATAAAGATCGTTATGAAAGTGTAGCAAACAATTTTTTTGTCGCCCCAACATTAAAAATAATCCAGCACACATAGGTCAGTCAAATTAGGGTCTATAATATGTGTCTCTTGGAAATAAGTGTTGCAAAGCTAATAATTGTTTTGATCGGTTCGTTTGACGTCAAATAGAAGTATACTAGGTTTGCACGGCACGTAAACTGCAGCTTGAGCCGGGGGGTCCAAAAAACCGCGAAATTTTCGGACGTTTTTTAATTTTTTGCCTATAACTTCGACACAGGGCGTTGTAGCAAATACTTCATTATTACAAAAATTAAAGACCATTAAATTTTCCGTCGAATAGGTATGCACTTATAGAATTCGGTGGAGTAGTATGGCTCAATACGACGGTCTAAAAATGGTGATTTTTACCAACTTTTCTGGAAAACGCATTATTGTGACTTTCCATCGTCCATCACACGGAAACGACCATTCTAAATTAAAAAAAAAAACGTGTAAAATTAAGGTTGTAGAGCATCAAATTGTGTGTTCAAGGAGTACCCTGAACTTTGTGTTTGGTCAAGTACATACCGGAAAATTTCACATTTTCCGAAACATGTCATATGCTAAGGCTAGATGCATTCTCACAACAATTAGAACCGTGGACCTGTTTCGCTCTAATTAGAGATCGTCAGTTGGGCATACTAATTGTAGTGAAAATACACCTATAAAGTAATACGGCTATGGTAGCCAGCCTTCCAACACTAAGTGAGTGGTGAGACACGAAGCAACGTGCCGCCACTTAGTTGCGGAACCAAGTAGTATGTTGTCACGCCAGCTCCAAATAATACAAAGTGTTAAACAATAGAGACTGTATACAACCAACTAACAATTTAGTAAATTATCAGTCCTGACCCATTTCTACCCTAATATAGGGACAAAGTATGTAAGGCTAGATGCATTTTCACAACAATTAGAACCGAAGACCGGTTTCGCTCTAATTAGAGTTCGTCAGTACGGCATACTAAATGTAGCGAAAAGTTGTGGTAGAAACGGGCTAGGGCTGACAATGTACTAAAATGTTGGTTGGTTGTATACAGTCTCTATTTTATAACATTTTTTGTTATTTGGAGCTGGCGTGACAGCATACTACTTGGTTCCGTTACTAGGTGACGGCACGATAGTTCGTGTATCACCACTCAGTGCTGAAAGGCTGGCTACCAGAGCCGTATTACTTTATATGTGTGTTTTCGTTACAATTAATATGCCGTACTGATGAGCTCTAGTTAGAGCAAACCGGCCTACGGTTCTAATTGTTGTGAGAATGCATCTAGCCTTACATACTTTGTCCCTATATTAGGGTAGAAATGGGCCAGAGCTGACAATTTACTAAATTGCTAGTTGGTTGTATACAGTCTATTTTTTAACACGTTGTGCTATTTGGAGCTGGCGTGACAACATACTACTTGGTTCCGTTACTAGGTGGCGGCACGATGCTTCGTGTATCACCACTCAGTGCTGGAAGGCTGGCTACCAGAGCCGTATTACTTTATATGTGTATTTTCGTTACAATTAATATGCCGTACTGATGAGCTCTAATTAGAGCGAAACCGGTCTACGGTTCTAATTGTTGTGAGAATGCATCTAACCTTACATACTTTGTCCCTATATTAGGGTAGAAATGGGTCGGGGCTGACAATTTACTAAATTGTTAATTGGTTGTATACAGTTTATTTTTTAACATTTTGTGTTATTTGGAGCTGGCGTGACAACACACTACTTGGTTCCGCAACTAGGTGGCGGCACGTTGCTTCGTGTCTCACCACTCACTTATTGTCATTTGCGGTTCAGTGCACAAGAAAGGGACACTAGAGGTTCAATTCTACATCTTCATGAAATAACTTAAGAATTGAGTATGAAATAATCGGGTCACCTTCTACATTAATAACGTGAGACTTGGTCAGCAGACCCACCACGTGGAGGAAGACTAGCGTCTGGAGACAGACTTTGAGCAACACAGCGCGATCTTTTTCGAGTACTGTACACGAGTTATATATCCCGTCTGATTCGCAAATTAAATGTGAAGTAGAGGTTATGCACGCACTTGCTTTGTTTATTTATGTATTCTGAACCGAAAGTGCTTTTATTTATAAAATATATTTTTCCTGCCAAATTAAAAGTGTAACCAAGCAGCGTCTTTATAAATATTATACTTTTTATTTTTTGTATAATAGACAATAGTTGTTCTCAGAAAATTACATTCATGTCGCCTAATTATATCGCATAGTAAACAGAGTTTGCCCAAATTCAGCATATAATACCTAAAAAAACTCTAAAGTACAAACAAAACTACATTTCACAATTCGTATTTTCGGCACATAGATCGGCAGCACTCGTTAAAGATCGTTGGGTTGTTCTTATTCGATCCCCGACAAATTGCCAACCAACGACGACTCAGTTTTTACGAAGAGCCTTGGACAGACGTGGGCGACTACGGGCCCTCGACTTCAAAGCGCTTGTGTATGAATACATTTCATGATTGTGGCGTAAGAATATTTCATATGATTAATAAACTTGATTAGTTCATACTAATTTTAATTGTACATGCGTTTTAATTCAGAATAGCAATTCTTAAGTTATTTCATGAAGATGTAATAGAGTTGGAACTTGAGAGTGTTTTTCTCAGGCACTGAACAGCATATGACAAGCTTCGGAAAATTTCAAAATTTTCAGTACAAACTTGACTAAAATCAAAACTTCTGGTACTCGTTGAACACACAATTTAATGCTCTACAACTTAAATTCCTCTCGTTTATTCATTTAGAATGGTCGTTTCCGCGTGACGGAGATTCAACGTAACTATAATGCGTTTTTCAGAAAAGTTGGTAAAAATCACCGTTTCTGGACCGGCGATTTCAACCATACTACTCGACTGAACTGAAGAAGTAGGGTACTCATTGGACGCAGAATTTAATGCGCTTTAATTTTTGGAATACTAAAGTATTCGCCAAAGTACACAGTTACAAAGCTACAGGCAAAAAACTGAAAAAAGTAAGAAAATTTCGCGGTTTATTGAAGTTCTTGACTTGAGCGGCGGTCAAGTGACCGTGGAAACTTAGGATACTTCTACTTGGGGACCGCCCAGTGGACCGATCAAAAGCAATAATTAGTTTTCCAACACTCATTTACAAGACCGACCCCCTATTTGACTGGCCTAAGAAGGCAAGTTAGTGATAAGTTCTCCCTAACATTTTTTCCCAATAATGTCTTACTTAATCAATGTCACAAAATAGAAAATTTAAAGACGATTTGATACCGAGATAGAAAACAAGAACACAAAATGAAGTTACACATCTATTCAGACAGAAATATCCTGACTTGTCACCCCTATCGCAAGGTACTGCCAGCAAGACTGATCAACAGCTTCTAGTTAAGGAGTACTTAAAAACCGGTACCGACTCATCTGGTACTCTCAACGTAGAATGTAATATCAGTCGCTGAAGAAAACCCTAATATATCTACCAGACTGGTAGCTAGATTACAAGAAATTAGTCACCTTCAATAATAAAATTCTCATAGTTCACAAATTTCATCCCTACAAACTAACACTCGTCCACTGGAATTCTAATTAAAGGAATATAAATAAATAATTGATGATTCTGCAAAAATATGTTTTTGTATAATTAAAACATTTTGCTATACATATTTATATTGATCAGGTTTTCATGATAATTGACTTTCTAATTTAAATTTGGATATATTGTTTGATATGTTTTTAGATATACTTTAGAGGTTTCAATATAGGAAAGAAGTAATCAAGTTGTTCTCTAATACAACAACACAATCTTAGGAGCTCATTTATATATCAGCTTTGATACTTTTTACAGACAATGTGAAGGCATTGCATCTTTTGGCACAACAATCAAGTTAATGATGTCTTAGAGACACATAGGCCTCGCCTTTCATGCACAATTTTTTGAAGAAAATTTATACGATAGGGGTTGTGGTTATTTTATGTGGTGTTATGCTTACTATTTTGATTTAAATAAATGATACTTACTAGCTTCCAAGGCTCTTCCATTGACGAACCATTCCACACGCATAGTGGGGTCGCCAACAGGTTCAATCCTGGCTTCGAAGTGTACTCTTCCACCTTCAAAGACGACGGCATCCCTAAGTGGGATAATAAATTGTGGAGGTGGATATATACGGTCTTCCTCAGATGGAGGTTCATATGGGCGCGCGCGCTCGATATGCTTCAGATAAATCACTTCTGGGCCAGGTTCGGGTCTGTAAAAGAAAAAATGGTATAGTAATTTATACAGCTGAGCTACCAAGAAATATTGAAATGAAATCTGCTCAACTAGGAGATAGAATATTTAGAGCAAAAACAATTTTTTTTTGATATATGAACTCTAAACTTCTCAACACTTACACATTCAGTCCAACGCTACTTAATAACGCGAAAGCGTTCAAATTTTTTTTCTTGGTAACTCAAAAAAGTCGGAAATCACCTGTTTTAATTCTTCATCACAAAATCAACGTCCCTCAAGTGTTTTCTCATGTAAGGGAAAAGGTAATTGTCCGATGGAGCCCTAAATGAAAATCCAAAATTTTTCCGGAAAACCTGGTCCGATTTTGCTGGTTAACAAACTTATCGAAGTCAATTGCAAAAGGAAGGCAGCTGCCAAATTTAACAAAATCGCTGCATTATTTTTTGAATTATTGGTTTGATAGCCCTTTTGTTTTCCAGATATAGTGTAAAATTGTTTTTTAATTAATTTTTCAACTTTTATCGATAGGTCATTTAATTTTTTACAAAAAGTTTCTTCTGATTTGTTGTCGTACTGCTCATGATTTTTATACAAAAACCAAAAAAGATTTCGTGTTGATTTGGCATTTAGAGCATCCATGTTCTCTCGAGTAACAAATGAACACAACGAAACAATCGACTACATGCAGTCGGCTACATCAACAATCCCCTGGCAACTGTCAAAGTGATATTGAAAGAATTTATTTAAACTCGCTACGTTGCTAAGGAGATTTATTGCTTAATTTCTCGTTTGTTGCTTTTCAAAATGCCTTTCCCATTACACATTTTTTTCTACGATAATTCACTAAAATGTCGCCATCAGCTTTCTTGCAGTTGCCTGCGTCTTTGATTTTTTGGGTGGTGCAGAATTTTTGTGCAACTATTCTATTGACACATGTTTTGTTGGAGCATCCCAGTGAAACAGCCACGCTCCATCGCCCATTACAATTTTGAAAAAAAAATCTTGAACACAAGTAACAGCCATCAAGTTTTCTGCACAAATTTCTTTGCATGCACAATCTTTGTTCAGAAGTATGGATTCTCGAAATCCAGCGCGCCGACAATTTAGCATCTAGGTCGATAAATATAGTATGTCACAAAATTTAAGTTTTTGAGTAAAACTCAATAAACTGCTTTGATCTGGAACATTTTTGTTTCATTTAATCTTTTAGCTTTTGGCTCTGATTAAGAAGTTATATACAAATTTTTTCCTTAATCTTTCACTTGGAACTAAAAAAATTGTTTATGAGAAAAATGAAGTTCTACGTACATAACACCTTTCTCCGTCCGTGTTAAATTTAAAATGGATCAGGTTTGCATGGATGTAAGAGTCACGTAGGTATACTATCTGTTATTTACTATTAGGATAAAACAAAATTCAATTTATCATGTTGTTTTCTTATTTTTAGGCTTATTAATATTGCTTTCTATAACGTCTTCATAATACCATTTGTAATCCTCAGTAATAAATGGTATTTGATCTTTTAGATTTTCCAGCTTATCTAAAGCCGAATCACCTGTTTCCTGTGTCACCTTACTAGGTTTACATATAGTTCTGTTTATATATTGAATTTATTTTTTTATTTAAATCGAATTGTAGAAATAGTCACGCAAGTATATATTGTATAAATGAAAGTGAAATTCTTTCACTCTCTTCCCCTTTACAATATCGCAGAAATTGATTTTGTCACTTGAAGTTTTTTGCTTTTTTAAATAAATATAGGGTGGCGCATTGAAAACGAAACAGACCGATTTGCGTCCAGATTTTTTTTAAGAAACGCAGAAATACGTCAATTTTAATATCTAGGGGGACATGTTTTGACATAAAACTCAACTTTGTCACATCAACCCCTTAAGGGTGGTGATAACAACCTTTATATTTTAAATAGGGAACATGGGTCGAGTGTTACATCATTTGGAAGCTCTTTCTTTCCTGAATACAGCACACTAACTTTTTTGGAAGTTTTATCAACTCGTTTAACAATTATTCACAGTTGAAGATGCAAAAACGCATTTCACTCATTCCGATAAGAAATGTGCTGATAGTTAATGTTTTGTTGGTTTGTCAACAAAAAATGACTATCAGAACATTTCTTATCGGAATGAGAGAAATGCGGTTTGTTATTTAGGTTTATCGGTCGGTTTGATACTTGATAGTACTACCGAAAATTAATTTCACAATGGTGTATTCTGTAGAAGAAAGAGTTGAAATAATTACTCTTTTTTTCAAAAACGATGACTGTGCCAACCGTACCGCAAATTTGTTTAATGAACGACATCCGAACAGACATGTTAACAGAAAATACATTTTGGAGTTAGTTGCAAAGTTTCGACAAAGTGGTTAAGTAGCCAACAAAAAACGGGATCCTGAACGTGAATTTCCGGTTAGAAATGAGACTACTGAGATTGAGGTTTTAGGACTAATTGCTGCAGACCCAACTTTGAGCACGAGAAAATTGGCCAATGTTTCAAACATCAAAAGAAGAACTATTCAGAGAATATTGAAGCATCGTAAATTTCACCAGTATAAAATTCATCTTGTACAACAACTGAATGAAGATGATTTTGATCGGCGGCTGGAGTTTTGTGAAGTTATGACTGCACGAATAGCTGATAACGAGAACTTTCTGTTCAATATCTGTTTTTCAGACGAGTGTATGTTTTTATTAAACTCTACAGTCAATCGTCATAATTGTCGTTATTGGACAGATAATAATCCAATAAATTTTCACACTCAAACTCCACAGAAATTGAATGTATGGACTGGCATTTTTGGAGACCGTTTAATCGGACCAATTTTTCTTGATGACAATTTAAGTGGCGAAACGTATTTGGAGTTAGTAGAAGATATCGTTTACCCTCAACTAATTGATATTGTTGAAAATAATGATCGCTATCAAGAAAATCAATTAGTGTTTCAACAAGATGGAGCTCCTCCGCATTTTTCACAACGTGTTAGGGAGTTTTTGAACAGAGAGTTTCCAGAGCAATGGATTGGGCGTAGAGGTGCTATTGAGTGCCCCCCCCCCTCCAGATCACCGGATTTAACTCCTTTAGACTTATTTCAATGGGACCATTTAAAGAGTGGAATTTTCGCAACAGAACCGGAGTCTGGAAGAATTATGACGACGCATTGTTGAAGAATGCCGCCTAATAACTCCACAAATGCTCCAGAATGTCAGAGCTCGTTTTGAATAAAATTTGTACTTTTGTATGGAAGTTGGTGGTCAACAATTTGAAGACTTACCTAACTGAATAAACATTTTTGAACGTTTGGTTTTGTTTTTTAGTTTTTTTTTAACGAAAAATTGACTAATTAGTGAATTTCTTATCACAATGAATGAAATATGTTATTGCAACTCCAACTGTGAACAATTTTTAAACGAGTTGATAAAACTTCCAAAAAACTTAGTGTGCTGAATTCAGAAAAGAAAGAGCTTTCAAACGATGTAACACTCAACCAATGTTCCCTATTTAAAATGTAAGGGTTGTTATCACCACCCTTAAGGGGTTGATGTGACAAAGTTGAGTTTTATGTCAAAACATGTCCCCCTCAATATTAAAATTGACGTGTTTCAGCGTTCCTTTAAAAACAATTCTCTGGATGCAAATCGGTCTGTTTCGTTTTCAATGCGCCACCCTATATAATCTTATATTCAGACAAATACTTTTTTGTGCTTGCCAACTTAATTCCCTCGCGATGTTGGTCAGGCATTTAGATTTTTTGATGCTTTATCATTACTTCCTTCATGCGTCCAAAGTCTCTATCTGAATCAAAATAAGCATGACCCAAATGAGGGCATTTGTGGTCAGTTGTTTAAAATTAAATCTTCACGCATTCCTGTTATTCCATTATGCAAAATTTGCCACACGAATGCCTGGCAGATTTCTATTTCATGGGCGATAATTGAAACTTTGATTAGCCAATCCTGTAACACTATTGTTTCCAATTTTCTGACGTTGTCCTCGGTCCTTGCTTCCATAGATTCATAGGGTCAGGTCACCTTGAATAGATTCTGTGCCTCATTTACTACTTTGACCAGAATTCTATTTGAAAATATAATGCATATTTTTCGTCAAATACATACGTCCGTGCATAATATATGGATGATTACCTTTAATTATTAAAAACGTTTTCACGATTTTGCTCTAGTTTTTAACCACCGACTGTCACACGTTTAGAGATTCACAAAAACTGCAAAAATGAATTGATTTACACACAAATTGGCAGATACTCGATAAAAAGCTGCAGCAACAGTATATGTCATGTTAACCTTCCAGCGTAATAAAGCTTATAGTTGGTCGTTAACCATCATTTGAGGTCTTTATGAAAGTATATAAACACAATGTTCAAGCCCAAATAAAATTATTGAACACGAAAACGTTGATGTCGAAAATTGAAACCTTTTTCTTTACTCTAAAGGTGTGTTAACTTTGAAGATATAACTAGTTTTTAAATATACTTACTCAGGTTCGATGACTTTAATAGGTCTCGGTAGATGTAGTCTCCTAGGTTCAGGAGGTGGGCCCTGTGGTGTCTCCACGAACAACCTGGCTCTAGTAGCGGTGGAACCAGCCACGTTTTGGGCGGTACACTGGTACCATGCCGCGTCCGACGCCTTGGCTCTAGGTATGTCCAGCGTGGAGGCCCCACCGTCTGTGCTGATGCGGACATCTAGGTTGCTACTTAAAGGCACTCCGTCCTTCTGCCAGGTAATACGGGGTATCGGAGTACCCACTGCCCTTGCGTTGAGCACCACAGGTTCACCTTCTCTTACGTTAACCGTGGTGAAGCGCTCCACAAATTTGGGTGCTACTACCTGAAAAGGAAAATGGAAATAATTGTTAAAGTTGGAATATTAAAAGAAAGTCTAACCGAAAAACGAACTTAATAAATAATGAGGAATAAGCTATAAACCTCAAAGCTATAACTATTAATATAGAAAGAAGACTTGTCAAGTGTGAAAATTATCAGATTTTCTTATGCGCCTAGGCTCATTCTAGCTTGAGATAGTTATATTTAATAAATAAAAAGTAATTATTCATTTTACATTTATGACAATTAGAGACAATTTTGACCAAGATAAAGTTATGTTAAAAAAAGTTGAGTTTTCCCGTATTATCAGCTGTTTTAAATCGGGATTTAAAGTTGCATGTTAATAAATGAACAATATCCAGTAAAGTAACTAAACTAAAAAAGAAACTAAAAACCTAGTTTGTAATTTACAAAAAAAATCATTCTGTCCAATTTGAGGCATTATGAATTTATAATTCCATAAATATTAATAATTTTTTAAATTCTTTTTAAGGTGAACCTGTTAATTGAATCCATTAATTTGAAATCGATTAATATTTTAAAAATTCGATACTTTCTGTTACTATGTGAAAAAAATGCTAATTTTAACTTGTTATTAAATATATATTCTTGTTATAGGTTCAAAAAGAACATAACTTTGAAAAGACGAACATATAAATGCCGGCTGATTTAAATATTCGATGCACTATTATTCCACTAGATTTAAATTGGGAATACATGTGACGTATTCCCTCTCCACTATCTGATTGGTCGAGATTTACTCGACAACCTATCTAAAATATAAACCTTGCTAAACGTCTAACAAACCAGATTGTGAAAAACCCTGTATATCAGAGTTTAGTGTTTCTAACAAATTTATTATATTTACCTGTTCTTTTTCTATCACATTCAAATTACACTGGAAAGATGTTTCTCCGGTTTTGTTCCTTGCTACACATGTAATAACTCCTGAATCGTCTCTACTGACAGTTGTAATCATCAAAGCATGATTTCCAGACTCGTTCACCAAGATCTTATGGTTGTGGTCATCAACGACTGGACGCCCATTGATGTACCATGTAACTTCAGGATATGGTCTGCCGGTGACTCGACAGTCAAATCGACTCATCTTTCCTTCTGTTACGTCTCTATCATGACATACTCTGACAAAATTTGGAGCTATTTGTTTCCCAGTGTCAGTATGTTCCACTTCAGTCTGTTGCTGTTTAAAAGAGGACTCATGAATTAAGCCTTCTTGCGTAGTGACCGGTTCTATAGCAAGGTAAGCTGAAGATACCACGCAACCTTGAGGGTTCTCGGCCAAAAGCGTGTAGTGACCCGAGTCTTCAGCGGTTGTTTGCTTTACGCGCAGGGAGGCGATATTATTTACAAAGGTAGTTTCAATTTTTTGTGAGCTAGTAACTCTTTGTCCATTCTTGAACCATGTGATCCTTGCTTTAGGATTTCCTGAGAGCTTAGCAGTGAACACTGCATCTGACCCTTCCAGTAACTTGGAATTGCGAGGTTTCTGTGAAATCTGTGGTTGGGCTGGTGGTCCAAGAGATCTTTCAACTGTTGTGGAGATTTGAGAGTCAGACTCGTTAATGGTCCTTCTGGTTATGGATTCTCTGAAGGATACTTCACGCAGCAGTCTATATTCAAATGTGTCGATTTTAAATTCTTCTTGGATAATTCCGTTAGAGTATGAAGTAGTAGATCTTTGTTCTACTCTAGTTTGCTGAAAGCCTCTGCTAGGGACCTGGGGCATTGGCATGCCTTCTGGTTGGATATATACAGAGCAAATGGCGGCACCATATTGGTTTTTGGCAGTGCAGACATATTCACCTTCATCGCCGGGACCTATCTGGTGAATCTGGAGAAATATATCTCCAGTCGATTCGTTATAGGATAATCTATGTTTATTCGAGTTAACTAGCGGTCTGTCTTTCCTGGCCCATGTGACTGTGGGTTGAGGCTTACCGGTTACCCGGCCCTCAAAGGAAGCAACACCTCCCTGGGCGAAGCGAGCATTACTGAACACTTTCTCGAACACTGGCGGTTGAGCGTTGGGACCAAATCCAATCTGCTGCAATTGCTGCTGATCGATTTGACCTCCATGCACTGCAAAGAAAATTAAAATTAAAATAAATCGACAAGGAAATTCAAATATCTGAATTAAGCAGAATAATACAGTGTAACGAAAAATGTTTGATTGCACACTATTTGGCGAGGAAGCATAATTTAAAATCCTTATTCTACATAATAATGACTTGTAAAATATAAAATGCCCATGGATTATTTATTTCAGTTTTTAAAAATCTTTCAATTTTGGTGTTCTAGACGCTTGAAAAGTGAAGTTTAAAAGTTAAAGTTATTAAAGAAGTACAGAATTATATATTATCTTCATTTTTATCAATATCTACATAAAGAAACGGTTTTAAGTATTATATGAAAAGGGTCAACGAATAGTAGAAAATAAATATATTAGAAAAACTAAATAGGTCAAATATTGCAGCCTCGGTAGCTTAGTAGTAAGAAAGTGAGTTAATCCATTGTGTTAAATGTTGGACGTTCCGCCCTTCGGAGGCGGTGTAAATATATTTAGTGTCGTATACCAGGCAATGTTAGGCACGAAAACTATCTCTGTTTTTCCTATATAAAGCAAAGGGCTTTATCAAAATTTTCAGTTTTCGTATATAAAGCAAAGGGCTTTATCAAAATTTTTAGGATGTTGAGGTGAAACTGCTCTCTGCGTCAGTGTGTGACCAAATTAGCGGAAATAGGCCGACGTTAAACAAACACATAAATCAGTTAACTGAATTGAAGACTAGTAGTTATTGCAAGCGATTAGATGATTCTGTATCTTCTTTTAAATAAAACTGACTGTTATACTGCAAATTTCAGTTTTATTTGATTTAGCATACATATCTAAAATTATGAATTCCGAAACAGGATGTAGTTATACATAAATTTTCAATGGTTTGTAGATCCCTCTTGCATCTCATATGCTGAAATGTCACCGGGAATTATATATAAACCTGGTGACTCAGGGAACCCACAGATGAGTAAAACGCATGTAGAATTTTCTTACTCTTATACTTAAACAGAAATTAAAAAAAATATATTTTTTCTAGGGCTTTTTAATCTCGAGCGAAAACAAATATGAAAACTGAAATATATCAAAAAACTTTTGAAAACAACGCTTTTATAAATGTACTAAAAAGAAGATAATCATTTTTTTCTGATTCTATATCCATATTTTAAAAAATGTATATAGATTAAAATCGTTCAGTGCGAAACGATGCTGTAGAGGTTGTTTCAATAGTTCTTGGGTAATATATAAACAAGGTCAGAAAAAATATGATTTTCTTTTTAGTACATTTATAAAAGTGTTGTTTTTTAGAGGTTTTTATATTATATTATATATATATATATATATATATATATATATATATATATATATATATATATATATATATATATATATATATATATATATATATATTCCAAAGTGTCTTTCTTTTATTAATGGCTTGGATGAAATCGTTAGCCAGGAAAATCAGACGGGGTTTTCCGGGAAAATTTTGAATTTTCTTTAAAAAAAAATTTTTCTCCAAAAATAACAAAGCTGTTTTAATGAAATTTACTACATTGGTTGCCTTGGGAAAGGCCTTACTACGTACCAAAATTCAACTTTCTAAGTTTATATGAAATTGAGTTATTCACATTTTAAATTTTCTTTCAATAAAATTTTTTTCTCCGAAAATTACAAAGCTGTTTTAATGAAATTAGGTGGATATCTTGTTTATATTTGGTTACCTGCGACTTTGACCTTTAAAAGCTTTATCTATGGCTAAAATCCTTTACATGTACTATTTTAAGATTTCTCGCATTGTAAACTGACGTCCAAACTGCGACACATTACATAGAGCAACACTTATAAGAAGTAACAATGGTTTTATATGTTGTGTATTGTGTGTTGCCTAAGATATCATACTAAGTTCAGCAGGTCCCGTTCCAACACTATAGGATTAAAAATGCATTGCCAAAAAAACACATTGCTTATCCTTTAACCAAAATATTAGTGAATTTTTATTGAAAAAAATTCAGTAATAGAGAGGTATCGATGGTGAGACTGCACGAATTTTTTCAAATGAGTGCGAATTAGGACCCGTATATATATATATATATATATATATATATATATATATATATATATATATATATATATATATATACATATATACATACATACATACATATATATATATATATATATATATATATATATATATATATATATATATATATATATATATATATATATCCATCCGATAACTCAAAAAATAATTAACCGATTTCGATGAAACTCGACAAGTGTCTTTCTTTTATTAATAGCTTGGATGAGTTCGTTATCAAGGAAAATCGCAAAGGCTTTTCCAGGAAAAAAAATTTCCCCGAAAATTTCAAAGCTGTTTTAATGAAATTTAAAGGGTATGTTGCCCTGGGAGAGACCTTACTACGTATCAAAATTAAACTTTCTAACTTTATAAAAAATTGAGATTCAAAATTTGATTTTTCTTTCGGAAAAATTTTTTTTTCCAAAAATACAAAGGTATTTAAATGAAATTTGGTGTATATGTTGCCTTAGGAAAGACATTACTAAATACCAAAATTAAACTTTCTAAGTTAAGGGAAAATTGAGTTATTCAAAATTGAAGCATTTAATAAAAATTCACTACCATAACGCACTTGCTGCGTCCCGAATTTTTTGAATATCCAATTATTATTTTAAGATTTGTTTAATTTTTAAATATAAATGTTAATCCATTGGAAATATCCTTAATGTAAGGAATCGACATGTAAAAATGTTTTATGTTCAGAACTCGAATTTATATGGGCGTTGTTTGTCAGATAAAATTGATAGTGTGCGTAGAGAGTGTCTTGTATTGTAATGGTAATTGTTTGAATAATTGTACAATAGCTTGTTATTGAATGTATGGGGATACAAGTGTTTACAAAAATATTATACAGTTTCCTAAAAAGTTTGTATTTAACGTAGACATTGTAATTTAAAATACGTTGGCCAAACAAAGTCCTTGTAGATATATTAACACCACACAAATTAAAACTGACCCCGGATATGGGTTCTATGTTTTTTTTTCAAATAGGGGTTCTAGGTCGCGCTCATTAATTTTTTTTTCAAAATTCAAAAGTCAGGATCTCCCCATTAGTGATTTTTTTCTTAGAAAATTCACCAAGAACTTGTGTTTTGTCTGAACATAATCTTGATACTGGCCATAATATAAATTTCAGTGATGTTTCTATTTCACATTCTCAAACCGTGAATAATAAAAGAAGGTGTTTAGAAGACTTTCAAATTACTTTTAACGAACATTAAATGAACACAGAGAAGGATAATAACTTTTTAAAACAGTAGCCCTATGCATATTTCCTTGGCAAAAACAAATTAAATTGCAGATTGACGCTTATCAACTTCAATTAAAACTTGACATCAGAATATTGTAAATGTTTGTAAATGTTATTTTTTAATTTTCCTAAGTTTTCAAATTCACTTAACGTTTATATTTTTCATATATAAATTGTAATTCTATCGATGGTGAGACTTTGCAAACAGTTTTTCAAATGAGCGCGAACTAGGACCCCTAGTTTCAATTTATATATATATATATATATATATATATATATATATATATATATATATATATATATATATATATATATATATATATATATACACATAAGTATATAAATATACATGTATTATATATATATATATATATATATATATATATATATATATATATATATATATATATATATATATATATATGTATATATATATATATATATATATATATATATATATATATATAATACATGTATATTTATATACTTATGTGTCACCACGATAACTCAAAGAACAATGAACTGATTTTAATGAAACTTAGCCCGCGTTTTCCTTTAGTACAAGGTTTGGACAAGCTTGTTATTTAGGAAAATCTGACTAGTTCTTCCGGGAAGTTTTTGGGTTTCCTACGCAAAATGTTTGTATCTTTCACAATAGCAAATATATTTTAACTAAAGTTGGTACCCAAGTTCTCATATATAACGTATATCAAGTACCAAAATTTTGCTGCCTAGTTTTAAAGAAAAAAAGTTATAAGCACGTAAAGAAAAGAATCGTTTGCACTAGATGTTAAAGGATGTCAAAATACCAAAATAATATGTTTGTTTAACAAAATGTATTGCATTGTATAGACGAAGTTTAAGTTATTTTTTGGTGCAGCAAAGTCAAGTACCAAAAAAATGGTTTCAAAATTTTATGATTTTCCTTCTAGAAACGTTAAACTTTTTTTCAACGTCCAAATTGGTGACTTTTAAACAAACCTTCTAAAACGAAGGCGGGCTTTGGACAATAGAGATTGCAGAAAGTGTGCTCAACAGTTCGAATAGCTGTTGTTCTTCATTTGACTAAATTGCAGAAAATTTATTTGAAATTGACTCTTTATGCAATTTTATAGCAACAGTCTAGATTATAGTGATGTAGTTTGTGATCTAAATGTGTTATAATTTTTTATTTCAAAAAATCAATAGTAATAGTTCAGATGCAACAAATGCGTTATGGTAGCACATTTTCATCAAATTTTTCGCAAATGTTAATACACTAACTTTCTTTGAATCAATAAAATCCAACTTTGATATGCAACCCCAGCTTTATAAAAGCAAGCTGTGTACATAATTTTATCAAACCAAATTCATTGTTTTCGGACAGATATTTTTTGTTACTTTTCGAGGATTCTTCGTATTTGCCAGATTTTTATGAAAATTCGCTGGGACAGAGCACTTGCTGCGTCCAGACTTTTTCCTAATAAAGTACAATATCCAGAGTTGACTTAATTAAGTCCATTGAACTAATGAAATAAATGCATTTATTATGAAAATTGGAATTGGCCTAAAAATAATTTCGCAATAATGTCGTATTCTACTTAGAAACTGTCGAGCATTAAAATAAACCATCGAGAAAGAGGAAATTGTAGGTGACTACCTACATGTGGCATTTTTTAGATGGCAGGCACAGTGCTAGAGCAAGCGATACTGGACCGGGCAGCCGTGCTATTTTGGATCTTGGATCGCGTTTCATTTGTTACGCCTGCCATTTTAGGAGCAACTATTTTTACTTGGCCAATGGGAGTAAGATTGCAGTGACTTGGCTCTTATAAATTATATAAACTTTTCATACAATGTGTAATAATCCATGCCGATAAGTTTATTTGTGTTTTTCGGCTAGCGATCAACTGCTAATATATTTAGTGACTTATAGCATTCCAATGAAATCTGGCAATCATATTTTAAATTAATTTATATTATCATAACGGATATTATATATATCATCAGGAATAAGAGGTGCATTCAGGCAGTTGTCAGCTACTGATTTCAAAATGTATGAATACTAATATTATTTATAAATAAAACATACAGAAAGGGGCAATTCTGGGTGACAGTTTTCCACAAGTTTTTGACAAGCACAAGCCGGAGCTTTTTCGTACGTTATATTGTGTACTTAACATTAGCAAATATAATATACTATAATTATTACTATTTTTTAGCGAATTTTTCGTAAAACCAAAAATTCACTAATGAGGAGATCTGTGTTTATATATATATATATATATATATATATATATATATATATATATATATATATATATATATATCCAACCGATAACTCAAAAAATAATGGGATGATTTTGATGAAATTTGGTATGTGCGTTCCATTTGTAAATCGCTTGGATAAGTTCGTTAGCCAGGAAAATATGACCAGTTTTCCGGGAAAATTTTAGGCTTTCCTTCAGAATATTTTCGTATCTCCGAAAATAATAGAGCTATGACAACCAAATTCAACATATGCGTTTCTACTATCAAACTAACCCCACGCACCAAAACTCAGATCTCTAAGTTAAAATGAAAAAGTTATAGGCATTTAAAGGAAAACAGTTTGGGTGGCACTGGTGATCAGAGGGAAGCACAAGAACAAAATATTTTGTGTGATTAACAAAACCAATTGAATATGACATGCAAGGGTTGAGTTTTCTTGGCGCAAAAAGTACAAGAAGTAGCAGAACAAATATTTTGAAAATTTTATAATTTTTCTTCTTGAAAATTTGAAGCCAATACAGATTATGTCGAAAAATGTGATAATAAGTGTGTTTCACAAGGCCTTAAGTTTCAGCTTCAACCATCAAAATCCATTTCAATAGACCCTCATTCTGATGCTTCGGTAGTAGTTTTCGCTATAGAGTGTATGGTTTAATAGTCTATATTTTAGCAAATTTTCGTAGAAAAAAATCGTTATTAAGAAGACCGCGACTTATGCATTTCAAAAAGATTTCTTCAAATGAGCGCGAACTAGAAACCCTAAAACCTATATACGGGGTCAGTTTCAGTTTTTGCCTGTTTACACATATACATGGTGACCCATTTCTACGGTAAAGTTCAATATATCCGTTATCATACAAGATATGACGAACAAGTATATACGTTAATTATAGGTTGTCTCGAGCTGTATCTTATAAACCTATTTTGACAATTACAGGCTGGCCCATAAGTCATTGGTGATACACGCTTTGTTTTTTTAAATAGAATACCCTTTATTGTATGGCATTTTTGTGTTTCCCATCAAATTGTAATGCACGTTTGTAAGGAAAAAAAATAATATCGTTCATGGTTTTTGAGTTATTTCAATTGTTTTGCAACTTTTCACGTTTTTGGCACATATTTTAAACACATATCACAAATTGTGATTTGGCGTTTTTATCAGTACATAGCGGAGCCCCATTTTCTTTGTATTGCTCGTTGAAAAAATCGAGCTGCCGTATACAGCCACTCTCAACTAGGGGCTGTATTTGAGATGTTTTCGCAGAAATGTTTTTAGTGTTTCTTTTTTTTTGTAAGATTTTTGTGATATATTGGTAATGAATAATAAATGTTCAGTAAGTTATTGTAAAAAAAAAGTTGTCGAATTTTTGTGACAAATGTAATTTAATGTAACATTACTGAGGACAATTTATGTAAAAGAAATTATCATATATTTTTTTCAATTTTGGTCCTAAAGCTGTTTGTGAATAATTATATCTGGTCAAGTGTGTAAATAGCTTGAAGAGGTTCGTTGGCCAGGAAAATCGGACCAGTTTTTCTGGAACTTTTAAAGTTTATTTTCGGCAACTGTTTCTACTTTTTGAAACAACAAAGCTATTTTAATGAAATATGGTACATTCTTTGTGCTACATAGGTCAACCAAATGTCCTTCTTGTAAAAACAAGATATATATTCCATTAAAAACATTTTTACGAAAAATCGCTACCATAACGCACTTGCCGCATCCAGACTTTTTTTGTTGTTAATTAGCTGAAACATTCCTTGGTATTTTCCTACGAAGCGTTTAAAGTGACAGCTCACAACTTGAAATTACAATATTCATACATTTACTTTTTAGTGAATTTTCGTAGAAAACATTAACAAATATGAGAGATTGCATTTTCTAAAAAAAATTTCTTCTAATAAGGGCACACTAGGGGAGACCTAGAACCCACATTCGGTGTGACCTTGTATCTTGTATCCATGGAAAAATATGTTTAATCATCAAATGTTTTTGTCTCTTTCACTGGCGAGTTAAAAGATCCCCAAATCGTATTGATGATCAAACATATTTTTCCATGGCTCCTTGATTAAAAAGTAATGGTTTTAGCATAGTCAAAAGTTGACATATGAGGGGTTATTTTATTCAGAATGTCATTTTCTATAAAATAAAGCAAAAAAAATACAGGAGGTTTAATTTAAAAATCAAAATTTGCCTTAATTAGACTCCGAGTTTCGGAAACTAACAAGTTCCTCCTAGGGTGGTGGTACTTGTTAGTTTCCAAAAGTCAAAAAAATTAAGTACAAATAAATGTATTACTCCCAAAAAATTGGTAAACAAATAGCCTTAATAAAAAGCTATGCACATACCAAAGTTGAAGTGCTCGCGTTAATCGAAAATTAAGTAATTAGAGTGTTAAATAAATTCGTTACCATCATGCATCCACTGCGGTTGGACTTTTTAATAAACAATAATTCACAAGGGGATAATTTTTATTTATATATTTATTTATTTACATATGTTAAATACAATTTGGAGGACCCAATTCCGCACAATATAGTTTGTATACCTGACGTTCGTTCCGCTAACAAAGTTAGCGTCATCAGATGGATGAATCGCCAGGTCTAAAAACTGTATTGTGATGAATTGGGTTCTTACAATTGTACTTATCAGTGCTTATCACAGGTTACATTCTTCACTCATTTATTTACATGTGCATTTATTTTTTATCTATCGATACAGTGATTTTACAGATAAAACAATTTGAAAGCAGTTTGTATAATGTTTGACAGCTTAAAATGTTGACTACTGACACAATTCGAGACACCATTGACTGACACCTTATATTTTCCGTAACGTAATACTCTATAAATATAAGATATAACATTTTCACTGATGCAGCAATATATTGCGCTTTTATTTAACTAAATTTTCGCACTATCCTAGCAATTTTGTCGAACCCCTGCCTTTCTGTAAGGAAGGTAGCGATCTTGAACGTGCCCAAAATGGCACGGAAACTGGACGACGGCTTTAGGCCCCCTCTAAAAGGCGGAACATGCAGACATTCAACTTGCTCAAATACAATGCCACAGCCTCGGTTGATGTCAATGTTACGTTATGTAATAAAAAAGTGAAAGGAGAACCTTGGGATCGAACCCAGTACCCTTTGGTTCAAAGGTTCTTACCATCGAGCTACCGACGCTCTTCCTTCGCCTTCAATGAAGCCCAAATGATTTTAAATGGAACTATACAAAATTTCTGCATGTGTTAATTTATGAATATAAATGAAATAATAATAGTAATAATAATAATAATAATAATAATAATAATATTATTATTATTATTATTATTATTATTATTATTATTATTATTAATAATAATATATTTGGTCAGTTCATAAATGTATGTTTGATTTGCCTCATCTCATTTGCTCAAAATGTTTGCACAAACTGAATTTGGGGTGGACCTTTTTTGCCAGTCGCACATGAAAAGCTACAGTATTTTATCAGTTTAAAAAATTCGGGACGGGGCAGTTCTGCTATTCTATTATATAATCGGCAAATCGGTATGTCTAGACCAATCATAAAGCAAGAAGCAAACGTTTGACAACTAAATTGGCGATTTAGGTAATATTTTGTTTGATATATATCTGACATATTATTATGTCATCCTGAAAAATGTGCGAAGCTCTCATTGGTTATTACATTCTTAACATAAACAAACAAAATGTTTTTAAGCAATCACGTGATTGTGTCTTCCAAACTATCATTATTTTATTTACTTTTCAAACCAAGGCTAAACTGATTTGGCAACTGTAAGTTTTTGGGTCATTTAATTTTTTGAATATTCTCTTGGCAAATGCACAAAGTCATTTAGAATTTGATTATAGGTTTTCGTCATTAAACGTACCCATCCTACATTTTTAGTGTGTAGCCAGATAACAAATATTTAATC
Organism: Tillus elongatus; assembly: GCA_964006375.1. Taxonomy (NCBI): domain Eukaryota; kingdom Metazoa; phylum Arthropoda; class Insecta; order Coleoptera; family Cleridae; genus Tillus; species Tillus elongatus. Next base: position 179,706,491 of record OZ023263.1, read on the forward strand.
ATATAAAATTGAATATAACCCTTTACGAGTACACTACCAGGTGTTTCATTGGAATAAATATGTTTAACTAAAAAAATCAAAAGAACATTGTTGTCAGGACAAAAATATAGGTTTCTGTGTCGTTAAAACAATAACAATAATTAAAAAAATGAATTTGGCTTCATTGAGTATAACCAGGTTATCCAAATTAAGTGTCTACCATTGGTAATTTTGATCTTTTTAATAGAATAATATTGTTCAAACTTGCAAACTGGTTGTATTTTTAACGCACTTTAAGATAAAACTAAGCGAAAATGATTGAGCATCTGGTTTTCAAATCCCGAAATAAAATATAATCTTTTAAAGGGAGTATATTAATTTTTGTTTGTTAAAACACTAAAACATGATTTATTAACACTACATACTAAATCAATGAAAACCGGGTATAATTTAAAACAAAATGTAGGATTTTGGTTACGCAAGTTGGACCGCTTAGTTAGATTGACTGTTTTAAATATCTTTTTAACACTTTTGATCTGCTTGGATACCTGCACAAATACGTGAAACTTGGTCAAGGAGTTTGGACTAGCGTTTTGAAAAACTGGCCATTAAATAAATAATTGCATGTCATTATGACCATACTTTGATTTGTAGTATGAATTCATATTTTATTACAGTTCTGGAGCATCAGGATGGAAATGAAAATGTAAGCACAGAAATGCTTATAGAACTGCTGCTAATAAAAGGTAATAAACACTAGTGTCAACATTTTACAAAAAACAACTTGGACGTAATGATTATGAAACTTTTGTGTATAAAAATATTATTTACCAAATTATTACTGAGACATTTTAAACTGTATAATGTACCTACAAGGATACTAGTATTCGGTAGTATTAAGTTTAAAATTCAAACAAGAAACCCCACAATGAATTGTCAAAAATAACGTCAATATTATAATTTCTAAATTTTATTAGTATTAAAACAATGGCTATGAAAACCATATGACCTTCACAATGACATTAGGTTAACCGATGAATCACAGAACTGGAGATTCATGTATCTAGAAGGCCTTGGCAAACAATAATAACTAACAAAACTTTAACTAAGCAGGATATAAAGAGAACAGAAGCTTTTAAAAAGCTGGGCATGGATAAAAATGACAAGGACAAAGTACATCTATAGAAAGACGAATAAAAAAATGTGCTAGAGGTGAGAAAAGAAAGGTGCTTGCTGAAAGAAATCGAGAGAACGAAGCCCAAATTTATTGGTCATATCTTAAGACATAATATTTTTTTGACAGCATAATTTTAAGGACACATACTTGAAAAACGGGAAGAGGTCGATGAAGTGGGAAACTTTTGGAAAATCTGACCCAATTGATGATTTTATTGGACATATCTTAAGACAAGAATCTTTCTGGCGGCATTATTTAAATGACACATATTTGAGAAAACGGGAAGCAGTTGACGAAGAGGGAAACTTTTGGAAAATCTGGCCCAATTGATGATATGCGGAAGCGACAATGAAATGAAAAGATGCTGGGGCCATAGCTGGACCACAAGGCAACACGGCCTTTGGACGATAATGATCACTAAAATGGCTAAAAATAACATCTTTAATATATGAAAACGTCAAATACCGTGTGATATAAAGTGTAGCCTTCTACTTTACCTTGTTCAATGTTTATATTTTTGAGCGAATGGTTAGTCACCAGCACTATATAAATTTTGCCAAATAGTTTCTTTTTAGACAGGTATGAATCTGCGTTGACAATATTAAATGGTTCATGTAACCGACGGATTTACGTTACTTTCAAAGGACAGAGCCTACAGTAATTCAACTGGTTCAAACGCAGAACCAAAAATTTTGCAGATGTTATGTTGCTGTTGGTACAAACGAAAGATAATTGTTAGAAGTGCATATAATAGTATATGAGGGTCGCTTGGTACGACTCATGGTTTAATAGACTAACGCTTTATTCGCTAAGCTACGCAGGATTGAAAGAGAAAACTGAAAGGCGCGGGGCTGAATTCGCGTTGCAGCAAAGTGAATATTTATTTTTATTAAACCCTTTTCAGCTGATGTGTGGTGATTGCGGTCTAATTTTGCGGCCGCTTGCGGCCTTCCACCTATCGCCTTCCACCTACCGCCTGTAGCATGTGTGTGACGTAATCAAAGATGGTGTAACACTAAGTGAATACTGGAACCTGCAATGAGCACTGATAAGTACACTTGGAGAACTCAGATCACCACAATACATCTTTTTAAAGACCTGACAATAATTTCACTAACAAGGTTAGCGTCAGTTAGTTGTATTTTTCATCCTCTGATGACGCTAACCTTGTTAGTGAAGCTATCATCAGGTCTTTAAAAAGATGTGTTGTGGTGATTTGGGTTATCCAACTGTACTTATGATATAACACCCAAGGAACCAACCAATCAGCCAACGAGTTGGTTGTTTCCTTGATTGGTTGTTTGGTAGTTGGTTGGTTGGTTGGTCGGTTGGTTAGTTGGTTGGTTAGTTGGCTGGTTGGTTGGTTGGTTGGTTGGTTAGTTGGTTGGTTAGTTGCTTGGTTGGTTGGTTGTTAGGTTGGTTGGTTGTTTGGTTGGTTGGATCACTATCTTGGATTATGTCACACGCAGGGGCCAGGCGGAAGGTGGTATGTGGAAGATGGTCAGCGGGCGCAGAATGACCCATAAAAACCTATTTAGATTGAGCTAGAAATTGCAACACGAGACTATATTTCAGCAGTTTTAGAGGCAAACATATTCTATATGTTGTTTGAATGAACCAACAGGAAAGAAATGGAAAAAGATAAAAACTAAAAGTATCTTGCAGCAGTTTAAGGTGTTTGGTTATTGACGATATATTTTACACCAAAAATGATATAACTAGGACTTCTCTTTTAAAAATTAGAATCTCTACAAAATTGTTATAGATAAACAAACTGGCCGACATTTTAAAATATTTGACGTCAGCAAATAATAAATTTCAACTTAACAGTGCTAAAACATATTTCTAAAGACTTTCTAACTCGATATTTTGTTAATCAATAACGATTGGAAAAATACTGTCATTGTAAAATCAGTAGGTGTAACAGTAAATCACTTACAATAAATATATTTGACAACCACCAAAATTTGTATGTACCAAAACTTAAACCTTTAGCTTAAGGCTTTTTGGAATTATTAACTTTACAATTGGTTCCAGATACAAAAATATTCGGGTCCATTTTAACACACTTTAGTTTAACAAAAATATGAATGGAAATCGCAAATCTGACATCTTTCAAGTCTACTTAGAACAACTTTTCATATTCACATTTTGCAAAGGAGTGTGCGTGTAGGACGAACTCACAAGACAAGTTAATTTAAGATCTTCGGAATTACTTACAAATAATATTCTATTCACTAGTTTGAACAAACTAATAACGAAGGTACTAATTTCTTTTCAAAGATCTCCACGTCAATCGATCCAGCTAGTTTCATAATCACTACTATTTTAGCGTTACAAGGATTCTATGTAGAAAAATTAAAGTTATTAGTTCAAGACGTTCTAAGGCTGCCATGTTTTAAAATTGTTCCAGACATAAAGAGATTGGTCGTCATTTTCAACTGAAAAATGAATCCAGACATTTATTCAATTGTGACGTTTATAATTCCGATAGCAAGTTTTCCTAATTTTCCATAACCCATAAAAACAGGATACAACTGCATTAAAAGCGCAATTCCCTTATTTCTAGAGCCAGCAAGTTTTCCTAATTTTCATGACCGGCGGAAAATCAGGATACAACTGTATGAAAAACGTAATGTACTTTCTAGAGCCGACCAATATTTCTTAGTAGTATTTATATTTAACAAACTTTCTTATTGTAAATAAATAACATTTATGTGAAACATTTTAGCAAAATCAGTGTGCTAAGTCTTCACATGAATCGATCCAGCTAGTTTCCTAATCACTACTATTTCAGGACTACAAGGATTATATGTGGCAAACTAAAGTTATTAGCCCAAGGCGTTCTAAGATTAAAATGTTTTTAAAACCGCCCTAGGTATAAACAGAATTGTCGGAATTTTCTAATGCTTTAGTTTACCAAAAAAATTAAGCTGTACATTTGGTTCACTGTGAAGTTTATTACTCTGATGGCAAGTTTTCCTAATTTTCCATCACCGATGGGAATACAGGACACAACTGCATAAAAAACGCAATTCAGGTACTTATTTTTAGACCCGACAAACATTTTGGAGGCCAGGAAATGTTTCCTGGTACTATGTTTATTTAATAGACTTTCTCATTGAAAGTAAGTAATCTTCATTGTGACATATTGTTTTCATTCTGGCAAATTAGACTAAAGCAAAACCCAGGCCCTAGAAATTTATATTGAATGATATTTTGAATGTATACACCTCTAGACTTCATTGGTGGATATTATATCTAAAAGAAAATTCGGTGCGCAGCAAGTGTGTTATGGTAGCGAATTTGTATTAAATGCCTCAAATTTAAATAAGTCATTTCGATATAAACCTAGAAAGTTAAATTTTGGTACGTAGTAAGGTTTTTACCGGGGAAATATACCTACCAAATTTTTAAAAATAAGTTTGAAATTTTTTGAGATTTTTGGAGAAAAATGATTTTCTTTAGGAAAACTGGTCTGATTGGACTGGAGAATATAACAATTCAAAAAGACCTTGGTTTCTGATTCTAGAGGCGCAAATTCGCGCCCTTTTGAAATTTTTGTTGTTGCAAAGTATCACCATCGATACCTCTCTGTTAGCGAGTATTTTTTTTTAGTAAAAACTCGTTAAAAGTGCTGAAATGCTTCTACCATTTCTTTTGGAAGCCAGATCGTCATGCATTTTTAATTTTACATTATATTTCCGACAAAGGATTCTTTATATTTTAAAAAATAAAGTAAAAGAGTTTATTTGAACAAGGTATTTTTATTCAGGCAGGGATGACGCAAAAGATTACATAGACTGGCAAACAATGTTATGTATTTTTGTAAAGAGAAAGTATTTTCACAATTTAATCAAAATCAGTGTGTTGAAACCTACAAGGTTTTTAAAATAAAACCTGCTATTCTTTATTTTAGTGGTCATTAATTTACCAGGCAAACATGGAAAACATTGCCAAGAAGATGTCTATGTTATTTATTTTACCAAGATATGCTTGTTGTCAGTTTAATAATATTTTTATGTCATGAAAACTCTGGGTGAGTTTTAATAGAAATAAATCGTATATGACGATATTACGATTTTACAACTTTAAAATTTCTTCAAATAAACCTAGAACCCTAGAATTCATATCCAAGATGATTTTCAAATATTATAGTATATACAGTGTGTCCTAAACTGGATGGGAATGTATTGCTATCTCCGATACTATTACAGATATCGAAACGGTTGAATTAGCAATGTTTTGTAGAATTTCATGCTCGTTCCAAATATGACTTGTATTTTGACCTGCCTCTTTTCGTTTTCGTATTATTTTCAAAAAACCAAAATTTGTCGATTTATTTTTTCTTCAGTATCTAAGTAGGCGTTAATCTGAAATGTCTAAGACTTGCACATTATCAGGACACTTTTTACAGAGTAATCTTTTTGTGCTATTCTCAACTTTGGATTGTCATTTGTTTTTGAGCTACAGGTATCAACGTTTGTTTTTATTATGACAGCCATATTTGATTTTTTGTTAATATGATAGCCTGTGGAAAGAGCTTTTAAATGATGTACAACATGCTTGAGAAATATTGCAATTGCACTGAGAATTTTGAGAAAACTGTTTTGAGGATAGTAGGCTATGAAATCCAATACCAGAAAACAAATGACAAAAAAAAGTTTTCAAAAAGTAGTAGGCCATAGAGTCTAACAATAGACTTCTACTTTTAACATAATTTTCCGTAATGATTCACGATAAAAAATTAGGAACTTTGAGCACACCAATGAATCGGACCATTATTACAAATTATATTTTACATTACAACATTATCCTTAAAATTGTTATAATTAAATTAAATAGGTAAACCTAGTAAATAACTAAATTTACTAACAGAACTCAATTAAACGCAGATTAATGATTTATGAAAATGCTTTTGAAAATTGTTTGATTTTAAACGTAAGTCAACTGAAAAACAACAGAAGAAAGGTTGCTATGGATATAACACTATCGCGACAATTAAGAATACTGTCATTCTTAATTATCTGAAAAATTTGAGGTACATTTAACACGTTGCTTAAAAGTTTGTACTAAATAGTTTGTTTCCTGTCTATTTTAAATATTATTGAACAATATGTTCAGTCATCAAGAATATTTTGACGTGTTTGAATGTTATATTCGTTCTAACCCAAATACTTTGGGAGCTGCAAATTCATATCAAAACAACTACCCAGAAAGACGACAACCAAACACCAAACTATTTCGCAGGATAGTAACCAATCTATTGTACGACGGTAGCTTCCACGCAATGATACTACCAATGCCTAGAAATGAAGAAAGAAATAATGCTGTCTTACAGGTTTCAAACGAGAACCCTCCGCAATCTGTTTTATGGTGTACAAATTAATGTTCCGAAAAGTACGGTACACCGTGTATTTAAAATTAAGTGATTACCACCCATACAAACCTACAATCGTACAAGGCTTAAATGTTGACGATTACCCTAAGCGACTTCAATTCTGCAGATGATATCAAGGACAATGTCAGCAAGATGAAAATTTTCATTTGAAAATAATATGGACTGATGAATCCAGATTTACAAATTGTGGTGTGTATAATCGCCATAATAGGCATTATTGGGCTAATGAAAATCCCCATCTAAAGGAAGAAAAATGATTGCAAGACAGATTTGGTATTAATGTTTGGTGCGGCTTATTAGGTAAAAAAACTGTATCTTTATTTGTAGATTAGACACTTAATTTTAAAAAAAATCAGGTAACTTCATTGTTGGTCCGTTCTTTTTAGTGAATTTTCTTAAAAAAAATTCACTAATGAGGAGATCCCGACTTTTGAATTTTGAAAAAATTTCTTCAAATGAGCGCTAATTAGGCCCCCCAGAAAACATATCCGGGGTCAGTTTCAATTTTTATATGTATATATATATATATATATATATATATATATATATATATATATATATATATATATATATATATATATATATATATATATATATATATATATATATATATATATATATATATATATATATATTTATATATATATATATTTATATATATATATGTATCACACCGATAACTCAAAAAATAATTGGCCGATTTTGATCAAATTTGGTGAAAAAATTCCTTTTGCAAATGGCTTGGATGAGTTCGTTAGTCAGGAAAATCTGCCCAGGTTTTCCCGGAAAATTTTGTGTTTTCTTTCGAAAAAAATTTATATCTCCGGAATTAACAAAGTAAGGGCAACCAAATTTGGTACGGAGGTTTACATCCTTATAGGTAAGTTACCTACCAAAATTTAGCTATGTAGATCGAAAGATAAAAAAGTTACAGGCATTTAAAAATAAATAACTTGGGGTTTTCCTCAAAACGTCAAAGTGGCGATTTAAAATGTCAAAATTAGCAACATTTAGGCAAATAACTTAAATCTAATACGGGCTATAGAAATAAAATGTCTCAAGAAGGATGTTTTACAAACCCTAAAGTCTTAGTTTCAACTGTCATTGTCCTTCATTTTACTAAAATATTTGCAGAAAATTGATTTCAAATAGACCCTTTCTCTGATGCTTGGCAGTAGCCTTAGCTATAGAGTGTATCGTTTAATGGTATATAATTTTTGTCGAATTTTCGTAAAAAAATTATAAAGCTCAATATATCCGTTATTATATAAGATATGAAGAAAATTTGTATATATTAATTATAGGGTGTCTTGAGCTACATCTTAAAATAATATTTCTGCAATCACAGGATGGCCCACAAGTCGTTGGTCATACAAATTTCCTTTTTTTAATCAAACACGCCTTATGTTATTGCATTTTTGCATTTTCCATCGAAATATAATGCATATTTGTAAGAAAATAAATTCTGGACGCAGCAAGTGCGTTATGGTAGCGAATTTTGATCAAATGTTTCATAGTTGAACATCTCAATTTGCTATTAACCTATAAGGTTGACCAAGAAACGTGTTTTTTCGGGAACATTTTAAGTTTACTTTTGGAAATTTTTGTACATTTTCACACAATAAAGTTATTTTAATGGAACATGGCACATTGTTTTTACTATATAGGTTATACTAGTAACCAAATTTGATGCCTGCTTTCTTAAAAAAACACACATATTTGTTATTAAAAAGATTTTTATGAAAATTCACTACCATAACGCACTTGCTGCGTCCAGAATTTTTGAAAATAATTTAACTGGGGAAAGGTATCTTAATCTATTGAGAAATGATATCTTACAATGCTAGGATCGTCAAATCATTTTTGTACCAAAATGTTAATGATCGTGTCATTTGTAACAATGGGCCGCTTCATTGGTGTGCTCGAAGTCCTGATATAACACCCATGGGTTTTTATTTTTGAGGTACTCTGAAGAATGATGTGGATAAATTCGATACACCAGAAAATATCAATGAATTACGAAACAGAATCACGGAAGCTAAAAATCGTATTAATCAAAACACCATCACCAGAGTGTGCAGGCATGTTTCAAAAAGGTCTATAAAGTGCATTGAACAAAACGGTGGCCATATTCTCTATTTATTGTATTTTTAAGTTTCTATTTTATTATTTGTTGAGTTGCGTATCTAATAGTGTTGTTTAAGTTTCTATTTGTTATTGTCGGGTTTTGTTATTAAACTGTTTCACATAATCTTAGCATTATTACCTAATCAAATATTGCAAATTAAATTGCAATATTTTTTTATCGTAAATCATTACGGAAAATTATGTTAAAAGTATAAGTCTATTGTTAGACTCCATGGCTTACTGCTTTTTCAACGCTTTTTTTTGTCATTTGTTTTCTGGTATTTGATTTCATAGCCTACTATCCTCAAAACCGTTTTTCTCAAAATTGTCAGTGCAATTACAAGATTTCTTAAGAATGTTGTAATCATTGGAAAGCTCTTTTCACAGGCTATCACATGAGCAAAAAATACAATCTGGCTGCCATAATAAAAACAAACGTGCATACCTGTAGCTCAAAAACAAATGACAATCCAAAGTTGAGAATAGCACAAAAAGATTACTCTGTAAAAAGTGTCCTGATAATGTGCAAGTCTTAGACATGTCAGATCAACGCCTACTTAGGTATTAAAGAAAAAAGAAATCGACAAATTCTGTTTTTTTCAAAATAACTCGAAAACGAAAAGAGGCAGAGCAAAATACAAGTCATATTTGAAACGGGCATAAAATTCTACAAAACACTGCTAATTTAACCGTATCCCTATCTTTAATAATAACGGATATAGCAATACATTCCCATCTAGTTTGGGACACACTGTATATAGTCTGCTTTATTACTGTTATTGTTCAGTTATTTTATTGTTGTAATTATTATTATTATAGTTATTTCTGTTATAGGTTAGTTCTATCTTTATGTTAAATATTGAGACGCATCACGTAGACATTTTGAAGACGTCATCCCGTCACTTTTGTCTCATTTTATTTTCGTTTTTAAAGATTTTTTTGATCAAAACCTAAAACATAGCAACAGATTTTTATTTGCAGTTGTCATGATTTCGTGCTGATTCAATTTTTATCTGTATGAGGATGCCGTTAAACAGGTTACAGAAACGTTGAAGAACATCTTAGAACATCTAGAATTCAGAAGGACAACTTGTCCTAGTTAGCTTACGCGCTGGCTACGTCCTTCAGAAACGAAACCCGACGGTGAAGCCAGAGAAATAGTCTGCAAGTCTCTATGTAGTATGGACGAGATTCACCAAGTAAGGGCAACAACAATCAATGAACTAAACATCATTTTTGACTAATCGCTTTTCCTATGCCTTGACCGATCATAAACTCAGCTAAAGTTGATTATTGACATAGATCTGAGTTTTATGACCATTATGTTTTTCCATCAATGCGCATATAAATTATGTAATGTAAAAAGCGGTATTTATATTTTTGTTCTAGATAATAAACCTATTACGATGCATATTATGTCCAGTTCAATAATAATTTGCATGAGCCACATAATCATGCATGTTACTATTTCTCTATTGAACAGATTTCTTAAACATTCAATAACATGTAAAAGAAATTTCTATTAAAATAATGAAACCGTAAACATGTAATAGACTTAATTAGCGTTTTATGGTAATTGTAAGTAACAGTTCACTTGCCAATTGGAGTCCTTTTATATAATTAAGTTTTTGTCTTCTATTTATTATTATATATGTGGACAAATTTATTACTCATAGCTCATTATGTTTCTATTGAATTGACTGATTGAAACTGTACAATAACCTGGTGACATATTTAAACTTGTGCCTTAAATGGAGTGCCATTTCACACATGAAATAATTTCTATTGTTATATGTACTTACTTCTTTGGTTTACTGTTAATTGTAGTAATTCATTCTGAGGTTTTTATGCTATTTATATTGTGTAATTAAATAAAAAAGAATACCTCCAAGTAACTAACGTATTGCGCTAATGAAAATATAAGGTCCTGACATAGCAAGTGTGTTATGGTAGCGAATTTAGGGAACACCCTTTAATTAAAAATAACTCAATATCCTTACAAACTTTAATTTTGGTACATGGTATAGTCTCTATAACGACAGGTTAGGTCAGGCCAGGTCAGGTATGTATGAATTTCACCAAGATATCTATCTTGTTTTCAGTGATATAGCAATTTTCTTATAGAAAACTTGAATCTTCTCTGAAAAAACTGGCCCCTATGAACTGCCTAATTAACTTTCCAAGAGCCGATAATAAAATATGCCTTTTTAAACGAAAGCATGCATCAAATTTGGTTACCAGTATACCCTATATAGTAGAAACAATGTACCATATTTCATTAAATAAGATTTTTGACAAAACTCCCAAGAAAGTTTTTGCATGAAAATTTATCAAAAAGTTTTTCATAAGAAAACATTTTTTTAATAACTTAATAAACATTTAAACATTTATTACTATGCCCTTCACAAAATACAGCATGTTCTATTTAAAATAATTGAGTTACGACAGTTTGATTTTTTTAATTTAGTCACTACTTGAGAGCACCTTTATACGGTATCTCGATTTTTCCATGAAATAATACAATATAAACCTCTCTAAATGCACCATTTGCGTGGGACTCCGATTTCTATAATAGGTAAACACGCCGTATCGCAATTTTTTGTATGTGCGAAAAATGTGAAAAGTTGGAAAACAATTGAAATAAAAGAAGCATTTATACAATTCGATTGAAAATGCAAAAATTCAATAATACAAGGGGTGTTCCATTTAAAAAAAGAAAATTTGTATCGCCAACGACTTATGGGTCACCTGTGATTGGCGCAATAACTTTTGTAAGATGCAGCTCAAGATACCCTATAATTAACATATACAATTGTTTTTCGTATCTTGCATAATAACATAAATATTTAGTTTTACCGTGGAAGTGCGTCACCCTGAATATATGTAAACAGATAAAAACTAAAACTAACCCTGGATATAGGACCTAGAAGACCTAGTGCGCGCTCATCTGAAAAAATTCTTTTAAAATTCAAAAGCCGCGGTCTCCTCATTATCAAATTTCTTCTACGAAAATTTGCTAAAAATTATAGACAATCAAACCATAAACTCTGTAACTAAAACTACTGCTAAAGCATCAGCGAAACCGTCTATTTCAATTGAATTTTCTGGAAATATTTTAGTAAAATGAATGACAGTGACGGTTGAAGCTGAAACTTAAGGGCTTGAAAACACACTTCTTGCGACATTTTCTCTACGTAGACCGTATTCGCTTAAGGCTTTTTGGCAATTTTGACGTTTCTAATCGCGACTTTGACGTTTTAAGAGGAAAGGTTATCAAATTTTCATAGTAATTTTTCTCAAATTGCTTAAAATTTTTGCCACAAAAAATTTAGTCTTTGTAACATACAATAGATTTTGTTGCCCACACAAAATATTTTGATTTTGTGTGTTTACCTGGTCATCAGTGGCACCCAAAATGTTTTTGTTTAAATACCTATAGGTTTTTTGTCTTGCAACCTATAGATATTCATTTCGGCACGTAGTTCACTTTTTGTGACGTAAATCCGCTGACCAAATTTGGTTGTCCTAACTTTATTTCCGGAAGTATAAAAATGTTCCAAAGAAAACACAACATTTTTTAAGAAAAACTGGGCCGATTTTCCTAGCGAACGAACTAAAATTATTCAAGCCATTTGCACAAGAAAGGTACCCATCAAATTTAATTTAATCAAAATCGGCCCATTATTTTGTGAGTTACCGATGTGATACACACACACACATACAAACATATATATATATATATATATATATATATATATATATATATATATATATATATATATATATATATATATATATATAAACATATACAAATTCAACCTGACCCTGGATGTGGGTTCCAGGTGGCCTAGTTCGCGCTCATTAGAAAAAAATAATTCAAAAGTCTAGATCTCCTCACTAGTGAATTTTTTTAAAGGAAATTTACTAACATAAAAGGGAAAACACCTGAAAACTTTATCGCAAACGGTACATTTCTTTTGAAGTCATCACACTGATACCTATATACATACATACATACATATATATATATATATATATATATATATATATATATATATATATATATATATTTATATATATATATGTACACATAATATTTTATGCGCCTTGTATTTTTCTATCTTTGATTTTAAAATTTGGGAGTAATTCGTAAATAGGGATGTGAATTGAATCATAACTTCCACATAGCTATGATAATTTATTCTCTTCAGAAAGACATTCTCATGGAATGAATTTAGGGCCCATGACTTTACCACAAAGAAAATATTCGTATTTATGTACCCATAAACTTTTGAACCGTTATATTATTCAAGTTTTATTGAAAAAATGTCAATATTTGTCAACAATATTTCACCCTCACACATTCAACCCCTAATATATTTTCAGCACAGAATACCAGATGTTTGATGATATTACAAGTTTCCTGATAAATAAACCCTAAAACGTTATATTACTCGAGTTTTTACGAAAAAATATCAATTTTTACCAAATCACCCCCAATTCACCCCCTACATCGATTTTGCCCAAAAACAATGCGAACCGTGTTTTCTATGTGTTTTGAGACTTTTTACGCCGTTTTAGCAAAAAGCAAATTAAGTAATTGAACGTTACGTTAGGATTTTAGTGAATTTTCACTAAACATAATATTTTATCTTTGTGATTTTTTGTTTGTTTCCATAGTCATTTTGGTATTGGATTTTTTAGTAAATTTTCTTTTAAAAATACAGTAATATAAGGAGATAGCGACTTTTGCATTTGGAAAAAATGTCTTCAAATGGGCCCCCTAGAGCACATTATATATATATATATATATATATATATATATATATATATATATATATATATATATATATATATATATATATATATATATATACATAAAGAACTATTATTAGAGGATCAATGTAGTAGAACTTTTGTAAAACGTGATGGCTTGCGGGTTTATTTTTAGCCAATGATAAATTATCTATTTTCTGATTGCTTTGAGGTGAAGTTTGAAACAAATCCAGAGGTATAAAATATTTCCGAAAGAAAACCTAAAATTTTCCAGGAAAAACTATATATATATATATATATATATATATATATATATATATATATATATATATATATATATATATATATATATATATATATATATATAACACCGATAACTCAGAAAATAATACGCCGACTTTGATCATATTTGGTGAGTACCTTCCTTTTACAAGTGGCTTGGTTAAGTTCGTTAGTCAGGAAAATAAGACCAGTTTTTCCTGGAAAATTTTAGGTTTTTTTTCAGAAAAATTTTATACCTTTGGAAATAACAAAGCTATGGCAACGAAGTTTGGTACGCGGCTTCATATTATAGTATATGAATTACGCACGAAGATTTAGATACATATATTTAATGTAATTTGAATACATGAATTTTTTAGCAATTTTTCATCTAAAAATATTATCTAAAATCATTGTTTGTTTTTGAAGAAATCATCTTTGGAGGATTTTTTGTGAAGTATTGGTAATAATAAATGTATAAGTTATTGTAAAAAAATATTTCACATTTTCGTGAAAAATCATTGTTTAACAAATATTCGTAAAATCTTAATATTCGTGTAACATTACTTTAAACAATTTTTGTAAAGAAAATAGCAATTTTCTTTAAAGAAATGTATGCAAATTTTCATGCAAACATTTTTTTAAAAATTTTTGTCGAAAAACTTTTTGTGTATAATTATATTTTAGCAGGTATGTGAATAGCTTGAAGAGGTTTGTTGCTCAGGAAGATCAGACCAGTTTTTTTGGGAATACTTTAAGTTTATTTTCGGAAAATTATTGTAAACTGTAAAGTTATTTTGATGAAATAAGGTACACTGTTTCTACTATAGGTATGTAGGTTATACCAAATTCCATGCCTTTTATTGAAAAAAGCCATATTTGTCAATAAAAAACATTTTAATAAAAATTCACTACCATAACGCACTTGCTGCATCCAGATTTTTATTTCGTTAACCTGATCTGAGAAAAATGTTATTTTTTGTTTTATGTTTAGAATATTATTTTACATATGCCATTTTATTATGGACTTCCACTTACCGTAGAAGTGTACCGTAACAGGTGTATATAAACCATATAATAATTAAAACTGACCGATGATATGGGTTTTAGGGATCTTAATCCTAGCTCATTTAAAGACATTTTCCGAAAGTCTTTAAGTGGTAATCTCGCGATAGAAAAATAGTTATACGAAAATTCACTAATGAAGGGCAACAAAATGAATTGGGTACCTATATTAATTAGACAGTTTTCGTTTAGTTACTACAGCTGTATAAAATTTCTGAAATTTAGTCAATAGAATCTTCATTCTTGCAGCAAGTGACGCCGCTGTTTGAAGATTTCAATTTTATGTATGTAATTATATCAATCGATAATGATACTTTGGCACGAATGCAAGGTTTACTAGATTATCTGTTAGAGAATGCATAATATAGATCTCTCAGCGCTCCTTTATATGGAAACTTGAATGGCTCCATCAAGACTTTATACATTTATGTATTTATTTTATTGAATTTCTTTAGATGTTGCTCAAAAACAACTACTGCAAAAGGTAACAAAATAAAATCTTTATCGTGATAATTGAATAATTCATAGATGACTTTATGCATGGTTTAAATTTTATTTGTTGCACTGAGGTTTTGCTGATGAGAGCATTAGCATTTTGGATCAGATTTTTTTTATTTCAACAAAACACCACGAGGGCTCACAGCATAAATACTATCGTACCGTGGGTGTCGACAAGGAGAAAACAGGCAACTTGTTAATTCTGGGTTTGAAGGTTCAGAGAAGAAGGAAAAACATGTGCCGGCAAGGAATTCCACAACTTGGAAGTCCTGGGGACAAGAGAGCGGGCATAACAAGATGTTCTATGTCTGGTGACCTGAACAGTAAAAGGATGCATTAGCTCTGTTCCCCTAGTAGATCTGTTGGGGGCAGCAGGTGGAGGAACTATGGAAGAAAGCTCCTCTGAGCAGTGCCCGTGCAGATATCTATATATGAGAGAGAGGTCATCAACGTAACGTCGATGGGCAAGGGATGGCAGCCTTTGGGTGAGGGTAGGTTCACCGCGGAGACGTATAGCTCTCTTCTGAACGGAGTTCAGGATAGCGAGTGTAGAAGCGGCAGCGGCACCCCAGATGTGGTAGCAGTATTCGAGGTATGGCCTTATTTGTGAAGTATACAAGGTATAGAGATTAGCTGGTGAAAAGTATTTACGAGCCCGGAAGAGGAAACTTAATTTCTTAGCGCCGCTTCTGAAATTCATGTGACATGTTGGTGCCAATTGAGATTTCGATCTACAGAAATGCCAACAAGAGAAAAGGACTCATTACTTTGAATAACTTGGTTGTTCATTGTGATGAGTCTAGGGCTGGTGTATCTCTTGTGAGAGAGAAAGCAAGACTTAGTTTTGGTGGGGTTAAATTGTACAAGATTTCTACCTCCCCAGTCTCATATTTTTTGGAGATCCACGGAGACAGAACCCTCCATGAGTCTGCGATCCTCATCTAATTGGGCTAAAGAGACAGGCTTAGAATATTGTATATTTGAATGGAGGGTGCTGTCGTCGGCGTAGCTGTGAACTGGGTTGGACGTGCTAGAGAGGAGGTCATTGATGTGGAGAACAAACAAAGTAGGGGCTAAAGCTGAACCTTGAGGGACTCCTGCATTTGGGACACACAAACAAAAAAGGTATAATTTTGTTTGCGTGTAAATTTCTGGGTTATTAAAACGTCGCATTGCTACAATATTTAAACCAGACACGTTATTTTAATAACTGTTATCTCTTTTAAGCTACACTTTTGCTTTCTCTTCTAGGAATTGAGTTCATTATAATTTTTATACCCTTAAGGAACAAGGAATGATGGACAGGGTTATATTAAAATAGGGGGTATCGTTTTCACTTTTACAAAGTGAACTAATAGCAAATATGTACAGAGGCACCAAATGCGTTGTGGTAGCGAATTTTATTAAGAATAGGTATAACATTAATAACTTGTAAGTTAAATAAATTGAGAAAACTTTGAAGAAATGATAATAGTAAGGTTGTGGTGAAAACGTAAATATAAGTACATGCATTACATGGTATTTGAGAAAGTCTTATGTTATTAAATCTGCCAGTTTTAAGTTAGATCTGGTATTGGTCAATTATACCCAAGCAATGCAATACGTCTTAGGTCGTCGTTTCTTTTACAGGGTACAAAACTTAATTTTAATTTTTTGGTATTGGTCAGTAACTTCACCCAGAATATCCTTTCTTTCGTCAATGAAATTGAATAAATTGTTTTTATTATACATTTTTTTTTAATTCCTGCGCCACCCTTTTGAGAAAAAAGTCTGGACGCAGCAAGTGCGTTATGGTAGTGAATTTTCATAAAAAATGCTTTTAATAGCAAATATGTCTTTTTTAATGAAAGCAGGCATGAAATTTGTTTACCAATATAACCTACATATGGTAGAAACAATCTACCATATTTAATCAAAATAACTTTATTGTTTGAAAAAGTACAACATTTTTTCGAAAACGAACTTAAAATGCTCCCGAAAAAACTGGTCTGATTTGCCTGGTAAATGAACCTCCTCAAACTATTTACCCACCTACCAAGATATAATTACTCACACAAAAAGTTATTCGACGAAACTCCAAAAAAAATTTTCACGGAAATCGAAAAACTTTTTTTACAATAACTTATTAAAGATTTATTACTAATTACTAAAATTTTACAAAAATGTTACAAACAACGATTTCTATTCAAATACAACGAATGCGTCATTTTCATCGGACTGTGCTATATATTGGCAAAAACGCCGTATCATAATCATCAAAAATATGAAGCAATTGAAATAACTTGAAAAGAATGAACGCTATCAATGTTTTTTTACAAACATGCATTATAGTTCTATGGAAAACGCAAAAATGCAATAATATAAGATGTGTTCGATTTAAAAAAAGAAAATTTGTATCACTAACGACTTACGGGCCAGCCTGTGATTATCGAAATAATTTTATAAGATGTAGCTTAAGTCACCCTATATATATATATATATATATATATATATATATATATATATATATATATATATATATATATATAATTAACGTATACAATTTTTTCTAGCATGTTGTATAATAACGGCAATATTAAGCTTTACCGCAGAAATGCGTCACCTGTTTATATGTAGACAAATAAAAACTGAAACTAACACCGCATATGGGTTCTAGGGGTCCTAGTTCGCGCTCATTTTGCGAAATCTTTTCAAAATCTAAAAGTCGCGGTCCCCTCAGTAGCGATTTTTTTTACGAACATTCGCTGAAAATTATAGAATATTAACCCATAACCTCTATAACTAAAACTATTGACAAAGTATTAGAGAAATGTTTTATTTATAATTGATTTTCTGGAAATATTTTAGTAAAATGAAGGACAATGACGGTTGAAGCTGATACTTAAGTTTGTAAAACACACGTCTTACGAAATTTTCTCTACATAACCCGTATTCGTTTCAGGTTCTATGCCTAACAGTTGCCAATATTGACGCTTAAAATCGCGACTTTGACGTTTTAAGAAGAAAAACTATAAAATTTTCATACTAACTTTTCTAGAATTTCTTGGCCATTTTGTGACAAAAGAACTTAATCTCTAAACATAAACAAACTCTAATTTACAATAGATTTTGTTATCCACACCAAATATTTTCCTTTTCTGGATTTTTCATCAGTGGCACTAATGTTTTTTTAAATGCTTATAACTTTTTTGTTCTTTTAGCTTACGGATCTAAATTTTGGTACATAGTTGACTTTTAAAGGTGCAAGCCCGCGTACCAAATTTGGTTGCGTTAAATTGGTTACTCCCGGACACATAAGTTTTCCGAAAGAAAACAAAAAATTTTCCGAGGAAAAGTAGGATGATTTTCTTGGTTAACGAACATATCCAAGCCATTTGCAAAAGGAAGGTACTCACCAAATTTGATCGACATCAGCCCGGTATTTTTTGAGTTATCGGTGCGATACATACATATAATTTTACATACTTAGATACATACTTACACACACACACACAAATATATATATATATATATATATATATATATATATATATATATATATATATATATATATATATATATATATATATATATATATATATATATATATAAACATATAAAAATTGAAACTGACCCCAGATATGGGTTCTAAAGGTCCTAGTTTGCGCTAATTTGAATAATTTTTTTCAAAATTCAAAAGTCGCGATCTCCTCAATAAAGATTTTAAAAAATATTCACTAAAAACTGGGGTATTATTTAGTGATACATCATGTATTTTCAATACACTCGTATGTTTAAAATCAATTTTGAAAAAGAAACATAGACCCACAGTGAATAACGGCATAGTCATTAAATTTTTGTGCGCAAACTTCACTTTTTCGAAGCTCTAGAGACAAAAACCACATACACGTTAACAACTGCCTTGTTTTCAATAAGAAAACTAATTTGGTGAACCGAATATGTGCAACAGTATGAAATTGTTGTAGTAATATGTAATCAGTTTTGTTAGATAAAATCTGCTTCTACTGCTGTAGTTATTTTATACTAAATACAGACGTAGACACTATTTCTCTGATCTTCACTAAGGTTTGTTTTTTTCTCTGTAATCGGTTTCGCGATTTGACAGGGTCATCAGACAAGAAAAAAATGAATTCATTTATACGCATTCATTATAACCAAAATAAGACTCAATTGCTACATTATGTTGTTTTGTTAAAAAATTCTCAAAAAAATTAAAATAAACTAAAAATGACACAAGACGTCTTTGAAATATTCACGGGATGTATGTGAATATTTAACATAAAAATAAAATCAACCTATAACAATAATATATATAACAATTACAACAATAAAATAGGTTTACGTTATGTCCCCCTAAACTGCTTTTATCAAAACTATTTTAATGAACGTCATTTGCGATTTTGTTCTTAATTTTGCTTCTACTGCTGGGATTCCACCATCGCTTCCACAGTAGACACAAAGATTAATAACTACTTATATTTAAATACTGATGCTAATTAATTTTTTGTTTGTTTGATATATTTAATTATAAAGTAGAATTTACAAGCAAGGGGAATTCATTAAATCGCAGTTTGCTCATTTTAACATATGGTAGCCATTGTCGTGGATGTGCTTTTTTCATTTCTAAAGTATTGATACTTAACATAGACCAGCAGTGAATAACCTCATAGAGTCACTACAATTTTGTAATAACAAGCGCAAACTTGACTCTTTTCAAGCTCTAGAAACAAACACGCACACACACACACACACACACACACACACACACACACACACACACACACACACGACAATAGATACCTTGTTTTAAATGAGCAAACTGATTTAATGGGTTCCTCTTTCTTGGAAATTCTACGATCTAATTAAATACATCGTAAAAAACAAGTCTAACTGTTTTTCACAGGCAGCCCTAACTTTTCAAGGCAAGTAAGACATAAGTAAGATAAATCAAAATGTGTCCATGGGCATGCCAGCGAGGATTGTGGTAAGTAAAATGTTGAATAACTGTTTTTTCGAACTACTTTTTTTCTTTTTTGACACCAATAAATTATATCTCAGGTATTTACTTTTTTACTACTACCATACTTTGCCTTAAGTCGAGAAAAAATGACGTATAAAATTCCTAACAAAACGAAAATTACATAAAATTTAATCAAAACAACGTTATATTAGATTATATTATATGCCAAAATAAGACACAAATGTCCAATAATTAAATTCTTGCCTTTTAAATTACAAACAGTGTTTTTGCCCAAGGTCGTAAACCGTGTTTTATGGCGCTAACAGGTTTTTTAAAAATTAAGACACCATTTAAATTTAAAAACGAGGAACAAGCTGATACTCATCTTGTGTATGGGTTTGCAAACGCAAACTCAACTCTAGCGGCGAGGGCAAATCAAAGAATATATCTACATCGAAGACATCCGCACCCTTCCGTATTTCTACAAATACATAATCGTTTTTGGGTTCGAGGAATAAAATGAGAATGAACATTCGATACACTGTTTGAAAAGAAAGAACATCACGGCGCATTTTACAAGAAATTAATGTTGATGGCCTTCGTGTTCCCTAAACCAATAATGTCGGGTTCAACACTGTAATCATATGTGTTTCTATCATCTCCAACTGATGCAAGGTTTAGATCCTGGGAATGAAGAACACGGAGTAGATTTTTCAACTACACACAAAATAATGGAAATGTTTTGTCACAAATATTATGAAGTGATGAATCGCGTCCCGAATTGGACACAAGAAAATTCTCATGCTGTCACACTACGAAATTTTAGTTTCTTATATTTATTTGGGTGAGGTTTCCTCAAAGAACGAGTTTATGCTACTGCTGTTCAAATAGCGAAATACCTTAGAGGGCTATAATCAATGCATGCCAGGAAATAAGGGCTTATCGTTTGGCTGGAGTAAAGTGGTCTATTCTACAACGTTACCAATTACGATTTGAACGAAACGGGTATTATTTTGAAAATGTATTGTATTTAAAAAAAATCCAGCAGTATTCTTGTTGTTGTTAGGTTTGTTATTATTAAAGTTAATTAACATTTAGAGTATTTCAATATCTTTAAAGCGAGACTATAGTTCTCTAAGACATTTTTTTGTGTGTCAAGATTCTTTAAGTCCAGTTTTATCGTTAAGGATGCATTCTAGCGACTTACGTATACTTTTATTTGTAAAAATATCTTAAATATTACTACCTCGTGTCAAAAATGGAAAAAGTGCCTCGAGAAAAAAGCAGTTTCACCTCACTATCCTGTAAATTTGTTCCAATTTTCCAACCCCTTTATAGGTATATTTAACGTGCCCAAAATCGCACGGTACAGGGGACCGACTGCTTAACGCTCCCTCCGAAGGACAGAACGTGTAGACATTCTACTAGTTCAAACACAATGCCACAACCTTGGTTAATGTTAATTTGCAGTATGTAGTGAAACATAATTTGACGTTTCTACTGGGAATTGAACCATGGATCCGTGGGTCTAGAGGCATACGTTCTTATCCCTGGGCCGTCGATGCTGCTTTATTTCAATTTAATTTTAATAATTTTGCAGTTCTCAACAGTAGGTCCACAGAGAATGTTTATACAATCTTTAAAACTGGCCTATAGAACGGTTTAAAAACTAGTAATATATGACCTGATCTTATTGGATTTAAAAATAGGCTGCATTTCATCCAGATCATTAGCCTTTTCAATGTTGCGTGGTTAGCATGTTGTTGATAATTCAATACCATTGTGTATAAAGTAAATACATTACTTTAAGCTAAAATTAAATTTGTACGTAACTTAAATTGGCACGATCTAAATAACCGAAATTCCAATCTAGAAGTTTGATTAAGACATACCAGAAATTTAATCTGCCAGAAAACAATATTACATTAAAGTATAAGCGGTGTAACAAATTCTATAAAATTTCTTAAATTTCTGTAATGCAAAGATCATTCAGATTAGCTGAAAGTGGATAAAATATCCCATTATAAACGTATTAAATCATAATTTTTTATTTGATAGAAACAAACATACATACAAAAATCAAATGGTTATGATGATATTAGTAAATACGAAGTTAAAGCTAAAATAAAAAAAGAGATTACGTTAAGGAATAAAGTCTAGACGCAACAAATGCGTTATGTAGCGAATTTTCATACTAATGGGTTTCCACAAAAATGTTAGTTAAAAAATGTATAAGAATTTAAAGAAAACAGATGAAAAAGTTTACGGTACAAAAGTTCTTATAAATATGTGGAAAGGTGGTTATTAAATCTATCAGTTCCAAGTTGGGTCTGGCATTCGTCAATAACACGAAAGCAATGAAACAACGGCTTATCCAATATACCACGTCTTAGCGTATCGTATTTCTTTTTTGGGTATAAAACGCAATATTAATTTTTTGGTATCTTTCTGTACCGTGACCCAGAATATCCTTTCTTTTGTCAAGGAAATTGAATGTGTTGTTTTCGTCATACAAAATGTTTCGATCCTCTGCTCTTCCTTTAGGAAAAAAATTAAATGCCTAAAACTCAACTTTCTATGAAGCTATAAAATTAAAAGTTGGTATATGTAGGTATTTTAGTCTCTACAAAGGAAAGTTGTGTTTCATTAAAGATACAAAAGCTTTCCAGAAGTAATTTAGTTTTTTTCCTGGAAAAGCTGATCAAATGGCCTAACGCAATTACCCAAGCTATTTACAAAATGAAGGAACCTGCCAAATTATAAACGCAGCAGGTATTTTCCTTTGTTAATCGTTTGTATGATTTCGTTTCAGGCAACCCAATAGACCCGGTTTTTAAAAATAAGACTGATTACGTCATCTTTATAATATCTGGTACACATACTGCGTTTAGAGAGCTTTACTGTATGTAACACTGTAGTATTCCAGCTTAATGGGAAATTGAGTTATCAAGCTCTAATATAATTGTATGAAAATTCGCTAGCATCACTTTTTTTTTCAACACTTTTTCACTAACAATATATTGATGAAAACAACTTTTAATAAAATTTCGCTACCATAACGCACTTGCCGCGTCCAGATTTTGTAAAATTGAAAAAAAACTGCAGCTGTCAATACAAAACTAGCAAAAAAGGTCTACTTCAAATTATTTTCTCGCAAATATTTTAGGTAAATGAAATGGGAATTCAAACAAAAATAGTGAATTTTCTCGAAGAAATACAATTTATGCAATTTTATAGCCAAAATAAAAGCATTATTGATTGTTCTTGCCCCTACTTGGTGAAACCGTAAATATTAAATACAGATGTAGTGACTTTTTTTCTGGCTTCACAATTGCTCATTTTCTTTATCTGACTGATGATGACGTAAGCTGAGAAAAAAATAAGCAATTGTGAAGCAAGAGAAAAGTCTCTACGTCAGTATTTAGTACGAAAAAACTGTGTCGGGTTAAAGGGCGAAAAATATTCAAACATTAAAATTAAGTTTTATACCCAAAAAGCCGACATTCCAAGGCTTAATTGACTTATTCCATGGTAATATTATTATATATAATTGACAAATTTCAATAAGTACCCTTGGAGAACCCAAATCACCACAACACATATTTCAGAGACCTCAGGATCGTTTCGTTGACCATGTAGACATCTTCAGAGGTAGAAGAATTCTAAAAATAAACTACTAGCTACCGTGTATTGAGCCACAATAGACCTTATGGTCGCGGTGGAGGGACCGATATGGACCACTCACATTCAAACCTAACCTAACCTACCGTGTATTTATATCGCGTCTAGGTATACGCATAAACCCATTTGTTTATTGTGTAGTTAAACTACGAGGTCGAAGACCTGCTTTAATCTTCTGGTCGACCAACTTATGAGCCCTTATATAATATATAATAGGCTGAAAAGGAACGTTACCGAGTTATTTCAGGAATATGTACGTTCCCTTTCGATCTAGATATTTACTATGTGGAATTAGAGAAGGCCGACAACCACATCTGGCGAGATAAACAAAATAACCTCCGCTCATCTCTTTTATATATAGAAAACTAAACCCTGGTGTTTGGCTCACATTGTTAACTCTGACAAATAATCAATAATTCAACTAAAATACTACATAAAAATATATTTATATTGATTTTAAAAGTTTTCTATATATAAAAAAGATGAGCGGAGGTTATTTTGTTTACTTCGCCAGATGTGGTTGTCGCCTTCTTTAATTCCACATAGTAAATTTCTATATCGAAAGGAAACGTGCAGATTCCTTAAATAACTCGGTACCGTTACTTTTCAGCCTATTATATATTAGATAAGGGCTCATAAATTGGTCGACCAGAAGATAAAAGCAGGTCTTCGACCTCGTAGTTTCACTACACAACAAGCAAACGATGGGTCTTCGACGACCATTTAACTTCGGGCTAGTTCGTTTACCTAGATGCGATATAAATACACGGTAGCTAGTAGTTTATTTTTAGAATTCTTCTTCCTCTGAAGATGTTGACTTGGTTAACGAAACTATCGTAAGGTCTCTGAAATATGTGTTGTGGTGATTTGGGTTCTCCAAATGTACTTATTAGTGCTCATCACAGGTTCCAGTTTTCACATAGTGACAAATTTCAGATATAACTTTTAAGTGACACATTTAATAACATCTAATATAATCGATAAATTCAACTAATTAAAGCTTCGCGTTGATTTGCATCCATTGGTGTTAACGGTAGTATTGAAACTGATTCTTTTAAACAGAAAACAATTGTCTCTCAATTGATAATTATTGTTATAATTTAAGTGGAAAAATTATAATATGGCTTTTATTTGCTCATACGCTTGCACGATCACTAGGAGAGAAAAGCGGCCTTGAGGGTGTTTTTGCTTAAATGAGCCGATTTCGAGAAAAACAAAGAAATAATTATTTAGGTGCAAGGATTTTAAAGTTTTTTTAAAAATTTACTAACGACTCTGGGGATATCTGTCGAAATAATAGACTAACAATACACCCCGCAGTATAATTATTTTTGAAATCATTTATTTTAGAATTATCTTAAATATTACTATGTAAAAATTTACCTGAAATGTAAATAAGCGATGGAAACAAAAATAATTGTTAATGTAACAGTAATTGAAAATCCTTCAAAAGAGCAAAAAACCAAGAGGAGAATTTGATCGTGGAAGCGCATGAGGCTTGGGTTTAGGAAAAACAGTGAGATACAGTTTCTTTTCAAATCGAATCCTATAGGTAACCCTTATACACGGTACTGGTAAAATTTCGAAAATAGTGTTGCTCAAATGATGCCTTTTGATGCATTTATATTTGTCACAGGGTTTTAGTTTTATACTGGCTTGAGTTTCTTCTACATCTTTTTTTTTTGAAAATATTTAATACCCTGTATCTGAAAAACAAATCAGGTCTGGGACCTACGTTTGTATGAATTTTTCGGTTTAGGATTGAAAGAAGAAAACAAGGAATTGTCTCCTGGAATTTTGCAACGTAGTTAATTAACGGTCTGTAAACATGTAGAATTACATCTATGAATGTGAAAATATTCATGATGTACTGGCGTTTTTTTAACTAGTAAACTATATACATAGGCCACAATAAAAATTTATATCTAAAACTAATTACACTGGATAGTGACAAATAATATCCATTAACACAATATTTTAATAACTGTCAAAATATTTGTTTGGCGATCAGGTAAAATTTAAGATCATAGTTATATATGCACACACACACACACACACACACACACACACACACACACACACACACACACACACACACACACACACACACATATATATATATATATATATATATATATATATATATATATATATATATATATATATATATATACAGATTTCACGTGCATCTGTTATGATTAAAAACATATTTATATCGTTTGGTGATTCTATTTTTTGACTGCATTAGATGGATAGTGTTTCAAATGTGTTTTTTTCAAATTCTTGAGTAACATCACATTTAAAATAGATAAGGAACATAAACCAAGTTTTAACTTTAAAACATGTGTTTGAGAAGAAAAAATATTCAAGTGATAATATCGTTTAATTGTTTCTCAGATTTCAATAGTTGCGTATACAGCCCCTCCGTAAAATTATAAAATTTTGTTTCAAGTGTCAACATTTCGGACAACCGGACATGATAATGCTTTTAAATTATATTATGTCTTTAAAAATAAAAATTATATTCCGGCAAAAGGTATTAAGCATAGATAGGAAACAACATCTCTATGATTCCGGTAAAAAAACTGTTTACCATAGAACACCATTATTTGCCATTTGTTCATAAGAAGAGCTGAATGTTTTGTTTTTGTAGAAAAGTACCACAGAACAGGAAATATTTAAACAAACCAATGTAAAGGGGATCAATATCAAATATCAAACATTCTCCAGGCATGATTGTTTAGTGTATTAAAATCTAAAAAATCGCTAATGAGGAGTTCGCGACTTTTGAATCTTGAAAAGAATTTTTCAAATGAGCGCGAACTAGGCCCTCTAGAACCCATATCCAGGGTTAGTTTCAGATTTTGTCTGTTTACATATATACACGGTAACGCATTTCTATGGTAATGCTGAATAATCCGTTATTATATAAGATCCGAGAAAAATTGTATACGTTAATTATAGGTTGTCTTGAACTGCACCTTATAAAATTATTCTGACTATCACATGTGGCCCATGAATCGTTGGTGATACAAAGTTTCTTATTTTTCAATCGAACACCCCTTTTATTACTGCACTTTTGCATTTTTAATCGAATTATAATGCATGGCTGTAGGGAACAAATTGATAGCGTTCATCGGTTTCGAGTCATTTCAATTGTTTTGCAACTTTTCACATTTTTGACACGTATCAAAAACTATGATACAGCGTTTTTACCAATAGATAGCGGAGTCACCATGAAATTTACGCATTCAGAGAGGTCTTCATTCATATTATTTGTCGAAAAAATCGACATGCCATATACAGAACGCTCTCAAATAGTGACTGAATTTTAAAAAATTCAAACTGCCGTAATTCAATTCTTTCAAAAAGAACAGCCTGTATTTTGTCTCAGAAGTGTAGGGCATGCTCTCTGTTTTAAGTTTTGCATAACACCTACACACTCTAGTTTTGGAAACATTTACATTTATAACCGCATACCATGATTCATGTAG
Organism: Tillus elongatus; assembly: GCA_964006375.1. Lineage (NCBI taxonomy): Eukaryota > Metazoa > Arthropoda > Insecta > Coleoptera > Cleridae > Tillus > Tillus elongatus. Next base: position 179,733,910 of record OZ023263.1, read on the forward strand.
GGATCAGTTTTCAATGCTTTTTCAGTTTTTTTTTAAATTCTAATAACCGATCAGATTATGTGATTATTCAGGAAATTTTCTAAGCAAAATATTGAAATTTTTAAATTAACTTTGGTACAAAAAATGTAAGAAATAATTATTTAGATAGGATTTTCTATTTTAATATTTTCATAATATATAGGTAACTAGTTGATAAACTGTTTTGACAAATGTCAAATGAATCTTCAAGTGATAGACTTTAGTAATGTTCTTATTTCTGACAGTGTGACATAAAAAATGTGTATTTTCCCGCGTATAATTTTACTGATTAAAAAAAAAAAATCACTAATGAGGAGATCCCGACTTTTGAATTTTGAAAAAATTTCTTAAAATGAGCGCTAATTAGGCCCCCTAGAACACATATCCGGGGTCAGTGTCAATTTTTATATGTTTATATATAAATATATATATATATATATATATATATATATATATATATATATATATATATATATATATATATATATATATATATATATATATATATATATATATATATATATATATATATGTATCACACCGATAACTCAAAAATGGGCGGATTTTTATTAAAATTGGTGAATGCCTTCCTTTTGCAAGTGGCTTGGATAAGTTCGTTATCCAGGAAAATCGGCCCAGGTTTTCCCGCAAAATTTTGTGTTTTCCTTCGAAAAAAATTCATATCTCCGGAAATAATAAAGCAAGGGCAACCAAATTTGGTACGCAGGTTTATAGCGTTATATGTAAATTTCGTACCAATTTAGCTTTCTAAGTTAAAAGACAAAAAAGTTAGAGGCATTTAAAAAAAATAATTGGGGTTTTCCTCAAAACGTCAAAGTCGCGATTTAAAATGTCAAAATTGGCAACATTTAGGCAAAGAACTTGAATATAATATGAGCTATGGAAAGAAAATGTCTCAAGAAGAATGTTTTACAAACCCTGAAGGTTTCAACCGCCATTGTCCTTCATTTTACTTAAATATTTCCAGAAGATTTATTTCAAATAGACCCTTTCTTTTATGCTTGACAGTAGTTTTAGCTATAGAGTTTATCGTTTAATGGTATATAATTTATGTCGAATTATCGTAAAAAATCAATAAAGCTCAATATATCCATTATTAGACAAGATATGAAAAAAATTGTATAAATTAATTTTAGGGTGTCTTGAGCTATATCTTGAAAATATTCCTACAATCACAGGCTAGCTCATAAGTCGTTGGTGATACAAATTTTCTTTTGTTTTTAGTCGAACACGCCTTATGTTATTGAATTTTTGCATTTTCCATCGAAATATAATGCATGTTTGTAAGAAAAAAAATTCTGGACGCAGCAAGTGTGTTATGGTAGCGATTTTTGATTAAATGCTTAAATTTTAATTATCTCAATTTGCTATTCATCTATAAGGTTGACCAAGAATCCAGTTTTTTCGGGAACAGTTTAAGTTTACTTTCGGAAATTTTTGTACATATCCAAACAATAAAGTTATTTTGATGAAACATGACACATTGTTTTTATTATATAGGTTATACTGGTAACCAAATTTGATGCCTGCTTTCTTAAAAAACACATATTTGCTATTAAAAACATTTGTATGAAAATTTATTACCATAACGCATTTGCTGCGTCCAGACTTTTCTTTCCTTGCGCTGGTTCAAATTTCCGTCAAAAGGTATAAAACAATTTTTTCAGTTTTTTTCAATTTTAAATACAGATTAGGTATATAATTTTAATTTTATGTATTCGCTTGGCAAATTTTTTGTGTAAAAAAACATTTAGTCAGTTTTTGCAGATTTTTTTTGTGTTTCCGTAGAAATAATTTTTTTGTAAAATTTTTGTGAAAAGTTAGTAATTAATAATAAATGTTTAATAAGTTATTTCAAATACCGCTTTTGGATTTTCGGGAAAAAATTGTTTGCAAATTTTCAAGCAAACATTTTTTTGGAGGTTTCGTGTAAAAGGTTTTTGTGAATAATTATATCTTGGCAGGTGAGTAAATAGCCCGAAGAAGTTCATTGTCCAGGAAACTCGGTCAGTTTTTTTGGGGAACATTTTAAGTTTATTTTTGGAACATTTTTGTACTTTTTCAAACAAGAAAGTTATTTTGATGAAATATGGTACATGGATTTTACTATATAGGTTTTACTGGTAACCAAATTTGATGCCCGTTTCCATTTAAAAAAACATATATTTGCTATTAAATAATTTTTATGAAAATTTACTACCATAGCGTACTTGCTGCGTCCCGACTTTTAGTGAATTTAAAAAAAAATCACTAATGTGAAGATTGCGACTTTTGAATTTTGAAAAATTTCTTCACATGAGAGCTAATTAGATCCCCTAGAACACATATTCGGGGTCAGTTGTCATTTTTAGAAGTTTATATATATATATATATATATATATATATATATATATATATATATATATATATATATATATATATATATATATATATATATATATATATATATCGCCGATCTCAAAAAAATATGGGCTGATTTTTATCAAATTTGGTGGGTACCTTCCTATTCTAAATGGCTTGGATAACTTCGTTAGCCAGGAAAATCCGACAAGTTTTTCCGGGAAAATTTGTTCCTACTATAGGTATAGGTCATACTGATAACCAAATTTCATGCCTGCTTTCTTAAAAAAAAGACAAAATTGTATACGTTAATTATAGGGTGTCTTAAGCTGCATCTTCTAAAAATATTTCACAATCACATGGTGGTCCATAAGTCGTTGGTGATCCCTTATATTATTGAATTTTGGCATTTTTATCGAAATATGATGCATGATTGTAAGAAAAAAATCGAGGCGCAGTAAGTGCGTTTTGGTAGCAAATTTTCAATAATTCAATTTGCTATTAACTTGTTGGCTAGGAAACCAGTTTTCTCGGAAACATTTTAAGTTTATTTTTGTACACTTTCAAACAATAAGTAATTTTGATAAAATATAGTACATTGTTTCTACTATATAGGTTATACCGGTAATCAGATTGATGCCTGCTAGCATTAGAAAGACATAATATTTGTTATTAAAAGATTTTTATGAAAATTCACCTCCATAACGCATTTTCTGCATCCAGACTTATTTCTTATTGCTTCTACCTGTCTAAATATGTATTCGGATTGCGCTAAAGCAAGGCAGCAGTCATTAGAGACAAGGTACGAAATCTACCCCCACTACCAGCTTATTTTAAGATTACTCTGCCAAATACATGTGATATATTTTTGTCGTTGTCCTAGAAGTGTCTTTGGCGATACTTGCTATAGAATATATTTTGAGGTACATTTTTGGGAAACAGCCTGCACATTAATATTGCGCAAAAGCAAATTCGCAATTTTAAGTGAGCTGTGACATGAGTCATAATATTCTAAATACCCTGCATATTTTCAGTTTTCGGTTAGGTTACTTACTACTATTTTTGTGAGTAGGTAGTTTTCAATGAGATTTTAGATTTTGTGTAAAAAGAAGCCTGAAATATTAATTAACAGTTTTGTTTGGTAAACAAATTGCTTTGATACGTATTGGATTAATTCACTTAGTTACTTAAATGCTTTTTGAATTATTCACGCGCTAAAATATAATTTTAGATGTTAGTACATATGTTAAAGATTATATAACTTTTTTAATGCTACTTTAAAAGCTTGTTATTATCAAATTATATGAGGCTAGATTTTTTGATAGCAATATTAATAGGTGTTATAATCGTTTCTACTTAGATGGAAAGCGAATAAAGAATTATATGCATTAGTGAATGAATTATGATTTTCTTGCTGTGAAGATGAATCGATGGAAATAAAAGCTCATCGAATTGAAACCGGCGATATTTCCCAGCGATAAAACAAGCATGTCTGATTAAAACAACTCATTATCTAACCTGTCGTTTGGCCAGTGATCTGGCGAGTTACGTGCTGTTCGGTCCGCTGCACCCTCTGCTGAGAATATTGCTGACTTTGACTCTGCTGAGTCTGAGATATCTGTTGCTGTTGTGACTGACTCTGCTGAGTCTGAGACAACTGCTGTTGCTGTCGATTCATCTTGTCACCACAAAAATCTCACAGGTATATATATCGAAAAAAATCGCAGAAAAAATAACACAAAACACAGTGGTTGTAGCACAACACGAAAAAAATAATATTGAGAGTGTTTCTAAAGAAGAAAAAATTTGCTAAATAGTCTCTTGTTGACGTTTCGTTTGCCTTCCACGGCTTCTGTTGAGGAATTTTCAAGTCATCATCCCCGGTATCTACCAAGACGTCGGTCGTTTGCGAATTGCGAGCGAAGAATGCCCGCAGCGACGTCTCCCACTGTGGACGCCGGCTCCGACGAGGTGGAGGGGCGCCGAAGTGAGACGAGAAGTCGAAGATGCCAGCGAGTGCGGGTTATTTTCAGACGCCACGGTATATGATACGGCTAAGCTGAGCTTATGTGACTCTATCCGATGTGACTCAGCTTAATAACTAAGCTACTAGTTTCTGGTTGAGATTGTAGGTCTGTCGTTAATGATCGTGTTGCTGATTGCCGGCTGATTGTTGCAACTGTTAATAGTCTCCCCCTGCCTTAATTAGATTGCCTGTGTATAGAACGTATAAAATAATTGCAGAATATTTCAGCTAACTAAAACTGTTATTATTTTAACGGCTCTTTAAATTAATATTCAATGAAATAAAGTATACATATTTATTACAACAGTACCATATTATAGTTTAATTACCTTCAGATTATTTAAACTCAAAATCGTCATTTCAGTTTATAGGCGATGTCGCCTGTCGTCGCAACCATATCTTTCTGTCTTTAGATGCATTTCATATATATATATATATATATATATATATATATATATATATATATATATATATATATATATATATATATATATATATATATATATATATATATATATATATATATATATATATATATCACACCGATAACTCAAAAATAATGAGCCGATTTTGATAAAATTTAGGACATACCTTCCCTTTGTAAATGGCTTGGATAAGCTCGTTAGTCAGGAAAATCGGACGAGGTTTTCCGAGAAAATTTTGAGTTTACATTCGAAAAAATTTTTTTCTCAAAAAATAAAAAAGCTATGATAACCAAATTCTGTAGGTAGGTTTACGATATAAAAACTAAACTATGCACCAAAATTTATATTTCTATGTTACAAGAAAAAAAGTTATTATAAAATATTTTGTGCCAGATCATTACTATGAAAATTCATTACCATAACGCACTTGCTGCGTCCAGGCTTTTTCTTGATTGACTTATTTTCGTTTAATGATTTTTCCTAGAAATACATCATTAAATGAGCCCGATCTAAGCCCTCCGGAACACATATCCAGGGTCAGCTTTAACTTTTTTTATGTTTATACACACCCCCCCCCTCCCCCCCCCACACACACACAGATATATATATATATATATATATATATATATATATATATATATATATATATATATATATATATATATATATATATATATATATATATATATATATATATATATATATATATATATATATATATATATATATATATATATATATATATATATATATATATATATAGATAATGTGCCCCAAACTGGATGGGAATGTATTGCTATCTCCGTTATTATTAAAGATAGGGAAACGGCTAAATTAGCAATGTTTTGTAGAATTTAAAGCTCGTTTCAAATATTACTTGTATTTTGCCCTGCCTCTTTTCGTGTTTGAGTTATTTTGAAAAAAAAACAAAATTTGTCGATTTGTTTTTTCATCAATATCTAAATAGGCGTTGATCTGACATGTCTAAGACTTGCACGTTATCAGGACACTTTTTACAGAGTAATCTTTTTGTGTTATTCTCAACTTTGGATTGTCATTTGTTTTTGAGCTACATGTATCAACGTTTGTTTTTATTATGGCAGACATATTGGATTTTTTACTCATGTGATAACCTGTGAAAAGAGCTTTCCAATGATGTGCAACATGCTTGAGAAATCTTGTAATTGCACTGACAATTTTGAGAAAAACCGTTTTGAACTGCTATGAAATCCAATACCAGAAAACAAATGACAAATAAAAATGTTCAAAAAGCAGTAGACCATGGAGTCTAACAATAGACTTCCACTTTTAACATAATTTTCCGTAATGATTCACGTTAAAAAAAAGGAACTTTGAGCACACCAATGAATCGGCCCATTATTACAAATTATATTTTACATTACAACATTATCCTAAAAAATGGTTATAATTTAATTAAATAGGTCGACCTAGTAAATAACTAAATTTACTAACAGAACTCAATTAGAAGCAGATTAATGATTAACGAAGACGCATTTGAAAATTGTTTGATTTTTAAACGCAAGTTAACCAAAAAACAACAGAAGAAAGGTTGTTATGGATATCACAGTATCGCGACAATTAAGAATACTGTCATTCTTAATTATTTGAACAAGTTAAGGTGTATTTAACACGTTGCTTAAAATTTTGTACCAAATGGTTTGTTTTCTATTTATTTTAAATATTATTCAGCAATATGTTCAGTAATGAAGAATATTTTGACATGTTGGAATGTTATATTCGTTCTAACCGTAATACTCAGGCAGCTGCAAATTCATATCAAAACAACTGCCGAGAAAGACGACAACCAAACACCAAAATATTTCGCAGGATAGTGACCAATCTATTGAACGACGGTAGCTTCCACGCAAAGAAACTACCAATGCCTAGAAATGAAGAAAGAAATAATGCCGTCTTAAGGTTTCAAACGAAAATCCTCCGCAATCTGTTCGGTTTTATAGTGAACAAATAGACGTTTCCAAAAGTACGGTACACCATGTATTAAAACAAAATCATTACCATCCATAAAAAACCTACAATCATACAAGGCTTAAATATTGGCGATTACCCTAAGCGACTTCAATTCTGCAGATGGTATCAAGGACAATGTCAGCAAGATGAAAATTTTCATTTGAAAATAATGATGAATCCAGATTTACAAATTGTGGTGTGTATAATCGCCATAATAGGCATTATTGGGCAAATGAAAATCCCCATCTAAAGGAAAAACACGATTGCAAGACAGATTTGGTATTAATGTTTCTATGTAAGTTCGTTAGATTTTCACTTCTATATAAGTTTGTGTTTAAATTCCGTTCTGCCATTTCAAATACATACAACGTATATAAAATTTTCGAATTTTTTATTTCCTCTGTCTTATCCGAGTTCTCGTTTATCCAAGGTACCTCCTCCTCATATTACCTCGGTTAAACGAGGTTTTACTGAAATTTTGTAAAGGCTAATTACTTTACTGCTGTGTAAAATAAATCCTCAAGCAAACAAAACACATGAAACTACTTCAAGATAGTTTTCGCGTTATTCGTTTCATTTATTTTTCTGGAAGAATCTACATTTCCTTTGGTTCATCCAAACACTATATAGAATATGTTTTAACTGGAATTAAGTCTCATGTGCTTTCTTTCTTAACCCATTTAATTCAATATGACAGGTATGTGTTAAAAAATAGCTAAAATATATAAACGGAATTAGACCGCAATCACCCTACACATCAGCTTTCAGCAAGTGCGTTATGGAAGTGAATTTTCATAAAGATGTTGTTAATAGCAAATATGTCTTTAATGCAAGCAGGCATCAATTTGGTTACCGATATAACTTATGTAGTAGGAACAATCTACCATATATAATTAAAATAATTTATTGTTTGAAAATGTACAAACATTTTCCAAAAATAAACTTTAAATGTTTCCGAGGCAACGAACCTTAGGTTAATAGCAAATTGAGTTATTGAAATTTGAAGCATTTAATGAAAATTCCCTACCATAATGCGCCTGCTGCGTCTAGTTTTTTTTGTTCTTATAAACATGCATCATATTTAGATGAAAAATGCAAACATGCAATAGTTTAAGGGATCTTGGAAGCAAAAAAATGTATGTGTCACCAACGACTTGGGCCATCCTGTGATTGTCAAAATAATTTTATAAGATGCAGCTCAAGACACCCTATAATTAACGTATACAATTTTTTCTCGTATCTTGTTAAAAACAATGACATTGAGGTTTACCGTAGAAATGCATCACTCTGTGTATATGTAAAAAGATAAAAACTGAAACCAAACGAGGATTTGGTTTCTAGGGGGCCTAGTTGGCACTCATTTGAAGAAATTCCAAAGTCGCGGTCTCCTCATTGACGAATTTTTTGTACGAAAATCAGCCAAACATTATGGATTGATAAACCATAAACTTAACTAAAACTGCTGCCAAAGCCTAAGAGAAAGGGTCTATTTGGAATAAATAGTCTGAAAATATTTTTAGTAAAATGAAGGACAATGACGGTTGAAGCTGAAACTTAAAAGTTTGTAGAACACTCTTCTTGCGATATTTTCTTTACATAACTTTGACGTTTTGAAGATAAGCCTAATTCTTTTTGTTTGTAAAGTACTGTAACTTTTTTGTCTTTTAACCCATGTACCCAAATTTTGGTACATCGTTTGTAATACAAAAAGGTTAACCAAATTTGGTTGCCCTTACTTTGTTATTTCCGGAGATATCAACATTTTCCGAAAGAAAACACAACATTTTCCAAAAAGACCTTGGCCGATTTTCCTGGCTAACAAACTTATCCAAGTCACTTCCAAAGGAAGGGACACACCAAATTTTATCAAAATCGACCCAGTATTTTTTGAGTTATTGGTGTGATACACACACACAATATATATATATATATATATATATATATATATATATATATATATATATATATATATATATATATATATATATATATATATATATATATATATTGAAACTGGACCTGAATATGGATTTTAGGAGCCTAGTTTGCGCTCATTTGAAGAATTTTTTAAAGAAAATTCACTAAAAGGATATTCAGTATTCAGCAATGTCGAATGCAACCCGCATATTTTATTATAATATTCAACTGGCGGCTTCAGTTATGTTAACTTTTAACCTAATGAAAAGCTGTTATATATTATGCATCTCCTACTACAAGTGTTATGTGTTATTTTTTCTGTCTAGGTAATAAATTTTGTTATTGTTGCAACTACATTCATTATTCGCTCTCCCAAAAAAACACCTAAATTCAGACATTAATAAAAGTTTTATTAGTATCAAAACTCGTTTGTTACAACTTGTTAACAATTAGTGATAATCAAATATACACCAATAAGTATTAAAATTTTTTATATACATAGTAAAGTATTTGGCAAGATTTATTCTGGGTCACTTTTGAAAGTGGTGATATAAACCACTGACTTACCGGCAAGCTGTTGTGAAAATTCTGAGTGAACAATGCTTGAATCATTGCTTCCGATGTTGTGTTCATTAAAAGTTACATGCTTGTGGGAAGATCTACCTGCAATTAAGAAAATAAAAGGTAATTTGGAACGTAAATTATGTTGAGAATTTTAATATCACAAAAGTTGCAAGAATTGTTCAAATGATGCATTAATAAATTTAAAAAAAATCATAAATAATAATAACATTAATTATTAATATTATTCACTACTTAGATACAATAATATGTATATATAGTAAGTCAGAATGAAACAAAAACAACAGGTCAACAATGCTCATCTAAACGTCAAAAGGTAAAAACAATAAACAACTTGCATCTTTTTTTTTCTTGTAACATCCGATAGAGATCCCACAAAGATGATTTTTAATATTTTTTTCATTGCACATGCTACAAAAAGAACGAAAAACAAGTATTTTAAAATGCGGATTTCATAATTGATTTTAAACACCACTATCTTGCCGCCATGATCTGTGACCTCACAGTACAGTACAATAGTCAACAACGAACCTGTTTCTCTGTGTTTACATCATATGTTGCAAGTTATTGATTGAATCTTGGCTTCTGTACGTTATTTTATTTGATAATATGGAAAATAACGCTTAGATAAATATTCTATAGTACCAATGTGTACAAATACGACTATAAAAACTCCAGAGAAACTATATTTTTATTGTTCCAAATGGCTCAAATCAGATAGCAATGGTGCATAGTTGCAAAGCGGGATAAAAGGAAAAATCCACAGTTATCTGAGAAAACCGTCTTATATTGTTGCGAAGACCATTTCAATGTAAGTACCTCCTCATTTTCACAATGAATATTAGTAATATAAGGTTAAAATTCTTATCATATGTTATTAAGTTAGGTTGAAATTTCCATGTGTTAGGGTATGTTTATCTGTACATTTCAAGTAATAACTTTACATATTACTCTTAGAATTAATAACCGGCAATGTGTTTTATTTTTTCTCATTATCAAGAATAAAACGTCAGTAGTTATTAATTACTTCCACATCGTTAATACGCGTGGAAGTATGGAATCGGCGACAAAAATTTCAAAATATTTTTTCACTTAAACGTCGTAGAAAGTCTCAAAACATATACAAAACATGATTTGTGTCTGTCGGTTTGCCGGTCTGTCGATCTGCCGGACTGTATGCCTGTCTGTTTGTAGCCAGGATAACTTTAGAACGAATTGAGATACCATCTTCAAATTTGCTATACAGTTAGCACCCGACAAACGAACGGTTCAGATAATTTTTGGGTAAAATCGGGGGGTAGGAGATGAATGGGGGACGAGATGGTGAAAATTGAATTTTTTTCGTTAAAACTCGAGTAAGATAACGTCAACACTGGTTCAGGAGTGCGCTGAAGCCCTCAAAGGACTAGCCAGGACAAAGGAGGTGCAACTGGTGTGGGTTCCGGGACACTGTGGCGTAGCAGGGAATGAGGTGGCGAATAATCTCGCTAGGTTTGGTTCCCGGCGGCCGTTCTGTGGCCCGGAGCTTGCGTTAGGCATAGGTAGGAAGACGGTCTCTGTCGCCTTAGACATGTGGACTGAGGAAGCAATGGAGAGGCACTGGTGGTCGATTGGTGGCTGTAGGCAGGCAAGGGACTTCGTGGAGGGGCCGGACAGAGACAAAGCTGTCTGGCTACTCGGTAGGAGTCGACCTACGCTTCGCCGCATCCTTGGGGTGCTGATGGTCCATGCACCCTTAAAAGACACCTTACATTGATAGGGGTAGAGAGGGATCCCATTTGCCAGGAATGCGGCGAGGATGAAGAAACGTCCTACCACTACCTGTGTGAATGCGACGCTTTTGGGAGTCTTCGAACAGAATTGTTCGGTTCGAGGACTCTGGAGAGGAACCAGGAAAGTACCGTCCAATTGAAGACCGTCACGGCTTTCATTTCGAGGTCGAGGCGGTTTGGCGACGGAACCGAGGAGGAGTAGAGCATGGTTGCTGGGTTGCTGGGTTGCTGGGGTTGGCAAAAAGGGCCCATGGTGGCCTACTTGCTTGGCGTTGGCCTCCCCACCACTGCTACTACTACTACTAAGATAACGTTTTAGGGTCTGTTTATTAAAAAACTTTGAATTTCATTGAACATCTGGTATTCATTGCTGAAATTAAATTTGGGGTTGAATGTGTGAGAGTAAAATATCGGTGACAGAAATTTCCAATTTTTTTTCGTCGAAACGGCGTAAAAAGTCTCAAAACATATAGAAAACTTGATTCTGGAACGACATTTTTTGTCTGTCGGTCGGTCTCTCGGCCTGTACGCCTGTCAATAGACGCAATAGCTTCTGAACGAATTGCGATACAATCTTCAAAGTTGGTATCCAGTTAGCACCCGACAGAAGAACGCTTCGAATTATTTTTGGATAGGATCGCTTTAGGGGGCAGGGGATAAATGAGGGGTGGTTTGGTGAAAATTGGCATTTTTTCTTTAAAACTCGAGAAATATAACGTTTCAGAAGCTTATGGGTACAGGATTATGAATATTCTCTTTGTGATCAAGCCATCGACCCTGAATTCATTTCATGAGGATATATTTCTGAGGAGAGTGGATTATCACAGCTATGTGGAAGTTATGATTCAATTTGCAGCACTATTTTTTAGTGTGTTGAACCGAAGTTCGTACCTCAGATGACTTACTTTTTTTGCTCTAATTTTTTGCCAAAACCAATGTATTTTTGACTAGAGTATAAAGAAATCTTTTAAATCAAGTATCACAAGCCACCGCTATAAATTTGAAAATTTAGGGACTGCAACTGTCACTGGAAGGAGGTTGAATGTAGAGGTGAAGTTTTCTTTTGGAAAATTTCTTAATTTTCGAAAGTAACAAAACTATGGAAACCAAACTTGGTACGCAGGTTTATGTTATAAATAATATATTATGTGCCAAAGGATTTAATCAAAAACATTTTTGGTTGTCGCTGGAGCACTGCACAAGTTTTAATTTTTCTTGGCGCATATATAATTTTCCTAAAAAAATGCGTCGATCAGTCCTATGAAAATTCACACCATAACCAACTTGATGCGTCCATATTTTTCAAATTATAGTCAAGAGTAGCCGCAAGAACATTCTTAAAAACACGCGCCGATATCCTTTTTGTGCCTACGCTTATCTTTAATATCATTTGAACTAGTGGTGACAGCTAGTGCCTGTTAGCGTCATTGCCGTCGATACCGTTGGTGAACCTAGTGTATTTCCTAAGGAAAGATATTCACCAAATTTCATTAAAAAAAAAAACTTAAAATAACTTTGTAATATTCACAGAAAAAAGTTAGTTCGGAAGAAAATCAAAATCTGAATAACAATTTTCTATAAACTTAGAAAGTTGAATTTTGAATACGTAGTAAGGTCTCTCCCAACGAAACATACCTAGTAAATTTCATTAAAACAGCTTTGTAATTTTCGAAGAAAAAATTTTTTTTCGCAAGGAAACTCAAAATTTTCCCGGAAAACGCTGTTCGCTTTTCCTGGCTAACGAACTTATCCAAGACATTAATAAAAGGAAGGCACTTGCGGAGTTTCATCGAAATCGGTTAGTTATTTTTTGAATTATCGGATGGCTATATATATATATATATATATATATATATATATATATATATATATATATATATATATATATATATATATATATATATATATATATATATATATATACAGGGTGTTCAAATAAGAGCACGGACCGGCTATATCTCGAAAACCGTCACAGCTGCAGCTTTCGGAAAAAAATTAGCATAAGTAAAGTAGCCATGAGAAAATGTTGGAAATTATTTTCAGCTTCCTAAATCTGCCGCTAGGTAGCGAAAATGCCATGGCATACCTAAAATCATTAATTTCTCGAAAATCTTGACGCATAACATCAACTGGTTTTAGGTAATTTGTAATGAACGTTCACTTATCTACAACTTCTGTTAAAAAAATGTTCCTTATAGACCAGTGGCGGAGGTAAGGGGCGAGGATTTTTTTTTATAAACAAATGCCTATAACTTGATAACCAGTAGAGATAATTTCAAGATTTTTGGCTTGTTGGAAAGATATCTCATAAGAAATTCCACGTATTAGTATTTTAAATTCACAGTCACACATGCACAAAATATAGAGGGCGTTAGAGTAGACGAGTCTAGTTTTATTAAATTTGATGAAAAATTTCAAATGGCAGCATAGTATTATAATATAACTATCGAAAAGTAGATGAAGTTAGAAATAACTCAGTGAAAACCCAAAACGAATCTGTTTTCCGTTTCAGAGAAAACTCGAATTTTATGTATTTTGGTGCTTATTATGCCATTTCTCAAAATTAAATATGAATATAGCAAAATCTCTATAGAATATTTGTTTTCAGGCATCGTTATACAAATTAACATAGTTACCAATAACAATTAATCACTTTAATATGAAATATATTTATTACCTTATCATAAAACTAAGATACAAGAGGCAATAATCGAATTTAAGGTTATATTCGTAAATTAAGTGATTGTATTATGAAGACGAAACTATATGAATGTAAAACACCTAAAATTTAACTAACATCTGTACACCCTACGCACTAAAGCAAAATACGATAAATATTATTTGATTATATCCCTGAAGGTATCTACTTTAAATTAGAATACCATGTCTGCCAAGTGGACACGGACACGGAATGAACTCAAACTTCATTACAATCGTTATACAAATTAACGTACTTACCAATAGCATTTATATCACTTTAAAATGAAATAAAAGACGCCCTCGTGGCGCAGGTGGCTAGGTGCCAGCCTGCAAAGCGAGAGGTCCCGGGTTCGATTCCCGGGCGAGCCAAGTTGACTTTGTCTGGAAAATTTGTATAAAAATATTAAATGTTGGGAAAGAATGTGCTAATGGTCTGAGATGCCGCAGCCAATAATATTTTAAAAATAAAAAAAAATAAATGAAATAAATTTATTACTTTATTAAAATTACAATACAGAAGTAATGGAGAAGTCATGAAAAAATTAATTAATATTATGAAAACGAAACACTTTTCATTAGGCGTTTAGAGAAAATGCTAAGTATTTATTTTAAAAATTCATTCCATACATGTCTCTATCATAATATAGTAATAAATACAAGCATTGTCTACAATCATTTAAACACTTGTTAATACACATGTAAAATTCATATGCAGTTTTGTACTTCAATCAATGTGGTGCATGTGTTGTCAGCGAAGGTAAGACAATTGAAAGAATTTGTTTTATAGACGTCAAAATCTTATGTTCAATTTATTACTGATCTTATTAATTATTTGTAGTGTTTCTGTGTGTTTTTTATTGATACTTAGTATTTTACGTTTTCAGGATGTCTTATTCCAACGAGGAAGCATCTGATATGTTTGAAATTTATTTACAATGTTTTCGGAATTCTGTTATCGCATCACGAGAATATGTATTAAGGTACCCCCATAGAGACATTACTCAAGAGAGTTGTCTAGTCGCATTGCAAGATATATGCGGGAAACTGGATCTGTAAGGCACACCGGGGGACAAGTCAGAGCTCGTAGGATTAGAAATGAAGAAAACATTACTAATGTAATTGCTCTTGTTACCACAAATCCACATATTAGTGTACGACAAATTTCTAGAAACTTAGGTGTGACCGTAGGATCTGTATGCAATATTTTAAAAGACCACAATATGCACCCATATCACATAGTATTGCATCAGGCGCTAAATGAAGCTGATTGTGACCACAGACTGAATTATTGCCATTGGATGCTGAGCATCCTAGAAGAAACACCACGATTTCTATCCCAAATACTATGGACAGATGAAGCAACATTTTCAAATTGTGGATAAGTAAATCTCCATAATATGCACTATTGGTCGGACAGTAATCCCCATTGGATGAGAGAATTAGATCGGTAAAATTGATGGACTCTAAACGTATGGTGTGGTATAGCTGAAGGGAAATTTGTTGGACCATATTTTTTTACGGAGATCTGTATTTAAATTTTTTAACTCAAAGCTTAAAAATGTTATTGGAAGACATTTGCCTAGAAACAAGATTAATAATGTGGTTGCAACATGACGGGTGTCCAGCACACTTCGCGCAAATTGTACGCGAATATCTTAATGTTCAATTTCCAAATCGGTGGATAGAAAGAGGAAGCTTATTGGATCACCTGATTTGACTTGCATAGATTTTTATTTATGGGGGAGAGTGAAAGATTTGGTATATCAAACTCTAAAAACGACTAGAGAAAATATGATGGATACAAGTTGCTGTTAATAGCATATGCTGAAGTTCAAACGGCGGTAGCCTCTACTCGTCAGAGATTAGTTAAATGTATACATAAAAACGGACAGCAGTTTGAACAGTTGTAAATAATTATATGTTAGTTAAATTTTAGGTGTTTTACATTCATATAGTTTCGTTTTCATAATACAATCACTTAATTTACGAATATAACCTTAAATTCGATTATTGCCTCTTGTATCTTAGTTTTATGATAAGGTAATAAATATATTTCATATTAAAGTGATTAATTGTTATTGGTAACTATGTTAATTTGTATAACGATGCCTGAAAACAAATATTCTATAGAGATTTTTCTATATTTATATTTAATTTTAAGAAATGGCATAATAAGCACCAAAATACATAAAATTCGAGTTTTCTCTGAAACGGAAAAACATATTCGTTTTGGGTTTTCACTGAGTTCTTTCTAACTTCATCTACTTTTCGATAGTTATATAATAATACTATGCTGACATTTGAAATTTTTCATAAAATTTAATAAAACTAGACTCGTCTACTCTAACGCCCTCTATATTTTGTGCATGTGTGACTGTGAATTTAAAATACTAATACGTGGAATTTCTTATGAGATCTCTTTCCAACAAACCAAAAATCTTGAAATTATCTTTACTGGTTATCAAGTTATAGGCATTTGTTTATTTAAAAAAATCCTCGCCCCTTACCTCCGCCACTGGTCTATAAGGAAATTTTTTTTTTAACAGAAGTTGTAGATAAGTGAACGTTCATTACAAATTACCTAAAACCAGTTTATGTTATGCGTCAAGATTTTCGAGAAATTAATGATTTTAGGTATGCCATGGCATTTTCGCCACCTAGCGGCAGATTTAGGAAGCTAAAAATAATTTCCAACATTTTCTCATCGCCACTTTACTTATGCTAATTTTTTTCCGAAAGCTGCAGCTGTGACGGTTTTCGAGATATAGCCGGTGCGTGCCCTTATTTGAACACCTTGTGTGTATATATATATATATATATATATATATATATATATATATATATATATATATATATATATATATATATATATATATATATATATATATCAACATATAAAAATTGAAACTGACCCCGGATATGGGTTCTAGGGGTCCTAGTTGGCGATCATTTGAAATTTTTTTTTGCAAAGTCTGACCATCGATACCTCTTTATTAGTGTATTTTTTTAAAATAAAAATTCACTAATATTAGTCATCAGTTGTTAAACTACCATTATATTAAAAATATTCGTTACGAACGATAACCCGAAGATAGAATAAAAGTAGTATTAATTTTATTGTAGATACGCACCTTTCGAGATAAATTTTCATATAAAATACAATTATTTATGTTGCGCAATACGCAAAAAAATATCTGCCTTCCTTTTGATACCTTATTGCCATGAAATTGCTGGAATCATTTAATTTATCGTCAACTATTCCAGCGTAAACATCTTGGAGAATAACTACTATTTAAATTAAAAATTTTCGGGTCGGTGTGTTTTCGCGGCGCTGCTATTGGTTTTCAAAACTTAGTAATTATGGTTTAATCCATTTGGATTTAACCACAAGCACTAAAGTTTATGATAGTTACCAGCATTTCGGTTTTTCTCTATTTTTCTTTTAAAGTTAGGTGAGGTGTGAATTAATAAATTAATACATAATAATAAGTATCAGCCCCTCGCTTTTAAATTATTGTTAGAAGTTCATCAAAATTTACTAATTATGGTTTAGTGTACTCAGACCACAAGCACTAAATACGGTAACTACTAGCATGTCCATTTCGCCACCATTTGCTTTTAAAATTATGTAAGGTGTTAACTAAAAATAAATATTACCCCCTTTTTGTAAATTATTGTGCGAAGTGCGGTTTATGGTTCCATATGGTATTGGTAGGGTATGGCATGGTATGGTATGCAGTGATCTGCGCGGAAAGCAAGGACGGAATGAAAATAATGTAAGTCCTCTTATGAGATTTTTTATTGTAAATTTATAAATTGTTGTTGGCCGTGCTTGGTTAAGCCGTTCCATACTAAACACATACGTGAAGACTATTTCTCTGGCTTCACAAATGTTCGTTTTAGTAACTGTAACCGGTTTCGCTGCATGACAGCATCCTCAGACATAACAAAAAAATAATTAATTTTTACGAATTCATGACAACTACAAATAAGAATCTGTTGCTACGTTACGATATTTTGGTCAAAAAATTATTTAAAACATATCAGAACGCAGCAAGTGCGTTATGGTAGTGAATTTTTATAATAAAAAAAAACGTTTGTAATAACAAAAATGCATTTTTATGAAATAGATCAACTTTGATATAACCCATATCGTAGAAAGAAAGTACCATATTTCATCAAAATAAATTTATTGTTTAAAAAGGTACAAAAAAAATTCCGAAAATAAACCTAAAATGTTCCCGAAAAAAAGCTGGTTCGATCTTCCTGGCCAACAAACCTCTATAGCTATTTACACACCTGCCAAGATATAATTATCCACAAAAAACTTTTTGACAACAATTAAAAATAAATGTATGCTATACATTTTATAAAATTATTTTTTTTTACTTTTGAAAATAAAAATCTTTATCCAGGTAAATTGGTCGATATTTTTAGTCTAACCAACGAACTTCTCCGGGGTATTTACTAAGGAGAAAACCTGCTAAATCTAAAAAAAAAGTTCGGGACGCAGCAAGTGCGTTATGGTAGTGAATTTTCATAGAAATGACCTGGCACAAAATATTTTATTATAACTTTTTTTTCTTGTAACATGGAAATCTAAATTTTGGTGTATAGTTTACTTTTTATATCGTAAACCTACCTACCAAATTTGGTTATCATAGATTTTTTATTTTTTAAGATAAAAATTTTTTTCAAATGAAAACTCAAAATTTTTTCGGAAAACCTCGTTCGATTTTTCTGATTAACGAACTTGTCAAAGCCATTTACAAAAGGAAGGTACATGCCAAATTATATCAAAATCTGCCCATTATTCTTTGAGATAAAAACTTTTTCAAATGAAAAGTCAAAATTTTCCCGGAAAACCTCGTCCGATTTTCCTGACTAACAAACTTGTCAAAGCTATTTACAAAAGGAAGGTACATGCCAAATTTTATTAAAATCGGCTTATTACTTTTTGAGAAAAGAATTTTTTTCGAATGAAAACTCAAAATTTTCCCGGAAAACTTCATCCGATTTTCCTGACTAACAAAATTGTCAAAGCCACTTACAAAAGGAAGGTACACGCCAAATTTTATTAAAATCGGCTTATTACTTTTTGAGATAAGAATTTTTTTCGAATGAAAACTCAAAATTTTCCCGGAAAACCTCATCCGATTTTCCTGACTAACGAACTTATCCAAGCCATTTACAAAAGAAAGGTGCGTGCCAAATTTTATCAAAATCGGCCTATTATTTTTTGAGTTATCGGTGTGATACATATATATATATATATATATATATATATATATATATATATATATATATATATATATATATATATATATATATATATATATATATATATATATATATATATATATATATGTATATATATATATATATATATATATATATATATATATATATATATATAAACATATAAAAATTGAAACTGATCCCGGATATGGGTTCTAGGGGTCCTAGATCGCGCTCATTTGCAAAAATTTTTTCAAAATTCAAAAGTCGGGATCTCCCCATTAGTGAATTTTTTCTACGAAAATTCACTAATACATCTTAAATTCTAATAGTCATAATTTCGATATGAGCAGTGTATAGTTTACTTTTAATAACGTGAAACTACGTACCAAATTTGGTTACCATAGGTTTGTTATTTTCGAAGAAAAAAATTTTCCGGAAGAAAACCCAGAATTTTACCGATTTTTCTGGATACAGAACCTATCCTCCAAGCCACTTACTTTCATCAAAATCGGTTCATTATTTTTTGAGTTATCGGTGTGATATATATATATATATATATATATATATATATATATATATATATATATATATATATATATATATATATATATATATATATATATATATATATATATATATATATATATATATATATATATATATATATATATATATAGTGTTTTCTGCGTTTTTAGCGTCGATCTATTTCCGCGACTATGGTCAATCACCGACGCCAGGGAGCACTTTCACCTCACTATCCTCGAAATTTTGCCGAGCTCGTGCCTTTCTGTAAGGAGGGTATAGATCTTTAACGTGCCCAACATCGCAGGGACACGGGACCGATGGCTTTATGCCCCCTTCAAAGGACAGAACGTGCAGGCATTCAACTTGCTCAAATGCAATGCCACAACCTCGGTTGAGGTTAATGTGACGGCATAAACTGAAAAAGTGGAAGAAGAACCCTGGGATCGAATCCAGTACCCTTCGGTTCAGACGCACACGTTCTTACCACTGAACCACCAGGGTTATATATATATATATATATATATATATATATATATATATATATATATATATATATATATATATATATATATATATATATATATATACTTTTTTTATTGTATCTGTCAAGTGAAAACGTCAAAATTTCTGTACTAAAGAATCAAGGTTTTTGAGAATAATTAGTTGAAATAAATAAAAATATTTATACAAAAGTGAAGATTTAGGCTGATGACTACTGTGGAAACGGTAGTAGGAAGAGCAACATCTAGAAAAAATTTGAAAAGTGACATTACATAAAATGGTTTTGACAGAAGGAATTTTAGAGGAGAATGTTCAACAAAATTTTTTGTAAGACACGTTGTATAATTTTGGACGTAAATATATATATATATATATATATATATATATATATATATATATATATATATATATATATATATATATATATATAAACATATAAAAATTGAAACGGACTTCGGTTCTGTGGTCTAGAGGTCCTAGTTCGCGTTCATTTGGAAATATTTTTTCAAAATTCAAAATTCGGTATCTCCCCATTAGTGATTTTTTTTCTACGAAAATTCACTGATATAAAATAGACTAAAAATATATTTTTGAACTATCTGAATTTATTTAATTATGTATTGCTGATTTTCATTTAAAAGTCATATTATCTAACCTGATATCTATCATTGTCGAATGCAAAATGATAAAAGAAAATAAAATAGTTATTTTGTCAAGTGTAAATCATTTTGACATTTATTAGCAAGATCTCAATTTTAAATCTTATAATATAATCTCATTTTCAACAGACATGAAACAGATAAGTAGGTAGCGCATATAATAATATTTCATTTAAATTAGTTTTTGTCTTTTGAATTAAACCAGTAGTCCAGTTTTTTCGCTTTTTAGTGCCTATTTTCAGGTCGGTTTACTTTCTTTAAGTTTGTTTATCACGTCCTCTTTTAGCGAATCTTTGTAGAAAAAATTCACCAATAAGGACATCACAATTTTTGAATTTAAATATGTTGTTTCACATTAGAGCTAACTAGACAATCATATTATCTAACCTGTTATCTGTCATTGCCGAATACACAACTGAAAAGAAAATAAAATAGTTGCTTTGTTAAGTGTAAATAATTTTGACATTTTTTAGCAAGACATAACGCTAAAACACGTCGATTTGGCTTGCGAGGCGGCCATTTTTTTAAACCATAACCGAATGTTACCGGGACAATTGTGAATTGTGTTTCGTAAAACTTTTGGATCTCCTAAAATAACAAAGCTATGGCATCCAAATTTGGTAGATACGTTTCAATTATAAATAATATACCAGCTACTAAATGTGATGTTTCTAAGTTAAGGAAAATTGAGTTATGGACATTTAAAACATGATAATTAAAATTCGCCACCATAACGCATTTGCTACAATCGATCTTTTTAAGTATTTAACATTCAGATATTTCTACGACCTATTCCAATATCCATGTCCAAGAGGCCCCTCTATCTTATTAATCTAAAAATTTGATTGAAAACCCTCTTGTTTGTGTAAAGAGAGTAGGTATATTTAATATAACCAACATCGCGTGGTACACGCACCCGGCTTTTTAGCGGATTTAAAAATCTCTCTACCCCCTACTTACTTTCATCAAAATCGGTTCATTATTTTTTGAGTTATCGGTGTGATATATATATATATATATATATATATATATATATATATATATATATATATATATATATATATATATATATATATATATATATATATATATATATATATATATATATATATATATATATATATATATATATATATATATATATAGTGTTTTCTGCGTTTTTAGCGTCGATCTATTTCCGCGACTATGGTCAATCACCGACGCCAGGGAGCACTTTCACCTCACTATCCTCGAAATTTTGCCGAGCTCGTGCCTTTCTGTAAGGAGGGTATAGATCTTTAACGTGCCCAACATCGCAGGGACACGGGACCGATGGCTTTATGCCCCCTTCAAAGGACAGAACGTGCAGGCATTCAACTTGCTCAAATGCAATGCCACAACCTCGGTTGAGGTTAATGTGACGGCATAAACTGAAAAAGTGGAAGAAGAACCCTGGGATCGAATCCAGTACCCTTCGGTTCAGACGCACACTTTCTTACCACTGAACCACCAGGGTTATATATATATATATATATATATATATATATATATATATATATATATATATATATATATATATACTTTTTTTATTGTATCTGTCAAGTGAAAACGTCAAAATTTCTGTACTAAAGAATCAAGGTTTTTGAGAATAATTAGTTGAAATAAATAAAAATATTTATACAAAAGTGAAGATTTAGGCTGATGACTACTGTGGAAACGGTAGTAGGAAGAGCAACATCTAGAAAAAATTTGAAAAGTGACATTACATAAAATGGTTTTGACAGAAGGAATTTTAGAGGAGAATGTTCAACAAAATTTTTTGTAAGACACGTTGTATAATTTTGGACGTAAATATATATATATATATATATATATATATATATATATATATATATATATATATATATATATATATATATATATATATATATAACATATAAAAATTGAAACGGACTTCGGTTCTGTGGTCTAGAGGTCCTAGTTCGCGTTCATTTGGAAATATTTTTTCAAAATTCAAAATTCGGTATCTCCCCATTAGTGATTTTTTTTCTACGAAAATTCACTGATATAAAATAGACTAAAAATATATTTTTGAACTATCTGAATTTATTTAATTATGTATTGCTGATTTTCATTTAAAAGTCATATTATCTAACCTGATATCTATCATTGTCGAATGCAAAATGATAAAAGAAAATAAAATAGTTATTTTGTCAAGTGTAAATCATTTTGACATTTATTAGCAAGATCTCAATTTTAAATCTTATAATATAATCTCATTTTCAACAGACATGAAACAGATAAGTAGGTAGCGCATATAATAATATTTCATTTAAATTAGTTTTTGTCTTTTGAATTAAACCAGTAGTCCAGTTTTTTCGCTTTTTAGTGCCTATTTTCAGGTCGGTTTACTTTCTTTAAGTTTGTTTATCACGTCCTCTTTTAGCGAATCTTTGTAGAAAAAATTCACCAATAAGGACATCACAATTTTTGAATTTAAATATGTTGTTTCACATTAGAGCTAACTAGACAATCATATTATCTAACCTGTTATCTGTCATTGCCGAATACACAACTGAAAAGAAAATAAAATAGTTGCTTTGTTAAGTGTAAATAATTTTGACATTTTTTAGCAAGACATAACGCTAAAACACGTCGATTTGGCTTGCGAGGCGGCCATTTTTTTAAAACATTACCGAATGTTACCGGGACAATTGTGAATTGTGTTTCGTAAAACTTTTGGATCTCCTAAAATAACAAAGCTATGGCATCCAAATTTGGTAGATACGTTTCAATTATAAATAATATACCAGCTACTAAATGTGATGTTTCTAAGTTAAGGAAAATTGAGTTATGGACATTTAAAACATGATAATTAAAATTCGCCACCATAACGCATTTGCTACAATCGATCTTTTTAAGTATTTAACATTCAGATATTTCTACGACCTATTCCAATATCCATGTCCAAGAGGCCCCTCTATCTTATTAATCTAAAAATTTGATTGAAAACCCTCTTGTTTGTGTAAAGAGAGTAGGTATATTTAATATAACCAACATCGCGTGGTACACGCACCCGGCTTTTTAGCGGATTTAAAAATCTCTCTACCCCCCCCCCCCCTCTCTCACTCTATATATATATATATATATATATATATATATATATATATATATATATATATATATATATATATATATATATATATATATATTCCGACTTATAACTCAAAAAAGAATGGACCGATCTTGATGAAATTTGGTGAGTACCTTCCTTATGCAAGTGGCTTGGATAAGTTCGTTAGTCAGGGAAATCGGACCAGGTTTTCCCGGAAAAAAATGTGTTTTCTTTATAAAAAAAATTCATATCTCCGTAAATAACAAAGTAAGGGCAACCAAATTTGGTACGCGTGTACGTGTTTGTATTATAAAGAGTGAATTCTGTACCAAAATTTAGGTCTCTAGCTTTAAAGACACAGAAGTTATGGGCAGTTAAAGAAACAAATTTTGGAGTTTTCCTCAAAACGTCAAACTCGCAAATTTAAACGTCAAAATTGGCAATGTTTAGGCAAAGAACATCAAACAAATACCAATTGTGAAAAGAAAATATTGCAAGAAGATTGTTCTGCAAACCCTTAAGTTTCAGATACAACCGTCATTGCCCTTTATTTTACAAAAATATTTACAGAATATTCATTTCAAATATACCCTTTCTCTGATGCTTTGGCTGTCGGTTTAGTTAAGTTGATAATCTCGCTGTAGGTCTAGTGAAATTTATGGTTGAACGGTCTATAATTTTTTCCTAGCTAATTTTCGTAGAACAAATTCGTTAATGCATTTTTGCATTTTTTATCGGAATATAATGCGTTTGTAAGAAAAAAATCTGTACGCAGTAAGTGCGTTTTGGTAGCGAATTTTCGGTAAATTTGCAGTTTAGCTCCCGAACGCTTTTCAAAAAAACTGTTTTCAGAAATCTGCCTAGCCCCCCCCCTGGATCTACAAACCCCAAGAAACATTTCTTGTTCACACCCCCAAGGAAGTAACGGGGCCAGGAGTGAGTAGGGGTGCTGGGCGGGGTAGGTAATAAAAAGGAAATATGAGCAGAAAATGCGAATAAAACGGGCTTGAAAGCTGTCTTTTTCACATCTTGAAGCCATATCCCACTTAAACCCTGCCTACCCCGCACAGCACCCCTATCCCCCCAGGTTCCGTAACTTCCTTGGCGGGTAGGAACTAGACATTTTTCTTGTGGTTTATGCAGCGCGGGTGGTTGTACCCACGCGAGGGGAAAGGAAAATCCCCATGATGAAGCAGCCACCCTCCAACCCCCCGCCCCTGCCGCAAGTCGAACGCCCAGCACTCATATTCACTCCCAGTCCCGTAACTTCTTTGGGGGGTGTGAACAAGAAATTTTTCTTGTGGTTTGTGCATCCAGGTGGAGTCCTAGTAATGTTTCTGAAAACAATTTTTTGAAAAGCGTTCGGGAGCTAATCTGCAAATTTACCGAATTTTCATGAAATCCTTCAAATTTCAATAACTCAATTTGCTATAAACGTAAGCTTTGTTGGTAAACCAACATTTAAGTTTATTTTCGGAAATTTTTTGTATATTTTCAAACCATAAGTCATTTTGATAAAATATAGTACATTGTTTTTATTACATAGGCTATACCGGTAATCAGATTGATGCCTGCTCGCATTTGCTATTAAAAACATTTTTATGGAAATTCACTTCCATAACACACTTGCTGCATTCAGACTTTTGAAAAATGTTTATATATTTTCAAACAATAAAGTTATTTCGATGAAATATGGTACATTGTTTCTACTATATAGGCAACCAAGTTTGATGCCTGCTTTCATCAAAGAAAGTCATTTGCTATAAAAAATATTTTAAAGAAAATTCGCTACCATAACGCATTTTCTGCGTCCCGAACCTTTTTACACCTGTTTACTGTCGAATACTGTATTATGTACGTTCCGTATTTTATGCAAATCTAATACCTACTATTTATTTTCTCTATTATGCATACTTCTTAACGTTCTTTCTTTGTATCAGGTACGTATTGAAGAAATGTTGCAGCGTCAATGGATACAGCCCAGCGAAAGGTTAGTGTATTTTATTTTATTTTAAGCGTTTGCGCTGTGAATTCTTATATTTCAGGGGCGCACAGTGTGTGTAAGAAACGTGAGCTAAGTGAGGTGCAACTTAATGTTGTTAGGTGTTCCATATTCAGTTAAGTAGCTATATATATATATATATATATATATATATATATATATATATATATATATATATATATATATATATATATATATATATATATATATATATATATATATATATATAGATTTAGTATACATAAGATATACCAAATTTCTAAATATCTGTTTAATTCCAGGTGGCTTTATGGTATAAATGGGCCCTTTTAAATAGAGATATAAGAGCCTCGGTGGTTCAGGGACAAGAACGTGTGCCTCTGAACCGAAGGGTACTGGGTTCGATCCCAGGGTTCTCCTTTCACTTTTTCAGCACAAACTGTAACATTAACATCAACCGAGGTTCTGGCATTGTATTTGAGCAAGTTGAATGTGTGTACGTTCAGCTCTTTGGAGGGGACGTAAAGTCGTCGGTCCCGTGTCCATGCGATGTTGGGCATGTTAAAGATCCCTACCCTCCTTACAGAAAGGCAGGGGTTCGGCAAAATTTCCAGGATAGTGAGGTGAAACTGCTCCCTGGCGTCGGTGATTGGCCATAGTCGCGGAAATAGGCCGAGGTTAAAGAAACAAAAAACACACACACACACACACACAAATAGAGGTATGCAAAAAATTGCCTACCTATATCTTATTGTGTGTCGTCAGATTGCATTGTCTGCGGTATGATTACTATTCGCACATTTTAATACCTACGTATTATTTGGTTATTATTTAATACATTTTTCTGGTAATAAATTTAACATTACTTATTAATCATTAACATTTTACAACAGTCAAACTGGACCAATTGTCCTGGCCAACGAACGCATATAAGCTATTTACATACCTGCCAGAATATAATTATTCACAAACAGCTTTAGGACCAAAATTGAAAACAAAATTGATGAAAATTTGCAAAAATTTCTTCGACAAACATTCACCATACAGAAATTGCCTTCAGCAATGTTACACTAAATTATATTTTTAACAAAAATTCGACAACTATTTTAGTGAATATTCTTTAAAAAAAATTCACTAATGAGGAGATCCCGACTTTTGAATTTTGAAAACATTTCTTCAAATGAGCGCTAATTAGGCCCCCTAGAACACATATCCGGGGTCTGTTTCGATTTATATATATATATATATATATATATATATATATATATATATATATATATATATATATATATATATATATATATATATATATATTTGTGTGTGTATGTGCGTCTGTGTCCTTAATCCGTCCTTACTAGTGAATTTTTCTAGGAAAATTTACTATAAATACTAGTTGATTGTTTAAAAGGGGTATGTTATTAGCCTACTATTCAGTTTTTAGTATTTTTTAAAATAAAGCCATAACAGATGTAATATACGCAGTCTTATCGAATTAGTGGAATGTATGTTTGAAAATGTAAAGAAGTAGTGAAACGGTGAAATGGTGTTTAAACATTTGCTTCTATTTTAAACTGTGCTATGCAGACAGTTAAATGGGCTATTGAACGACAATGTGTGTATCGTTAATATCGATTTTATTTTTAATCAATCGATGTTTGTCTATTTCTCTGTGCAACAAAATATTCTACTAATATTAATCAGCTATTTTTGTTCCATGCAGTTTCTGACACAGATAGTAGATTTGTCAGCACCGTTAAAAATATAACATTTTGAGTAACATCATGTGGGTGATCTATTTGAGGCAGCTAACTACAAGATGTTTCACTTGCGACTGTGATTTATTTTATTAAATCATATAACTTTTATGTTTTATGAACAATATAAATACAGGGCTAGCAAAAAGTATGGAAAGGCACTTGTATTTCCTGTGATATTCGTTATACAGAAAAAAATGTTCTTACAAAGGTTTCTCGACAATGGTTTTGGTACAACTAGCGATATTAATTTTTTACCAGCGTAAACAACTTCGTTTCTATGGTAACTTATTTTTTAAATGGTAAGGTGTATTTTTTTGTATTTTCGGCAAGAACGTTTTTTTCTTCTTGATACGGCAATATAAAATTTTAATCGAGTTCCGTAAGAAAAAAAGTCTGGACGCAGCAAGTGCGTTATGGTAGTGAATTTTCATAAAAATGTTTTTAATAGCAAAAATGTGTCTTTTTTTTTGTAAGAAAGCAGGCATCAAATTTGGTTACCAGTATAACCTATATAGTAAAAACAATGTACCATGTTTTATCAAAATAACTTTATTGTTTGAAAACGTACAAACATTTCCGAAAGTAAAGTTGAGTGTTCCCGAAAAAAACCGTTTCTTGGTCAACCTTATAGGTTAATAGCAAATTGAGCTTTTCAAATATGAAGCATTTAATTAAAATTCGCTACCATAACGCACTTGCTGCGTCCATAATTTCTTTTCTTACAAACAGGCTTTATATTTCGATGGAAAATGCAAAAATGCAATAAGGCGGTTTCGACTAAAAAAAAAAGAAAATTTGTATAACCAACGACTTATGGGCCAGCCTGTGATTGTATGAATAATTTTTTAAGATGTAGCTCAAGACACCCTATAATTAATGTATACAATTTTTTTTCATATCTTGTATGATAACGGATATATTGAGCTTTATTGTTTTTTTACGAAAATTCGACCAAAATTATATACCATTAAACGATAAACTCTATAGTTACGACTACGTCCAAGCATCAGAGAAAGGGTCTATTTGAAATGAATTTTCTGGAAATATTTTAGTAAAATAAAGGACAATGACGGTTGAAACTAAGACTTCAGGGTTTGTAAAACATTCTTCTTTAGACACTCTCTTTCCATAGCCCGTATTAGATTCAGTTCTTTGCCTAAATGTTGCCAATTTTGACGTTTTAAATCGCGACTTTGACATTTTGAGGAAAACCCCAATTTATTTTTCTTTAAATACCTATAAATTTTTTTGTGTTTTTACCTACAGAGCTAAATTTTGGATAGGTGATTTACATATAGCGATATACACCCGTGCAATTTTAGAGAGATGGTGGCTTATATAATATATAACAAAAATTTCAGATTGATATCTTCAGCACCCTTCTAGATATTTATAATAGGCCGTGACGGTGAAAAATCCCGTGTAATAGTTATTCTTACTCTGACATTAGTCCTATTTTAAATCAAATTTATAAGTACTTGTCATTAAAATTATTATGTTTATGAAACTGTTTTTTTCACACAAACATACATACATACATACTTTAGACGCAGTTAGTTTCGTGTCATAAGGTCATTTAAATATATTACAGGAAAATCCACAATGCTGATGTTTCATTGCCAAATTGTAAATAATATTAGAAAGACTAAGGTAGTACACTTTTCTGCCAAGATTTTGGTTAGAGAAATGCAAATAGTGAAGTAGGTAGCATGGCAAGAAAGTAAGTTTACTGCCTGTGATTTTTTATAACAGATTAAAATATGTTGACATGGGCGTGCCGATATTTTTGAACAGTTTAATTAATTGTGGTCACCGATTAAAGAAAAATATCGTTACTTCGCCATTCAATGCTGTAAAAATATCAAAATCGTAATTGTCGTTTTTATAACTAGAAGCTAATTTCATTTTAGTGTGACGTTGTAATAAGAAAAATGATATTACAAAAATTATTAAAATCAACGGTGCCAGAATTCGAAAAAATATTTTTTCAACTCGAAACTGTAAACGATTCAACAAAATATAAAACTAAGAGTAATCCACGGATTACATACAGGATGTTTACTAAACATACAGCAAAAATGCAAGCGGTTAATCGCTGAGTTATTTTAAGAATATTTTATTCTTTGATGATTTTTGGAATGCTGCTTTGTTTTAAAAATAGAGAGCGATTAATGTTCACAACGAAACCAATTTAGATATGTTAAAGATTATTAGTGTAGCCAAAATAAAATATGGCATATTACACTGGGTTTGTCAAGTATAAACAATGTTCAAGGTGCGTTTTAGTGAATTTTCTTAAAAAAAATTCACTAATGAGGAGATCCCGACTTTTGAATTTTGAAAAAATTTCTTCAAATGAGCGCTAATTAGGCCCCCCAGAACACATATCCGGGGTCAGTTTCAATTTTTATATGTTTATATATATATATATATATATATATATATATATATATATATATATATATATATATATATATATATATATATATATATATATATATATATATATATATATATATATATATATATATATATATATATATATATATATATATATATATATATATATATATGTATCACACCGATAACTCAAAAAATTATGGGCCGATTTTGATTAAATGTAGTGAATACCTTCCTTTTGCAAATGGCTTGGATAAGTTCGTTAGTCAGGAAAATCGGCCCAGGTTTTCCCGGAAAATTTTGGGTTTTCCTTCAAAAAAAATTTATATCTCCGGAATTAACAAAGTAAGGGCAACCAAATTTAGAATGCTGGTTTATGTCATTATAGGTAAGGTACCTGCCAAAATTTAGCTCTGTAGGTCAAAAGACAAAAAGTTATGGGCATTTAAAGAAAAATAAATTGGGGTTTTCCTCAAACGTCAAAGTGACAATTGAAAACGTCAAAATTCGCAACATTTAGGCAAAGAACTTGAATCTAATACGAGCTCTGGAAAGAAAATGTCTTAAGAAGAATGTTTTACAAACCCTGAAGTAATAGTTTCAACCGTCATCGTCCTTCATTTTACTAAAACATTTCCAGAAAATTCATTTCAAATAGACCCGTTCTCTGAAGCTTGGCAGTAGCCTTAGCTATAGAATTTATCGTTTAATGGTATATAATTTTTGTAGAATTTTTGTCAAAAATCAATAAAGCTCAATATACCCGTTATTATACAAGATATGAAAAAATATTGTATACATTAATTGTACGGTGTCTTGAGCTACACCTTAAAAAATTATTGCTACCATCACAGGTGGCCCATAAGTCGTTGGTGATACAAATAAAAAAAATTTAGTGGAAAACGCCTTATGTTTTTGCATTTTCCATCGAAATATAATGCATGTTTGTAAGTTAAGAAATTCTGGACGCAGCAAGTGCGTTATTGTAGCGAATTTTGATTAAATGCTTCATATTTGAAAAGCTCAATTTGCTATTAACCTATAAGGTTGACCAAGAAAGGGATTTTTTCGGTTACATTTTAAGTTTACTTTCGGAAATTTCTGTACGTTTTCAAACAATAAAGTTTTTTTGATGAAACATGGCACATTGTTTTTACTATATAGGTTATACTGGTAACCAAATTTGATGCCTGCTTTCTGAAAAAGAAACACACATATTTGCTATTTATCTTTTAACAACATTGCGATAACTAAGAATGGCTATTTTTTGCACTCAAGCAGGCTGGTGAATATATCTACAACAGTATCAGTTTAAACGTAAATTTCATTCAAATACGTCTCGTGATTTGCCATTTTGTGTCTGCAAATTTGTCTAAACTGGTATTTTTTGTCTTTGTTGGTTAAACTTTTGTTAAAAGCTTTCTCTCATGAATCGCGGTGGGAACTCTGAGATGACTGACGTGCATTTCACTCATGGACTAGCTAATGGCAATTCGTTAAAGGCTAGGCGGTTGTATATTGAAGGATTTCCCAACCGTAATGTTCCTGATATAAAAACCTTTTATATATCAACGTTTTCATGAGACAGGGACATTAAGAGAAAGTGGAAGACCAGAAAGGCCAATGACAGCTAGAACGGTAGAAGTGAAAGAAAATGTGCTGAACATGATAGAGAAAGATCCAGGTACTTTTATTATAAAAATTGCAAATGCTTTGAATGAAATAAATGGGACTGCGTATGAAATTTTCAGGGACTGTTTGTTGTACCCATACCACATACAACAGGTTCAAGCACTTATTTTTGATGATTTTCCTCCATGTATTAAATTTTCTCAATCGCTTTTTCGCATGTTGGTTCAAATCCTTCAACTATTGTCGCTGATTCTTTTTATTGATGAAGCTTGTTTCTCAAGAAATGCAATCAGGAATTTTCACAATAACCATGTACAGGCTGAAGAAAATATACATGTGGCACTTAAGGATTTGTTTTAACATCAGTTTTCGTTGAACGTTCGAGTTGAAATTGTGGGTTACTAGCTGATTGGACCGGTATTTTTACCAGAAGGACTTACCGGCGAGGTATCTATAAACTTTTTGGAACAATCGCTACTTCAGTTTCCGGAGGATATATCATCGGCAACTGTAAATGGAGTGCACGAGCGCATTTTAGTGTGGTTGCTCGTGAGTTTTTAGCTGCAAAATACCTTATGATAAAACCAAAATATGCCAATGAAATATCTTTCGAAATATAATTCCGATGCTTGATTATAATTTTCGTTGCATTCTATAAAACAACATAAAATATCATATTTTTTATAATAGACAATTGGCATAGATTTTTCATTACATGAATTTAACATTTAGCTAACAGTTTTTCATACATAGAATATTATTACATGCATGAAAATACCCAAAAACATATGCAGTGGACAGAAAAAGACTTAAAAAAAAATTCGAATTATTATCATGTGACCGCAAACGTTGTGCTATTGGTCGTGACGTAGTTGGATAGTAAATAAATATCATGTATCTATTTTCCTTATGGTATGATAAGTATGGTCGTCTGTTTCTCAACATCGTGGTGAAGTTTCTTCATTTATTGTGTTCCTTCTAGTTGAATAGTGTAAAATGTGTGTAATAAAATGGGAGACAAAGGTTTTCAACGGGCGCAATCAGATACCTTGCCAAGAATTGATTTATTTAGGATCACATCATTCTTTGGTGAAAATCCAGACTTTATATTATTATTA
Source organism: Tillus elongatus (assembly GCA_964006375.1). Lineage (NCBI taxonomy): Eukaryota > Metazoa > Arthropoda > Insecta > Coleoptera > Cleridae > Tillus > Tillus elongatus. The sequence continues at coordinate 179,766,608 of OZ023263.1, forward strand.
TTCATGATTCATTTGTAATATATTTTGCTTTAAACGAAGTTAGGAACACGACAACAATATTATTTCAAACCTACCATATGTTTTTGATTGAACAATATTGTGTGCAATAATCATAGACAATTAACGGAAGCAAACGGAATAATTTCGTTAATTAATTAGCATGATTTTTGGCGGTTGTTAATACTAAGGGTAATATGTGAAGTTAATACTTAATATGTACAAATAAACATGCCTTCACCACATGTAAATTACAACCTAACTTAATAACGTATGATAAGAATTTTAACCTTATATCACTAATATTCATTGTTAAAACGAGGAGGTACTTGCACTAAAATGACCTTCACAACAATATAAGCCGGTTTTCTCAGATAACTGTGGATTTTTGCTTTCATCCCGCTTTATAACTTTCCACCATTGCTTTCTAATTTGAGCCACTTTTGGAACAATAAAAAATAGTTTCTCTGGAGTTTTTATGGTCGTATTTGTACTCATTGGTACTATGCAGTATTTATATAAGCTTTATTTTCCATATTGACAAATAAAATTACGTACAGAAGCCAAGATTCAATTAATAACTTGCAAAACAGGATGTAAACAGAGAGCAGCAAGTTCATTGGTTACATTTGTACTGTCCCGTGACTTCACAGATCAAGGTGGCAATGTAGTGGTGTTTGAAATCAATTATGAAATTCGAATTTTCAAATATTTTTTGCATCGTTATTTTTGTAGTATGTGAAATAAAAAAGGGCTCTTGACACTTATGGAAGTACAATTTGACAGATAAATCAATGTGACTTGTTCATTTTATTTTAGTGAATTCTCTTTAAAAAATTAACCAATGAGGAGATCGCGACTTTTGCAAAAATTTCTTCAAATGAGCGCGAACCAGGCCCCCTACAAAACATATCCGGGGTTAGTTTATATATATATATATATATATATATATATATATATATATATATATATATATATATATATATATATATATATATATATATATAACGCAATTTTTTTGGATTTTTGTAATGACGAATGGTCACAAATTAGCCTTTTTTTAAATAACACATTCACTTTTTCTCACTTCCGCTTTAACACGAAATGACTCCAACTAAATTTATTTAAATGGGACACTTGTATTATTTACCATAAATACTACGTTCTGAAGCATCAACATGTTTTTTGTAGTTGATAAGATAACAGCACAAATACATTAATAAAATATTCATAATGCAAAATCAAGATATCTGTTATAAAAGTCGGTAATATGATTTAAACTAAAGTAATTGTTCAAATTGTGCATCATCTACAACTTGAGAGTGATATATTCTACCAACAACATTTCTTACTGAATTTTGTATTATCTCTGGCGTAATATGGTTGATTTCTTCAGTTATCCGCTCCTGTAATTGTTCCAGATCATTAGGTCGTTTTTTATACACCTAACATTTCAAGTGATCCCACAAAAAGAAGTCCAGTGGCGACAGGTCTGGACAACGAGCTGGCCACTCGATTGCTCCTCTGCGTCCTGATCCAGCGGCCAGGAAATATTTGGTCCAGACAATCACGGACATTACTCGTAAAGTGTGGCGGAGCTTCATTTTGTTGAAACAAAATATTATCGGTTGGATGATTAGGTCTCATTTGCTTTGGAAAGAGTGCTCTAAGTGCTTCTACAATTGGGTTTCTCAATAAATTCAAGTTGTCATCACCATTTAAATTTCCTTTAATAAGAAGAGGTCGAATTAATTTGTTTCCGACCAAACCAGCCCACACATTCAATTTTTGAGGATACTACGTATGGACTTGGTCCATCCAATGAGGGTTCTCTGTTGACCAGAAACAACAATTGTGCCTGTTAACCGTACCATTCAGAAGAAATGTTGCTTCACCTGGAAAAACTATTTCATATACAAAGTTAGGCCGAGCTTGAATAAGTTCTGTCATTATTTCAGAAAACTGTAGTCTGCGATCTGGGTCATCCTCGGTCGACTCATGAACCACATGCATTTTAAAGGGTTTCATTTTTTTAGACTTCAGGATTTTGTGAGCAGACTTTTGAGATATGTCATGAGTTTGACCCAATCCTGTGTTAGATACATGAGAATTTTCTTGGACTGATAATAGAACATTCAACCTTGTGTCTTCGCCACTTACTGTTATTTGACGTCCACTTCTTGAAAAATCCCTTACTTGGCGACATTACTCATACTTTTTAACAATCCGATGCACCGTAGTTCTACTAATTTGCCCATCCGAATGAACAGTATTAAATAAAGTACGTACTTCTTCCAACGATCGTTGACGATCACCATGAGTACATTACCAAGATGCCAATGTGCTCAGATTCTGTGAGTTTCACTGCCATTTTCAAAATTTTTAATGGCACAAGAAAAAGAAAAACAACGACCACAATTGACAGGTGACCATGTCAATGCAGCATCCGAATTGTCTGCTTTATTGACACCAATACATTTAAATTGGTATGCAGATCTTGATTTCACGTTTCATTTATTCATTTTTGTGGTGTTATTTTATCACCTACAAAAAATATCTTGATGTTTCAGAACGTAGTTTTTTATCCTGCATCCGAAAATGGTAAATAATCCGAGGCGTGCCGTTGAAAAAAAAAGTTTGAGTCATTTCCTTTTAAATCGGAAGTGAGAAAAAAGTGAATGTATTATAAAAAAGGCTTATTTGTGATCATTCATCATTACAAAAATCCAAAAAAATTGCGTCATTAATAACAGAGATATTCGACGGTTCCGCGGCTTTTTACTAACACTATATATATATATATATATATATATATATATATATATATATATATATATATATATATATATATATATACATTCAATGTAATACTTTTGGGTAACACAGTTGACTGTGGGAGGGCATTTATTCACCAAAAGAGGATTATCAGGCTAATTTTTGATATTCCTTATAGAAACACATGTAGAGATGTATTTAGAGAAATGTTCACTTTGACGGAAATCTATATATATATATATATATATATATATATATATATATATATATATATATATATATATATAATTTTACATTATGCGCATGCCATTACCAGTGCTAGGGTGTAACACTTATATATTCACAGTTATAATATTTCGTTGTTTTTCTGGGGTATCTCGGTTATGAGTAGAGATAGAAAGTTGCTGTTTTCACAGTACTGTTTTAATTTTTTATGAGACGCGATATATAGTAGTAGTAGTAGTAATAATAATAATAATAATAATAATAATAATAATAATAATAATAATAATAATAATAATAATAATAATAATAATAATAATAATAATAATAATAATAATAATAATAATAATAATAATAATAGTAGTAGTAGTAGTAGTAGTAGTAATAGTAATAATAATAATAACAGTAATGATAACAATAATAATAACAACCAGGTGTATATGAAATACAGAACGGCCAGCAAATTGCCTCCATGAATGTAAAAGTGTGTTATAAATACCTGAGAATACAGCAAGCGAGGAAAATAAACCACTCGGCAATGAAGAATGATCTGACAAATGAGTTTGCGAAACGAGTAAAGCAGGTGGTGCGATCACATCTTAACAGCAAGAACCTGACTGAAGCTTTGAATACATATGCATGATCTGCACTTAGCAGCTCATTTGGGATTGTGAACTGGAGTAAAACGGACATCGAAAATCTACAACGGAAGGTGCGAACACTCGTAACAAAATCCAAAAATCATCACCCCCGTAGTGCTATCGAGCGAGTAACCCTACCTAGACACGAAGATGGAAGAGGAGTGTTGGATATTGGTAAACAGTTGGACCAGCAGATAGTGAACCTGTGTACATATTTCCATCAGCAGGCGCTGAACTACACCGTGCAATATGCGAGGCCAATTATTCAACACCGCTACAATTAAAAGACAGTGAAATACAAAGTCACCATCGGACTGATCGGGACAAGCTGCAATCTTGGATGCAGAAGCCTCTCCATGGGCGACGTCTGAATGAGACCTCCCAGGCACATGTCGACAAGCTGGCGTCGAACTACTGGTGGGTGTCCAGAGACAGGGGGATTTTTGCTGGTCATACAAGATCAGATCATCCCAACAAGAAACTACCTGAAATATATAGTTGGAGATAATTCGGTCCAAGATGACAAATGTCGATTTGGGTGTCAGTCATCAGAGACTATCCAGCACGTCACAGGAGGATGTCAAGCGTTTGTTGCAAGAGAGTATAAAGAGAGGCAAGACGCAGTTGTCAAGATACTTCATCAATAACTGGCTCTGAAACCGCGACTTTTAAACTTTAGTAAGGAGCCCTACTATAGATACATTCCTGAGCATGTTCTAGATAATTCGGGATACAGGTTGTGCTGAGATCGGACCGTGTTCACAGATCAACGAATTGCACACAACAGGCCAGATATAATAATAGTGGGTAAGTCCTGCAACCAAGTGACGCTGATTGAAGAGGCCATTCCCAATACTAATAATCTAGATATAAAGTACAACGGAAGATCATTAAGAACAGAAACCTCGAGATACAAGTAAAGAGACAGTAGAGGGCAGATAGCGCCCGAGTGATTCCAATAGTCATGTCGTCAACTGGTGTGGTTCCTAAGAATCATCGAGAGGACATTAAGAGACTGGGCCTTAGAGAGCATCTTTATAAGGTTGTGCAGAAGGCATCAATACTTGCAACTGCCCACGCCGTGCGGAGATTCCTGGGAAATGAGGATGTGTCGCGGTGTCGTTCAGGGCCCAATAACTTGGAAAGGGCTCCATCTGAGCTTAGTCCCTTTGGTATCTGAGATACCTGAGATGAGTAAATGGTCGCCCTTGAGGGAGTGTGAGCATTTCAGGCTAAAGTCGATAATAATAACATGCATTGGCCACTCTTGATACATAAATTACATATGTTCTACGTCAAATATATAAAAATAACACAGATATAACAACACAAATATAAAAACACTTACCTCTAAACAATTTAAATAAAATGGCATTGGAAAATTATAAACTACATATACAGTATATATATATATATATATATATATATATATATATATATATATATATATATATATATATATATATATAAACTGTATAAATAAAAGCAGACACTACGACATACGCTTGTATAAGGCCAAACACCGGACAAAGGAAACGAAATGGACGTTAAGCTATTCGTCTATTAAAAAGCAATTTAATTTTAACGCACTTTCAAATTCGCAAAGTATATAAAACACACATATATATATATATATATATATATATATATATATATATATATATATAATTTTACATTATGCGCATGCCATTACCAGTGCTAGGGTGTAACACTTATATATTCACAGTTATAATACGAGCGACAAGAGAAATATTTACTTATCTATTTAATAAAACTCGGTACAGGAACAGCCCAGAGTGCGCCAGCTGTCGGCTATATGATATGTTACCAGAGTTTATAAAATAATTACCACGCAAGCGGTTCAAATTTCAATTAAAAAGTTCCTTTCGCACAAAGTGTTTTATATACTTTGCGAATTTGAAAGTGCGTTAAAATTAAATTGCTTTTTAATAGACGAATAGCTTAACGTCCATTTCGTTTCCTTTGTCCGGTGTTTGGCCTTATACAAGCGTATGTCGTAGTGTCTGCTTTTATTTATACAGTTTATATATATATATATATATATATATATATATATATATATATATATATATATATATATATATATATACTGTATATGTAGTTTATAATTTTCCAATGCCATTTTATTTAAATTGTTTAGAGGTAAGTGTTTTTATATTTGTGTTGTTATATCTGTGTTATTTTTATATATTTGACGTAGAACATATGTAATTTATGTATCAAGAGTGGCCAATGCATGTTATTATTATCGACTTTAGCCTGAAATGCTCACACTCCCTCAAGGGCGACCATTTACTCATCTCAGGTATCTCAGATACCAAAGGGACTAAGCTCAGATGGAGCCCTTTCCAAGTTATTGGGCCCTGAACGACACCGCGACACATCCTCATTTCCCAGGAATCTCCGCACGGCGTGGGCAGTTGCAAGTATTGATGCCTTCTGCACAACCTTATAAAGATGCTCTCTAAGGCCCAGTCTCTTAATGTCCTCTCGATGATTCTTAGGAACCACACCAGTTGACGACATGACTATTGGAATCACTCGGGCGCCATCTGCCCTCTACTGTCTCTTTACTTGTATCTCGAGGTTTCTGTTCTTAATGATCTTCCGTTGTACTTTATATCTAGATTATTAGTATTGGGAATGGCCTCTTCAATCAGCGTCACTTGGTTGCAGGACTTACCCACTATTATTATATCTGGCCTGTTGTGTGCAATTCGTTGATCTGTGAACACGGTCCGATCTCAGCACAACCTGTATCCCGAATTATCTAGAACATGCTCAGGACTGTATCTATAGTAGGGCTCCTTACTAAAGTTTAAAAGTCGCGGTTTCAGAGCCAGTTATTGATGAAGTATCTTGACAACTGCGTCTTGCCTCTCTTTATACTCTCTTGCAACAAACGCTTGACATCCTCCTGTGACGTGCTGGATAGTCTCTGATGACTGACACCCAAATCTACATTTGTCATCTTGGACAGAATTATCTCCAACTATATACTTCAGGTAGTTTCTTGTTGGGATGATCTGATCTTGTATGACCAGCAAAAATCCCCCTGTCTCTGGACACCCACCAGTAGTTCGACGCCAGCTTGTCGACATGTGTCTGGGAGGTCTCATTCAGACGTCGCCCATGGAGAGGCTTCTGCATCCAAGATTGCAGCTTGTCCCGATCAGTCCGATGGTGACTTTGTATTTCACTGTCTTTTAATTGTAGCGGTGTTGAATAATTTGCCTCGCATATTGCACGGTGTAGTTCAGAAGTCAGCGCCTGCTGATGGAAATATGTACCCAGGTTCACTATCTGCTGGTCCAACTGTTTACCAATATCCAACACTCCTCTTCCATCTTCGTGTCTAGGTAGGGTTACTCGCTCAATAGCACTACGGGGGTGATGCATTTTGGATTTTGTTACGAGTGTTCGCACCTTCCGTTGTAGATTTTCGATGTCCGTTTTACTCCAGTTCACAATTCCAAATGAGTTGCTAAGTGCAGAGCATGCATATGTATTCAAAGCTTCAGTCAGGTTCTTGCTGTTAAAATGTGATCGCACCACCTACTTTACTCGTTTCGTAAATTCATTTGTCAGATCGTTCTTCATTGCCGAGTGGTTTATTTTCCTCGCTTGCTGTATTCTCAGGTATTTATAACACACTTTTACATTCATCGAGGTAATTTGCTGGCCGTTCTGTATTTCATATACACCTGGTTGTTATTATTATTATTGTTATTATTACTGTTATTATTATTATTATTATTATTATTATTATTATTACTATTGTTACTATATATCGCGTCTCATAAAAAAATAAAACAATACTGTGAAAACAGCAACTTTCTATCTCTACTCATAACAGAGATACCCCAGAAAAATAACGAAATCTGGACCCTCTGTATTAGGAAGTAGGTTTTCACCACAGTCGTGATGAACATAAAGTGTTAACCATAGATACTGTGTAGAACAAACCAGCGATTGTGAAACCGTTTACTGGTACTACTTATTCCATACCAAAAAAGTTTATATAAAAATTCGCTACCATAAAGCACTTACTGCGTCCCGAATTTTTATTATTAAATACCATTAAACTTTGTTGTTCTTAGGAATATTTGTTGGGAGTGTTTGTTTCAGAAAAAGTTCAGAAATAGATCTAATTGTGTGATTGGCCAAATTTCAGAATGTTAGCAAATAACAAGCGTAAAATCTGCCAGGAATAAAATATAGTCTGGCAAAATGTGTTCCAGTCAGTAACAGTAGTCAATTTCAATTAATCATAAAAAAGAATTTTATGTAACATTTTTATTAAACAAGATAAATATTATCATAAAATCTGGCATTTTTTAATGCACAGTGTCAATTGAAGTGTTTAATTATTATCAAAGGTTGATTTTTTTTTGTACTAAATTCTATAAGAGCTTCGGTGGTTCAGTGGTAAGAACGTGTGCCTATGAACCGAAGGGTAGTGGGTTCGATCCCAGGGTTCTCCTTTTTCAGTACATATTGTACACTTAACATCAATCGAGGTTGTGGCATTGTATTTGAGCAAGTTGAATGTCTGAACGTTGCGCCCCTCGGAGCGGGCGTAACTCCGTAGGTTCCGTGTCCATGCGATGGTGGGCACGTTAAAAGATCTCTACCCTCCTTATAGAAAGGCAGGGGTTTGGCAAAATTTCCAGAATATTAAACTGAAACGGCTTCCTGGCATCGGTCATTGGCCCTATTCGAGGAAATTGACCGACGTTACAGAAACAAAAGCACATGCAAATTTTATAGATCAACACGGTTAACCAAAAATACTTAAAAAAAGAGGTATCATTGACGCAGTATTAAAAACACATTCACAGTGTACAAAAGGTTTTGGTAAGTAAGTAAGTAAGTAATAATAATAATAATAATAATAATAATAATAATAATAATAATAATAATAATAATAATAATAATAATAATAATAATAATAATAATAATAATAATAATAATAATAATAATAATAATAATAATAATAATAATAATAATAATAATAATAATAATAATAATAATAATAATAATAATAATAATAATAATAATAATAATAATGACCTCCTAGTCCGATTGTAGAGGTTATTCACTTCGCGAATGGATCTATTTGGCGTGTCAAGCTCATAATTTTGAAGTAGGTAAATGATATCAAAGAATAAATATTCTGAAAATTCATGCAAAACAAAAATACATTATTTCGGTTGCAGTGACTGATGCTAAACTAAAAATAAATGACCTGTCAGATTGCACGCCTTGTCTAGATTAGAATTAATTCCTTTAGAATGACTACTTGCTGGTATCCGGGAATTGCAAAGACCAAATTTGAATAAGCCAGGTCTAAAGCCTACCCGTACACAGACTTTATATTCTCATAATACGAGGGTGGGCCAATAAGTCCGTGACTTTTTGAATTAAACACAGGTTTGTTGACAAAACCATTTTATTTCTCAACATAGTCTCCTTTGAGCTCTATACACTTTGTCCAACGTTTCTCCAAATAGGTATTTGTTTGTGAGATGATTTCATCATTGTTGTCAAATCTCTTTCCGCGGAGCCAATTCTTTAAGTTTTGAAACAAGAAATGGTCACTCGGGGCTAAATCCGGAGAATTGGGTGGACGAGGGAGCAATTCGTAGACCAATTTATGCATTTTCGCGATGGAGACTACACATGTGTGCACTCTTGAAGTGTCTTGGTGGAAAAAACTTTTTTATTGGCCAAATGAGGTCGTTTTTTCTTTAAATCGTCGCTGAATCGGTTCAATAAGTTGGTATAATATTCGCCATGGATTGTTCTTCCCTTTCGAAGGTAATCAATGTGGATTATACCGCGTGCACCCCAAAAAACGGCCGCCCAGACTTTATTGGCTGACAAACCCACCTTGGCCTTCTTCGCCACCGATTCGCACGGAGAGACCAACTGTTTTGACTGCTGCTTGATCTCTGGTGTATTGTGGTAAATCCATGTTTCGTCCACGGTTACGAAACGGCCCAAAAACTCGTCCCTATTGCGGTTGAACAACGCCAAACACTCCTTCGAAGTTGTCACACGATTGCGTTTGTGGTCGATTGTGAGCAAACGCGGCACCCATCTTGCGGATAGCTTTCTCATACCCAAGTGATCATGCAAAATCGAAGCCACTGAGCCATGTGATCTGCTTATGGCTTCCACAATCTCCCGCACTTTCAGTCTCCGATCGGCCAACACCATATCGTGAATTTTTTCAATTGTTTCTGGTGTAGCGACCTCAATTGGGCGTCCAGAACGCTCCGCGTCATTTGTGCTTGTACGGCCGCAACGAAAATCAGTAAACCACCTTTTTACCATGGAAATTGATGGTGCAGAGTCCCCATAGTATTTATTAAGCTTAGCCTTGGTAGAGTAATGTTTTTTTCCGCAAAAAGTAATGTTTGATGAGCACACGATAGTCACTTTTTTCCATTTTCATTATAAGTCAAGGGGTTGTCTGCTTTCAAAGGCTATTTAACACAAACTAAATGACGCAGCTTGTTCAAGATTTGACAAGAGCAACTGAGAGATGCTTGTTGACAGAAGCAGTGTTGCCGTTCCTGTGAAGAGGAGGGAAATTCAAAAACTCACGGACCTAAATCTATAAATTCTGCAACCTTTGTAATCTTTTTCTGGTTTGCTATGCATTGTTTGTAGTTTGGCGTGTATATCTACAATTAAGGTCCGTGTTATTACCAAAGTTCTAGTATGAGCCAAATCTCTTTATTCTAAAATAGCGGAAAATGTTGCTGGTGATTTCAGGATTCAGAAAAAAATGTAGCAAAATACTTTAATATACCACCACAAACACTTTGTGGTGGTATATTAAAAAATTTAAAAAATGCTACTGTTAGCGCAAAACTTCTTTTATCCAAAAGTTGAATTACACATTTTTTAAGCATGCGTATGTTATATTTTTGGATTAAGTTTGTTTGTCTAAATGATTACTTATAAGTAGAAAATAACAAAAACACTTTGGTCTCACAAATGTTTCATGAAATGCTGTTATTTTTTATTTACAAAAGATGCGCCACCAAAGACAAATAATAATTCACGTTAGATAATTTTTTTTCAGTCTTAGTTAATGTTGGGTAACAATTGTTTCAACCGTATGCAGATCAATAGTAAAGGTGCGACTGAAAAATTCAACTCACCAACTCAATATTCTGCTCATTCATTACCGTTTTGTTGAAACTACGTAGACTATTCTCAAATCAAGATTAACGGAAAGTATTTTTACAATTTAAGATGAAATGGAAAATGAACCCATATACATTTTTACTGAATACTACTTATTTTTAGGCCCTAAAAATGACGGCGAGAGCAGTGGCGGCTGGCGATTTTTTTGATATGGAGACATAGGGTAAATAAATCTACGTGTAACTTAAAACATACATAAATAAGCGAATAAGTAAGTGAATGAATAATTAAATGATTATTGTGCTGATTTTATAAAAGATGAATCCACATGTTCAAAGTTATAGTAACTTTTAGGTTTGTATTTTCACATTGTACGTGTATGTACATACGAAGGCATTTGTAAAAGTTCCACGTCAACTATAAAATACATCTATCTAAGGAAACTCCTTCAAAACAGCTTACTATTAATTCTTTGCTTATTTGTATAATGCTGACCTCCTCTAAACATTTATCCGAAATATTCTCTAGCAAAAGAACAATATAGCACTTTATTTTAGCGCAAGAATGGAATTAAAATCTTTATTATAAAAAATGTCAGCGAAAAGGCAGCGTATGTTAAATCTGAAAAGAGTATTTAGAGGTGTACAAACCCATGTTTTTCCTTACGTAACTATGAGCGAACCCAAGCAAATAGGCTGCCTCGGACTCCGAACCTCGGAAATAATAAAACTGAGGTTCACACTCTAATTTTTAACTTCTTAAAAATTCAAAATCGAGCATACAACTAACCAAAATTCTTTAATCTTCGTATATCATTCCCTTAAATACAAAATATAGGTATATTGTAGCATACAGATTTTGATACGTAGAAAATCCATATTCTTAAAAAAAGGAAAAGTTCAACAAAATTTGCAGGTTTAGTTTTCGAACACTGCCATCATAATGTTGTAATCGAAAAACGCGTTGGGATGCTAGTATATATATATATATATATATATATATATATATATATATATATATATATATATATATATATATATATATATATATATATATATATATAATTCATGAGTGAAATCCTCTGAAATTACGCTACCGACTCATTGTAACCAATACGGATTTAAAGCGCCCCCACTTTTGGCAGCATTAAATGCCTGTAAAGTTCAAATTCGAAGTAGTTTTGAGTAACGAACTCCAAACTATTTTGGAGAATCAGGTATGTCGATCTTCGAACTACCTCAACATCGTCTAGCGTGAACATTTTTCGAACCGAAGGTTCGGTTCGAGTTCGAGTTCGGGTTCGGTTTGAAATTACGGAGCTTCGCACACCTCTAGTTGTATTACTTAATTAACCCACGTTAGTAACTGGTTAACTCTGATCTTTAATTCTTTAAATTGATTGTTATACATAAGCTAACCTAGAACATTGTGAGATGTACGACAGGGTCGCCATCTCGGTGCGGAACCAGGTAGGATGTTGTCACGACAGATCTAGTTAACACAAAATTTTATAGATAGAGACTGTGTACAATCACAAGCTGACACTTTACAAAAGTGTTAGTTGGTTGTGCACAGTCTTTATCTATAACATTTTTCGTTAACTAGAGGTGTCGTGACAACATACTACCTGGTTCCGTACCGAGATGGCGACCCTGTTGTACATCTCACAATGTTCTAGGAGGCTGGCTACCATAGCCGTGTTACTTTATAAGTGTGTTCTCGCCGAGATTAGTATTTGTTTTAGTCAAATTTCATAATTATTTAATAATCTCTTAACTGTTACTAGGCTTTGGTCTCTCTGGATACTTTTCGGTGAAAGCACGACATTTTCGACCAATTTATATTTATGGGATTCACCATAAATACTATCATTAATATATTTGATCGCACTGACGAGCTCTAATTAGAGCGAAACCGGTTTGCGTTTCTAATTACGGTGAGAATACATCTAGCCTTATGAGCTAACCTTATGGGTTGTTGAAAAACTTGTGAATTATTTCAATTGGTAGAGTGCTAAGTCAATTTTGGTGCGGTGTCTTTTAAAGCTAATATACTTTAGCAAACTCGTTCCGTTAGGTATCCTCGACCTTTTTTGATCATTTAGTGAAGTCTCGTAGAGCAAGAGACCACTGAAACCCATAGTTGGGGTCAGTTTCAATTATATATATATATATATATATATATATATATATATATATATATATATATATATATATATATATATATATATATATATATATATATATATATATATATATAGGTATCATACTGATAACTCAAAGAATAATGGGTCAATTTTGATTACATTTGGCAGGTGCCTTTCTTTTCGAAGTGGCTTGAACAGGTTCTTTAGCCAGGAAAATCGGACTTGTTTTTCTGGAAACATTTTGTGTTTTATTTTGAAAAAATCTCCGTAAATAACCAAATTTGCTACACCGCTTTATATTGTAAATTGTAAACTACACAGTAAAATCTGGAACCCTAAGTTAACAGGAAAAAACAGTTATAAGCGTATCAAAAAATTGGGTGCCACTGGCGAGCAGAGAAACGCACACGATCAAAATATTGTATGGTAAATAAAATCTATAGAATATTACAGACAAAGACTATCTTTTAAAGGCTTAAAAAGGTCAAGAAGTACGAGAAAAATTACTGTGAAACTTTTGTAGTCTAACATTTTTGTTTTTGATTAAAGTATAAATATAGTAATAATACAAGTTGTATGAATTCAGCACCTTCGCCTATGTAGAGTTTATTAATCAAGAACTTCACAAAATATGCCGACAAAACACAGAAATAAAGATAACGGAATTCAAATAGAAGGACTTTCTGAAAAACGAGCAGTGAAAGTGTGTTTTAACCACCCTCAAGCGTCTGAGGTCGAGTACCTGCCCAGAATACAATTTATAATTTTTTATTCTCTGATCACGCTAACTTAGGTACTAAAACGATTGTCAGGTTTCTAAAGTTATGTTGTCGTGATTTGGGTTTTTCAAGTGTACTTATCGTCAAATTATTCTTCAGTTCATTAAAATTAGCATTAAACGAGGTTGTGGCATTGTGTTTGAGCAAAGTTGTACGTCTGCACGTTCCGTCCTTCAGTGGAGGGGCGTTAAGCAGTCGGTCTCGTGTACCATGCTATGTTAAGTATGTTGAAGATCCCTACTCCTCTTCCAGAATAGGAGAGATTCGGCAAACTTAACAGGATAGTGAGGTGAAACCGCTCCATTGGCCATAGTTGCGGAAACATAATCACGTTAAAGGCATAAAATATTTCTTTAAAGCTGGAAACTTAAAATTTGTTAGGCACTTTGCTTAGAAGTAAACTAAAATATGTTTTTTATTTACGAAAATAAAAACAAGGCCAGAAAATTGGATTGGATCGGACTGGCTAACGACACTTATCTAAGATATTTACAAAATGTTAAGTTACCTGCCAAATTTATATATGTTTGCTCATTGATGGTTTTAATAAGTTTGATAGTCAACCCAATCAACCCGGGTTTTCCGAAACAAAGTTCTTTTCTCCAACAAATTTATATTTCCGAAACAAATAATTTTTTATTTTTCCAGATTTTAAATATCTTTATGAAAATTTGTTACCATAACGCACTTGCGTCTACTTTTGATTTTTGTTTCTGTTAGTACCTCTTTTCCCATGGTTTTAATTTTAATCACATAACTTTTTACAGTTCGTTAGTACAATTACTGGTGCATCGAATATATTATGTCCAAAATTATTTGCAAAAATTAAATTATTATTTTGCAACTACGGCATTCCAAGATAATGATAACTATTTTTTAAGTTTTCTGATCTCCTATTTGTCAAAAACTTCAATTTTGTTTCATTAACGTTGGTATTTTTCCGCCACCAGAGAGCAGTTTCACTATCCTAAAAATTTGAAGAACCCCTGCCTTTCTTTAGTGATCTCTAACGTGCCTAACATCGCATGGACACGGGACCGACGGCTTTACGCCCCCTCGGAAGGGCAGAACGTGCAGACATTCAACTTGCTCAAATACAATACCACAACCTTGGTTGATGTTAATGTTAAGGTATGTACTGAAAAAGTGAAAGGAGAACCCTAGGATCGAACCCAGTACCCTTCAGTTCAGAGGCAGATGTTCTTACCACTGAACCACCGAGGCTATAAAACTGCCAGCTGAAAAACAATTGAAATAAGCAGGCTGATTTTAAAACTGTTACATGATATCGGCCGTCAAGTGTGTATTAGTAAACGTTACTTTGTCTACTAGATCTATCTTAAACTTCTATGAGTATATCCGCCACTGGACCAGTCATTTTAGATATTTTCATAAACGAGTATAAAATTAAATCTGTAATGAAATTTCATATTTTTGCGGCGTCTGCCTCAATAAAGCTATCTCCACTTTTAGCACATCCCGTTTCAGAATGTAAACAATGTAAAATTGACATACATTTATTCTGTTTAGCTAAACTTGAGATTTAGAACGCGGGTTATTCTTAGCAGAGAGTCATAATGTGATTCAAGATTTCATAGCATCGCTTTATTATTTCGCATTGAAGTCATCACATTTTTTCGGCGAAATATGAAAACTTATAAGAGCCTCGGTGGTTCAGGGGCAAGAACCTGTGCCTCTGAAACGAAGGGTACTGGCTTCGATCTCAGGGTTCTCCTTTCACTTTTTCAGTACAAACTGTAACATTACCATCAACAGAGATTATGGCATTGTATTTGAGCAAGTTGAATGTCTGCACGTTTCGCCCTTCGGAGGGGGCGTAAAGCCGTCGGTCCAGTGTCCATGCGATGTTGGGCACGTTAAAGATCCCTACCCTCCTCACAGAAAGACAGGGGTTCGGCAAAATTTCCAGGATAGTGAGGTGAAACTGCTCCCTGGCGTCGGTGATTGGCCATGGTCGCGAAAATAGGCCGACGTTAAAGAAAAAACACACAAACATGAAAACTTATACCTGAACTTTTTGGCTAATATGGTGTAAACTAGTGCTTAATCCATCACTTGTTATATACTTTTGTTTCGGCTCTAGATGTTTTCTTATTTTTAGGAATCGTGTCAGGCATGGAATATCACATAAGTATTTATTTTCTTACCATGTATGTAAAATAATTTACCGTTTTAAATTTGGCATTCATAAAATCTCTAAAGATTCCCAATAAGTTTTGTCTTTTTCCTCTTAAGTTCTTTCAGCAAGCACCTCTCCTCCCTCATCTCTCTTAGCACTTTGTGCTTTGTATTCCTATCGGCGTGCCGTGTCTTTTTAATTTTTTCCATGTTCACATCCCGAAAGCTTCCATTCTCTTCGTGTCCACATTTCCTCCCCATACACTGCCACATTCCATACGTACGAATTGATGAGCTTGTTCCTCAGGTTCACGTTAAAATGTTTATTAGTGAGAAGAGTACCTTGCCTATTGAATGCGTGCTTTGATACCACGATATTACTTCTTATTTCTTTGCTACATTTACCACAATCAGTAATAATACTTCCAAGGTACGCAAACATTTATGCTTGTTCAAGTTGTTGACCTTTTAGCTTTACATACACTTTAGTAGTCCTGACCTGGTCACAATTTTTGTTTCTTCATATTGATATTTCGTATGATTCGTTTTAATACACCATACAGACCAATCAGCATTCTTTGTACTTTCTTCTCCGTTTCTCCTGCGCCTTGTCTGCTGCGTACCCTCATGCATTGTAACCATGGTCCAGTATTTTTGATTTCGGCTATCTTTTCCTCAAGTCTACAAATCGTTTCTTCTAGGAGTAAACTGAACAAATATGACGATAGTGGGCATGCGTGCGGGACACCTTTTCTAATTTTAGCTTTAATTTAATTTTCGGTAATGTCTTAAGTATTTTATTTTTTTGATAGCTCAAATTCTACAGTGTCTCCATAACAATAAGCATACTACTTGTGCTGTATATTACCACATAATAAATAAGGTTTATTCAAAATTATTGGCAATGGCGTTTCCAAATTCCATAAACTGCACCAAGATGTATTTTTCGCCTTTCTTACTGCATCTTACACTTCAAACATTGCGCCTTCATTTACCATAAGTATTTAACTCTCCATAGTTACATTTGAATCACATTCGACTCTTTACAGTCCAAAAATCCCGAAAACTTTTAACTGCAGATTGTCTTTTTGGCATTTTTATGTATGGCGCTTTGATTTGTGTATACAGTGTGGACCAGCCAAATGGAATAAACGCAGTATCTAAACTACTGTGCATATGTATAAAAATCCCGAAACATTTCAATGTTATATTAAAAAATTACATTCCGCAACGTAAAAACTTCACCCCTACATTATACCCCATTCAAGTGACTGTTGCAATCCCAAAATTTATAAATAGGAAGTGGAGGCTTGTGATACCTCATTTGAAAGATCTCTTCATTTTCTGCTAAAAAATGCCATGATTTAAAAATGTATTCCAAACATTAACTGTTAAAAAAAGATATTCCTCTGATTGCTTCCCTACAACAAACTAAAAAATTAATACCTAATCGTGCTTCATTTCTGATATTGAGAAAAATAACAATCATCAATCTTAATCCAGGAAATGTTCAAAATGCATGACTTGAACGTCTTGGTAGCATCCTAATCGTAAATAACAATGTCTTCGAAGGTTAATCAACATCTGAGGCGTGACCGACTTCTTGACGCGAAGTCTGGCCTCTGTGGTGTTATTAAAAATATTAGAGATCTTATGTTACCAGAAAACGTTTGCTAGATCTGGCAATCGTTCCATCAATGATCGTAAGTCATCCGGCTTTCGTCAAAATCGGTTCGCTGGTGATATTCTCCCATACATCACTCATCTTTTGACTTCGGCTCTTGAGAAGATTGCAGAAATTCATGCAATTTTATTGAATATTTTCAAAGGACCCAAACGGATGTGGCATGCGACACTACTCAATAAACTCACATCATATTGATTGCCTTCCAAAACTCTGACTATGGAGATGTGGCTGTTGACGTTGTTTGTCAGACAAATTAGACATTATTCTAGGTTATCCACAAGGTTCGGTTTTGGTTAGTACTGGGAAGGAAAGTAGTGCTGCCAATTGAATCATAACTTCCACATAGCTGTGGAATTTACTCTCGTAGAAAGACATTCTCATGAAATAAGTTTATGGACTATGACTTGACCACAAAGAAAATATTCGTATTGCTTTACCCATAAACTTCTGAAACGTTGTATTACTCGAGTTTTAACGAAAAAATGTAAATTTTCACCAAATCACCCCTCATTTATCCCTTACCCCTGAAGCGATCTTATCTATAAAAAAAATCGATATGATATTTTGCAATGTTTAACAAAAACATTTGCACAATGGAAGATTTTATTGCCAAATTAAACAATAGATTTGATTCTATAAAATTTACCCACGAATTAGAAATTAATAATAAGTTACCCTTTCTAGATGTACCAGTCATCAAAAATAAAACACTTTGGAATTCGATGTCCATAGAAAGGACACCACCACTCTAAGTTACATTCCGAATGACTCACATCATACGCACGCACAAAAACGGCTAGTCCGAATTTTCTAGTAAACAGGTTACTTATTTTCCTTTAAGTAAAAATAGATATACCAAAGAATTAACATATATTAAGTAGATGGCCGAATATCGCAGATACACAGCTTGCCTAGTAGAGAAATTAATTAACAAACAGAAAACAAAGAAAATGTTAGGGAAATCAACGACAGTCAGAAGAGAGAAAGCCCAAAAAAACTTCTTTGCAACTAACATTTTCGACAAAAAGTACTTGCCAGGTAACCCAAAAAGCAAGGATAGGACGGCCAAAATGTCGGGAATTTGTTAAATAAGTTGTAATCTTAAATACGTCGGACAAACAACAATATCTTTTGGAATTAGATTCCAAGGACATTTAACACATTTAAGATACGGTACTATAGAAAGATTTTCCGTTGCCAGATATATTTGGGAGAATAATCACCACGTTAATGAGGAGAACCTAAAATTAAAAAAAAAAGTTAGACAATCAGGACAGCTAAGCGCCTTCGAAAGTATATATATATATATATATATATATATATATGTATATGTATATGTATATGTATATGTATATGTATATGTATATGTATATGTATATGTATATGTATATGTATATGTATATGTATATGTATATGTATATGTATATGTATATGTATATGTATATGTATATGTATATGTATATGTATATGTATATGTATATGTATATGTATATGTATATGTATATGTATATGTATATGTATATGTATATGTATATGTATATGTATATGTATATGTATATGTATATGTATATGTATATGTATATGTATATGTATATGTATATGTATATGTATATGTATATGTATATGTATATGTATATGTATATATATATATATATATATATATATATATATATATATATATATATATATATATATATATATATATTTTGCTAAAGAAAGTGATAATGAAAACTGTATTAATCTAGTTCCGCCGGCTATGGGTAGTCTCATGACGGCAGAAGCACATCCGATAGATAATCAAACAATTATGACATTTTCGCCAAATGGAATATGTTAATTTTTGTGTCGTTGAACCTCCCTAAATCGTTAGTGACCGACTACCTGCAGAAGAATATAAATATATTTGTCCTCTGATGACGCTAACTTGGTTGGTGAAACGATCGTCAGGTTTTATTAAAATGAGTTCTGGTGATTTGGCTTCCTCAGGTGTGCGCTTATTTCTACTATAAATGTTATATTTCTAGCAAATTTGATGTCTTTTATTAAACAAAATACATATTAGGAATTAAAAATATTTTTATGAAAATTTACTACCATAACGCACTTGCTGTCTCCAGACATTTTATTAATTAATAATTTAGTCAATAGGTAATAATAAAGGAAACAAATTTTCCCAAAGCAGCACCAAACGTTATAGATATAAGTAAAAACATGTGGACACTGTACATAACTCAGGCTATTTTAAGACATACTTTGGGCAGAGTTCCATCATACGTGCGGGGTTTAAATTCTGATACAATTGTTTTGCCTACTTTCAGGTGTTATAAATAAATGGAAAATCACAGTAGGTATAAGGTTTTTATTATTCTTCTATTTTTATTGACCTGACAAATTGGGCAGTTTAAAACTTTTGTACGAATCATAAAAATTATACACTGGATTTATTCATCATTCCATATATAGGTACTTATTTCCATATACGGACTGGTCCAAAAGTATTGATTCACAGAGCAGCAGAGGATTCCTTACATAAAAAATATTTGGCTTTACACAAACTCACATTAGTAAGTACACTTGGAGAATCCAAATTACTGCAAGTAAAATAGCAACCCTACATTCTTTCGTCACAATTCGATGGATCACATTTTTCTAAATGCGGAGATACCCCATATGTATGGTCTAATTACAGTTTTCAATAGAGGGTGGAAATTTAATACCGGAATATTAAAACTAAACAGTTTACCCTGAGATTCAAATTTCGAAAATAAACTTAATAAAAACGTCCCTTTCTTATAATAAATGTTCAAAATGTTCTCCATTCACTTGCACACAACGAAATAATCTGCTCTGGAATTCTTCCCTAACTCTGTTCAACACGTCAGGTGTTGAAATAAAATAAAAAATAAAATCTGAAAAATATGAATTCAAACGACTTAAGTGGTTAAAATCCAATGCCTGACAAAGACAGCGTAGATAGCTGCCACGCGTTGATCGATGCACACTACATACATAAATCATACATCAACGATATCAACAACATACAGATAATACGCAGAATACATACCCCCGAACTAGCGATCGAGATAACTCGGCCGCAAAAATCCCAAGAACCGTGTAAATCGTTTGTCAACAATTACGACGTTAGAATGATAGATGAAATAAAATTAAAAGTTTGCCAAGTTATTGTTTGTAGCTTGATGAACGACCCCAATTGAAGTTTTAGATTGAAAATGTGGCACATAGTAAAAAAAATCAAGGTTCAAGGAAGGCAACAAAAACATATTTAAAGAACTATCGCTTTTATAAATAAAATATGACGTTCTTGCCAAACCATGGCTTGGGAAGATACGAAAGAATGAAATAAATAATGTGAGCAAAATCGATTAAAACAATTTGTTTTCTCGGTAATGTTAGATCTAAAAATAAGACGTTATCTAAAACATAGAAACAGTCGTCGAATGTGTTTCAACTTACAATTCAATTAATTCTGCAATTAGCTGTTAGATTTACAGCAAATTGCCGTCAAGTATCAGGTAAACAAACGTTATTAACGCATGCTGGTTCAGTGGTAGAATAGGTGGGTTCGATTCCAGGTCGGTGCATGTAACATTTTGTTTTGTTTCACTTTAATATTTGGTACCAGCAATAGTGTACAGATTTCATACGTTTGGAACAAGATCTCATTTTTGTTTAAAACGTCTGGATAACTTGTCACCTTTGAGACTAAAATTAAAAAATTCAGCACAGATTTAGTTAATGTTGACGGTATTGAATTTTTATTAACAAAATTCACTAATAGAGAATTTGTTTTAAAAAAAACTTTTTTAGTTGATGAAAAATCCGGTTCCATTAGGTTGCTAAAACGAAATCATCCAGGCGATTAACAAGGAAAAATAACTGCGACGTTTATAATTGGACATATACTTTCCTGTTCTAAATCTGAATTGAGCTTTCTTCTGGAAAGCTTTGTAACTTTAATAAAATTTATAATACAAGTTTCTGTTAAAGAGACTTACAGTACCTAGATATACCACATTTTAATTTTCTAGCTTAATAGGAATTTGAGTTTCGGCCATTTTCTCAAAAGGAGCTGGAACACGAGATCCTTTGATAATAGAAAGATATCGATGGTAATAACACTTTCGACCAAATTCCTCAAAGTAGCGCAGATTAAAACCGATCTTCGAGGTCTCTGTAATTTTAAAGTATTGATTTTAGTAATATACGTACCTATTAATAGTGTGCAACTTTTATGAAAACTCATTACGCAGCACTTGCTGCGTCCCGATTTTTAAAAATTATTATTAATATTACTATTTATACACAGTGCACACATGTAACATTTTTTAAGCTAGTAGGTGCCGGAAATAAAAAAATTCTGGACGCAGCAAGTGCGTTATGGTAGTGAATTTTCATAAAAATGTTTTTTGTAGCAAATATGTGTGTGTTTTTTTTTAAGAAAGCAGGCATCAAATTTGGTTACCAGTATAACCTTTATAGTAAAAACAATGTGCCTTGTTTCATCAAAATAACTTTATTGTTTGAAAACGTACAAAAATTTCCGAAAGTAAACTTAAAGTGTTCCCGAAAAACTCGTTTTTTGGTCAACTTTATAGCTTAATAGAAAAATGAGCTATTCAAATATGAAGCATTTGATCAAAATTCGCTACCATAACGCACTTGCTGCATCCAAAATTTATTTTCTTACAAACATGCATTATATTTCGATGGAAAATGCAAAAATGCAATAACATAAGACGTGTTTGATTAAAAAAAAAGTGAATTTGTGTCACCAACGACTTATGGGCCACCCTGTGATTGTAGAAATATTTGTTTAAGATGTAGCTCAAGACAGCCTATAATTAATGTATACAATTTATTACATATCTTGTTTAATAACGGATATATTGAGCTTTATTGATTTTTTACGAAAATTCGACAACAATTATGTACCATTAAACGATAAACTCTATAGCTAAGGCTACTACCAAGAATCAGAGAAAGGGTCTATTTGAAATGAATTTTCTGGAAATATTTTAGTAAAATGAAGGACAATGACGGTTGAAACTAAGACTTCAGGGTTTGTAGAACATTCTTCTTGAGAAATTTTCTTTCCATAGCCCGTATTAGATTCAAGTTCTTTGCCCAAATGTTGCCAATTTTGACTTTTCAAATCGCAATTTTGACGTTTTGAGAAAAATCTCAATTAATTTTTATTTAAATGCCTATAACTTTTTTGTCTTTTGACCTACAGAGTTAAATTTGGTAGGTAACTTACATATAATGATATAAACCCGCGTACCAAATTTGGTTGCCCTTACTTTGTTAACTCGGGAGATATAATTTTTTTTCGAAAGAAAACACAACATTTTCCGGGAAAACCTGGGCTGATTTTCCTGGCTAACGAAGTTATCCAAGCCATTTGGAAAAGAAGGTACTCACCAAATTTAATCAAAATCGGCCCATTATTTTTTGAGTTATCGGTGTGATACACACACACACACACACACACACACACACACACACATATATATATATATATATATATATATATATATATATATATATATATATATATATATATATATAAACATATAAAAATTGAAACTGACCCCGGATATGTGTTCTGAGGGGCCTAATTAGCGCTCATTTAAAGAATTTTTTTCAAAATTCAAAGGTCTGGATCTCCTCATTAGTGAATTTTTTTTAAGAAAATTCACTACTAAGACTTCTTATTTAATAGACAGTTTGTGACGACATGTATGAAAACAATTATCCTTAAAACAGATTAGAGGCAATCTATTAATGGTCCTTATTGGTATCCATATGATTCACAAAATTCACTGCTGTAAAATTATAATACCTATAATAATAACGACATAATAAATATACTTGGATAGGTTACAAAAATCGATATCTTATGTGTAACAGGTGAGTAATTGTTTTTGACAGTAAGTGTAGGATAATGCATATTTGTCGTTTTAAAATTGGAACGATATCGGCAACATTTCTTAAGAGTTTGCCAAATTTTTATATTTGACTGAGAGCATCAATTATACAATGCGCCCACTGCATTGATACACCTGCGTATTATTTCTTTTCAACAAGTTGTCAGGTGTTGTATAATTGATAAAAGAGTGACTTCAAAATTGACTTTAAAATTGTACAGGGTGAGTTTAGTACATAATTTATAAATTCTCTCAGAACCAAAGTTAATCGTCTGTTATTAAATAAATAAAACTCTAGACGCAGCAAATGCGTTATGGAAGTGAATTTTCATAAAATGTTTTTAATAGCAAATATGTATTTTTTTAATGAAAGCAGATATCAAATTTGGTTACCAGTATAACCTACATTATAGTAGAAATAATGCACCATATCTCATCAAAATAACTTGAAAATGTACATAAAGTTTCCAAAAATAAATTTAAAATGTTCCTGAAAAAACTGGTTTCCTAGGCTAACGAATTTTAAGTTAATAGCCAATGAAGTTATTGAAATTGAAAGCATTTAATAAAAATTTGCTACCAAAAATGTGCGAATGGTCTGACGACCGCAGCCATGAAGACAACACACACAAAATTCGCTACCAAAACGCACTTGCCGCGTTCCGAATTTATTTTCTCACAAACATGTATTATATTTCGATGAAAAATGCAAAAATGCATAAGAGATGTCCGATTTAAACATATATAGTAAAAACGATGTGCCATGTTTCATCAAAATAACTTTATTGTTTGAAAATGTACAAAAATTTCCGAAAGTAAACTTAAAGTGTTCCCGAAAAAACTCGTTTCTTGGTCAACCTTATAGGTTAATAGCAAATTGAGCCATCCAAATCTGAAGCATTTGATCAAAATTCGCTATCATAACGCACTTGCTGCGTCCAGTATTTCTTTTCTTACAAACGTGCATTATATTTCGATGGAAAATGCAAATATGCAATAACATAAGGCGTGTTTGATAAAAAAAAAGAAAATTTGTGTCACCAACGACTTTTGGGCCAGCCTGTGATTGTATAAATATTTTTTTAAGATGTAGCTCGAGACACCCTATAATTAATATATACAATATTTTTTTGATATTTTGTATAATAACGGATATATTGAGCTTTATTGATTTTTTACGAAAATTCGACAAAAATTATATACCATTAAACGATAAACTCTATAGCTAAGGCTACTGCCAAGCATCAGAGAAAGGGTCTATTTTAAATGAATTTTCTGGAAATATTTTAGTAAAATGAAGGACAGTGACGCTTGAAACTAAGACTTCAGGGTTTGTAAAACATTCTTCTTGAGACATTTTATTTCCATAGCCCGTATTAGATTCAAGTTATTTGCCTAAGCGTTGCAAATTTTGACGTTTTAAATCGCAACTTTGACGTTTTGAGGAAGAAATGAACTACCCTGTATACATACAATTATTATTTTCATTTAGCTCTCGCAGTTTTTTAGAAAAGGTGATAGCCTGTGTTATCTTGAAAACACCATGTACATATTTTCTCTTGTCGATATACAGCCGTAAAATGTTAGTTACTAACTGAACTATATTTAATTATTAAATATAAATGTAGAGACTTCTTCTCTGGATTCACAAGTGCTTATTTTCTTTTCTGCAATCGGTTTCGCCTTTCATAATAACGGATTTATTGATTTTTTACGAGAATTCAACAAAGATTATATACCATTAAATGATAAACTCTATAGCTAAGGCTACTGCCAAGCATCAGAGAAAGGGTCTATTTGAAATGAATTTTCTGTAAATATTTTAGTAAAATTAAGGACAGTGACGGTTGAAACTAAGACTTCAGGGTTTGTAAAACATTCTTCTTGAGACATTTTATTTCCATAGCCCGTATTAGATTCAAGTTATTTGCCTAAATGTTGCAAATGTTGACGTTTTAAATCGCAACATTGACGTTTTGAGGAAAACCCCAATATATTTTTCTTTAAATGCCTATAACTTTTTTGTCTTTTGACCTACACAGCTAAAATTTAACTTACCTATAAGGATATAAACACGTGTACCAAATTTGGTTGCCCTTACTTTGTTAATTCCGGAGATATAAATTTTTTCCAAAGAAAACCCAAAATTTTCCGGGAAAACGTGGGCCGATTTTCCTGACTAACGAACTTATCCAAGACATTTGCAAAAGGAAGGTATTCATCAAATTTAATCAAAATCGGCCCATTATTTTGTGAGTTATCGGTGTGATACACACACACACACAAATATATATATATATATATATATATATATATATATATATATATATATATATATATATATATATATATATATATATATATATATATATATATATATATATATAAACATATAAAAATTGAAACTGACCCCGGATATGTGTTCTGGGGGGCCTAATTAGCGCTAATTTGAAGAAATTTTTTCAAAATTCAAAAGTCGGGATCTCCTCATTAGTGAATTTTTTTAAGTAAATTCACTAAAATCTATATAGATCTACTCTTTCTGCAAAGTTATACACCATTTTTTCTCTTTTACAATAAATAACTTTGCTAATTTGTTAACACAATAATAAATATGTCGTCACTGACAACAATCAGGCAAATGTCAAAATAAAATAATATAACACAAATTCTTTCATTTTAAAGTTCAAAAATTTCACGAAAACATAAAATTATGAGAAAAATGATGATTACCTTTCTAACGATGTATTTTAGATACTGAGTATATCATATATTATCGGCCTAAAATTTAACGGAGAGTAAGACAGCAATATAAAAGAAATTCGAGACGCAGCAAGTGCGTTATAGTAGAGTATTTTTATAAGAATTGTACACTATTAATATACGGCATATTAGTAAACTTAATACTTTAAACTTACACAGACCTTGAAGATCGATTCTAGAGGTCCTAGTACGCGCACATTTAAAAAATTCTTTCGAAAGTGTTACCATTGATATCTCTCTATTATCAAAAAAATCTTGCGTTCTAACTCCTTTTGAGAAAAATGTCCAAAACTCAATTTTCTATGAAGTTAAAGAACTAAATTTTGCTATCTCTGTAGATAGTGTAAGTCTCTTTAAAAAGTCTCTTTAAAACTTGTATTACAAATTTCATTAAAGTTATACAGAAGATTTTCATAAGAATTATACACTATTATAATACGGCATATTAGTAAAGTTAATGCTTTAAACTTACACAGACCTTGAAGATCGATTTTAGAGGTCCTAATACGTGCACATTTGAAGAATTCTTTCGAAACTGTTACCATCGATATCTCTCTATTATCAAAAAGATCTTGTGTTCTAACTCATTTTGAGAAAAATGCCCAAAACTAAATTTTCCGTAAAGCTAAAGCATTAAATTTTGCTATATCTGTAGATAGTGTAAGTATATTTAAAAGAAACTTGTATAACAAATTTCATCAAAGTTATACAGAAGATTTCCAGAGGGAAACTTAATTTAGAAAAGTAAAGTGTCTGCCAAATTATGAACGTAGTAGTTATTTTTCCTGATTAATCGCCAGTATCGTTTCATTTTAGTCAACCTAATCAAACCAGTTTTTTTAGTATCAACAATAACAAAACGTCTGCTGAAAATTATAATTTCAGTCATTTTCCATAATTGCGGCTGAGATTTCACGATTGTTGGTTCGGGTAATATGCTTTATGCCTAGTATTTATTTAGTTTGGTTAGCGTTGATGTGTGGTTTATACCTGTTGTATGAATCAATCTACGCGTGGCAGTTAACTACTATGTCTGTCAAGCATTGGACTTTAACCACTAAGTCGTTTCAACGCATGTCTTTGGAATTTTATTTTTAATTTGGAGAAAACTTTAAATATTGTGTACCAAACTACTTAAAATTTACAACATAGGTTTATTTGCACCATTCCTAGTCACATGTAAAGACTCATTACAGTTACTCTGATAAAAAAATATAGCGTTTCCAAAAATATTTTTGCATATTTAAGGGGGAAAATGTCCATTATAGCTGATATACGAACTCGTCCGCGGTCTTAATACAATAAAGATATGTGCTAAGTTGCGTTCAACTCAGTTTGGTATTTTTTGAGTTATCGCTCGGATACATACACACACACACACACACACACACACACACACACACACACACACACACACACATATATATATATATATATATATATATATATATATATATATATATATATATATATATATATATATATATATATATATATATAAACATATCAAAATTTTAACGGACCTTGGTTTTGGGTTCTAGGGATTCAAATTCGCGCTCATTTGAAGAAATTTTTTCAAAAGCTTTTCACAGTGACCTCTCTATTATTTTATTATTGAAAATTTTCTAGAAAGCAGGTTCACATTTGAAAAAAAAAAGAATTAGGCGACTTTTTAATCCTAAAATTAAAGAGCCTTGTAATAACACCCTGTATAATATCAGTGCCTACCAAAAAGCCCAATCTTTTCACATAGACACAGCAGTATTAAAGTGTTATTATAAACAAGGATTTGCTTTCAACTACCCGTGTAATGGTCATCCGAAAATTTTATTTTTTTAAGAAAACGTCAATAATCTCAAAAACACTAAGAGACAGATTATATGCCATTTGCGTTATTTTTTTTAAAATTTTATGTAGAATTTAAATATGTAATAATAGACAGGGTCATCCATTAAAAATAGCAAAGTTGATTGCGGTATCGAAGAAATGAAGTACCCTGTATACATACAATTATTATTTTCATTTAGCTCTCGCAGTTTTTCAGAAAAGGTGATAGCCCGTGTTATCTTGAAAACACCCTGTACATATATTCTCTTGTCGGCATACAGCCGTAAAATGTTAGTTACTAACTGAACTATATTTAATTATTAAATATAAATGTAGAGACTTCTTCTCTGGATTCACAAGTGCTGATTTTCTTTTCTGCAATCGGTTTCGCCTTTCACAGCATCATGAAGATAATTATAGAGGCAACCACTTTAGAATTTTGTGTGTTTTTTTTTCAAATGAGCGCGAATTAGAGCCTGTTTGAACCTGTTCTCGAGGTATATATATATATATATATATATATATATATATATATATATATATATATATATATATATATATATATATATATATATATATATATATACCTATACAAAGTAAGGTCCGTGTTTTACGAGTAGCACATTCAACGAACTTTTCATTTAACGAGCAAATTTTCGTGATTTGAATGGACTCGTGTAAGAGACAATGCTAAAATGTTAATTATTTAACGAGACCACTTTTCAGGCGACTTCGGTTTTAGCGAGGTAATTATTGCGCTAACCCGTTCACATTTTTATTGAAATACACAGATGTGCGAAAGTAAACAAGGGGGCTTCTCTTTTTGTGAATATAGTTACATCTCTCCATTCACTAGGACTAGATACACATGTTTCTTGATTGAGACATGACATTAATGGGTAATAAATTTTACTGTACACAACACAAGAGAAAATATTTATGGGTTCTTCCACTCAGACAATGATAGAGTCCCTCTTACCACTTGAAATCAACGATCGTTAGTTCGTTACAATTGTACATTTTTGGGTATTTTTCTTTTTCTGTTTAAATCTTGAAATTTGTGCTTTATTCCGATCAGTTTTCAATCAGCGCGCGTTTGAGGCTAGTGAATAGAGTCTTGTTTACACAATATCCGCGTCCGGTATTAAAAGAAAACGCCTTACTATTGAAGGAAAAATGTCGATATTAAAACAAGTGAAAACGGGAACGAAAAAAAGTTATATTTGTAGGCAGTACGGTATTGCATTATCTACATTATCAACAATTTTAAAGTGCGAGAATGCTATTGTCCAGGCTAGTCGTTCCAAAACTATTAACAGCAATAGAATAAGTCTAAAAATAACCGACATGGAGAACTTGGACAAAGCATTGTTTGATTGGTTCAAATATCAGAGGCACGTAAACATTGCTATAAGTGATCTATTTCTCCAGGAGAAAGCTGTTTATCTTAGTAGAGAAATGGGATGTGGCGAGAATTTCCAGTGTTCCATAAGTTGGATTCATCATTTTAAACAAATACGTTCAGTTAATTCAGAAAAAGTTTATGGGGAAGCGAAATTTGTAAATAAGGAACTCACAACTGATTGGCTTCAAGATAACTTCCGAGAAATATCTGAGGACTATCAGGCATGTGATACAGACTAGACAGGACTTTTTTACAAAATGTTGCCGGAGAAAACTCTACCATTCAAAAACGAAAAATTTGTTGGTTGGAAGTTATCCAAAGAGCGGCTGACTGTTCTAGTTTGTGTAAATTAAAATGGTTCTGAGTTTTGAAAACAATTGGTTATTGCCAAAGCACAAAAACTAGATGTTTTAAAAATGTAAAGAGTTTGTCGGTGAAATATGTTGCTAATAAAAAAGCATGGGCGACTGGCGTTAATTTTAAAACTGAAGTAGAATAATGGGATAGAGAACAGGAAAGAAAAAATAGAACAATTTTGCTTATGGTGGATAATTGTGTGGCACATCCACAATTGACGAGCTTGAAGAACATCAAACTAGTTTTTGCGCCACTTAATACCACATCTATACTGCAGCTTTTAGATCAGAGAAGTATCAACTCATTGAAATGTAATTACAGGATACAACTCGTCACAAAAATAATTGACAACATGGACAAGAAGCAGTGTCTCTTTTCGCCAAATGTTCTCGAAGCTATTCGTCTCTTTGATCGTGGATCGAAAAATGTCTCACAAAAAACGGTGCTAAATTGTTTCAGGCATGCTGATTGTCAAATTGAGCATATAAATGAAAACTTTGATTTAAGCGTTTCGGAGGATGTTATTGCTGATGAAGATATCGCCGATGAAGAAGATAACATTCCTCAGAGAGGATGTGCTAGGGTTATGAAATTGGCACAAGTGTTTGATGCGATGGATCACCGGAACTATGGGAACTTCAGGTATTCCAACAGATTCCGAGATAATTGAAGGTGCAAATTTCAACACTACCCAATAAGTGGTAAAATATTCCGATTCGGACTAAGAATCTAAAAGCCCTGAATGCACCAATGTTTCACTGCAAGATGCCATATATTCCGCAGAGAAGCTTAGAATATTTTTAGAGAGGGCCTCAAACTCAGAGAATGAGCTAAGTGTATTAACTTCCATAGAAAACTTTTTGGAATAGAAGGAAAAAGAAAAACCGATACTATAAATAAAAATGACAGACTACTTTTCATGATGTGTATAAAGTTAGATTAAGCAATAATGTACAGCAGTGATGTGTTTTATTATGCTAATAAAATTGTTCATTCAAACTTGGTAGTTACAGTTGACTTTAAATATTGATGGAAAGGGTTACAGGTGAGTAGTCCGGTATGTACACTTACATAAAGGTATTAACATACCTACATTTTTTGTAGTTACTTCTTAGTTCTGATATAACGAGATCCGGTTTTTGCGAAATATTATTGATGACTCCTCTGAACCGCGTCCAGCATTGATTGAAACTTGATGTTTCGGCTCCTGTTTTGGAACCATTTTTAAGAGGTTACAAAATTATGAAAGGAAATGAACACACTGAGAGTATAGAGGTAATTTCATTTCATATTTACTTTAAGCTTTAATAAATTCTAGGCGCGGCTAAACCTTAGTACCAAGTATTTCTCACAATAATCACCGCGATTATGCCTCAAACAGGAAGGCCGTCATTTCGAACATTTAGTTTAGGTTGCTAGAATTTCCAACCTCTTTTTTTTTCGTTTTTACTTCATTTAAGTAGTTGTAAATGTATCCAACACTTTTTGAAACGCCTGCTGATTTGAATGTGTGATGTCAAAGTATCACTAAGAGTACACTTCTGAGCTAATTAACATTTCTTGTAACATTGTAAAATAAACACCATGTTCTTAATTACATTTTTTGTTATCATCGCAGACTTGGTTTCGGAAAAGGATGCTTTTCGACAAATTGGCGTTAAAACTTGTTTTTCCTTTGAATTCCATTCCATTAAAAAAAGTTTGATACGCCACTGGAATACGCTGCGCCATTGGCGGCCAGAACTATTTTAGGAACATGGCGATGGTAATTATGCACAATTTTGCTACTAAAATTTTTTTTATGGTAGGGGAGCTATTGTCCAAGGCGTCCTAGGTGCTATATATATATATATATATATATATATATATATATATATATATATATATATATATATATATATATATATATATATATATACAGGGTGGGACGCCAAGAGTTTGTGTTAGAAGTTTCTCAATAACCGAACCGATTCTAATGAGCAAAATTTCGATTCCTAGGTTTTTGGACAAGCCCACTTAAACTAAAATATTTTTGCTCACGTGACACTTCCGGTTCCACCGAATAACTCGAAAACGATTAACGCGGTCAATTTTTTTGAAATGCATTATAATTCGATGGAAAGTGCAAAAATGCAAAAAGAAGAGATGTTCGATTAAAAAAAAAAGAAAATTTGTATCACCAACGAACTATGGGCCAGCCTGTGTCGAAATAATTGTATACGATGCAGGTCAAGACACGCTATAATTAACGCATACAATTTTTTCTCGTATCTTGTATAATAACGGATACCGTAGAAATGCGTCACCATATATATATATATATATATATATATATATATATATATATATATATATATATATATATATATATATATATATATATATATATGTATATATATTTGTGTGTGTGTGTGTGTGTGTGTGTGTGTGTGTGTGTGTGTGTGTAAACACATAAAAACTGAAATCAACACTGCATATTTTTCTTCGGTGGTCATGTCATTTTGCTTATTATCGCAACCACATTATTGATTGGTGAAAAACAAATGCTGTAAGCTACGCGACAACGAGGCAATGGCAGTCTGTATTTGTTGCATTGAAATTTGTTTCTTTTAAAGATAAATAACTCATATTATGATTTCAGAAAAAAATATAAAATTGTTTTTTTCTATTAACTTACAAATGAGGTACATTGTATAGTACATCAATGTATTTGTCAAGAGATAGTCTGTCAATTAAAATCGGGCGTCTATAAGAAAAAAGTCTGGACGCAGCAAATGCGTTATGGTAGCGAATTTTCTTAAAAATGTTTTTAATAGCAAATATATTTCTTTGATGAAAGCAGGAATCAAACTTGGTTGCCTATATAGTAAAAACAATGTACCATATTTCATCGAAATACCTTTATTGTTTGAAAATATATAAACATATTTCAAAAGTCTGGATGCAGCAAGTGTGTTATGGAAATGAATTTCCATAAAAATGTTTTTAATAGCAAATGCGAGTAGGCATCAATCTGATTACCGGTACAACCTATGTAGTAGAAACAATGTACTATATTTTAGCAAAATTACTTATGGTTTGAAAATATAAAAAAAATTCTGAAAATAAACTTAAATGTTGGTTTCCTAACCAACAAAGCTTACGTTAATAGTAAATTGAGTTATTGAAATTTGAAGGATTTAATGAAAATTCGGTAAATTTGCAGATTATCTCCCAAACGCTTTTCAAGAAATTGCTTTGAGAAACATTACTAAGACCCCCCCCTCTATGCACAAACCACAAGAAAAATTTCTTGTTCACACCCCCCAAGCAAGTTACGGGATTGCGAGTGAATAAGGGTGCTGGGCGGGGTAGGTAGTAAAAACACCCCTATTCGCCCTAGGTCACATAACTTGCTTGGTGGGTATGAACAAGAAGTTTTTCTTGTAGGTTATGCAACGAAGGTGGTTGTATGCACACGAGGGGGCAATGAAAATGCCCACGACGAAGCGGACCCCCCCCCCAGTTCGACTTGCGAAAGGGGTGGAGAGTTGGGAGGTGGCTGCTTCGTCGTGGGGATTTTCCTTCCCCCCTCGCGTACATACAACCACCCTCGTTGCATAAACCACAAGAAAAATGTCTTGTTCATACCCGCCAAGGGAGTTACGGCACCTGGGGGAATAGGGGTGCTGTGAGGGGTAGGCAGGGTTTAAGGGGGATATGGCTTCAAGTTGTGAAAAAGACAGCCTTCAAGCCCGTTTTATTCGCATTTTCTGCTCATATGTTCTTTCTACTACCTTCCCCGCTCAGCACCCCTACTCACTCCTGGTCGGTAACTTCCTTGGGAGGTGTGAACAAGAAATTTTTCTTGGGGTTTGTGGAACCCGGGGGGGGTAGGCAGGTTTCTGAAAACAGTTTTTTGAAAA
This sequence comes from Tillus elongatus, assembly GCA_964006375.1. Taxonomy (NCBI): domain Eukaryota; kingdom Metazoa; phylum Arthropoda; class Insecta; order Coleoptera; family Cleridae; genus Tillus; species Tillus elongatus. Next base: position 179,800,381 of record OZ023263.1, read on the forward strand.
GAGTTCGGGAGCTAATCTGTAAATTTACGGAAAATTCGCTACCAAAACGCACTTACTGCGTCTAGATTTTTTTTCTTACAAGCATGCATCATATTTCGATGACAAATGCAAAAATGCATTAACGAATTTGTTCTACGAAAATTAGCTAAAAATTATAGAGCGTTAACCCATAAACTTCACTAAACCTACAGCGAAAGCATTAACTTAACTAAACCGACAGCCAAAGCATCAGAGAAAGGGTTTATTTTAAATGAATTTTCTGTAAATATTTTAGTGAAATGAAGGGCAGTGACGGTTGAATCTGAAACTTAAGGGTTTGCAGAACACTCTTCTTGCAACATTTTCTTTTCAGAATCCGTATTTGTTTCACGTTCTTTGCCTAAATATTGCCAATTTTGACGTTTACAATTGCGAGTTTGACGTTTTGAGGAAAACTCCAAAATTTGTTTCTTTAACTTCCCATAACTTCTTTGTCTATAAAGCCAGAGACCAAAGTTTTGGTACAGATTTCATTCTTTATAATACAAACACGCGTACCCATACCTTGTTATTTCCGGAGATATGTTTTTTTTTAGGAAGAGAACACAAAATTTTCCGGGAAAACCTGGTCCGATTTTCCTGGCTAAGGAACTTATCCAAGTCACTTGCAAAAGGAAGGTACTCACCAAATTTTATCAAGATCCATTATTTTTTGAGTTATCGGTCGGATATATATATATATATATATATATATATATATATATATATATATATATATATATATATATATATATATATATATATATATATATATATATACACAGATCTCCTCATTAGCGAATTTAAAAAAAAATCGCTAAAAGTAGTACTGCAAATTTAATCATAACTTCCACATAGCTGTGGTAACCTACTCCCCTCAGAAAGACATTCTCATGAAATTAATTTAGGGTCCATGATTTGACCACAAAGAAAATATTCTTATTCCTGTACCCATGAACTTCTGAAACGTTATATTACTAAAGTTTTATCACCAAATCACCCCTCATTTATTATCTACCACATTAAGCAATCTTACCTAAAAACAATTAGAAGCATTCCCTTGTCGGGTGCTAACTGGATACCAAATTTGAAGATGATATCTCAATTCGTTCGAACGTTATTATGCCCACTAACAATCAGACGCACAGGCAGACAGACCGACCGAACGATAGAACGACAGAAAAAAAAATCGTTAAAAAATCAAGTTTTCTATATGTTTGAGACATACTACTCCGTTTTATCAAAAACAAATTCGAGATTTTTGCCCGATATTCCACCACCACACATTCAACCCCTAATTTAATTTCAGCACAGAGTACCATATCAGTTTGCTATATGTTTTGAGACTTTCTACGCCGTTTTATCAAAAAAATTCGAAGTTTCTGTCACCGATATTCCACTCCCACAAGTTAAACCCCTAATTTAATTTCAACACAGAATACCAGATGCTTGATGAAATTAAAAGGTTTCTAATAAACACACACCCTAACAACGTTATATTACTTGAGTTTTAACGAAAAAATGTCAATTTTCACCAAATCACCCACTATTCATCTCCTACCCTCTGAAACGATTTCACCCGAAAACCAGCAAAACCGTTAGTTTGCCGGGTGCTAACTGTATATCAGATTTGAAGACGATATCACGTTGTGATGATGTGGAAGTAAAACTCACTATTGCGTGCGCGAAATTTGCAACTATTTTGCAAAATAGATACAATAATCTGATTTCTCGGTTTCTGTTATATAAGGAAAAGCCTTTCCTCATTAAGAAAACACAAAAAATGGGAAGTGATAAGGAAAATAAGAATTAACGAAATTCGGTTTTTCTTAAATAACTTCAAAATTCTACAGATTTATATCCAGGCGCAGTAAAAACCTAAAAAACTGCACATTTTTGATGATTATGGTATCTCTCTAACTAATAATAACGGAGATAGCTGTAGTAAACTTATATAAATTTACACCTTGTATAGGAAATAGATATAGACACTTCTTCTCTGACTTCACAAATATAGGTTTTCATCTGTGTACGTCTCGATGATGTATATCGATATTTAGCATGAAAATAAAACCAACTTATAACAGTAATAACAAATAACAACAATCATAATAATAAAAATATTGCTGCAAATTGAATCATAACTTCCACATAGCTGTGATAATCTACTTCCCCCAAAAAGACATTCTCATGAAATTTATTTAGGCTCCATGACTTGACTACAAACAAAATATTTATAGTCCTATACCCATAAACTCCCCAAACGCTATATTACTTGAGTTTTAAGGAAAAATGTAAATTTCCACCCCTCATATCCCTTTCACCCTCAAGCGATCTTACGCAAAAACAATTTGAAGTCTTTCTTTGTCGGGTGCTAACTGGATACCAAAATCTAAAATGATATCTCAATTCGTTCTAAAGTTATTGCGCCTACTAATAGACAGACATACAGACCGACCGACAGACCGATAGCCAAAAAAAGTTTGTTCCAGAATAAAGTTTTCTATATATTTTGAGATTTTAATGGCGTAAATTTTTCGAAATTTCTGTTTAGTTTCAGTACAGAATACCAGATTATTGATGAAATTGAAAGTTTTCTGATAAAATGTCATATTACTCGAGTTTTAACGAAAAAATGTCAATTTTCACCAAATCACCCCTCATTCATTCCCTAGCCCCTAGAGCGATTTTATCGAAAAACAATCCGAGGCGTTCGTTTGTAGGATGCTGACTGTATACCAGATTTGAAGAGGATGTTTCAATTCGTTCTAAAGTTATCATGGCTACAAACAGACAAGCATACAGACAGACAGACACAAAACATTTTCGTTCCCAAATCATGTTTTCTATGTTTTGACACTTTTACGACCTATAAGCGAAAAAAAATAATTAATTTTTGTCGCCGATGCCATCTTCCACACGTATTGACGATGTGGAGGTAAAATAACTTAAGTTATATAAGAATAAAAGCAAAAAGTTCGGGACGCAGGAAGTTTGGTATCCAATTTCCTTTAATTCTTTAAATTTGAATAACTCAATTCTCTATAAATCTTGAAAGTTGAATTTTGATATGTAGTAAGGTAGTAAGTAGTAAGGCAACATATCCGCCAAATCTCATCAAAATAGCTCTGGAATTTTCGGAGATAAAAATGTTTTGCGAAAGAAAATTAAAAAATTTCCCAGAAAACCTTGTCCGATTTTCCTGGATAACGAACTCATTCAAGGTATCATTCAAAGAACGGCACCTGCTGAGCGGCATCAAAATCGGTTAATTATTTTTTGAGTTATCGGTTGGGTATATATATATATATATATATATATATATATATATATATATATATATATATATATATATATATATATATATATATATATATATATATATATATATATATATATATATAAATTGAAACTGACCCGGGATATCCGTTCTAGGGCTCCTAGTGTGCGCTTATTTGAAAAAAAAAAGGTCAAAGTCTCACCATCCATACCTCTACTAGTGATTTTTTTAAAATAAAAATTCACTAATAAAGCAGGTCCTATTTATCAAAAATATCGACACACATCAACGTATTAAATTTTTATCAACATTTTTGATATATTTAGACCTATTCTGTTTGATATATTTAATTAGAAAGAAGAGTTTCCACAGGCTGGCGATATGTTTTTCCAATCTAGATTTGTCAAGGTGGTTATTTCTAAGTGCAGAAATATGTTCCTTATATCTGGTATTAAAACTTCTAGGCGTTTAAACGACATAGACTTAGTTATAATGTGTAAATGATAATTTGTAAATTATAAGCTTTTGTCAAGTAAACATGATTTTTCTTTCGCGTTAAATAACAAATCGTATTGCAAGATTTAAAAGCTACCTTTGTGAAGCAGAAGAACCCCCTATATAATATGTATTTAGTATGGAACGGTTTCACCAGGTAACGGCAGCAACAATTTATGGGCCGTCTGTATGTTTGATTCCGTTAAAGAAAAAGCAAATATTTACTTCATACAGACTTGGAGACATCTTCTCTGGCTTCACTGTTGGTTTTCGTTTTTGTAGGTGAAGGACGTAGCCAGCGCGTAAGCTAACTGGAGTAAGTGGCCCTTACGAATTCTGGATGTTCTTCAACGTTTCTGTGACTATAGTTTCGCTGCTTGACAGCATTCTCAGACAGATAAAAATTGAATTAGTACGAAATCATGACAACTACAAATAAAAATCTGTTGCTATGTTATGATATGATGTTTTGATCAAAATTTTTTTATCAAATTAAAATTAAATGAAACACAGATGACAGATGAGGCTTTCAAAATGTCTATGTGATGTATGTCAATATTTAACATAAAATAGAACTAGCCTATAATAACTATGATAACAGTTACAACAATAAAATAACTAAACAATAACAGTATAAAAGCAGTCTCTATCAAACGAAAATATCGACATACATCAACTCATTATCTTATTACAACTTTTTTGAAAGAATAGTTAAATTTATTTTCTCTGACTTATTTAATCAGAAAGAAGAATATCCAAAAAAGCGGAATTCATTAAATTTGTTTGCTCGTTTAAAACAAGGTAGTTATTGTCGTGTGTGTGCTTTTTGACTTCTAAAGCTTAAAAAAAGTCTAGTTTACGTTTGTTATTATAAAAATGTTGTGGTTGTATGCGGTTATTTACTGTAGGTCTATGTTCGGTATCAATAATATGTTTTGCAAATGTAGTTTATAAATTAGCTTGTACACATTGTGACGCAATCTACATAGGTCAAACTTCTAGAAATTTTAACACCCGATACAAAGAACATATTTCTGCATTTAGAAATAACCACGCTGACATCTACATTTGCAAAACATATTTTGATACCGAACATAGACCTACAGTAAATAACCGCATACAACCACAACATTTTTATAATGACAAACGTAAACTAGACTTGTTTGAATCTTTAGAAGTCAAAAAGCACACACACGACAATAACTACCTTGTTTTAAACGAGCAAACTGATTTAATGAATTCCCCTTTCTTGGATATTCTTCTTTCTAATTAAATAAGTCAAAGAAAATAAATTTAAATATTCTTTCGAAAAAAGTTTTAATAAGATAATGAGTTGATGTATGTCGATATTTTCGTTGTATAGAGACTGCTTTTATACTGTTATTGTTTAGTAATTTTATTGTTATTTCTTGTTATTATCTTGCTCCAGATAGCTTACGCGCTTGCTACGTCCTTCACCTACAAAAACAAAAACCAACAGTGAAGCCAGAGAAGTAGTTTTCAAGTCTGTATGTAGTATGGACAAGTTTGACCAAGCAAGGGCAACATCAATCAATGAAATATTTGCTTAGCATCTCAGAAACGTGATTCTCAATTATTATTCTGAAATATGAGTTAAGCTTAATCTTTTTGTTTGTTTGTACTTTAACGTCGGCCTATTTCTGCGACTATTGCTAATCACTGATGCCAGGGAGCAGTTTCGCGTCACTATGCTGGAACATTGTAAGATGTACGACAGGGTTGCGATCTCGGTGCGGGATCAGGTAGTATGTCGTCACGACAGCTCCAAATAACACAAAATATTATAAAATAGAGACTTACCAACTAACAATTTTGTAAACTGTCAGCCCTGGCCCATTCCTTCCCTATATAGGGACAGTGTATGTAAGGTTAGATGTATCCTCACCATAATTAGGAACGCAGACCGGTTTGGCTCTAATTAGAGCTCGTCAGTACGGTATACTAATTACAGCGAGAACACACCTATAAAGTAATACAGCTAAGGTAGCCAGCCTCCTAGAACATCGTTAGATGTACGACAGGATCGCCATCTCGGCGCGGACCCAGATATTATGTTGTCACAACAGCTCCAAATAACACAAAATGTTTTAAAATAGAGAATGTGTACAACCAACTAACAATTTTATAAATTGTCAGCTCTGGACCATTTCTTCCCTATATAAGGACAATGACATAGAGCATACACCTAGCCTTACATACATTGTCCCTATATAGGGAAGAAATGGGCTAGTGACGAACAAGTGCCAGTTATCAGAAAACTAATTGACATAAAATTCATCGTTGTTTTTTCCAAGGCTAATAAGACTTGAACCAATGTCTTACCAAATTTTGACACACTGCGATACCCTGGATCTATGTTGGGCCGGGAAATTTTGGTGCCGACTTGGTACAATATTTTCAAAACTATAATCCTATGTATCTACCCAAAAAGCAAAAAAAAATAGTGTGCAATTACTATACCACTTTCCAATTTTAGGTATAAAATCTATATTTGATTAGCATATATGTCCAATGATTAATTCGATATTTTTACCATGCTAGTTATTATATATATATATATATATATATATATATATATATATATATATATATATATATATATATATATATATAGACTTACCTAAATACTGGCTGCTTACTAGATTACCTTACGACCCACTACCATAGTAAGAAATGAAGGAAAGGAAAGTTAATGTGCAAATTAAAAGAAGTGCAAAGGCAAAGAAGCTTTAATATCATAATATAACAGACACAATAAATAAATGTAATATTATTAAATAAAATTTCAACAAATACAAAGAATTACAATAATAATAGTAATCATAAATAAGCTAAGTACTAAATGACCAGAACACGTTTGAACCTTACAGTATAATAATCAATACAAATAAAATAATTCACAAACAAACAATTCCAGTATTAAAATATTGTTTTCGTTTATTTAATTGAATAAAATATACAAGGCAAGAAGGCACTTCGTTTTAGTTCGTTATACCAGAATGTAATTGTAATCAGATTATTACAATCGCATTTTTTCTGGCAGTAAATATAAATACATTTGTTGATTAGACTAGAATAGAACAATGAGGGTACCACCACCACCGTGTTAATAAATATATGTAGATCGACGCTCACCTGCCACTTGCAGATTTGCTGAGGTATTAACGGTACCAACTGGATTATTAGCTGTACAGCTATATGTTCCTGCATCCTCTGGAAATATTAAACAATTAATCATTAATTACATTAAATATATGTCATAAAATTTAAATAAATAAAGTTGGTTTACATTCTTGCCATATCAAACTAAGTCATTACTTTTCGTTAACAGAATTATATATACATAATGTTATATATATATATATATATATATATATATATATATATATATATATATATATATATATATATATATATATATATATCGGTCGACCACGGATTTAAGGTCACCTCCAAGGTTTGTAGATTAGATACGTTGTCTGGTAACTTTTAGAGTGGTGACATGCGAGAGAAGGTGTCATGCCATCCAGATGCGGATATTTCCTACAGTTTTAAATAAAATTTATTAGAAATTTGTGTAACTCTTGATGTGTTGATTCACAGGTCACTTAAGTAGTCGAGATATTTCCATCTTGGCTTGACGCTGAGTAGTCAGAGCCTTTTTAGGTCACTCAAGGGAATACGACTTTCCGGATTTCCTCTCCATACCTTAGGCACCCTTGGATTGTTTTTGTTAGGACGCTGAGGATTCACAGATTACTAAATCAATCAAGATGTTCGCGTCCTGGTTTGACCCTAGCGGCGATGTCACAGTCCGCATACATTGTCCACTGCTCTCTTCTGTTTCTAACTTTCCGTGTTTTACGTCCGCGCGTTTTGTAGTAATAGTTTATGATATTAACAACCCACATCATTTGTACATAGTTTGGTAATATTCTTTTGTATATATTTTGCAAATAGTTTCTGATATACAATATAGGGTTTGTAAAATAACAATTACAGTTAATTTCTCTCTAACTTCGACCTTTAACTGCAAAATCTGCTACAGCTTATAAGAAAACGGAAGTGGTCAGGTTACACCGAGTCAGTGATTAAAGGCCGATTACTCGGGGGTCACTAATCTAGCCCGTATGACGTAAAGGCTACCAAACTCTTCTTCGCAGAGTTACTCAGGTACTCTGACCGCTACATTGGTTAGGGTTTAGTGAAGAGCTTGCAAAAATCCACAACATGGAGTAAAGCCTCTAAAATCTGGTGTCCGTTATCCGTAGATTATAACCGTTAATCTGTTTCACCAAAAAAAGGCCAGAAACTAAATACCTCGTCACACTGTACCTATCTTACGAAACCAAATTTTATAACTCTATTCCCATCGTTATAGATATCTTTCAAATCGTATCCGCCGAAATATCCTATAGAATTGTCGAATTCGGTATCCCCAACTCGACAATTTTATGGGGTACACTCGCACAATTTAATGAAAAATTTAGTAACATTTTAAGTTTTGGATACTAACTAAATTGAACTTCATAGACAACCACATGTTTATTATTGTTCTGATACGCCGGAAATAATAAAAACTTACCTGGATAAGCATTTACAATAGTTAAGCGGCAAACTCCATTCCTAAAATAAATTTGATAATCTCTTGAATTTGGAAGTATTCTGCCATTCTTCGACCACAAGACACTTGGCTGTGGTTCTGACTGAACGATGCACTCAAATTTTGCTGACTGGCCGCTAACTACAGCAATATCTCGTAGTGGCTGGAAAGAGAGGCAACTTTATACAGCATAATTTAAAAATGCGAAAAACTTAACAGATAGTTATTCAAATCAGAGGGTTTTACATTTTGTTTGGTCAGCTTCCAGGGGTTACACCAGTTGTTAAGTTTTTAATTAGATCTGAAGATTTTCATCAAAATATAAAGTTAGAGAAAAAATTTACATTTTCTTGTGTTCTCGTTCACTGACTGAATATTTGAACCTGTGATCATTACCGATGAAGAATAATTATTATTATTCGTCCCTCTGATAACGTTAACGTTGTTGAAGAAACGATTGTCACGCCTTGTGTTGTGCTGAATTAAATTCTCCAAAGTATACTTATTGTGTTTGGTGCAAAAACTTGTCTTTTAAATGATTTTTGGTATCTTAACTTCAGCAATTTTAAACAATCAAGAGGATTTTATAAATTTTGTGTACCATACAGAATTATTTAGTTTAGCACCAATCTTTAACCTCACAAAAAAGTCGGTTAAAAAAAATCTGGCACAGGTTTTTGTTGACCTATTTATTCGGATTTGCACATTCTCTAGCCTTTATTAAGGAAACTTTGGTTTTCAATTTGAATCAACATAACTTTATCATCTTTAAAAATTGGTTAATAATTGTTTGGGTTATCACACTGATACGTATCGGTTTATTCTATTCCTCACGTAACGCAGACATGAGAAGTATACGTACTTACTTTTAGCGAATTTTTATTTTAAAATTCACCTTAGAGAGGTAATGACTTGCGCATTTTCTGAATATTTTTCAAATGAGGGAGTCTGTTAACATTTTGTAAAACCCAACAGAATTTGTAGCATTTGTAGCGAGGGTGACTTTTACCCTGATAATTTGAATAGAAAAGGTATGTCGAGTAGCACCTTTGTGGAAAGCAATTTTGGTTCTAAATTGAAAGCTGCCATTTTAAAATCTACCGATTGGTTTTTTAGATAATTGCTTTCAAACCTTAAGCTGCAATTTTAAAATCTACCGATTAGTTTTTTTAGATAATGGCTTTCAAAATAAAAAAATTCTAAAGTCTTAGTATTTATCTTTTGTTTAAGCCATCGATTACCTTTTGAAAAATTATAAAAACTTAGGTGGTCCCTGAATATTGGAATATTTAGCCTAGCTCTGTTTTCGCTGATGAAGTGTGTGAGTTGATAGAAAGTTTGAATAGTCAAAATGGTGAAAACCTGTAGTTTGGTTTTTGATAATTATTTGTGATGTTCTATTTTAGTTTAAATTTCTATGTGGATTGTCTAAATTATATCTTTTACCGAAATGACTCACATTATTCCAGAGCGTGTTTAAATTGTGTCAATTTATTATGGAAATAATCTGTGTAGTAGAGCAACTGCTTGTATTCGCAATGAAAACCATCCAGACAAAAATGTAAGTAAAGGCAGCATGTTTCGAGAATATTGCAAAAACTTGAACAAACTAGTTCGGCTCGCAATAAGAAGCACGAGCGAGCGTGGTGTAAGAGTTACAATGGTAGTGGATGTAATGGGACAACTGAAGCAAAATAAAAATCAGAGCAGACCTACAAATACCATCATTGAAAAGTAGAATTGCTAAATAAGTAGAAGAATTACAAATAATCCGGAGCTGCCCTATAACATTAATTTGTCTGGCGAATGCACGTTTTTATTAAACGGAGCTATTAACATGCTTAACTGCCGCTACTGGAGTGGGGATTCCCGTACCCAAAATTCCGAAAAATTGAATGTTTCGGCAGGGATTATAGGAAATCGAATGGTGGATGGGAAGAAGAGGTCCTACTGAATTACCAGCTAGATCTCTGGATCTGAATCCACTAGATTTTTTCTGGGGGGGGGGGGTGTTCAAAAAGAAAAGTCTTTCAAACACAATCACAAGATCTGCAGGATCTGAAGGCGTGAATATATATATATATATATATATATATATATATATATATATATATATATATATATATATATATAATATATATAATATATATATATATATATATATATATATATATATATATATATATATATATATATATATATATATATATATATATATATATATATATATATATATATATATAAACATATAAAAATTGAATCTGCATCTGGATTCTACGTAACCATATCTTGAGTGATGGTGTTTGCTTCTTTTAGGTACTTTCGCTGGTCTTACAAACCGCTAATGACCTCCGCTCTCTAAACTTTACTTCCGAACAATACTTTTCCTGTTCCTATAAACAGCTAATGACCTCCGCTCTCTAACTTAACTTCAGAACAATACTTTTTTCTGTTCTTATAAACAGCTAATGACCACCGCTCCCTAAACTTAAAAAAAAAACCATGTCAGAGTATTTTCTTCCTGTCAAACTTCTCCTCGCATTTTTTCACAGCAATCTTTTTCTGTCAAAAAAAACTTCCGTTTTTCTGTGCTGTCATCGCTTTATTGTCACCTTTGTGGAACTGTCATTTTTCACAAAAATTCCAAATTCTTGTGGAACTGTCACTTTTTGCACACCTCCTTAATGCTAATTACAACAGTCATTCTAAATATTCCAATTTTGTTCTAGTTCGATTGTCTACATACACTATCGATAGTTAATCTAACTTTGACAATCACTACATTTTTTTGTTAATGTAAATTTGCGCTTAGCTAGTTTAGTCTTTTAAGTCCTCTGAAACCCTCTTATATTAACTTAATCTAATTATCTTATACCTCATATGAATGACTGATTTGAATTATATATGCTCCATTTATTTATTTACTATTTTCCAACTAAATTCTTTGCATTCCTGTTTGAACTTAAATGCTTTGTTGGTAAAATAGCTGTTGTTGATTATCTCATGGTACGTTTTTATGTCTCTAATGGTGTATGTTAATGTGTTGTTTAGTGGATCTGGCTTCCAGAACAATATATGTATATATATATATATATATATATATATATATATATATATATATATATATACATATATATATATATATATATATATATATATATATATATATATATATATATATATATCACACCAATAACTCAAAAAATAATGGGCCGATTTTGATTAAATTCGGTGAATACCTTCTTTTTGCAAGTGGCTTGGATAAGCTCGTTAGCTAGGAAAATCGGCTCAGGTTTTTCCTGAAAATTTTGTGTTTTCTTTCGAAAAAAAATTATATCTCCGGAATTAACAAAGTAAGGGCAACCAAATTGGGTACGCGGGTTTACATCATTATAGGTAAATACTTACCAAAATTTAACTCTGTAGGTTAAACAAACAAGTTATATGCATTTAAAGAAAAATCAATTGCGAATTGTCAAAGTCGCGATTTAAAACGTCCGAATTGGCAACATTTAGGCAAAGAACCTGAACCTAATATGAGCTATGGAAAGAAAATCTCTCAAGATGAATGTTTCACAAAGCTCGAAGTCTTAGCTTCAATAGTCATTGTTCTAAAATATTTCCAGAAAATTCATTTCAAATAAACCCTTTCTCTGATGGTTTGGCAGTAGTCTTAGCTATAGAGTTTATGGTTTAATGGTATACATTTTTTGTCGAATTTTCGTAAAAAATCAGTAAAGCTCAATATCTTCGTTATTATACAAGATACGAAAAAAATGTATACATTAATTATAGGGTGTCTTGAGCTATATCTTAAAAAATATTTCTACAATCCCAGGGTGGTCTAGAAGTCGTTAGTGATACAAATTTTATTTTTTTTAATCGCTTATGCAATATCTTATTGCATGTTTGTAAGAAAAAAAATTCGGGACGCAGCAAGTGCGTTATAGTAGCGAATTTTCATTAGATGCTTCAAATTTGAATAGCTATCAACCCATAAGGTTGACCAAGAAATTTTTCAGGAACACTTTAAGTTTACTTTCGGAAATTTGTGTATATTTTCAAACAATAAAGTTATTTTGATATAACGTGGCACATTGTTTCTACTATATAGGTTATACTGGTAACCAAATTTGATGCCTGCTTCCTTTAAAAAACTCACACATATCTGATATTAAAAACGTTTTTATGAAAATTCACTATCATAAGGCACTTGCTGCGTCCAGACTTTTTTACCTTAACGTCGGCCTATTTACGCGACTATGGCCAAGCACCGATGCCAAGGAGCAGTTTCACCACACTATCCTGAAAATTTTGCCGAACCCCTGCGTTGCTGTAACGAGGGTACAAATCTTTAACGTGCCCAACATCGCATAAACCCGAGACCGACGACTTTACGCCCCCTCAGAACCTTGGTGGATGTTAATTTATTACAGTTTGTACTGAAAAAGTGAAAGGGAAACCCTGAGAATCGAACACAGTACCCCTCGGTACAGAGGCACACGTTCTTACCACTGGACCACCGAGGACTCTGTTTGCTAATTGATATGTCTAATAATAAATCTTCAGAACAAAAAGTGTGACAGGCAAAACATATTTTCATGTACTTCTGCCATGATGCAAGAAAATAAAAACTTACGGTTATAAAAAGCGGTGGCCTTGGTTGTGCGGTGGTATTTCTTCCATAAGTACTACCTGGTGTACTTGGACAACTTGGTGGTGTATCTACACCTCTTCTTCCTAGGAAAAAGCAGTAAATCAAATCAGTTTGAAATTTTATGAAATAATTTAAACCCAAACAATCAGCTCACACAAAACAATGTATAACTTATAACAAACGTCATGAGAATTAGAAAATCTAGTTAACACAAAAATAAAATAAAGAGAAATTTTTGATTTTGGTGCAGACAAACCTGCTTTTTGATTAAAACAAACTGTGGACTTCTTTATTTTTCACACTGAATCAGATAGCCTTTTGTGCAGCAAATATTTACTGTACTTTTATTCCGTTAAACCAATATTTATTCTGTAATAGAAAAGTGTAAAATTTCCAGAAGTACATCTGGCTTATTACGAAATATGCTTTAGTTTGAGATTCAAAATTTTTTATACAGTTAGATCAGATTTTACCTATTGAAATGTCAGCGGCGATTCCTCACGTCATTTTAAAATAGATAAGTTTAATTGAACATATGGCCCTTAAGGTCTTAATTTTTGAGATACAAAGTGTTACATTTTCACAAAAAACGATTTTTTTTACTATATTTATAAAATACATAATTGGAATATGCAATTAAAAATTTTTCTCAGTATCAGTTCCAAATTAGTGGTGCGATTTGCTACTCCTGCCAGCATAGATCCCAGCATAGTGTTACCTTTTACAAAAAGAAGTCCTATTCCACTGATTAAAATACAATTTTAATTATATGTTTGTTCAATTTTGACCCAAATATGTCGTAGCAGTACTGTTTTCACAGTATTCTACAATTGCTAGAAAACGTACTCCACTCACAAATTAAGTGCCGGGAGTGTGTTGCACCCAACTTCCATTTCGCATATGTCGAGGTACGTCTTTCAGTATTTCATTGTTAAATACTTGGGAAAAAAAATGCCAGAGACTTTTTTGGTCTAAACTAAAAGGAATCGAGCGGATAATCAAAATTGCGTTTCAGTTAGTGGTGTAGAAACTATTTTTTTATTTTTTTTATTTCAACAACACACCACGAGGGCTTACAGCCTAAATACTATCGTATCGTGGATGTTGACAAGGAGGAAATAGTCAACTTGTTAATTCTGGACTTGAAGGTTTGGAGGTTCGGGGAGAAGGAAAAAAATGTCCCGCCAAGGAATTCCACAACTTGGAAGTCCTCGGGACAAAAGAGCGGGCATAACAAGATGTTCTATGTCTGGTGACCAGGCCAGTAAAAGGGTGCATTCGCTCTGTTCCCCTGGTAGATCTGTTGAGGGCAGCAGGTGGAGGAACTATGGAAGAAAGCTCCTCTGAGCAGTGCCCGTGCAGATATCTATAAGAGAGAGAGAGAGAGAGAGAGAGAGAGAGAGAGAGAGAGAGAGAGAGAGAGAGAGATAGGTCACCAACGGTACGTCGGTGGGCAAGGGATGGCAGCCTTTGGGTGAGGGTAGGGTCACCGATGAGACGTATAAGCCTCTTCTGAATGGAGTCCAGGATAGCGAGTATAGAAGCGGCAGCAGCACCTCAGATGTGGGAGCGATATTCGAGGTGTGGTCTTATTTGTGAAGTATATAAGGTATAGATATCAGCTGGTGAAAAGTATTTGCGAACCCGGAAGAGGAAACCTAATTTCTTAGCAGCCGCTTCTGCAATTGATGTAACATGTTGGTGCCAATTGAGATTTCGATACACAGAAATGCCAACAAGTGAAAAGGACTCATTACCTTGAATAACTAGGTTGTTCATTGTGATGGGTCTAGGGCTGGTGTATCTCTTATGAGAAAGAAAGCAAGACTGTGATTTGGTGGGGTTGAATTGTACAAGATTTATACTTTCCCAGTCTAATATTTTTTGGAGATCCACGGAGACAGAACCTTCCATGAGTCTGCGATCCTCATCTAATTGGGCTAAAGAGACAGGCTTAGAATGTTATATATTTGGGTGGAGGGTGCTGTCGTCCGCGTAACTGTGAACCGGGTTGAAGGTCATTGATGTGGAAAAGAAACAAAGTAGGGGCTAAAGCTGAACCTTGAGGAACTCCTGCATTAATAGGATATAGTTTAGAGGAATGGCCATCCACTACAACAGAAATGCTCCGGCTGGAGAGGAAATTTGCTGTCCAGGTACAGAGTTTTGGTGGTAGGCAATAGGCAGGAAGTTTATTAAGCAGCGCTGCGTGGCAGACCTGGTCAAATTCTTTGGATATGTCTAGAGCGACAATCTGGGATTCACCGTGTAGTTCCATAGACTTGTTCCAAGAATGGGTGACAAAGGTAAGTAGGTCGGCAGTTGATATGCGCTGACGGAATACATACTGCCTGTCGTCGATTAGACTGTGTTTTCAAGAAATTTTAGTAATTCGGTGTTTACATACTTTTCCATCACTTTAGAGATGACTGAAAGAATAGGCCTGTAGTTGCTAGGCAGCGCTTTGGATCGTTTCTTGGGGACGGGTTGTACTCGAGCATTTTTCCAGTTACTAGGGAATATGCCTTTATTGTAACATGTCTGAAACAGACGAGTCAGGACAGGAGCAAGTTCTGGTGCGCATTTTTTGAGAACAATTGCTGTGATTTATTGAAAAAGTAACAAATGTCCGAATCTTTATCACTTGATTGATAAACTTATCACTAGAGTATTAAAAGCAAAGCTAATTTAACATTGATAATGTAAAAAATTTGTAATTAATTCAATTTGTCATTTTATAAATATTCCAAAAATCTCAATTAAAAAACAATAACACCTGTATCTCAAAAACTAAAGCTCTGAGGAATATGTTCATTTAAACTTTTCTGTTTAAAATTACTTGAGATATTGTCACTTATATGATGATAGATAAAATCTGGATCGCGCTATATATCTGGGCCATAACTACTCATAAAATGCATTGCAGACTTTACACTACTTCAGTGGCGCAGTCTAGGTACGTGTAATTATTGAACTTAAGATTTTTGGATGGGTGACCGGTTTTAAATCGCATAAGCGTCTGGTAGAAAAATGGTAAAATAATACACACTTTTAAATAGAAAAACAACACACCATGCCACAAAAATGAATGCAAGCCTGTTTAGGAGTGGAAAAATTACTTGCTTGTAGCGCTCGTTCTAAATACTAACCGAACAAATGCAGTGCATGCCATCAAAATGGTTACCCTCGACTAAAAGCAAAGCCAAAAGTTTTGATAAAAAGAAATGATGAGGGCAGAAGCACACCAAGTACCTGCATAAGTATTGTTAAAAGCTGGAGAAGTACTTGGCAAACTAGGCGACAACGACATTGGACTACACGAAGACTGTTCCCATCTCGAACCTTTCTTTCTTGGATCTCCCTCGTATTCAGACATCTCGCTTTCAGACGTCGGTTCCCATTTTACGTTCTTAGATTGGGTGAATTTTTTTGGTTGAAACTGTGGGGTCGGTGGATTATATGAATGTTGAGTTGGTCTTGTTGTTTCGTGGTAGACAGGCATCTCTATGTCGAATGAGCGTTTTGGTGGCCCTATTATAGTTTTCTTGGGGACAGGTATTTCACCTTTCTTGCTTTCTCCCGGCAAAACTATGCCGAATTCGTAACCAAAATCGTACTTAAAGTAAATGAGGCCGGTGTCTGGATCAACGTGTTTCGTCCCTGTCAAATATTTTTAAATTCATCAGTACTTCATTCATAGAAAAAGGTCTGCTAAAAGTATATTCTCATTCCTATCATTATTATTATTATCTTAAGTCTGTTTACAATTGTGTCGTATTGATAACTTTCTTTGAGATGCGATTGTAAATAAATAGCAAGTAAACTTTCTTTGAAGATTTAGTATGACAGAGTCCATATACCCGTTATTATGCCATATACAAAGAAAAGTTATTTTCAACAATTATAGCGTGTCTCAAACCTCAAACTTAGAAATTATTTTTAACTACATAGAGTGTTTCATATTTTCAGGCATGCCAAACATACTTACATAAAAAAATGTAACACCAAATGTATTATTCATCATGTGGATTTGTATTCCATAAACAGGTGTCTCAGCGAGACCGGTAGTTAGAAGTTTATGAAGTTCTGGCCAGAATAACAATTTGAGAATTAAGAATTAGCTATATAATTATCTATAATTGATTACATTATCTTTAACTAAAGTATTTTCAGATTCCTAGCATTTTGTTATTTTAAAAGACATTCTGTATGTTTTTGAATTTTTAGATGGGAATCATAATTTTAAATCTTTTAGCGAATTAAAAAAAATTCGCTAACGAGGAGATCTGTGTTTATATATATATATATATATATATATATATATATATATATATATATATATATATATATATATATATATATATATATATATATGCGACTGATAACGTGATTAAATTTGGTGAATACCTTCCTTCTGCAAGTGGCTTGGCTAAGTTCGTTAGACGTTTAACGGTCTATAATTTTTTTATCTAATTTTCGTAGACAAATTCATTAATCCATTTTTGCATTTTTTAAAATCGAAATATGATGCGTTTGCAAGAAAAAGATCTAGACGCAGTAAGCGCGTTTTGGTAGCGAGTTTTCGGTAAATTTGCAGTTTAGCTCCCGAACGCTTTTCAAAAAACTGTTTTCAGAAACCTGCCTAGGGCCCCCCTGGATCCACAAAGCCCAAGAAAGTTTCTTGTTCACACCCCCCAAGGAAGTTACGGGACCAGGAGTGAGTAGGGGTGCTGGGCGGGGTAGGTAGTAAAAAGGAAATATGAGCAGAAAATTCGAATAAAGCGGGCTTGAAAGCTGTCTTTTTCACATCTTGAAGCCATATTCCCCTTAAACCCTGCCTATCCCACACAGCACCTCTATTCACTCCCAGTCCCGTAACTTCCTTGGGGGGTGTGAACAAGAAATATTTCTTTTGGTTTGTGTATACAGGGGGGTCCTAGTAATGTTTCTGAAAACAATTTTTTGAAAAGCGTTCGGGGGCTAATCTGCAAATTTACCGAATTTTCATTAAATCCTTAAAATTTCAATAACTCAATTTGCTATTAACGTAAGCTTTGTTGGTTGGGAAACCAACATTTAAGTTTATTTACAGAAAATTTTTGTATATTTTCAAACCATAAGTAATTTTGATAAAATATAGTACATTGTACCAAATAGGCTATACCGATAATCAGATTGATGCCTGCTCGCATTTGCTATTAAAAACATTTTTATGGAAATTCACTACCATAACACATTTGCTGCATCTAGACTTTTGAAAAATGTTTATATATTTTCAAACAATAAATTTATTTTGACGAAATATGGTACATTGTTTCTACTATATAGGCAACCAAGTTTGATGCCTGCTTTCACCAAAGAAAGACATTTGCTATTAAAAATATTTTAAAGAAAATTCTCTACCATAACGCACTTGCTGCGTCCAGATCTTTTTTATTTTAACTACACCCTGTCTATTTATTACGGTTTTTCAGAAAAATATCTATTCAAAAATTCTGAAAGCAGCTTGCTGTTTACAAAATGAGCTGTAAGTCCTTTTTGAAATTAGATATAAATTTGAATCCACTTAAGATTGTAGTTTAAAGAGTCGCTTATCAGGAGTATTCTTTTAAATAAAAAATTTGCCTGAGAATAACTGCTAAATTTCTACTTTTCAGCAAGAATTAAAAATATAAAACATTGTTTATTTTTTAAATAGAACGACCTATTTTTGTTACGTAATCTACTTGGCGATAAATATTGATATAAAGTGTTATTACACGTTCATATGCCTAAATCAAATGGTTTTAAATGTATATCCAAAAAAATTTAAGTTTTACCCAATATGCCGCAAATGCTATGGATACCTAGGCTAATTATATTTTCAACTGTCAAGTTTGTGTTGCTTATGTTAAGTGCCTTAATACTATTGCTAAGAAAAGCTAAAGTGCATAAAAGTAACGAAAATAATGTTGATAAAAACCTAATAATTTTTAATTTATTTTTATACATGAAAAACGTTGTTAGTAGAACCTGCAGAACATTCAACGAAAACTATCCATACCTACATCCGATGGCAAGAGGTAAATACAAAAGAAAAAAAGCAAATTTTGTGCGTTTCGGGCGGTTTGGTCAGGTCTTAGATCGACCTTAAATCGTAATTGCCAATGAAGAGGGTGAGTTGAATACCTTGGTTTATTTCGAGGTCAATTTCAACTCACGTCAAGCTGCTGAAGAAGATCAGGAAATAAGTAGAGGTTCAGTATAGATGATTTTGAAAAAGCATCACTTCCACGACTACAAGTTGTCGTTAGTACAAAATTTTCAACCTCAAAACCCGAACGACAGAGTTACCTCGAGTGAGATGCTATTTCTTCGATGTCGAGAGGAAGATAACTTTTTAAGAAAACAGATTAATGCCCAGTTTCACAAAGCTTGATTAACTATTTAACGGCCGGTTAGTTAATCAGGGATTTAGACGACCAATCACAGACTATAATTCGGGTGCTTGCCATGACAACCAAATATTTTGAAGTTGTGATTGGTCGTCTGAAGCCCTGATTAACTAACCGGCCGTTAAATATTTAACCGAGCTTTGTGAAATTGGACATAAGGGTTTTTAGCGGCCGTAACAACCGTAATAGATAGACACGGTACAGCCTAAACCAAAAAGAATCAACATTATTATTTATATCTAAAAATGTAAAAATATTGAGTGTCCTGCTTAAAATAACAAAGTTGATGATAACTTCCGGTATAACCGAAAGTGCTAGAAATCTAAAAATACTTTAGTTAAAGAGAATGTAATCAGCTATACCCAATTCTAAATCTTAACATTTTTATTCTGCCCAGAACTTATAAACGTTTAACTACTGATCTCGCTGAGACACCCTGTATAAACAGTTCCTTGATATGGCCAAAATGTTAATATTCTCATGCTCAAATTTTGAAATGATTATCTTATTTCTTTCTCAGTGTAACATATTTCACAAAGGCGTCATTTAATACAAGCTAAATAAAAATTAAAAAGTCTTTTTTTTTTTAAATTTAAACACAATTCTTTCTATATTTTATGCCTTAGAAAGAAAGCAAAAAATTTTTTTCTTCAATTAGAATATTGCCTACAAACAGAATAGCAAAGTTGATGGTGACTTTCGGTATAGCCGAAAGTGCTAGAAATCTACAACTACTTTAGTTAAAGAGAATGTAATCAGCTATACCCAATTCTAAATCATAATTTTTTTATTTTGTCCAGAAATCCATAAACCTTCAACCACTGGTCTCGCTGAGACACCCTGTATAAACAGTATCATGATAGGGTCAAAATGTTAATATTCTCTTACTCAAATTTTGAAATGATTAATTTATTTCTTTCTCAGTGTAACATATTTCACAAAGTCTTAATTTAGTACAAGCTAACTGAAAATTAAAAAGTAGTTTTTATTTTATTTTAATATAATTCTTTCTATGTTTTATGTCTTAGAAGGAAAGCAGAAATATTTTTCTTCAACTAGAATATTCCGTAAAACAGAATTACTAGTTTTTCAGATATACTAGATTATTCTTAGAAAATAGACTAACCAAAATTTCTCCAGTCACGTTAGCCATGAAAAAAGACCATCTTTTTCCTTGTTATATCATAAAAAAATTATTATTAAATCTTTCTGAGGTAGATTTCAATTGCCGGTTACAAATTGTTGTTTAAGTGAATTTTCGTAGAAAAAATTCACTAATAGGGAGATCCCGACTTTTGAATATTGAAAATTTTTTTGCAAATGAGCGCGAACTAGGACCCCTAGAACCCATATGCAGGGTCAGTTTCAGTTTATATATATATATATATATATATATATATATATATATATATATATATATATATATATATATATATATATATATATATATATATATATATATATATATATACAGTATGGAACAGCCAAATGGAATAAATTCGATAACGGATAAATGAGGACGTGTTGGGAAAAACGCTTGGACACGTCGATTTGTATTTTTAACTGCGCATCTTTTTCAAGAAAAAAAAATTATTTAGGGTGCGTCATGTGACAGTGGCCAATACCAACTTTCTTATTTTAAATACAAGCCCCTGTATATTATTAATTTTTTGGATTCTTCAGAAAATTCTAGACATAATTCATGTACAATGTCCTATACCTATCTTCAACTGTTTCGGAAATATTAAGTATTTTCAGATTTATTACAAAAATTAACATTAAAAATAGAAAATTATTTTATTTCACAAATTCTAATAAGAAATACTGATTATTTCTTAATAATTTAAAAAAACAAAAAAAAATTAATGTCAATGTAGTAAATGTTCAAAATGCTCGCCACGAACATCTTGGCAACATGCTAATCTGGTATAGAAATGTCTTCTAACATTACTCAACATCTCAGGCGTGACTGATCTAATTGCAAGCGTGATTCGTCTTTTTAAGTCATCTAAGTTGAGGGGCTTAGTTTTGTATACAATACTTTTGACATATCCCCACAAAAAGTAGTCTAATAGCGACAGATCAGGAGATCGTGCTGGCCATTCTATCGATCCGCGCCTCCCTATCCACCGATTTGGAAAAATTTGGTTCAGGTACTGCCGGACATTGATTTGGTAATGGGGCGGTGCTCCATCTTGCTGAAACCATATTTTATTGGCAGGAACTTGTGGGTTTGCTGGATCTGGATATAAGTTTGTCAAAGTTGGCACGACATTATTTTGGAGCAGTTCTAAATATTTATCCCCATTCAAGTTGCCATCAATGAAAAAGGGACCTACGATATGATTTCCAACAATTCCTGCCCAAACATTAACTTTTTCAGGATATTGCGTATGTTCCTCTCTCATCCAATGAGGATTCTCATTAGACCAATAGCGGCAATTTTGACGATTAACATGACCGTGAAGTGTAAATGTGCTCTCATCAGAAAACAAAACATCTTCTAATTGGATCACATTGTTATCTAACATTGCCATCATTTGTTCACAAAAATACGTTCTCCTATCGAAATCGTCCTCCATGAGCTCCTGAGTTGGTATCATTTTATAGGGATACATTTTACTTTCCTTTAATGTTCGAAAAATTGCTGTGTGGCTAACGTTGAATAGTTGGGCTGCTTGTCGACCAGAAGTATGTGGGTTTTCTTGAAACTCAAGCGTAATATCCAATTTCGTATCATCACTTACTGCATTGGCAGCTACTTTTTTTATCTGTCTCACATGACCAAGCTCGCGAAACTGCTTTTCTATTTTGCTAATTGTTCCTTGGGATACAGGCGGCAAATTTGGAAATTTTTCGTGAAATAAGCGAGACACTTCCATCTGTGTCCGTGTGTTATCTCCATAACCAATCATAGAATGGTTATTTTGTGCATTTCTGTTAAATGAACCATTTTTCTGATATTATTACGTACAGTTAACGAAATTCAAACGACAATAGCACTGACACTAATCACTACTGTCATGCAGGCAGACAACAAGTTGCTAAGGCTACGAGTTTTATACGAACAGAAAGAAAACTGTTTTTGTTTTTGTTTCATTTCATATCAGTAAAAAGAAACGCAGGAATGGTTTTTGTTTACTTTCTCATTATCAAGAGCTGAATGGGAAATAAGTATTGAATGCAATGTAGCGAATTTGTGAAATAAAATAATTTTCTATTTTTAATGTTAATTTTTGTAATAAATCTGAAAATTCTTAATATTTCCGAAACAGTTGAAGATAGGTATAGAACATTGTACATGAATTATGTCTAGAATTTTCTGAAGAATCCAAAAAATTAATAATATACAGGGGCTTGTATTTAAAATAAGAAAGTTGGTATTGGCCACTGTCACATGACGCACCCTATATAATTTTTTTTTCTTGAAAAAGATGCGCAGTTAAAAATACAAATCGACGTGTCCAAGCGTTTTTCCCAACACGCCCTCATTTATCCGTTATCGAATTTATTCCATTTGGCTGTTCCACACTGTATATATATATATATATATGTGTATATATGTATGTATCACACCGATAACTCAAAAAATAATGGGCCGATTTTGATAAAATTTGGCACAAACCGTCCTTTTGTAAATGGCTTGGATAAGTTCGTTAGTCAGGAAAATCGGACGGGGTTTTCCGGGAAAATTTTGAGTTTTCATTCGAAAAAAATATATATCTTTGGAATTAACAAAGTAAGGGCAACCAAATTTGGTACGCAGGTTCATATTATTATAGGTAAGCTACCTACCTAGCTCTTTATGTTGAAGGACAAGAAAGTTACAGACATTTAAAAAAAAATTGGGTTTTCCTCAAAACGTCAAAGTCGCGATTTAAAATGTCAAAATTGGTAATATTTAGGCAATGAACCTGTTATTAATATGAGCTATGGAAAGAAAATGTCTCGAGAAGAATGCTTTACAAAGCCTGAACTATTAGTTTCAATCGTCATTGTCCTTCATTTTACTAAAATATTCCCAGAAAATTCATTTAAAATAGACCCTTTCTCTGATGCTTTGGCAGTAGTGTTGGCTATAGAGTTTATCGTTTAATGGTATATCATTTTTGTCAAATTTTCGTAAAAAAATCATTAAAGCTCAATATATCCGTTATTATGAAAGTTACTAAAACAGGTATACATTAATTATAGGGTGTCTTGAGCTACATCTTAAAAATATTTCCACAATTACAGGGTGGCCCATAAGTCGTTGGTGATTCAATTTTTTTTATTTTTAATCGAACACGCCCTATGTTATTGCATTTTTGCATTTTCCATCGAAATATAATACATATTTGTAAGAAAAGAAGTTCGGCACGCAGCAAGTGCGTTATGGTAGCGAATTTTTCATTAAATGCTTCAAGTTTGAATAGCTCAATTTGCTATTAACCTATAAGATTGACCAGGAAAGCAGTTTTTTCGGGAACAATTTAAGTTTACTTTCCGAAATTTTTCTATATTTTCAAACAATAAAGTTATTTTGATGAAACATGGCACATTGTTTCTACTATATAGATTGATGCCTGCTTTCTTAAAAAACATGTTTGCTATTAAAAACATTTTAATGAAAATTCACTACCATAACGCACTTGCTGCGTCCAGAAGTTTTATTTAATTGTTGGTTTTAGCTGAAAAACTTGAAAATAAACTAGATTTAAAAAAAGTTTGTGGGTTGTTAATTTGGAATCCACTTTCGAACTTCGCAACTCGTTACATTTTATCTATGTACTCTTACCGTAATATCGGTAAGTTTACCGATATTTTGGGGTGATTATGCTTTCTGTTTCAGTTTCCAACTCGGTGTCCAACCTCGGTCTTTTATCTTTCACCAATATGGCTGACAAATATGTATATTTTGCACTAATAATTATAAAGTAACATGCTTAATTTTTTATAATTGTACATTTGTATAATAGTCGAAAGATAGTTTTGTTAACCATCTAACATTTATTAAACTTTGTAACTAATTTATTACCCAACTTAAAATTTTTAACGTTAATCTGACGAAAAAAACATACACTTAAAATACGTTCTTGTTGTTATTATGTTTGGCCTCGGATCATTAGATCCATTTTACTCACCACTTAAAATATATAATGTAGTTTTTTTAAAAGGTTTTTAACGTTTCCGAAGATGACATCAGTCGAAACTAGTCAAAAAAGTTTACAGTAAAAAATGTGAAACCAAAAATCAATATCAACTAACCAAAACTAAACCTAAATAATCGGCTTCACATTTTTAATTACGAGAGACAATAAATAACATAATGCAAAAATGTAAAGTTTACTGTTTACTTTTATATTGAAATTGATGTTTTCTAGGGAAACATAAGATTTGTTATTTTCGGTTTTGAATCTCATCATGCTTGATTTATGTATTATCCACGTTTTTTTGTGTGTTCGTTCTTGTATTCTAACTTGTCTATTAATAATACCCATTTTCTCAATGAGTGAAGATTTGAACCTGTGATGAGCACTGATAAGTACAATTTGGAGACGCCAAGTCATTGCAATATAGTTTTATGACATGACCATCGCTTCGCTAACAAAGTTAGGGTCATCAGAGCGATGAATAAACTAAGTAAATAAAAACTAAAACTATGATTTTTATGCTACTTGGCAAACATTTGCGTCCAACTGTCGCGATTGCTTGACATTTTTGATGATTGATATTTTCTTTATCTGCCGCATGATTATTCTCACCAATATGTTGAACATTACAGTGATTTATCAATGGTGCCATATCTGTTGCCCTAAATGTCCCTTAACTCTAGTTTCAATACATCACTTAGTTTGCCCCATATATATAAATTCACAATTTTTATATTCTATTTTATAGATTCCAGACATTTCTGAGGTTTCATTTTATCCTTTGGGTTACATATCAATTTTTGCATGTATTTTTTGTAGAAAATGTTATCTGTAAATTGGTTTCTTGTTCTGTGTTTTTATAAAGTTGTCTTGAGCGACCGCAAGGCTGAAGCAAGTGTCCCGGTTTTGGTCCTTAGGTTGATAGGTGATAATAAGTACACACTTCTTTTTGTGACTGAAATCCGAATTTTAACCCCCTATTTAAGAGGTCCATATCATTTTTGTTAAACGATTGCGAAGAAAGATTTTCTACAAGGTCAATTTTCCGAGGAACTGATTTTTCAATTTTAATCTGTAAGGTTGAAAAATTTACTGAAAAACTAAATAGTCAATTTGATTCAATAAAATTTACCCACGAAACAGAAATCAACAATAAACTTTCGTTCCTAGATGTACTAGTTATTAAAAATAAAAATAATGGCTCTCTTGAATTCGATGTCTATAGGAAGAAAACGGCTACTATTAGTTATATTCCTAACGACTCACATCATTCGTTTGCACACAAAACGGCTAGTTAAAATTTCTTAGTAAACAGATAAATTTCCGTTAAGTAAAAATAGATTTAATACAGAATTAAAAAGACATAAAAAATGTGGCGAGATATAACGGTTACTCGGATGGTTTAATAGACAAATTTGTTAACAAACACAGAACAAAGAAAATGATATCTGAATGTACGACATTTAAGAAAGATAAAATAGATAAAAAATTTGTGTGTTTACCTTATGAACCACGAATCACAAAGGGTTTAGAAGGTATTTTTAAGAAAGCCGATTTACATTTGATTTTTTCGACGAAAAGTAATTTAAAAAATTTGTTGGGTAATACGAAAGACAAAGACAAAGTCACTGAAATGTCCGGTATTTATGAGATTAGTTGCAAATATTGCGATCTTAAATACGTGGGTCAAACTAGGAGAAACATAGCCACCAGATTTCGTGAACATCTCGCACAGTTACGATATGGTACGGTGGACAAATCATGTGTGGCACAACATATATGGGATAATAATCACCACATTGACAAGGAAAATTTGAAGCTTGTCAAAAACGTTAGACATCAAACTATGCTTGATTCATTAGAAATTATTTTTATATTAAGGTCTATTAAGAACAAAACTTCATTGAATCGTGCGGCACCTTTAATTTCTAGTCCTTTATTTTCACTTTGCATTTGACCGCTTAAACACTCCGAATTTGTCTGTAGAATAATAAATTATGTCAATAACTCGGCCGGTTTATACATATACTAATCTATACATTTGTCTCGACTTAAAGCTTTGTTTGTTTTGTTTGTATCTATGAATTTAATATAGATACTATCACGAAGAATTAGCATTAATATAAATACAGTTTTTATGTAGTATTTTAGTTGGATTATTTATTTTTTGTTATAGTGTTAAAACGTTGAGCCAAACACCCGGTATTAGTTTTTCTATTTAAAAATATGAGCGGAGTTGATGTTATCTAGCCAGATGTTGTCGGCGTGTTCCAATATCCACATAGTAAATTTTTAGATCCAAAGGGAACGTGCAGATTCTTTAAATACATCGGTTCCTTTCAAGCTATTATCTGTATATTAGATAAGGGCTCATAAATATGTCGACCAGAAGATTAAAAAGCAGGTCTTCGACCTAGTAGTTTCACCACACAATAAACAAACGATCGTTCCTGGACGACAATTTTACTTCGGACTAGTTCGTTTACCTTGACGTGATATAATAAATATACATGTAGCTAGTTGTTTAAGTTATAATTTATCTTCCTCTGAAGATGTTGACTTTGTCAACGAAACGATCGTAAGGTCTTTGAAATAAGTGTTGTGGTGATTTGGGTTTTCTCAAAGTGTACTTATTAGTGCTCATCACAGGTTCCAGTTTTCACATAGCTGATAGGTGATAGTAATATGAACATTTGAAATGTAAATGGTAGCCTGATATAATAACATATGTGCCATATAGGTGTAAAATATCCTAAGAGTATAAAAATAATCTACAAAGAAACCAATGAACATAAAAAGGACCGTAGTTGAATGAGTTTACCCCGAGGCCAGAACATGCAAAAAAAAACTGGTTTTGCCACATCAGATGATATTCAAACATGGACCTCAACAAATTCAATATTTTTCACTTTATTAATTAACTCAAGCGAATTTGAAACTAAAAATTTTTTTGTTTGATAGGCAAGCCTTTAAATTAGTTTGTAATTATTATTAATACCCATTTTTGTGTTAATAGTAATAACATAAGTACCTACCGTATTGGGATGCTCTATTTTCTTCTCTGTACACCTGCGCATCACCATCTTCAGCAGATTTTAAGATTGGCTTATGCGCTTTTTGCTTGTGAACATCACTAATAATGTCATTTACAAATTTCTGTGTTTTACACTTAAATGCATGCGTCATGCTATCCATATGTTCTGAGGCTATTTTTGAGGCAGTCGATTTTGTTAAGTGTGTACTTGCATTATAACCATAAGGCGGCTGTTTTACGGGAGGCTCAAATGATCTGCTTCGTTGCATTATTTTACTTGATTTGGAATCTGAGAATTTCTTATAACTGTTTGATTCGTACCTTCTTGTTTCACTGTCAGTATGGTCTATAGAAGGCATGGCAGGTGGCTGGGTATCGAACTCCATCGGAGTTAAAACTCTCCCAGGAGTTGGAGGCACGCTTGATGATCGTGCGCTAGCAGCTGATGGTGGTCTAACTTTTCTATAATGTAGATCGTCAGTGTAGTTACCAGAGGGAGTCCACTTAGGCTTGATTCTTGCATTATCAATTTCACTTTCGTAGTCGCTTTCCCTAAATTCACCTGGTATGAATTTCTTTGGCGTAACTGGAGGTGGTACGTACTGCTTTTGCGGTGCTTGTTGATATTGATACGAAGACTCTTCTTTTTTATCACCGAATGTGATAACTTTTCGAGTTTGTTGCACACTAACGGTTCTATGGCACTTCTCGCTTTGTTCGTTAAAGTGAACTATGTTGGACGTTTCAGTTTGGACGGCATTGTGGTATGGAGCACTTGTTGTTGATTTATAATACTGAGTCTTAGTTGGCCCAGGAGCGTAACCAATCTCTGGGGGTGTTCCTGGTTCTAATATTACAGGTCTTGGCACTGCCGGTGTAGCAATTATTATATCGTTTACTTGTGTTGCTGGTAATGGTTTCGGTCTGAAGACGGTAGGTTTTGGAACATGTTTAGAAACTTCTCTATGCTTCTCGATTGGCTCAAATTTTGGTCTTGGTGGCCCGTGTAAGTGTGGCGGATGGTCAAACTCTGTAGGTGGCGTTGGTGTTCTTCCACCTGGTTGTGACTGTCTTTCGTTAGGTGTCAATACTGGCCTAATTGGTTTGTATGATTGTCCTGTTCCTGTTTCTGAGGGATGCCAGACTGGAGGTATTCTACCTTCGTAATCACTTTCATAGTCACTTTCTTTAAATTCGCCTTTTACGAATTTCGAAGGACTTGGGGGAGGTGGGCAAGTTTTCTTTGGAGTTGCAGGCTCCGGCTTAAATGGAAAAGGTTCGAGATTTACATGTTTGTCGTGCTGTTCTATATATTGCTGTGATGTCTGTGTTGTTATTATTGGAGTTGAGACTAGTTCCTGAAAAGTAATAAAAATATTGTTAGTTTTTATAAGATAAAGAACGAATACACACACACACAACAATTGTTATTAGTTAAGCTTGCGGCGTGGGAAAATAATTGATTGGATTGAATAGTAGATTTACTACGATATTTTACTACTCTTAAGTTAATAATGTCTGTTATAAGTGGTTTTGAATTTCTTGTTGTTATTTTACAGAACACAGCCTTTCTGGGGATGTATATTTTTCCCCTCATGGCTCATTCGTGGCCTTGCCGCCCCGATAGCACTGCAACCTTTGGTTGATTGTGCATACCCTTAGTCTTACTCCACCCATTCCAAAATCACTGTGCCTTGAACTAGTCTGCATAGCGATTGGTAGGGTGAAGTTTTATATTGCTCTGTCTCCGGTCTAGAGGGACCGTAGATCAGTTGTCTTTTGCGATCCAGAGCTTTACACTTGCACAAGATGTGCTGGGCTGATTCCTTCCCCTCGCCGCAGAGTCTACATGCGAGGTCTCCTTCGAACCGCCCCATTTTATGCAGGTGTTGCTTGACGGCCATGTGTCCCGTCAAGAGACCTGTCCTCTGCTAAGATTTAGCAGCTCCACAGCTCTCTTTGAACTGGGATCTATAATACCTAGGACTATGTATCTGATAAATATGACAGTATGCACCATATATCTTGTTAAATTAAATAAAGACCCATTTAAAATAGTTACTCGTCGCTATTTGTCGGTTCATTGTATCATGTTAGTTCATGTCTTGCTTTTCAAAGTTTTTGCTAGCTTAAAAAATAATTTCTTAACCAAAAAATTACAGTTTTGATGTTTATAGAGAAGTAAGTTGCGTTGACATATTTGATAAATTACATTTGCTTTTTTTTACAAATTCAGTTTTAAATGTATACCGAGCCAGGTACATATTTGGAATAATGAAAAAACCCGGGTCGCAGCAAGTGCGTTATAGTAGCGAATTTCGAAAAGTGTAGTATAACGCAACCTACTTTATTTTCTAAGGATATTATTAGGCTTGTTTAAAATTATTTATGTTAAATTTAGGTAGCTGATCTTTATAAAGAATTCACTCTAAAGCACTAAATGTTTTTTATCAATTCAGTATGAAAAGTCACTCAAACCGTGTAAATTTACATAGTTTAGAAACATTGACAATGACAGGATGATTTAATATATCCACTTTTGTTTATCCTATTTAACTTAATACCGCACAGCAATCTTCTTTTCTAACAACAACGAATATCATACGCGGTATTTTCTATATTCTGTTAAATTTCAATCACAATTATTCGGCAAAGCGGCTATTAGGTACACTGCATCTGTAGTTTTATTTTAAAGAAAGTTTGCAATTTTCCTGACTTTTAGAACTGCAATATTTTTATCAGGAGACATAGAAATACTTTAAAAAGCATATTTAATGATAATTTTAGAATTTTTTTAGAGCAGCGTTGATTTTGTATATTTGTTTGCAATTTTCTTTTATAGGTAAATTTTAAAGACGCATACAATTCATACAATATCTTCCGATAATTATTAACTTTTTTACGTTCTTAGTAGGTTTCCTAAGAATATCATGGGAACGATTGAAAGTTGCTATTTTATTTTAGGTATACGCTGGTAAAATGTGTCAAAATAGAAGTATAATAGTGTGTAAGTGATGATTTAGCCAAGTGCAGTTTTGTTAGTAAATTATGAAAAAATCATAACTAAAAATGCACAACAGAAGATTAGAACATAAAATAACTAAGAAAACTACAGTCACGCTTCAAAACAAATCTAAGCGAACCTTCTTAGGTGGAGGAACGAATGGCCTCTTCTGTTGAGTTATCCGCTTAGATCCAAACGTCTTTTGCTGAGTACTCTCGAACTTCTCACTAGTAAACTTTTTTTGCTGTTGTTGAAAAATAAAAGGCTCGTCAGTGTCGGCCATATAACCATCTTGTACTATTTTATGTTGTATTTTTCTTTCAGGTTCTACGATTTCTGGTGGGGTACCAGGCTTAATGAGTGGTGGAGATGCAGCTTTTCTAGTTTCATGCAGTTTTGTAAAATACTTGGTTTGTTTCTTAATTTGATCAGCTTGCTTTTTTTGTTTCATGGCATCAAAGTCTATTGTTGGTCTTGGGGGACCGTGCGTTTGGGGTATAGTATCATATTTCCATGGAGGTATAGGTTCACGTTCAGTGGAGCGAGCTCTAACATACTGTGTTCCTTGCGGAGGTCTTACTCGCCTGTAGCTGGGTTCTTCTGTGTCGCTGGCATAGGGTTTCCATTTTGGATGAATCCTTACAGATTCGAAATCACTTTCGTAGTCACTGTCCGTGAATCTTCCCTTAATGAATTTTGAAGGAGTCGGCGGAGGGCCTGTTCTTGTATGTTTGGGTTTTTCTGGTCCTGGTCTAAAAGGAAATGGTTCTAAATCGGGAAATTGTTTGAATGGTACTGATGGTACTTCAAACGAAGTTTTTTTTAGTTGTGGAACTGGCTTGAATGATTTAGCTGGAATCGGAGGGGCTAAAGGCCTTTCTTGCTTAGGAGGGAGTGGTGGAGGCGGCACATACTTTTCTTTTGGTGGCTGAGCATAGACGATTTCTGGAGGCGGACCGGGTTCTAAGTAAAATTCGTCGGTGATGTCTTGAACAGACACTGGTCTTATGGGAATTGTTTCGATTGTTGGTAAAGGTTTAGGTGGGGGAGGATGGTAGCTTTGGGGGGCAGGAGCTGGAGGCCACTTCTTTTTTATTTCAGAGGGTTTGGCGTTCGGCTCTTCTATTATGTGTTCATTTGGAGACCCTGATTGGTACTGTTCGTAGCGTTCTGACTTCGAAAATGAATTCTCTTCTTGCTTGTTTAAGTTTGATTTATGCGTTACCTCCGTTACTTCAGCTATGTAGTGAGGAACTGGAGAAACATATTGTTGAGGTTGGCTAATTGATCTAGTTTCCTTAATAATTGTTTCCGACTTTGTTTGTACTGGAGTCCACTTCTTTTCTAATGTGCTTTGAACAGACCAGGCAGGTTGAATTTTTGGTTCTTCGTGTTGTGGTGGTGGCCAAGACTTTTCTACCTGAGTCTCTGAAAATTTATGGGCCCATTGCTTTTCCATTGTCAAAGCATCAGTCGAAGGTTCATACAGACCGGATTGAGCAGAATGTGGACGAGGAAATGAAGTGGTAGAAAATGAAGAAGAAGCCGCTGAAGCTGGTCTGTCTAAAAGCCTGGGAGAATACGGCTTAAGATCACTTTCAAAGTGATGAGTGTAATGTGATGACGAGCTTTGATAAGAATGTTCCGTTTTTTCAGAAGAATAGGATTTTTTTTCTTCAAAATGGCTAGTTGGTTCGATTTTTGGCTCAAACTTTGCTATTTCAAATTTAACAGGTTTAAAGCTCGCTTGTGGACTTTGAGTTTCTTCACATCTCTTTTTGGTTTCCCTGAGTTCCTCGTGAAATTTTGTTTCCTTGGGATAGCATATTTCTGCTGGCGGTTCTGGTTTTAAGTTATATTCTTCAAATGTTTTTTGAGTGGAAGAGAAAGTCTGATATTCTGGTGTATATTGCTTGAATTGTGATTGAGCTATGCTAGGTATACTTTCTATCTCAACAGGAATTTTAATTTCTGTCTTTGGACTCTCATATTTTTCCTGCCTGAATTCCGTTTTCTGAGAAATATCTTCAAACTTCTTGTAAATGTCAGGTTTTATTGGCTCTGGAATAGTAGATTCTTTAGGCACAGGAGCAGGTTCATCTTCCTGTTTTATTTTTTTAACAAAGTATTGCAAAGAGGATTGTTTAGTTATAGAACTTGTTTCTATACCGCTTTCTTCAGTTAGAGATTTCTTTTCTACAGTAAGACTGTCGGCTCCAGTCTGAGTTTTAGAAATTTCATACTCGGTTTGTCGCTGCATCATAGGTACTTCAATTTTTGTAGGTTCAAGCCTTCTTGGCACTATCACTTTTGGTAGTGGTATATCCGGTACCTTATGTTCCAACTTCATTGTTTGTATTTCCTGGTGCGTTTTCTTTTCCACGACGGTCGTATACTCTGCCTTTGAAGACATAGACTGTGACATTTTATCTTCTGTAGATATTAATGTTGAAGGAAATTCTGTTTTGACGATTTCCATCGTTTTAGGCATTTCTATAGCAGCTGGAGGTATTGGTGAAGCAGTTCTCGACGATACTTTTTCTACTTTTTCTGACGATGATGTCTACATATTTACATAAAAAACAGAGTTTTGTACAGATTAACGTACATGTAATGTAAGTGGTATATTGTCAAAATCTTACCAAAGTTTCGTGTTTTTTAACATCCTCGAAGACAACGGTCTTAACTACTTCAACCATTGTGTCTGGAGTTGGTTCAAATACAGCCATATCAGCTATACTTTGTGCTTCACCGCCTGAGTTGACAGCTCGTACCATGTATCTTCCAGAGTGATCAAGATCAGCTGAAATGAAAAAAAGAATATCTTAACGGTTCTGGTTGCTTTGCTTTGTAGAAGTCGGAGGAACATTCTTTGCAAAATTTCTTATATTATTTTAATTCGTTGTATCTTTTCTATTAATTACCTACCTTTCTCTAGGACAAGAGTATGTGAATTTCCAATTGACTTGATTTTGTACCCATGTCTGAGTGCTTCCTGGATGGGGTTTCCATCCTTAAACCACGAAACAGTTGGATCTGGTGTTCCTGTTACTTCAACTTCCATATTAACTCGATCACCCTTCTTTATCACCTGAGCCTGTAATCTTCTACCAAAAACTGGTGGGAATATCGTCTCTAAAAAATAAAGAGATAGAAGCTGTTATCAGCACCAAATCTAAAGCATTATTTTCATGTTAGAAAATATTTACTGCATTAACAAATACTCAACTCTACCTAAATAAAGTCACATACAAACAAAATAGATCAATTGGCGAGACATTTTATCATCGCCGGTTACATTAAAATGAAGACGCATTATTATTATTTTTAAATAAAAACATATTTGAAAATGTTAGCAAATGTCTTATAAATAATGTCTTTTTTGGAATTTCAAGGGCTCGATGTGTATATATATATATATATATATATATATATATATATATATATATATATATATATATATATATATATACAGGATGTTTGGCGAGTCGCCTTTATTAGAAGTTTATGACCTTACTATTCGAATTCGAAGGAAAAATTATGGTTTAGTCATAAGCGATTGAGGAAATTAGTGAAAATTACTCTAAAGTACATGGCCGTTTTAGTTAAACCGGAAGTACAATGTACTTTGTTATTTTAAATAGAACATTCTATTTATTTTTGCATTTTAAACGCTACGAAAATTTTTAAAATGTCACTACTGTGGTTGATGAGACCTTCCCCCGCTCCTAATTATGGTTGGAGATTCTACCTCAATGAGGAGGCTGAGGAAGATTGGTTCCAAGTAAAGCGTCGTTTATGTTTTCAGTAGCTTATACAGGGTGTTCTATACTAAGTGTCCAACTAAAGCAACTTATTTCATACATAACTTAATAAAAATAGAACATCCTCTATGTTTCTGCTTAGTCTTATTGCAAATTAAAATCTCTTTGAAATTTGTTAACACTTCCATAGGGAATATACCAATCTCTTACCATTTTCGAGATATATTTATTTCTGTTTTACATTTTACAGATACTCAGATATCTGGTAATATTTATAGTTGCTTATGGCCAAAAATGTCAAAATTTAACTGGCACTTCCTAGGTTGTTTCATTGTAACAGCTTTGTTATGAAAGTGGCAAAAATTGTAACCTAACTTAACCTAGTAATAAAAAATCAATATTATAAGAAACTTTTGTTTATTTTTCAAAATGACACTTCTCATCGTTTCTTGCGGCGAATCTATCAGAATTAGGACTTAGAGGGCAGATTTTAATGCTTTTAAATATTACATCCAACTTACTCAAATTAGATGTCAGCCTAAGGTAAAGGTAAAGGTCAGATGCTTACTGGAAATAATGCCATTGCTGACTCTTTTTGCTCATCTAAACTAACCTACCCTCCACCTTGAGCTCTATCTCAACGACGACAGTGATTTTAAAACTCATCCGCCGCCGGTGAGTCTCGAACCGTCGTCCCACGAGTCCGTATTGGAAAGTCTGAATCGACTTTCCCGCACGGCCACGGAGGCGCTTGATGTCAGCCTAAGTATACTTATATGTTAATTTAACACTTGCTACTAAAAAAGTGCAAAGCAATTTAAATTTCCGTGCTAAGAATTGAACGCGGGACCTTCGGTTTAGCAGTCCAACACATTAATCAATAGGCCAGTGAGACTACTAACTTGTGCTTTAAATAATTAATTGCTCAAACCAGTTATAACCAAAATCCATAAATAAGACTAAGTAAAAAAAAATATAGGGAGTTCCATTTGAAATTATTAAGTTATGTATGAAATAAGTTGCTCTAGTTGGACACTTAGTATAGAAGGCTCTGTATAAGTAACTGAAAACATTAGTTGCGTTTTCCTTGCAACCAAGCTTCCCCAGTCTCTCCATCGAGGCAGAATCTCCAACCTTGATAAGGAGCGCAGATATATCTCATCAATCACATAAGTGTGATTTTGAAAATTTTCGAAAAAATCTAATTTACTTGAAAACGTCATATTTTTGACACATGGTACTTTAATAATATTTTATCTAGAATTTTATGCGAAATCTAAAAATGTAAAAACATATAGGGTGTTCTATTTAAAATAAAAACGAAGTAGCCAGCAAAGACAACTACTCCCCTGGCTAATACCATGACGGGCATTGAATGACATCATTCGCTAGCCACCATCACTTCAGTCCTGCTGGACCTGCAACATAACAGGAGACATAGACCGGCTCCGTGATTGTTTGGACTCATCAGTATGTGACACCTTTGCCCCAACAAGACGGCCCTAAGGCAGGCATTGCTGTAATGTGCAATGCAAAATAGCACGGACCACCATATCTGGTTTAGCGAAGGCCCTAGGCTTCCACAGCAGCTTTTACGTGAATAACAGGAGACATAGACCGGTTCCGTGATTGTTTGGACTCATCAGTATGTGACACCT
Source organism: Tillus elongatus (assembly GCA_964006375.1). Classification (NCBI taxonomy): domain Eukaryota; kingdom Metazoa; phylum Arthropoda; class Insecta; order Coleoptera; family Cleridae; genus Tillus; species Tillus elongatus. Next base: position 179,836,481 of record OZ023263.1, read on the forward strand.
TTGCTCCAACAAGACGGCCCTAAGGCAGGCATTGCCGTAATGTGCAATGCAAAATAGCACGGACCACCATATCTGGTTTAGCGAAGGCCCTAGGCTTCCACAGCAGCTTTCACGTGAATAACAGGAGACATAGACCGATTCCGTGATTGTTTGGACTCATCAGTATGTGACACCTTTGCTCCAACAAGACGGCCCTAAGGCAGGCATTGCCGTAATGTGCAATGCAAAATAGCACGGACCACCATATCTGGTTTAGCGAGGGTTCTAGGCTTCCACAGCAGCTTTCACGTGCATAACAGGAGACATAGAGCGGTTCCGTGATTGTTTGGACTCATCAGTATGTGATACCTTTGCTCCAACAAGATGGCCCTAAGGCAGGCATTGCCGTAATGTGCAATGCAAAATAGCACGGATCACCATATCTGGTTTAGCGAGGGCTTCCACAGCAGCTTTCACGTGCATAACAGGAGACATAGAGCGGTTCCGTGATTGTTTGGACTCATCAGTATGTGATACCTTTGCTCCAACAAGACGGCCCTAAGGCAGGCATTGCCGTAATGTGCAATGCAAAATAGCACGGACCACCATATCTGGTTTAGCGAGGGCTTCCACAGCAGCTTTCACGTGCATAACAGGAGACATAGAGCGGTTCCGTGATTGTTTGGACTCATCAGTATGTGACACCTTTGCTCCAACAAGACGGCCCTAAGGCATGCATTGCCGTAATATGCAATGCAAAATAGCACGGACCACCATATCTGGTTTAGCGAGGGCTTCCACAGCAGCTTTCACGTGCATAACAGGAGACATAGAGCGGTTCCGTGATTGTTTGGACTCATCAGTATGTGACACCTTTGCTCCAACAAGACGGCCCTAAGGCAGGCATTGCCGTAATGTGCAATGCAAAATAGCACGGACCACCATATCTGGTTTAGCGAGGGCTTCCACAGCAGCTTTCACGTGCATAACAGGAGACATAGAGCGGTTCCGTGATTGTTTGGACTCATCAGTATGTGACACCTTTGCTCCAACAAGACGGCCCTAAGGCAGGCATTGCCGTAATGTGCAATGCAAAATAGCACGGACCACCATATCTGGTTTAGCGAAGGCCCTAGGCTTCCACAGCAGCTTTCACGTGAATAACAGGAGACATAGACCGGTTCCGTGATTGTTTGGACTCATCAGTATGTGACACCTTTGCTCCAACAAGACGGCCATAAGGCAGGCATTGCCGTAATGTGCAATGCAAAATAGCACGGACCACCATATCTGGTTTAGCGAAGGCCCTAGGCTTCCACAGCAGCTTTCACGTGAATAACAGGAGACATAGACCGGTTCCGTGATTGTTTGGACTCATCAGTATGTGACACCTTTGCTCCAACAAGACGGCCCTAAGGCATGCATTGCCGTAATATGCAATGCAAAATTGCACGGACCGCCATGTCTGGTTTAGCGAAGGCTCTAGGCTTCCACAGCAGCTTTCACGTGAATAACAGGAGACATAGACCGGTTCCGTGATTGTTTGGACTCATCAGTATGTGACACCTTTGCTCCAACAAGACGGCCCTAAGGCAGGCATTGCCGTAATGTGCAATGCAAAATAGCACGGACCACCATATCTGGTTTAGCGAAGGCCCTAGGCTTCCACAGCAGCTTTCACGTGCATAACAGGAGACATAGAGCGGTTCCGTGATTGTTTGGACTCATCAGTATGTGACACCTTTGCTCCAACAAGACGGCCCTAAGGCATGCATTGCCGTAATATGCAATGCAAAATAGCACGGACCGCCATGTCTGGTTTAGCGAAGGCTCTAGGCTTCCACAGCAGCTTTCACGTGCATAACAGGAGACATAGAGCGGTTCCGTGATTGTTTGGACTCATCAGTATGTGACACCTTTGCTCCAACAAGACGGACCTAAGGCAGGCATTGCCGTAATGTGCAATGCAAAATAGCACGGACCACCATATCTGGTTTAGCGAAGGCCCTAGGCTTCCACAGCAGCTTTCACGTGAATAACAGGAGACATAGACCGGTTCCGTGATTGTTTGGACTCATCAGTATGTGACACCTTTGCTCCAACAAGACGACCCTAAGGCAGGCATTGCTGTAATGTGCAATGCAAAATAGCACGGACCATCATATCTGGTTTAGCGAGGGCTCTAGGCTTCCACAGCAGCTTTCACGTGCATAACAGGAGACATAGAGCGGTTCCGTGATTGTTTGGACTCAATCAGTATGTGACACCTTTGCTCCAACAAGACGGCCCTAAGGCATGCATTGCCGTAATATGCAATGCAAAATAGCACGGACCGCCATGTCTGGTTTAGCGAAGGCTCTAGGCTTCCACAGCAGCTTTCACGTGCATAACAGGAGACATAGAGCGGTTCCGTGATTGTTTGGACTCATCAGTATGTGACACCTTTGCTCCAACAAGACGGCCCTAAGGCAGGCGTTACCGTAATGTGCAATGCAAAATAGTACGGACCGCCATATCTGGTTTAGCGAAGGCTCTAGGCTTCCACAGCAGCTTTCACGTGCACACAGTATAGCACGAAAATATATAAAGCCCAACAACGTAAGAAACACATAAAATGGACCTTCAGACATAGTTTGGTCTAATAAACCATACACAGACAAACACAAACCGACAACATTTTAGTGAATTTTCGTAGAAAAAATGTCTCAAATAAGTGGACACGAGGACCCCTAGATACCATATCCGGGGTCAGTTTCATATATATATATATATATATATATATATATATATATATATATATATATATATATATATATATATATATATACCGAATGTAAGAAAGCTATGGTAACCAAATTTGGTGCATAGATTTACCTTATAAAACCACATACCCAAATTGAGATCTATATGTTACAAGAAAAAAAAGTTATAGGCATTTAATAAAAAAGATGTTTGGTGCCAGATCATTTCTATTAAAATTCAGTATAGTAACGCTATTGCTACGTGCACACTTTATCTCTTGACCATAAAACAAAGGTTAGAGACAGCTGCGTCTTTTATTACTACTTTCATCAACATTGCTCATCCGAAATTGCCATTTCAAATTTTCGATCTGTGAGTTTATTCATATTAAATCTTTTATAAAGAATCCCCTGTAAATTGCTTTTTACCAATGTTTGGAATATCCTCTAAAGATACATATTTCCACAAACATATAATTTTTATCATTATAAGAAAAGAATATGCAAATAGTGTATGACGCTTGCGAAATTCGTCACAAAAAAATAAGTGGCTATAAAGTTTTCATCAGATCGTATTAGATATAAATTACGTCTTGATGTCAGCAGCGTCCAGATTGAAAGTGTTAATTTAAACACCTGTTGCTTTAACCTTGAGTAGAGTTCACAGGAAAATATTATTGATTTATCAAAAGCGTTTATCTTGGATAGACATACCTCGTAGTAAGATCGAAATTGAGGTTTCAGGAACTTCTCAAAACAAAAATATAAATTGTTGAAGTTGAAAGTTAACAAAAAATTAAAATTACCTTGTGTGTTTTATAAAATGAGTTTTGAATTTCTAGTAATATATACAAGACGTAATTTTTTCGTCGAATAAGTATAATATGCATAAGCTAGAGCTTCGATGTCACAGTGTAAGCGTGAGTGCCTCTGAAATCAAGGGTCGTGAGTTCAATTCCCAGTAGAAGCGTCAAGTCACTTTTTCAGTACATACTGTAAAATTAACATCAAAAGACGTTGTGGCATTGTGTTTAAGCAAGTTGACTGTCTGCACGTTCCGTCCTTCGTAAACTCTTGATGCCCTTAACCATACGATGTGGGGTACCTTAACTAACCATACCCCTTTACAGAAAGGAGGGGCTTTTACAAAATTTTCAGGACGATTATGCGAGGTTACTCCCTGAGCCGGTGATTGCCCAGAGTCGCGGAAAGAGACCGAGATTAAAGAAACACAATACAATACATAGACGAAACATTTTATTATTTTATTTGATAATTTTTTATGGAACCGCACATTGATCTCTAGTCAGTGGTCATATAAATAGACCACATTAGTGTAACGATTTTTTCGAAGCGGGAATTTCATACGGGGTTCATAACGCAAGAAAGTCTGAATCTCGAAGCAATGCATTTCTTATGGGCGAACGAAATGGGTACTTTTCAATCGCCTGTTACAATCTTTAAATAAAATTTCTTTATTATGAGTTCAGCAATACATCACCATGGACCAGCTTTTTTTAATGACAAAATGACTAAATTCGCACGTCTTAGCTTAACTCATACCCTTGCGCTTGCGCATTTATCCACTGCCAATTGGACATGCAAGCTCTTAAAACTTGCTTCGGAAGTGGTAAGATCGGCAGGGTTGCCAGATGTCAACCAATTGACTTCAGAAAAATGTGTTTTTTTAAAATTAGGAGCCAGTGGCGGCTCGTGACTTCGGGAGTGGGTGAAGTAGAATCAGCGCGGTACCAAAGAGGAGTCCAGGGAGACGAAGACCTCCCTCTGCACCGCAAACGATATTTTTTTTAATTTCCAAGGTCACGCTTTCTCCTGGCACTCCAGTGTTTAAATGAAAAATCCACTTGTACAAAAATATAGACTTTCTTTATAACTTGAAATTTTATATCTAATATTTTATTATTTTGATATTATTCTTTTAGAGGTGATAATAGACAAATCAATTCCATTTACCAAAAAGAAACATGAAAAATCCAGCGTTTCAAAGTCTGTAAATGTGACACATACCAGATTATTTAACGGCATCATAGTAAAAATCAAAATACGCCTCTGACGATCCGACTCGATTTAAATAAACGATGGAAACTAAGCTTTGAAGCAGGCTCAGAAGGCTGCAGCACATTTGTCACACCAACCTACCAGTGATCGTGCCATTGCCATGGCAACCGTCTCATGCAAGCGTCCCGAAACAGACGCAGCATTTGTAAACGAACGATACTGCCTCAGCCAGTCCGTAGTTGCTTGACGCTCTACAGGTCCGCAATACGTAAGCGCTGCATGTTGGGGCATGTATTCATCCAATTCGGTGATCAGGGGCGGGCTTGCAAATTATATCGTACCATAAATTACTATCAAAATACATTATCAACTGCGGCGCGACGTAACATAATCTTATCTGGTTGTCCCAAATGAATTTGAGAGAATGAAAAAAATTTAAATTATGGTGGATTTTGAATAAAAAAGTTTAGCTTAACCGAAAATATATAGGTGAAGCAGCGCTTCACCTGCGTCTTCTGACGAGCCGCCACTGTTAGGAGCTCTAGTTTTGCACGATACAGGAGGTCAGTTACAGGCATACTGATTTAATGAATAAGTGATAATCTGATAACCAAAGGAGAAATACTTCTTTTCAAAGGTAAATTAAGATGTAACAATAAATGTGGCAACCTGGCTTTAAGGTACCTTTAAGAAGGGCTATTTGGAATTTTGAAACATCTTAAATGCATATTTTTATTGCCTTTTCTTAAGAGTGTTTTGTAGTAAGTGTGTTTTTATATATTTGTTTGCTGATAGGTTTGATCAGCAGTAAATTCTTAGTTACAAGAGTACCTGCCTCACAGTGAAAAGTTACCATAGCCGTATTACTATAGGTGTGCTCTCGCTATAATTAGTATACCGTACTGACCGATCTCTAACTAGAGCGAAACCGGTCTGCGGCTCTAAATATGGTGATAATACATCTAGCCTTGCATCCCATAGTGTATTACAAATTTCAGGAAAAAAACCTTATTCACACATCCTGCTTATGCTCAAAACTGAAATTTGGAAAACAAATACAGGCACATTCGTTTTACTGATAAAACAAGCTACATTCAAAACAGTTCATTAAAATCGGATTAGCGGTATGCAAGGAAATGAATTTTGTACTGCATCGTTTGCGCAAAGTATATATATATATATATATATATATATATATATATATATATATATATATATATATATATATATATATATATATATATATATATATATATATATATATATATATATGTATGTATATATATATATATATATATATATATATATATATATATATATATATATATATATATATATATAAAGTGATTTTTTTAAGTATTACAAGGTGATTTTTCTAAAACAGTTCAATTTTTTTGTGCGAAATTTTGATGGAGTTACAGGGAGACGGGGGACATATTTAAACATACTTTTTACCTTACCGCCCTCCCTCTCTGTATTTTAAGTGGCAGGGGGAACTCGGAATGTTTAAATGAGGTAATGTACTTTTTATAAAATTCGTATCTACGTAAAAGGTTAGATATGTATGAAAAACAATTTTTGATTTGCCCTTTCGGTTACGGAATTATCATTCATTAGGGTGTACAAAAATAATTTAAATTTATTTATCAACTCTGTTATCATTGACGTTGATCTTGATCGTTATTTGCTTTCATGGAAACGCGTTGTTTTTGCTTAAGTCAATTGTGAGTTTTGACCTTTTGATGATTATTTCCCAGTTTATTGCTCAATTAAACATAGAAAATAGTTTTAAAGTGCCAGTTGGGGTGTTGTTAATTATAGGAGAGGGCAGAAAAACTATACAAAAGTTACACTAGTGTGAACAGAGAGGTTTTCTAATAATCTGAAATCTAACATGGTAATTCAAAGATTGGAAACCAGGAGTCGTACTACTGGCAGTTTCAAATTGAAACCACGAAAATAGTGTGGTTAGCGTTTTATGAGAAGTAGCTGGTAACCCTCATTCATGTAAGTACTAGGCGGCTTACTAGAGATGGTGGAATGAGTCAAAAATCAGTTTTGAGCACATTGCATTTGTACAAATTTCATCCATATCACATTACACTGCACCAGAAGTTATACTGACAAGAAAATGAATGAAAATCGCGTTACAGTTTGCGATTGAGTCACAAGAGAAAAGCAAGGAAATAACAGGTTCCTAAACCATATTATTTTTCCTGAAGAAGCTACTTTCCATAATTGTGGGCGGGTACGATTTAAAGTTATCCATTATCAGTTGAAATTTAAATCTTGTTTCTTTTTTAGTTTTTCGTAGGGTAAATGGACACAAAATGCACAACTGTGTAGCGGAAAATCCCCAGTGGATAAGAACTCTGCCACATCAACAACCATGGTCAATAAGTGTCTAGTGTGGTATAATTTGGGATAAAGGGCATTTAAATGAAGAAATGTACACCAATCTTTTAAGAAACAATTACCGCAGTTACTAAATCAAAACATAAACCCAGGCATGTGGTTTCAACGGTATAACGCTGCACCTCATTAGGAAATACAGACCTGTAATTATTTAAAAGGAATATTAAAAAAAACAGATGATTTAGTCGAGCAAGTCCTGCCAAATGACATGCTAGGTCCCCGGATTTGACGCTTCCCCCTCCCTCTTGATTATTTCTTTTGAGGTTCTACAAAAGACAAAGTAATGGCGATTACACCAACAATTTGAGATTATATGAAAAACAGAATCCGCGTTCTCTGCTCATTAGTGACACCTTAAATGTTGCAGTTTGTACAAACAAAGAGCGAGAAAGAGTTTGGAAGTTAAAGGGGGACAGTTCAAACACCTTGGCATGTATGATAGACGAAAAATGAATTGAAACTAAATTTAATGTAATGTAACTTAATAAATCATAATTCCGTAACCGAAAAAGCAAACCAAAAAATAATAGTCCAATTTTGATAAAACTTGGCACGTACCTTTCTTTTGCAAATGCCTTGGCTAAGCTCGTTGGCCAGGAAAATCTAACCAGGTTTTCCGGAAAAATTTTGGGTTTTCTTTCAAAAAAAACTTATCTCAAAGAATAGAAAAGCTATGGTAACCGATTTGGCACTTTAGTTTACAATATTAAAGGGAAGCTATACACCGAAATTTATATTTCTATGTTAAAGAAAAAAAAGTCATAAAAAATATTTGTTGCCAGATCATTTCTATGAAAATTCACCACCATAACGCATTTGCTGCGTCCAGACTTTTTTCTTATTTCGCTGATTTAATTTATTTGCCGTAATAGAATTTAAGTTTGCTGAATATACGGACATGCATTTAACGTATGGACTGACATAATGTAATGCCTTAGAAGCCAGGAGGCCTTATGAGGAACGATTTCCAAATCGAAGAATTCTTGATAAGAAAACCTTTGGAAGAGTAAATCACCGTTTAAGAGAAACGGGTAAATATTACAACTTATTTCTTAATTGTACTAGCGTATTTTTTGAGAAGGCATTAGAAGTAAAATGCCGTAAATAATTTTAGGAACGTTTGTCAAAGCCAAACACAATTGTGGACATCAAATCCATTACGGTGAGGTTGCTGAAGAAGACATCCTAAATGCAGAAAAGCAGATTTTTCAACAAGTGTCTAGAAATTGGCTGCTTAGTTTAATTTCTCAAAATCTACGGTTTTTGGAATTCCTAAAGAGCAATAACTACATCCTTAAAACCTGAGTAAAGTCAATGCTCTTTCCCCGAAGACATTCCACGAACGATGGAATTTTCGTACTATGTGTTAGATAGGAACGGAAACAATTCAAATTTCATCGGTTCAGTTCTCTACAGAAGAAGCTGTGAATCATGAACTATAATATTCTGAATTTATCGGCAGAGGAAAATCCACATGCTTCTATTGTAACTCACCATTAGCACCAGTCTCAACCTATTAACGTGTGGGCCGGAAAACTAGAGAACTCTATTTGGAATTGGTCTAAACAACTTGCCACAACATTTAGACTTACCTTTGACAACACGACATGGCATGTAGTTCACGCATGATGGGACACCACCCCATTTTAGCCTGTTAGTTCGAAATCACTTAAACAGGCATCTCAAGGACCAAAGGTGTGGCCTCCTCGATCACCTGATTTAAATCACAATATTTTTTCTTTGGGGATATTTAAAAATTTTAGTCTATGCCAACCCAGTTGACATCAGGGATAACTTATTAGAAATTATCAATTTTCATTGGCGAGAAATAAATAATGTTCCAGCAATCTTCAATTCGTAGAGCTAGCGAATGCATAACATATGAAAAAGCTCATGTCGAACCGACATACAAAAGTATGTAATAAAAATCATATCAAACAAAAAAGTTTTTTTCTTGAAAACAGATCGATTTATCAATATAAACCAAGAGTACATTTTTTTAGCTTAAGGTTCAATACATTTCAAAATATTATTCTTCTGACTTTATCGTAAATGGTGTAGAACTGACAATACTGTTTTAAAGCTAGTCCGTCCCTGGGAAACTAAATCAGCCAAATTGTTTTCATGGATCCTTTTAAAGGAGTCTTATCTATTTCCATCGTACTAAAAATATAATCAATTTACACAAAGTATTCTAAAGGTTATCCTAAAAATTGATTCTCTAGGGCGTCCTTTAGGGGCCTGCATGTCCGTAGGACAGAGCCGTAGCAAAAAATATGGGAACCTGTCGTGCTAATTTCTTGTATTCTATCCGAATCTGAGAGAGTTCACTTATTGTGGGACACCTATATATATATATATATATATATATATATATATATATATATATATATATATATATATATATATATATATATATATATATATATATATATAAAGTCTGAAACTGACCTCAGATATGACTTCTAGCGGTTCTGATTCGAACATCATACTCGCTACTTCTCTATTATTGTAATTTACTTTACAAATATTTGCTAAAAATGGCAGAAACAAATAGTCGTTTGTCTGTTTTACTTTCAGATATTATCTTAGTGAGATTGACAAATTGTTAATAAATAATAGATAATCTACTTACTCCTGACGACAAGATCGGCTGTACTAATAGCAGAACCCAACTCATTGACGGCTGTACATGTGTATCGACCAGAATCAGCTTGAGTAGCCTTCCTTATGTGCAAAGTTGTTCTGTTTAAATTATAGGTTATCGAAACATTGTCGTTTGGTTGTAACGGTACCCCATTCTTAGACCAGGAAACTTCGGGGGTGGGCTGCCCATCAAGAATACCTTCCAAGAGCACTTCAGCATCTTGGTCTACTATCTTTCCAATAACAGGTGTGCTAAATTTGGGAGGCCGTTTAATTTTAAATGGTTTGAGAGGAGCCTCTTGCTGTATAGACTTGACTTGATTCATTTGATCGCCACTGATAATAACACTAGAAACAGACTTTTCACTAATAATTGGTTGATCCTTATTAACTTGGTGAAACTCTTCAACTTTATGTAACTCTTTCATTTCTGCTGGTTGCTCGTTTATCTGTTTGTAGGTCTTAGCGTCTTCAGCTTTGTAGCTGTGAACTTCAACGTGAGGTTCCTGTGCCTGTGGCGAAATAGTGGAAACTTTATTGATAGACGATGTTTTTGATTCACTGTGCACTTCTTTCTTAATCATGTAAGAAGATTCAACATGTTGTTGTACCTGAGTTGGCAGGGTTAATGGTGCAGTTTGAAGTGCAATCTCAGTAGAAGGCTGAACTGTTAATGTGGCTGCACAACTGGCTTTTCCTACTTCGTTTTCAGCTACACAAGTTATGGTACCAGAATTTTCTTTATGTATTTCTGGAATCGAAAGCACCTGACGATCTCCCGAAGTTGATATTAAAAAGTCCTTGCCAGAGATTGGTTCACCATTAAATAGCCATTTGACTTTTGGAGCTGGTTTACCTACCACAATGCATTCAAATTTAGTTGGAGTATTTTCAAATGCAACTTTGTCACTAAAAAGTTCTTTAAAGACAGGAGCCTGCTTAACTTCTTCATGTTTAACAGTTTCGGTTGGTTTGAACGATTTAACAATGAGCTGTGCGAAACATTTGAAATCGCCATGTGGATTTGTAGCTTTGACTGTGTACACGCCTTTATCTTCTGGCTTAACAGATTCTATTTCCAGTTTAATGTTACCTTCATCGTCGTAAGTAGTCTTAATATGGTCCGTTATAGGTATGGGATTGTTGTTCAGCAACCATATAATTTCTGGCTTTGGTTCGCCGGTGACATTACCTTCAAATACAACCTTGTCCCCTTCTGATACTAAAATGTCTGCTAGTAGCTTTGTAAACTTTGGCGGTGATCCAGCGGATTCCACTTTTTGTTTTTCTGGTTTGGGAGCGTCATCTTTGACCGCTGCCGCTGGTGCAACAGTCAAGATGCATCTACTTGAAGCCTCTCCAGCAGAATTAAGAGCAACAACTTTGTATTCACCAGCATCTTCACCGAAAGCCTCTTGTATTACCAAAGAACACCTATCGCCTTGAAACAGTAGTTGAAAATCGGTTGATTCTTTGACAGGTCTGTTATCATGGTACCATATCACTTCCGGTTCGGGCTGACCGACTATGACACAATCTAAACGGACGCGGTTGCCTTCTGACACTGTGATGTTTGAAAGCGGAAGCTGTATGGATGGTTTAATAGGTTCCATGTCGCTTGCAAGTTCGGAATCGGAAGTTTCGTTCGGAAGACGTCCCTTGACGGAAACACTGCAGTCGGAAGTCGCTTCTCCAGCAATATTATGTGCGTTCACTGAGTACGTACCAGCATCTTTAGGGAATGCTTCTAATATGACTAGAGTCGCCTTGTCCCCTTCGCACTGCAACTGAAAGAGAGAAATTATATTTTTAGAGGAGAGTCACGCACCACGGTGCAATGTAATATATTCGTGAATTAAGATTCCACAGAGGTGTCACAAATAGACTCCGTCTGTTTTCTTAACATATATAGTGGTTCAGCTGATTTTTGTATAAGTTTTCCGTGGGTATTTGAATGTGATTCAGGAATGATAACATTTTTAATATTTTTATATATTGTCACAAATTTACTGATTCACGGCAGTATATTTTTAACACTGTTTGTTCAGAAGTATTTCTAGTGTGTGGTTAATTCAAATCTAGCAATTATTTATGCATCGTTCGAGGACGCTATGAGTTGGAATATGTTCAAACTGCACGTAGAAAATAATATGTTACTAATTAAAAATACCTGATGTATTATAATTTGAAATTTAGTATGTGTTCTATATTTAATCGATCACAGACGGTTGAAATAGGAAAAGCTGTAATAACATTGGTTTAAAATAAAAAAAAGTGCATACACAGCAAGTGCGTTATGGTAGCAAATTTTCATTAAATTTACAAAGTTTCAATAACTAAATTTTCCATTAAATTTCCATTAAAAATTTTTATTTCGGTATGTAGTAAAGCCTCTATTAGGGAGACTTACATACCTAATGCCATCAAGATAGCTTTGTGCTTTTAGAAGACACGAACATAATTTTTGTTTGTTTTGAAAAACAGATTTGACTTAGTTGGCTGACAGACTAATTCAAGGAATTAACAAAAAAAAAAAGAAAAGTTCCATCAACATTGGTTAATTATTTTTTAAGTTATTGGTTATATATATATATATATATATATATATATATATATATATATATATATATATATATATATATATATATATAGGGTGGCGCATTGAAAACGAAACAGACCGGTTTGCGTCCAGAGAATTTTTTTTAAGAAACGCTGAAACATGTCAATTTTAATATTGAGGGGGACATATTTTGACATAAAACTCAACTTAGTCACATCAAACCCTTAAGGGTGGTGATAACAACCCTTATATTTTAAATAGGAAACATGGATCGAGTGTTACATCATTTGAAAGCTTTTTCTTTTCTGAATTCAGTACACTAAGCTTTTTGGAAGTTTTATTAACTCGTTTAAAAATTATTCACAGTTGAAGATGCAAAAACGCATTTCACTCATTCCGATAAGAAATGTGCTGATAGTCAATGTTTTGTTGGTTTGTAAACAAAAAATTGAGTATCAGAACATTTCTTATCGGAATGAGAGAAATGCGGTTTATTATTTCAGTTTATCGGTCGGTTTGATACTTGATAGTACTACCGAAAGTTAATTTCACAATGGTGTATTCTGTAGAAGAAAGAGTTGAAATAATTACTCTTTTTTTTTCAAAAACGATGACTGTGCCAACCGTACCGCAAATTTGTTTAATGAACGACATCCGAACAGACATGCTAACACAAAATACATTTTGGAGTTAGTTGCAAAGTTTCGACAAAGTGGTTCAGTAGCCAACAAAAAACGGGATCCTGAACGTGAATTTCCGGTTATAAATGAGACTACTGAGATTGAAGTTTTAGGACAAATTGCTGCAGACCCAACTTTGAGCACGAGAAAATTGGCCACTGTTTCAAACATTCAAAGAACAACTATTCAGCGAATATTGAAGCATCATAAATTTCACCCGTATAAAATTCATCTTGTACAACAACTGAATGAAGATGATTTTGATCGGCGGCTGGAGTTTTGAGAAGTTATGACTGCACAAATAGCTGATAACGGGAACTTCCTGTTCAATATCTGTTTCTAGACGAGTGTACGTTTTTATTAAACTCTACAGTCAATCGTCATAATTGTCGTTATTGGGCAAATAATAATCCAAGAAATTTTCACGAAGTCCATACTCAAACTCCACAGAAATTAAATGTCTGGACTGGCATTTTTTGAGACCGTTTAATCGGACCAATTTTTCTTGATGGAAATTTGAGTGGCGAAACGTATTTGGAGTTACTAGAAGATATCGTTTACCCTCTACTAATTGACATTGTTGAAAATGATGATCCCTGTCAAGAAAATAAATTAGTGTTGCAACAAGATGGAGCTCTTCCGCATTTTTCACAACGTGTTAGGGAATCTTTGAACAGAGGATTTCCAGAGCAATGGATTGGGCGTAGAGGTGCTATTGAGTGGCCCCCTAGATCACCGGATTTAACTCCTTTAGATTTCTTTCTATGGGGCCATTTAAAGAGTAGAATTTACGCAACAGAACCGGAGTCTCAGGACGAATTACGACGACGCATTGTTGAATAATGCCGTCTAACAACCCCACAAATGCTCCAGAATGTCAGAGCTTGGTTTGAACAAAATTTGTACTTTTGTCTGGAAGCTGATGGTCAACAATTTGAACACTTACTTAACTGAATAAACATTTTTTAACGTTTGGTTTTGTTTTTTAGTTTTTTTAACGAAAAATTGACTAATTAGTGCATTTCTTATCACAATGAATGAAATACGTTCTTGCAACTCCAACTGTGAATAATTTTTAAAGGAGGTGATAAAACTTCCAAAAAAATTAGTGTGCGGAATTCAGAAAAGAAACATCTTTCAAATCATGCAACACTCGACCCATGTTACCTATTGAAAATATAAGGGTGTTTATCACCACCCTTAAGGGGTTGATGTGACAAAGTTGAGTTTTATGTCAAAAGATGTCCCCCTCAATATTAAAATTGACTTGTTTCAGCGTTTCTTAAAAAAATACAATTTCTCTCGACGCAAATCGGTCTGTTTCTTTTTCAATGCGCCATCCTCTATATATATATATATATATATATATATATATATATATATATATATATATACATATATATATATATATATATATATATATATATATATATATATATATATATATATATATATATATATATAGTGTGGAACAGCAAAATGAAGTTAATTAAATATCTCAATTATTGAGCATATTTATAAAACATTTCGAAACACGTCAATTTTAGATTAAAAAACGACATCCTGCAACGTGAAAACTTTACTTCACTGTCACTCGAAGGGAGTTGAATGTAGCAATTCCTTTCGTGTGACAGTTGCAAACCACAATTTTTTAAGCGGGAAGTAGGGGCTAGCGATACTTCATTTGAAAAATCTCTTTATGCTCTATTTAAAAATGCTTTGGTTTTAAAACTTATTGCAAAAATTAACATTAAAATAATATAAATTTACTGATTGACGACAAACTCCGCTACAACACACTTAACAATTAAGAATTAAGCGCGTTTCAGTATTGATAATGAGAAAAAATAACCATCACATTGAACGTCTTGACATCGTAATTGTAAATACAAATGTCTTCTAACGTTAATCAACATCTGAGGCGTGACCGACCTAAGAGAAATCGTTATTATTTTTCTTAAGTGAGTTAAATCGTATGGTTCAGTTTTTATACCATAATTTTCACATATCCTCTTAAGAAGAAGTCTAATAGCGTAAAATCGGGTGATCGTGCTGGCCATTCTAACGATACTCGCCTCCGCATCCACTGATTTGGCAATATTAAGTCGAGGTACTGCCGGACATTGATTTGGTAATGTGCTGGTGCTCCTTCTTGCTGGAACCATTTCACATTTGCTGAAACTTGGGGGTTTGCTCGATCATGATATAAGTTTTCAAAGTTGGCACAGCATTAGTTTGTAGCAGTGCTAAATAATTCCATTCAAATTGACATCAATAAAAAAGGGACCAATGACATGGTTGTTAACTATTCCTGTCAAAACATTTACCTTTTCAGGGTATTGCGTATGTTCTTCTCTCATCCACTGTGAATTTTCTTTAGACCAATAGCGACAAATTTGACGATTAGCTTGGCCGTTAAGTGTAAAACTCCACTCATCAGAAAACAAGACAGGTTCTAACATGGTTATCTAACATTTTCATTATTTTTTTACAAATTGTATCAATTTACAGGGATGCATTTCTTTTAATATTGGAATTATCGATGAACGGCTAAGATCCAAAGTTGTGGCTGCTTGTCGGCTCGAAGTATGTGGGGTTTTCGCAAACTCAAGAATTACATCTATTTTGGTATCATTACTCAGTGCGTTAGAAGTTTTTTTTTTTTGTATATGCGGTACATATCCAAACTCGCGAAATTGATTTCAAATTTTACTAATTGTCCCTTGGGATATAGGCGGCAAAGAAGTAATTTTTTCTTGAAATAGGCGAGCAAATTTGACCTACGATCGCATGTTATCTCCCTAACCAATCATCTATAGAATTATTATTTTATGCATTTTTGTTAAATAAATCAGGTTTCTGGATTTCAGTTGACACTCACACAGCAACCTGCTACATTCTAAACTATGGAGAATGTTAGCAACATTTTAAGACTTTTTAGTGAATTTTTGTAGAAAAAATTCACTAATGGAGAGATCCCGACTTTTGAATTTTGAAAAAAATTTTTGCAAATGAGCGCAAACTAGGACCCCTAGAACCCATATCCGGTGTCAGTTTCAATTTATATATATATATATATATATATATATATATATATATATATATATATATATATATATATATATATATATATATATATATATATATATATATATATATATATATATATATATATATATGTATCACACCGATAACTCAAAAAATAATAAGCCGATTTTGATAAAATTTGGCATATACCTTTCTTTTGTAAGTGACTTGGATAAGTTTGTTAGTCAGGAAATGCGGACGAGGTTTTCCGGGAAAATTTTGAGTTTTCATACAAAAAAAATATTAAAAAAAACTAAAAAAGCTATGATAACCAAATTTAGTGGGTAGGTTTTCGATATACAAGCTAAACTATACACAAAAATTCAGATTTCTATGTTACAAGAAAAAAAAGTTATAATAAAATATTTGGTGCCAGATCATATTTATGAAAATTCACTACCATAACGCACTTGCTACGTCTTTGAGTTTTTTTAACTGACATCCTCAAAAAAAGATACCGAAATGATTTTTGCTTGCTGTTTCATTATCATGAATGCAACGCGATTAGTTATTAATTTTTTAGTGTGTTGTAGCGAAGTTCGTCAATTAAATACATTTAAGTTTTATAACCGTTAATTTTTGCCATAAATTTTACAACGAATTGTTTCTTTTTACACGATAAGAACATTTTTCATACCGTAAACGATGTAGATAACTGTCACATAGGTATTACACTATAGTAGATAAAAGACTACTCCTTACACTGTGAATGAAGTAATTAGCTGTTAGTTTACACGAGCGTAGGTAAAAGTCATTTTATCCTGGAATTAATGCAAATAACTCTTACATAATTTTTACACGATTAAAAGACAGTGCTCTACACTGGAAATATGTAAGCAACTGTAACTTTTGACGTTACCGCAGATAAGAGAATTCTTTACACTGGAAATTAAGTAAATAGGTAACTCTGACTTGTTACACGACCCCAGAGAAAAGACAATTCTTGACACTGATAATGATGCAAATAACTGTTATTTTTACACGATCGTAGATAAAAAAATATTGTTCAATTATTTACACTGGAAATGATGCTGTTTCTCCTTGGGTTCTCAAAGTGTGCTTAACTGTTACTTTTTACACGACTGCAGATAAAAGACAATTCTTCACACTGAGAGTGATGTAAATAATTGCTACTTTTTACAGGATCAAAAATAAAAGACAATTGTTCAATTCTTTACACTGGAAATGATGTAAATGCGTAAGTGTTACCTTTAACACGATCGCAGATAACAGACAATTTTAGTGAATTTTTATTAATTTTTTTTAATAAAAATTCACTAAAATTGTCTGTTATCTGCGATCGTGTTAAAGGTAACACTTACGCATTTACATCATTTCCAGTTTCACCATTCCAAATTCACTAATAGTGAAGTATCTATGGTGAGATTTTTGGAAATTTCTTCAATTGAGCTCGAATTAGGGCCCCTAGAACCCAAATTCAAGGTCAGTTAAAAAGTATATATATATATATATATATATATATATATATATATATATCCAACCGATAACTTAAAAGATACTTCACCAATCGAAACCAAATTTGGCAATTCCCTTCATTGTGTTAATAGCTTGGATGAGTTCGTTAGACAGTTTAGACGCTCAAACACTTTTATAGAAAAATGAAAAAACGCAATATCTTTTAAATTACTAGAAACATTAAACAAACTAAAACTTGACAAGCACGTACACATTGTACAAGTGATAGCAAATTTGAACGCAATTGGTTCATCTTGAGTTATAACTATATAATACAAAATCAATAACCCACTATATGACCTGAAATTACCTCTAAGTGGATGTAAAAAGTAATGTAAACAAGTGTGACTTTTTACACCATCGAAGATAAGAGACAATTTTAGTGAATTTCCAATAAAAAAATTCACTAATAGTGAAGTATCTATGGTGAGATTTTTGGAAAATTTCTTCAAATGAGCGCGAATTAGGGCCCCTAGAACCCAAATCCGAGATCAGTTAAAAAGTTTATATATATATATATATATATATACAGTGTGGAACAGCCAAATGGAATAAATTCGATAACGGATAAATGAGGACGTGTTGGGAAAAACGCTTGGACACGTCGATTTGTATTTTTAACTGCGCATCTTTTTCAAGAAAAAAAAATTATTTAGGGTGCGTCATGTGACAGTGGCCAATACCAACTTTCTTATTTTAAATACAAGCCCCTGTATATTATTAATTTTTTGGATTCTTCAGAAAATTCTAGACATAATTCATGTACAATGTCCTATACCTATCTTCAACTGTTTCGGAAATATTAAGTATTTTCAGATTTATTACAAAAATTAACATTAAAAATAGAAAATTATTTTATTTCACAAATTCTAATAAGAAATACTGATTATTTCTTAATAATTTAAAAAAACAAAAAAAAATTAATGTCAATGTAGTAAATGTTCAAATTGCTCGCCACGAACATCTTGGCAACATGCTAATCTGGTATAGAAATGTCTTCTAACATTACTCAACATCTCAGGCGTGACTGATCTAATCGCAAGCGTGATTCGTCTTTTTAAGTCATCTAAGTTGAGGGGCTTAGTTTTGTATACAATACTTTTGACATATCCCCACAAAAAGTAGTCTAATAGCGACAGATCAGGAGATCGTGCTGGCCATTCTATCGATCCGCGCCTCCCTATCCACCGATTTGGAAAAATTTGGTTCAGGTACTGCCGGACATTGATTTGGTAATGGGGCGGTGCTCCATCTTGCTGAAACCATATTTTATTGGCAGGAACTTGTGGGTTTGCTGGATCTGGATATAAGTTTGTCAAAGTTGGCACGACATTATTTTGGAGCAGTTCTAAATATTTATCCCCATTCAAGTTGCCATCAATGAAAAAGGGACCTACGATATGATTTCCAACAATTCCTGCCCAAACATTAACTTTTTCAGGATATTGCGTATGTTCCTCTCTCATCCAATGAGGATTCTCATTAGACCAATAGCGGCAATTTTGACGATTAACATGACCGTGAAGTGTAAATGTGCTCTCATCATAAAACAAAACATCTTCTAATTGGATCACATTGTTATCTAACATTGCCATCATTTGTTCACAAAAATACGTTCTCCTATCGAAATCGTCCTCCATGAGCTCCTGAGTTGGTATCATTTTATAGGGATGCATTTTACTTTCCTTTAATGTTCGAAAAATTGCTGTGTGGCTAACGTTGAATAGTTGGGCTGCTTGTCGACCAGAAGTATGTGGGTTTTCTTGAAACTCAAGCGTAATATCCAATTTCGTATCATCACTTACTGCATTGGCAGCTACTTTTTTTATCTGTCTCACATGACCAAGCTCGCGAAACTGCTTTTCTATTTTGCTAATTGTTCCTTGGGATACAGGCGGCAAATTTGGAAATTTTTCGTGAAATAAGCGAGACACTTCCATCTGTGTCCGTGTGTTATCTCCATAACCAATCATTTGTAGAATGGTTATTTTGTGCATTTCTGTTAAATGAACCATTTTTCTGATATTATTACGTACAGTTAACGAAATTCAAACGACAATAGCACTGACACTAATCACTACTGTCATGCAGGCAGACAACAAGTTGCTAAGGCTACGAGTTTTATACGAACAGAAAGAAAACTGTTTTTGTTTTTGTTTCATTTCATATCAGTAAAAAGAAACGCAGGAATGGTTTTTGTTTACTTTCTCATTATCAAGAGCTGAATGGGAAATAAGTATTGAACGCAATGTAGCGAATTTGTGAAATAAAATAATTTTCTATTTTTAATGTTAATTTTTGTAATAAATCTGAAAATACTTAATATTTCCGAAACAGTTGAAGATAGGTATAGAACATTGTACATGAATTATGTCTAGAATTTTTTGAAGAATCCAAAAAATTTATAATATACAGGGGCTTGTGTTTAAAATAAGAAAGTTGGTATTGGCCACTGTCACATGACGCACCCTATATAATTTTTTTTTCTTGAAAAATATGCGCAGTTAAAAATACAAATCGACGTGTCCAAGCGTTTTTCCCAACACGCCCTCATTTATCCGTTATCGAATTTATTCCATTTGGCTGTTCCACACTGTATATATATATATATATATATATATATATATATATATATATATATATATATATATATATATATATATCCAACCGATAACTTAAAAAATACTTCACCAATCGAAACCAAATTTGGCAATTCCCTTCATTTTGTTAATAGCTTGGATGAGTTCGTTAGACAGTTTAGACGATCAAACACTTTTATAGAAAAATGAAAAAAAAACGCAATATCTTTTAAATTACTAGAAACATTAAACAAACTAAAACATGACAAGCACGTACACATTGTACAAGAGGTCCTACCTACCAAATTTGAACGCAATTGGTTCATCTTGAGTTATAACTATATAATACAAAATCAATAATCCACTATATGACCTGAAATTACCTCTAAGTGGATGCCTGTAATGTTAGACAAGGTCAGACAAATAAATCAGGGTTTCCCTGCCATTGTAAACAAAATCTCCAAATTAAGTTTTAAACGCACAGGCTACGAAAATATGTCACAATAAATATTCAGCAGGGTTGACATTTACCACAACTCTCATTTAAATCTGTAGATATAAAACAACTACCTATATTTAAATGTTAATAGAAATAGTAGGTAAATAATAACCCAACTTCTAATTTTAACATAGCTTTAACAAATGCCTTCGGGCGTCGTCTGTGACTGTAGTATATTATGATTCTAACATCCAATCAAACAAATAAGAAAGTGGTTGTGTACATTAGATTCAAGCCCATAATCAATGCATGTGGGTACTGAAACAAAATTATTTCAAGAAGAAATACAACTACCTCAAACTAATATAAGTATAGTACCTAGGGTACCTAGATACTTATGGTTCTTTTACTCTTAGCTTTTAATCTTTATGGAACATTTGAAGTAAATGAAACTACATAATATCATCAAGCAGTTTAAATTTCATCTATAATCAGATGTACAGTGTAAATTATTTAAATTATAATTTCAAAATTTGGTACTGTTTATATTTATTTCATTTTCACAAAGTATGGATACAGTAATAGTAAATGAGTGTTGAAAAGAGTTTAGGTGCAGCAAGTGCATTATGGTGGGGAATTTTTGTAAAAACCTTTCAAATAGTGACAACTCAATTTCCCATTAAACTAGAATCTTCAGGAATCTTCAAGGAAGCGTGGGTACTAGATTTGAAAAATAACTACAATTTTCTTTTAAAAAACCTTTTTTGTTATTTGGTTTGCAGAAACTGGTTCGATTGAGTTGACTAAAAGGAATCATCCAAGCGATTAATAAGGAAAAATACCTGCCATGTTTGTAATTTAACAAGTACATTCCTTTTAGAAATAAAAATAAATTTTCGTTAAATTCGCAGTTTAGCACACAGGCGACTTTTAGAAAAAAAATCAGAAATATTCAGACACTCTTTCTGGATGCACATACTACAAGAAAAATTTCTTGTAAACGACCCCTAAGAAAGTTACAGGACCAGGAGAGAATAGGGGTGCTAGGCAGGGAAGAAGGTAAAAAGGAAATGTGAGCGAAAAGTTCGAAAAAACCAGCTTAGCTGGACCTCTGTAAGCTACCTTTTACCCATTTTGCAGCTATATTTTCTTAAAATCCTGTTTACTTCGCCCAAAACCCTTATTCACCGCAGGTTCCTCAACTTTCTTGGGGGTTGTTCCGAATAAATTTCACTTGTTTATATTGTTCTTGTTTATGCATTGGGGGTGGTTTTAGGCATGTAGAAGGGAGAGGAGAACTCCCGTGACGAAGCCGCGAACCATAATTTTTGATTCACGTTTAAATTGTTACCTCATTTCATTTGTTTAAAATATTTTTCCAAAAATGAATTTGAGGTTGCCTTGTTTGTCAGTCTTACAATATTTTATCATTTAAAAACTATGTATACAGCAACAGTTAATAAGCGATGAAGAGGGTCTGGGTGCAGCAAGTACGTTGTGGTAGAGAATTTTCGTAAAAAGATTTCAAATCCGATAACTCAATTTTCCATTAAGCTATAATCTTCAATCTTAAACCATAGTAAAACCTATGTAAAATACCTTTTTGGTTGTTTTGCAAAAACCAGTTCGATTGGGTTGACTAAAACAAAACCATCCAAGCAATTATTGAGTAAAAATACCTGCCATACTGAAAATTTGGCACGTACATTCTGTTTGTAAATAATGCATTTTTTTCTGGCAAACTTTTGTAACTAATGAAGTTTGTAACACATTTTTAACTTGCAGTGTTTATATACATGTACCAAATATTAATTTTCTAGCTCCATAGAAAATATAAATTTCTTCAAGTAATCGCTTACTGCGACCTCTAAAACCAATCTCCAAGAACCATTTAAATGCAAAGAATTATTTTTAATAATATATCTTACTAATAGTGTACAATTCTTCTGAAAATCCACTACTATAATCCACTTGCTGTATATATATATATATATATATATATATATATATATATATATATATATATATATATATATATATATATATATATATATATATATATATATATATATAATATAATATAATGTAAATAACTGTTACTTTTTTAAACGATCTTAGATGAAATAATAAAGCCCATAGAAGGTCAAGGATTGTAAAAAAAAAACACGCGAAAGTGTTTGTAATATTTGATATCACTCAACCATCTTATTTCATGACTCAATTTCAGGTGTAATTGATTCTGTAATGTTTTATCAAAAATAGATTACTGAAAATATGAAAATTGTGATGCTCCTAAAATTGCAAAGTAATGTGTAATTTTTACTGCTTTGAAATTAATGAGTATTCGAAATAACAAAAGTAGTACAATTTTTAATACACTTAGGAACTGTGCCAGCCAGAATACAGCAAACCCACACAAAAGAATGTTGAAAAGTTTAAAAATACACACTACGAGAGAATAATTTATGATTATTTGATATTAAAGATACTATCCAAATACTTGTTCCACGGAATCCGCTCTTCCAAATTCAAACCACACATTTTATTCAACAGAGGATAAACACATTGATAATAGTATGGATAATGATAATTTTAAAATGACTTACCTTCAGCTCTCGTGTTTCTTTCACTGGTTTTCCGTTATGACACCAGGTTATTGTCGGTGTTGGTATTCCTGTAACTTCACAATCCAATTTTATTTTTTGTCCCGCTCGTGCCATTACGTTTGACAGAGGTACGACAAACCTCGGAGCGGCTGTAGGCTCCAATGCTGAAAAATAGAACAATTGTATTATTAATTTTTTTAAAATTAAGTAATTATAATTTTTTTTATTCGAATGTTACCTGGCATATAAAATCAAGTATTTTATTAAATTGTAGTAAAGCAACAAACAAGATAACGATAATTGAAAAAATTGGATTATTCAACGCATATTTTCTTGATAAATTGATATAATTATATTGAAACAAGCGCACTGCTTTTAGTGAATTTTTGTAGAAAAAATTCTTCAAATGAGCGTGAACTAGGACTCCTAGAAACCATATCCAGGGTCAGTTAAAATTTATATATATATATATATATATATATATATATATATATATATATATATATATATATATATATATATATATATATATATATATATATATATAGGGTGGCGCATTGAAAACAAAACAGACCGATTTGCGTCCAGAGAATTTTTTTTTTAAGAAACGCTGAAACACGTCAATTTTAATATTGAGGGGGATATGTTTTGACATAAAACTCAACTTTGTCACATCAACCCCTTAAGTGTGGTGATAACAACCCTTATATTTTAAATAGGAAATATGGGTCGAGTGTTACATCATTTGAAAGCACACTAATTTTTTTTGGAGTTTTATTAACTCGTTAAAAAATTATTCACAGTTGGAGTTGCCAGAACGTAATCATTCATTGTGATAAGAAATGCACTAATTAGTCAATTTTTCGTTAAAAAAAAACTAAAAAACAAAACCAAATGTTCAAAAATGTTTATTCAGTTAAGTAAGTGTTCAAATTGTTGACCACCAGCTTCCATACAAAGTACAAATTTTGTTCAAAACGAGCTCTGACATTCTGGAGAATTTGTGGAGTTACTAGGCGGCATTCTTCAACAATGCGTCTTCGTAATGCTTACAGAGACTCCGGTTCTGTTGAGAAAATTCTACTCTTTAAATGGCCCCATAGAAAGAAGTCTAAGGGAGTTAAATCCGGTGATATAGGGGGCCACTCCATAGCACCTCTACGCCCAATCCATTGCTCTGGAAACTCTGTTCAAAAAGTCCCTAACATGTTCTGAAAAATGCGGAGGAGCTCCATCTTGTTGAAACACTAATTGATTTTCTTGATAGCGATCATCATTTTCAACAATGTCAATTAGTAGAGGGTAAACGATATCTTCCAGTAACTCCAAATACGTTTCGCCACTCAAATTGTCATAAAGAAAAATCGGTCCCATTAAACGGTCTCCAAAAATGCGAGTCCGGACATTCAATTTCTGTGGAGTTTGAGTGTGGACTTCGTGAAAATTTCTTGGATTATTATCTGCCCAATAACGACAATTATGACGATTGACTGTAGAGTTTAATAAAAACGTACACTCGTCTGAAAAACAGATATTGAACAGAAAGTTCCCGTTATCAGCTATTCGTGCAGTCATAACTTCACAAAACTCCAACCGCCGATCAAAATCAACTTCATTCAGTTGTTGTACAAGATGAATTTTATACGGGTGAAATTAATTATGCTTCAATATTCGCTGAATAGTTTTTCTTTTGATGTTTGAAAGAGTGGCCAATTTTCTCGTGCTCAAAGTTGGGTCTGCAGCAATTTGTCCTAAAACTTCAATCTCAGTAGTCTCATTTATAACCGGAAATTCACGTTCAGGATCCCGTTTTTTGTTGGCTACTGAACCACTTTGCCGAAACTTTGCAAATAACTCCAAAATGTATTTTCTGTTAACATGTCTGTTCATATGACCTTCATTAAACAAATTTGCGGTACGGTTGGCACAGTCATTGTTTTTGAAAAAAAGAGTAATTATTTCAACTCCTTCTTCTACAGAATACACCATTGTGAAATTAATTTTCGGTAGTACTATCAAGTATCAAACCGACCGATAAACTGAAATAATAAAGCGCGTTTCTCTCATCCGATAAGAAAGGTTCTGATAGTCAATTTTTTGTTTATAAACCAACAAAACATTGACTATCAGCACATATCTTATCGGAATGAGTGAAATGCGTTTTTGCATCTTAAACTGTAAATAATTTTTAAATGAGTTGATAAAACTTCCAAAAAAATTAGTGTGCTGAATTTAGAAAAGAAAGAGCTTTCAAATGATGTAACACTCGACCCATATTCCTTATTTTAAATATAAGGGTTGTTGTCACCACCCTTAAAGGGTTGATGTGACACAGTTGAGTTTTATGTCAAAACATGTCCCCCTCAATATTAAAATTGACGTGTTTCAGCGTTTCTTAAAAAAATTTCTATGGACGCAAATCGGTCTGTTTCGTTTTCAATGCGCCACCCTATATATATATATATATATATATATATATATATATATATATATATATATATATATATATATATATATATATATATATATATATATATATAAGAGGTGTGCCAGGTGAAAGTAAGTACATGGTGATTTCGGAAACCGTAAGAGATATAATTTGGGTTAAATGGGGAACAAAGTTGCGCTATTCCGAGCCCCATCAGATGCTGTATCGAAATTAAAAGTATCTATAGGGGTTTTCAAATAATCAAGCAAAAACTAAAAATTGGGTTTTTCGAAAAATTGAAACACCTTCGGCATCTTGCAAACGAATTTAATAAAATTTGGTAGTTCTGTAATACCGACTAGGGTCCATCGAATGACCTTAACGAATGTTTTTCTAGGCCTTCTAGTTTGTTGCACCTATAGCCAACTTTAATATTTCTTATGGCCGCCATATTAGATTTTACCGTTAAATATAGCACAAATAGAGCTTTTCAAACATGTATAACAAGCCCATCATTGGATGACAAAAAATGTAAATTTATAAAGAAAACAGTTTTTTACTTTGCTACGAAACCAAACCAAACCTTTGACCAAAAAATAATGCAAATTCTTAAACATTATCTTTTATATATGATACTAAACTTAACAACTGACACATTATTTATGATTAAACTCAAAACAAAAACAAAAAAACTAAAGACCGATGACAAAGCATTGAATTAAAGTAAATTACAAAACATGTCCGAAAATTCCACCGTTATTATTACTGCGCGCCCTGCATCGATAAATTAGATATACATGCATCTTAACACATTTGTCCAGGCATTCGTTCTATGGCTTTCACAACGGCTGCCTCGAGTTCTTCTATCGTGTTATGAGGAGTGCAATAAAATTTATCCTTTAAGTATCCCCAAATGGAAAAATCACGAGGCATAAATTCCGTCGAGCGTGCAGGCCAGGCGACCGGACCTCCATTTCCAATCTAGGCATTTCCATGTTGCTGACTCAAAAAAGTCTGTTATAATTCTTGAATTATGTGGAGGTGCTTCATCTTGCTGGAACCACACGTTCGCTACATCTTGAACAGGCAATTTATCTAAAATTTGGTCGACGTAATATTGTAATAATTTCAAGATATCGGGGTGCAGTCAAATTATTATAAAAAATGTTAAATAGTAGGTGTCCGTTTATGAATCCTAGCAATTCATTAAAACCCCACCTAACTTGATGGTGCACCTCACGATTTAAGAACGGATTTTGATCGGCCCTGTTAAATAATGTGTCTCAGCGTTTTCCACAAAAACGACTTTTTGCTGAATAATGAATTTTATTCCATAAGTGTGTTTCACACTAGGGATGGGCACCTAACATCGATGTTTTTGGAATATCGATGTTTTCCATTGAACATCGATGTTTAAAACATCGATGTTGTAATTTCGATGTTATATTTTTAACATCGATGTTACTTGTAATCATCGAAACATTGTTACGTATCCCACAAATCCTGTTGCAAATGCATATCGTTTGCAAATTTAAAAAATTGTCTTGCTATTGTTTGACGACAGATATATGGACAGATACGTAAGATAGAAGTTTTATTGGTGTTACTATGCACTTTGAAGATAACAATTCCATAAATTCTGTTGACTTAGGTGTATATCTTTTAGATGAACGGCATACAGCCGAATACAAAACGTATACGTCAGGAATGGGGTATCCTAGAAACTAAAGTTACTACTGTTGTTACGGATGGAGCGGCCAATATGACAAAAGCTATTAAGAAAACGTTTTCCAAAAAAAGGCACATTCATTGCTTCGCGCATCAAAAAATTTAGTTGCTGACAGAGCTATAAAATCTATTTCGGAATTGTGATCAGTATCTAAATTAAAACAATTGTAACGTGGTTTAGGCATTCAGTAGTAGCTGCTGATGAATTACGGAAGGCACAAACAAGCGACCATAAACCTGAAAAAAAAATACAAGAGGTGTCCACCCGCTGGAATTCCACATACTACATGATTAAACGTTTTCTTGAACTGCGGGAATACATAAATACCATAGTGAACAGACATCCTTCTGCCCCCACAATGGTTACAGCCAAGGAAGTTTTTGAACTGAATAAAATCATTGAACTTCTAAAGACGTTAGAAGCAGTAACAACAGAAATTTATGGTCAAAAGTATATTAGTTCGAGTCTTGTAATCTCTCTCACGTATAATTTAGAAAAAGAAGTTTCACACATTGAATGTGATGTAAACGACACCTTAGGTATTTCACTAAAAGAAGCACTTCTCCAAGAATGTAGGAAACGATTTTCTGCTGTTGAACAAGTCCAACAATTAGCCGTGGCAATCTCGAGGTTCAAAAAGATTTATTTTAGTCCTCATAATGTTGCAGCAGCAGTTAATCTAATACAACAGTTATCACTGTTAGCAGAAACGCAAGGAGATGATGACCACAATCGCGAAATGATAGAAAGTGAAACGACAAATAATAAACAGGACACGGGTAAGTAGGCTAGATTGTCACAATGATGTTTGGTAAAAAATTTAACATAATTATAGTTACTCCAAAGGGCAATATATGGGCGCATCATTCTCAGTTAGTTCAAAAGAGTGCTTAACAAGAGAAAGAACAATTAAGCGAAATGTCTTTGTATTTAAAGAATCCTCTAATTAATCTTACCGAGAATCCACTGAAATGGTGGTCAGATGATAAAAATGTATGTCCCCATTTATACCCTGTTGCGAAAAAATTCTTGTCCATAGTGGCGACTTCTGCACCGGCAAATTTTTTTTTCCAAAGCTGGACAGACAGCTACGCAAGAAAGAAACCGTTTAACTGGAGAACACTTGGGCAAAATATGATTCCTTCAGTCCATTGACAGAGATTACTGGAGTATATAAAACTGTATGGTGAGATTATCAGTATTATCACTAATATTGGTGAATTATATAATATATATATATATATATATATATATATATATATATATATATATATATATATATATATATATATATATATATATATATATATATATATATATATATATATATATATAAAAATTAGAATTAAATTTGAAGTTTACTTTTTATTATTAAAGTCATTAGAAGTTAAGTTTTTCTATTTTTGTTTTACACATTCTTTCTTATTTTATTGCAGTACAATAAACATTTTTTTATTTTTGTTACCACTTATTTTTTGTATTACTTGCACCTGTCATAATCTGCATCGGAATATGTTTCCATTTTCTAATGCCTACAAAACTACAAACTATTTTTTTTCTCTCGAAAGAACATAGAATTATAGAATTGGTAAATTCACAATTATTTTGAAAACATCGATGTTTCCCAACATCGATGTTTTCCAGCCGATGTTTTTCCTACCATCGATAGTAGGTTTCGATGTTAAACATCGATGTTAACATCGATGTTTTAAGAAATGTGCCCATCCCTATTTCACACTATATATATATATATACATATATATATATATATATATATATATATATATATATATATATATATATATATATTACATAGAGTTGAATAGTACAAGATTTCTACTTCCCCAGTGTAATATTTTTTGGAGATCCACAGAGACAGAACGCTCCATGAGTCTGCGATCCTCATCTAATTGAGCTAAAGAGACAGGCTTAGAATATTGTATATTTTAGTGGGGGATGCTGTCATCCGCGTTATTGTGAACTGGGTTGGATGTGCTTGTAAGGAGGTCATTGATGTGGAGAAGAAACAAAGTAGGGGCCAAAGCTGAACCTTGAGGGACTCCTGCATTAATTGGATACAGTTTAGAGGAATGGCCATCTACGACAACAGAAATGCTCTGATTGGAGAGGAAATTTGCTGTCCAGGTACAGAGTTTTAGTGGTAGGCCATAGGCTGGAAGTTTATTAAGTAGCGGTGCGTGCCAGACTTGGTCGAATGCTTTGGATATGTCTAGAGTGACAATCTGGGATTCACCGTGTAATTCCATAGACTTGTTCCAAGAATGGGTGACAAAGGAAAAGAGGTCGGCAGTTGATCTGCGCTGACGGAATCCATACTGCCTGTCGTGGTTTAGACTGTGTTTTTCAAGAAATTTTAGTAATTCGGTGTTTATATACTTTCCATTACTTTGGAGACGACTGAAAGGAGAGAAATAGGCTTGTAGTTGCTAGAAAGCGCTTTGGATACTTTCTTGTGGACGGGTTGTACTCGAGCAGTTTTCCAGTTACTAGGGAATATGCCTCTATTGTAAGATGCCTGAAACAGACGAGTCAGGACAGGAGCAAGTTCTGGTGCGCAATTTTTGAGAACAATTGCTGGGATCTCGTCAAGGCGACATGCTTTCCTGGCATTAAGAGAAGACAGCATCTTTCAAATCTTTTTAAATTTGAAAATGATATCCGTCATATTATGCGCGACATTGGGGACTGTTGGTGGTTTAACATTTGGAGGTGGGTTGAGAGTAGAATTGCCGGCGAACAACGAGGCAAAAAGTTCAGCCATGTCCAGGGCGGTAGAAACAATTTCATCCCCCGTAACAAGAGTTGGGAACGTGCTCTTGCAGAAATTAAGCCCAATAGATTTGGCAAGAGTCCAGAAAGGTTTGCTGCCGTTGGAGCTTGAGGGGACTTTGTTTTTGATGTGGTTATTAAACGAGTTTTTTGCCTAAGAAAGAATGCGTACATAGCGGTTTCTTGCGTCTTTAAATGCTTGACGGTTTTCTTGACTGGGATTGTGTAGAAGCGTTTTGTGAACTTTGACCTTTTCAAGTCTGGCCTTGTCACAGGATTTAGAGAACCAGGGCTTTTGAGTGGCTGAAGAGACTTTCTGTGTACGTGGAATAAATAATTCCATGCCAGCTTGGATGATTTCAGTGACGTTTTGTGAGATATCAGAGGGGTCAGGATGAGAGAAGCAGACGGACGCCCATGGAAATGAGGAAAAGTAATACCGCATTTCGTCCCAGTTCGCCAGTGCCAAAAGATACGTAGGTGTGATGACTGTGTGACCTCGGGTTGCATTGCGCAGGAAGCAGTGACTATGCCGTGGTCTGAGCGACCAAGTGGGGCGGTGACTCATATATATATATATATATATATATATATATATATATATATATATATATATATATATATATATATATATATATATATATATATATATATATATATATATATACTTATTGTATTACGCGCAATGTATAATTTTATCAAACAAAGTAATAATAAACCACAACATCGAGCCCAAAGTGTGTTATGCGCTGTGTAATGTCAAAATACGTATCCAGCGCATTATTCTCCTGTTATTATTTTCGTGGCTTTTGGGGGTGCTTTGCTTCATGTTTCATTTTCAATCTAAAATATCCAACACCTTATTAGCATATTTTAGTAAAAAAAAACGGCGATTGTGAATTTTGAATTTTGGAAAAATTCTTCAAATGAGCGCTAATTAGGCCTTCCCATAGTTTTAAAATCGCTGAATTTTAAAATTGGATAAACTGGATTCATACGCCTTTTTAGCGCTTTCGGGAAGATCAGGACATTTGAGTTTTGAGTTTTTTTTAAATGAGCGCGAGCTAAAACATCTAGGTCCCATATTTCGCGTCAGTTTCAATTTACATATGTTTATATGTACAGTGAGCGAAAAAATTAGGGAATAACTTCATTAAAATTTTAGCGATTTGTGTTGTGACGAAATGCTCCTACACGTCAACGCTAGTTCTCAAAAATACACATATTTGCATAAAATTTACGTTTGTCCCACTCCTGCTCTTCAAATATGACGCCATCGACATTTTTTTAAAATGACAACCCCCGTTTTTTATTTTACTTTGATAGAACATTGAATTGTCTACACGGTGCCACCAGAATTTTGATACCTTACAATGTTAAATTTTCGAATGAGAGTCATTTAAAAAGTGGAAAAGATAAACTCTATTTGAGACAACAACCAAAAGATAACCAATAAGATAAGACTATTTCCTGTAAATAAAATATTCAAAATTGTATCCACAAGTAGGTACTAATCAATAATACAGAAGAATCGGTTGTACCCCATTGTCAAATAAACGTTATTCTTAAAAACATACATCTTTTTTAAAGTTAACTAAGTATGGCACATTTAAGTGAAACCCAGTGTATAGAAATTTTAATTCTTGTTAGATGCTGTGATACAACCAGAACACAGGAAAAAGTGTGCAATTTGTTTAATGCAAAATATCCAGATAAATATATCAAAATTTAGAAGGAATCCAGAAAAACTGGAAATGTTGCAACACATGCAAAGTGCAGGGCATCCTATAAACATCGATAGATGTAAAACTTGATATTTTATTATGTGCGGGTGAGAATCCTCATGTTGCATCTCGATCAATTGCAGCAGACTATACAAATTCTCAGCGTTCGGTATTACGTGCATTAAACTTAAAAATTTATCATCCTTACAAATAACAGCTGCTGCACGAACTAAATAGAGATGATCCTGACCGACGAATGTATCTTTTTCAAATAATACAAGATTTATGCAATCGTAATCTGAACTTTATTGGCCACATCTTTTTTCGGACGAAACATTATTTTGGCTAAATGGAACAGTGAATAAACAAAATAACAGGTATTGGAGTAGAGATAGATCTCACTGATGATTGAAGCACATACACAGCACCCTCGTTAAGTTAACTTGGGGGCAGGGATAATCCAGGATATAATCATAGGTCCTTTCTTCTTCAACGAAACTCTCATTGGGCAGCGATATCATAATTTTTCAAGGAACGAGCTCCTTCCTGCTCTTTTTGCAAGTTTTCCAAATGAAGATGATCCTGAGTTACCAACTGGTTATATTTGGTTTTGGCAAGACGGTGCACCTCCGCACTTTGCACGTCCTGTTCGTGAGTTATTAAATGACTGCTTTCCTGGCAAGGAGGTCGGCAGGCGAGGACTAATAGACTGCCCCCCCAGGTTTACACATCTTACGCCCCTCAATTTTTTATGGGGGCATTTAAAATAAAAAACCTATGTTAACAAACCAAATAACCTAGAAGATATGAAAGTCAAATTAGGTATGAAATGAGTCCAATTACCGTTGACGTTATTCGCAATGTACCAGAGGAATGTGTTAACAGATTTGATTATTGTCTAGAAGTCGGTGGATTGCATTTTGAACATTATATTTAAAGGAACAAATATTCTAATTTGTTATATAAGAGCCTTGATCTTTTAGTTGTTGTTACGTGTTCCACTGTGTAAATCACTTTTATTCTAAAATATAACAATTTGTATAAAAAAAAGTTATTCGAAAGGGAGTTGTCATTAAAAAAAAGTAATTTCTTCAAAGCACCAATTGCCCAAATTGTAATGAATTTATTCCATAATTTTGCCGCTCACTATATATATATATATATATATATATATATATATATATATATATATATATATATATATATATATATATATATATGAGTGTGTGTGTGTGTCACGCTGACAATTTAAGAAATTTCGAGACGCAGCAAGTGCATTACCGTAATAAATATAATTTTCTTTTCTTAATGAAAATCGTTTAAAATAAGCGGCCAATTTTAACAAAATTTTGTATATGCCGTTCTTTTGTATATGACTTGAATAACTTCATAAGCCTGGAAAGTCAGACAAGTTTTTCCCAGAAATTTACATTATAAAAAGTAAACTATGTTGCAAAACTCAGATCTCTAAATTGAAAGAAGAAATGTTATAAGCATTTAGAGGAGAAAGTTTGTGCCACTAGCGATCAAAGAATCGCTCGCCAAAATATTTTGTGTGGTTAACAAAATCTATTGAATTCTACAGAAAACGATTAAGTTTTCTTGGAGTGACAAAGACAAGAAAAACAAGAAAAATATTAAAAATACTATTGTTTTCTTCTTAAAACATGTATGTCGCTATTGGAATCGTCAAAATTGGCAACGTTTAAACAAATATTGTGAAACGAATGCGGGTTATCCAGCGAAATGTAAGAAATGTGTTTTACGAAGCCTTAAGTTTCTGCTTTACCCGTCATTTTTTATTTTACTAAAATGACTGCAGAAAATTAATTTCAAATAGACCCCTTCTCCGATGCTTCGGCAGTATCTTTAGCTATAGGGTTTGTGATTGAATGGTCTGTTATTCTTATCCAATTGATTTTTTTTAACTTTAAAAATAAGCAGTATTCAGCTGGTGACAAATCCGGAGAATAGGGCGGGCGGTCAACCAATTCAAAATCAGTTTTACCAATCGTTGTAAAAGGAACATTTTCTTGCAAAAATAACACAGCCTTGGCCAGTCTTTCGCAGCGTTTCTCCGCAATCTTGTCGTGCCTTTCAGTTAGCAACCCACTATTGTATGGTCACGTGATATTTCTACCTCACTTCAAAAAATTTATCAGATTTATCTTATCTCTGTCTCGGAAAACTGAAGCAAGAACATTTAAGGCATATTTTAAACAGGGTACTTTTGGATCGTGGGTAACCGGAATGCCAAAATGCAAATTCCATTGCTTTGACTGCTCTACTCTGGATCATAGTGATGGATCCATGTTTCGCCCATAACGACGAGGCGGCCCGAAAATTTGAGAATATTTTTTTTACAATCGTGCCACATTTCCTTTGGTATTGTTAAACCAGCCCTCTTCTCATCAGGGTTTAAGCATTTAGGAATCCTTTTTTCTGAAAGGTTTTTCATTCTCAAGCCTTGATTAACAATATAAGATACACACTCATAGAAAATGTGTAATAGTGTGCAGGCGTTTCAGCCAAACTCGCCGATCTTCTAAGATCATTTCGTAGACAAAATCAATGTTTTCCTGGGTGGTCATAGAAATTGGCCTTCCAGAGCGATGCTCAACTTCCTACTTGGTCAAAACTCTTGACATCAAATTATTGAGCACCAAAATACAAAACCTTGTCCCAATTTAACAGACTTTGTATGTCTAATTCAGTACCATAACGCACTTGCTGCGCCTCGAACTTTTTTAGGATATTTCAGGAACGAGGTGTCATACTAGGTCAAATATCTTGACATCAAATTATTGAGCACCAAAATACAAAACCTTGTCCCAATTTAACAGACTTTTTATGTCTATTTCACTACCATAACGCACTTGCTGCGTGCCGAACTTTTTTTAGGATATTTCGGTAAGGAAGTGTCATACTAGGCCAAATCTCTGGACATAAAATTGAGCACAAAAATACGAAACATTGTCCTATTTGAACAGACTTTGTATATCTAATAGGTTCCGAATCTCAATGGTAAGCATCAAATTTGACTTCCCTGCATGAAATATAACAAACAATTTCGGGACGCTGCAAATGTTTTATAATAGTGTGAATTTTACACCATTGGTACAGAGTATTACTAAAAGTAATATTTTTAATTTAAACAGATGTCGAAGATCGGGTTTAGAGATCCTAATAAAAGGTCATTTGAAGAATTTGTCTCTTTCTATTATCATAAAAAAATATTCGAATTCTGTGTTTTAGCTCATTTTAAGAAAAAAACGTTGAATGCCCAAAACTCAATTTTCTATGACGCTAGAAAATTCAAATTTGGTGAATCTAGGTACTGTAAGTATGTTTAGAAGAAACTGGTTTTACAAAGTTTCATTAAAGCTACAAAAGCTTATCAGAAGGAAACTTAATTCATACCCAAAAAGTCAATTCATTATACAAATAACTTACCTACTTGAACAATCAACGCATATAAACGATAATATTGTTAATCTTTGATTTCCAATTTTAAAAACATATTATACAATCATTTACTATTTAACCACAAAGCAGAACTGCCAAAGCATCATAAATAAACAAAACACGTTATTATTCTTTAGTTTCCAATTTTAAAAGCATAATATAGGTACAAGTTGTTATATCTATTCCAATGACAATCGTTTATACTTAACCTCAAAACAGAACTGTAAAGCATAATAAATAAACCAAACACATTATTATTCTTTAGTTTCCAATTTTAAAGGCATTATACAATCATTTACTTAACTTCAAAACAGAACTGCCAAACTATAATAAAATATTTCGAGACGCAGCAAGTGCGTTATA